>OU466862.2:53943208-54568208 GCA_911865555.2 Thlaspi arvense | reverse complement strand
GACCGAACTATAACGAATGGGCATCAAGCCTTTGTTTGGCGTTGAAAGCACGTAAGAAATTTGATTTTATGGATGGCATGATACCTCAGCCGACACCTGATTCTGGAGATCTTGAAGACTGGTGGACCAACAACGCATTGGTGGTCTCTAGGAATAATCTGACGATAGATCCAGGGGTTCGTTCCAATCTCTCACATCGTGATGTTGCGAGTGACTTATGGGATCACATTTAGAAAATATTTCAATAAAGAATGGATCCAAAATACAGAGGATCAAAACAGAGATTGCAACGACAAGGTAGAGAGGCCAATCCGTTGAAGCTCATTTTGGATACCCCAATAAGCTTTGGATGACTTTGACGGATTACCGCCCTATGAAGCGATTTAAATGTGGCTCATGTGCATGTAATCTTAAAATCGATGTTGAACAAGAAGGAGAGCAAGATAGGGTTCATGAGTTCCTGCAAGGGATTGATGAAGTTTATATCCCAACACGATCAGCTCTTCTCTCGAGGATTCCGTTTTCTTCACTTGATGACATCTATAATGCTCTAACTCAAGAGGAGGATTCTCAGATGGGAGTTCGAGATTAAATTGAGCCGACAGATGGAGTGAGCTTTACGGCTCAATTTCAGCTTCGCTCTCGCGGTGTCTCCAATGACCATGACAAAAGTATGATTTGCTTTCCTTGTGGTCGTTAGGGACATGCTGCGGAACAATGTTTCCGTCAGATTGTATTTCCTCTATAGTGGAGAGATAGACCTTAGAATCGTGGGCCTCAACAACCAACGACCAAGTTTCCAACAAGAGTAAAGGAAAAGAAGTCCCCCACTGTATACTATGGGCACGGCTGGAGGTAAAACATCAATCATCTCCGAAGCTGATCTATGGGTTTTAGTGGACTGAATACGGAGCAATGGAGAACACTGGTGCAGATGCTCAACGAAAGGAAATCAGGATCCAGTGATCGTCTCACAGATATGTCTTTCTAAGAATCTTTGATAATTGACCGCATCATGAAAATCATGATTAGAGCAGGTGAGCAGTAACAATGATAGTACTTCTTTCAGAGCCTGGACACGGAGGTGGCGATGGTTGGAAGCACAAATTGATCATCTCTAGATGTATACCATCACCGCATAGGACATTAATAGCTTGCTATTTTAGATCATTTTAGGCTGCATTATAGTTTAGCATTTTAGTATCATTTGCACTTAGAATCAACATAGCATGCATTTAGCTTAGGATTGCATACATTTGCATATATATACATGTTTGTGATGGTTTTCAGGTGTTTTTGCAGTTTCTTGGAGCTGGGGAGGAGATGGAAGCAGCTCATGATCAAAGAAGATGTCAAAAGTGGAGTTCTTGCAAAGTCTGGTCTATATCAAGCAAGCATGTCGAGCAGAACACCCGTAGAGTATGCTCGATGCAAGCAGCAGGACAAGAGGAGAAGGATCAGAACGAGGATTCGAAGCCGTTGGTCTGCATCGAGGACCAACACCGATGAAGGACATCGATACACGTTGCACAGACCATATCGAGGACGCATATCGAGCAGAACATCGACCGTACGACCTTGATGCTAGTCATCCGCATTGACCAATTGAGTTTTCTTAACCTTATCTTATCTTTTTAGGTTTTTTATGCTTCTTTTGGCTCCCTACTATAAAAGGGAAGCCACAAAACATTATCTTACCATGCATTATTTTATCTAATCTCATAAACTCTCTCTAAACCTTAAAGGGTAATTTGCCTTAATTATTCTTGATCTTTAATAAAGTTTGCATTGTTATAGTTTAATCTTATCTTTAATCCTTTGTTCTTGCATCTTGGTAGCTTAGATTTATCATCTTTTGCTTTTTAAACTCTTCTAGTTTTGTTTAACTCCAAATCAATGGGATTAAACATGATTAGTGAGTAGTTTTCTTTAGATTTAGGGTTCTAAGTAGGGAAAGTGGTGATTAGGTTTGTTTAATGGTTCTCTGTTATCTCCTTCTCTTGCAAAGTGATTAATGTTGATAAAGCTTGCTCCTTTTGATTGAATATGGTTTGATAGATGCATATGGTTCACTTGTTGTCTTGATATCTCTTCTCTAAGCATGGTTCGCTTATTTGGCTTGATAGTCTAGTTTTGGTCTATGTTTCCTTTGTTCAGTGACACCAAAGTGATAGTTCACCTTGCTAGATGATTCGCTTACGGCTAGATATTGCTGGTTCTGAGATTTTTGTTTGATGGTTAGATGGTATGCATTGAAAGATCTTGTCTTTGCTTCATTCTTGTTCATTGCTTAGCTTTGTTAAGATGTTGAAAGTTTGTGCTTAAATCAATAATCTTGATTGGTGTATAGCTTCTTAGGTCCTTATTGGTTCACAAGATTGATAAGTTGATCTGAATTCTTGCTTGGGTGAGAGAGTAGTTGCTTGATTGGTGCATCTCTTAGACTAGAATGGTTCTGATATTTATGCTCATGGGTGAAGCATACACCGTCACAAGTGGGTCTGACACTTCAATCTTGTTGAATATGAATTGCTTATTGACGCCAAGTGGTTCCATTTAGATACCTTGTCTAGGAGCATAACATTGAGAATTGCTTGTTTGTTAATGTTTGTTTATTGCCTTAGTAAGAAATCCCCTAATCACTCTTGAAAACCACTATCCCACAATTGCTTAGAACCTTGAGTCTTGCTTTTGATCAATTGTCGTCAAAGTCATATTGGTTAGTTCTTGCTTTAGTAGTCATTTCTTGCTTAGTACTTGTCTTAATCATTGCTTTAAGTTTATTGTTCATCTTTGTTCACTTGCATTTAGTTTATGCTTTCCTTTTATTGCATCATTAGGTTGTTAGTTTTGTTCTCACATAAACAAACCCCAATGTTGCTTAGCTTACAGCATTGTTTGCATATCATCTCCCACAATTAGATTGATACCTGATCTCTATTCTACAATTGATTAGAAAGCATGACATTTGATCTAGTGACAAAAAAAAACTGTTTCAGACATCCAGCTTCAATAGTTCTATCTTTCCTATTTATAGTTTTCCTAGCTCTAGTGCTTTCTACAATAAAGCGTGTGAAGTTTGTTTCCGCACAAAACAATCTCGACATTATTTTCCTACAAGTTTGAATAAAACTACATCTGCTTTTGATATGATTCATTGTGATTTATGGGGCCCATATCAATCACCAGCTCTTTGTGGAGCTCGATATTTCTTGACAATTCTCGACAACTATACTCAATTTCTATGGTTATATACTACCGAACAAATAAGTAGCGCCAGCAAAGATCCAACAGTTCTTTGCTCTGGTTGAAAGGCAGTTTAATGCCAATATCATAACATTTCGAAGCGACAATGGTAGTGAATTTGTCTCTCTTACAGATTTCTGTCGTGACAAGGGAGTAATTCACAAAACTTCTTGTGTGGGAACATTACAAAAAAAAGATCATGTGGAGAAAGCACCGACACATCATGAATATAGCACGTGCTCTTCATTTTGAAGCAATTTTTCCAATCTAATTTTGGGGGTAATATGCTTTAGCAGCCGGCTATTAGATCAAAAGAACACTTTCAGAAGTATTGAACGGCAAGTCCCCGTTTGAGATGTTGTACTCGAGGCCACCACCATTGCAACATCTTCATATTATAGAATGCTTATGCTAGGCTAACAATCAAAAACATGGCGGCGACAAGTTTGCAAGCAGAAGTACAAAGTGTATCTTTCTCAGGTGTCCATTTGGAAAGAAGGGATGGCGTCTCTATGATCTTAAAACGGGAATTGTGTTTGTATCTCGCGATGTCATCTTCTTGGAGGATACTTTTTATTTTAAACCGTTGCAATATAACAACAGACATCGACCACTGATCTGTTACAACTTGCAGATTTACCTGAAAGCGAACTTGCAGTTTTTCCTGAAAAAGACCCTGCAGGTTTCCCTGAAACAGAATCTGCAGTTTTTCCAAAAAAAGACCATGGAGCTTTCCCTGAATCTGCAGTTGTGCCAGAAACTGACTCCTTGCCGACTTCTGTAGAGATGCCGACTTCTGTTGAAGAAGATCCAGAGAGCAATGATCACACAGACTATGAGATCAAACCTACATAAACATCGTTAGAGAAGATATTCAGCCTGCAGATCCTGCGATGTTAGATCCTGAAACAGAGATAAAAATTCTTAAAAAGTCTCGATCAAAGCGATTGAAATATTTTGTTGCCAATACGATTCACGATTCTTCTTGCTATCCTCTAGAAGATTTCTTATCTTGTGATAAGTTTTCTGAACAACACAGACATTTTCTTGTCGCTATTTCCTCACAAGTAGTGCCACAACATTATTCTCAAGCTATTGAGGATCCGAATTTTTGTGACGCAATGTAAGTTGAGATTGTTGCCTTTGAAGATCAGGAAACGTGGAAAAATTGAGGAAATACCCCCAGGGAAGAAAGCGCTTGGTTGTAAATGGGTCTATTGTATCAAACAAACCATTTAGAGAGATTGAATTATACAAGGCTCACTTGGTCGTCTTTGGCAACCATCAGATAGAAAGAAAATATTTTAATGAAACATTCGCACATGTAGTTAACATGACAATAGTTCGATGTTTTCTTGAATTATTGGCTTCTCGAGATTGGGAAGTTCATCAAATGGACGTGCATAACGTTTTCTTACACAGAGATCTTGATGAGGAGGTTTATATGCGCCTACCTCCAGGATTTCGAGAAGAGGAAAAGAACAAAGTGTGTCAGCTACGGAAGTCACTTTATGGAGTTAAACAGGCCCCTCGGTGCTGGTTTGCAAAGTTGACAACTGCATTACAAGACTATGGCTTTGTGCAGTCCATTCCTGATTACTCACATTTTCTTTTCAACATGGATGATGTTCAGTTACATGTACTGATTTACGTGGATGATTTACTCATCACAAGTAACTCACTTCGCGTAATTTTAACATTCAAGACATATTTGAATACTTGCTTCCACATAAAGGATCTTGCATACTTAAGTATTTTTTATGCCTTGAAGTAGCTTAAAATGCGTCTGGTATCTATATTTTTCAAAAGAAGTATGCACTCGACATTATCACGGAGGCTGGTCTGCTAGGAGCTAAGCCTATATCCTTTCCTATGGATCAAAATCACAAGCTTGCATTAGATACTGGTGAAACGGTCTTTAATCCTTCACAGTATTGTCAATTGGCTGGGCGATTGATTTATCTTGGGGTCACGAGATAGAAGTTGTCTTATCTAATACACATTCTTTCACAGTTTATGCATGACCCGAAACAAACTCATTGGGAGGCTGTCAAGAATGTAGTGTGATATCTTAAATGGAAGCCTGGTCAAGGCATCCTTTTCCGAGCAGGACAACCTCTGGTGTTACAAGCTCGGTGCGACTCGGATTGGGCAAGGTGTCCCATTACTAGGAGATCTTTGACGGCATGGTTTATACAGCTTGGAGACTCTCCGATTTCTTGGAAGTCAAGGAAACAAGACAGAGTCTCTAGATCCTCCGCATAGGCTGAATATTGCGCCTGACACCGTACAAGAAATTTTATGGCTGCAGAATCTTTTCATCTCCTTTAGAGTTACCTTTTCTGAGACAGTTTTTCTGTATAGTGATAGTGTGTCCGCTATCCATCTCAGTACTAATCATGTTTTCCATGAACGGTCTAAGCATGTTGAGAATGACTTCCACTTTATCTGTGATGAGATTACATGAGGGACGATTATACCTCAACACGTCTCTACGAAAACGCAATTGGCTGACATTCTGACTATGGTGCTTGGGAAGAAGGAATTTGCAGCATTTTTTCTCAAGTTAGGAGTTCACAACTTTCGCTCTTCAACTAGAGGGAGAGTATTACAATATCTTACGGTATATGTACAATATGTTAATGTACATATTAAGTTTTCATATTTTACACTTTACATTTTTGTATAGATCCAATTAAAGATAAAATCTTTGTATAAATATTCTGTCTTGGACTTTAGATTCAATACAGAAAACCATTCTATATTTATTGTTTTCTGACATATAGGACTAGTTTGTGGATTTTTCAAAACATTAGCATTTATAGCAAGTTTATTTCTTTTTAAATAATTTATTTTGTTAATTTATTTTTTCTATAATATTTTAATTTTTATTTTAAAGTGTAAGTTTTGATATTATTTAAAATTTAAATTTAATTTTGATTTTTCTTATTTTAACTTGACGTTTTTAATACTTTTATTATATCTATTATAAAACTATACTATTTTGATTTGATTTATTTTAACTTGGCGATTTTTTTTATTATACCTATTATAGAATTTTTATAAATGCTTATTTATGTTAATTTTCTTTTTGTTGTTAATAGCAAAATAAAATTAAGTATCCTTTTTCTAAAAATCTTTTTTATTAATATTTATTGTTTAAAAAACTTTTGTAATAAAAAGAGAACAGGTATTTATTTTTTTTTTAAAGAAAATTTAAGGTCATTTTCTATGTATATAAAATTTTATGCATTGCTATTGAAGGTGTCCATCTAGAATCGAAAACACTCAATTTAATTGGCTTATATCAGTATTTTTATTAATTAAATAATTTAATTTAATTAAAGAGAAAATGCCCTAAAATAATCCAGAATGAAAAAATAATAAAAAATGAATATTTTATTGAGGAAAATTGCGAAAATTATTTTTATTTTATGGTTTTTTTAAATAACAGCACTACTCTTCTAACTACTTTTACTTGTAGCATAATTGCAGACTAATGGTGTACTGAATGCAGACTGTTGGCGTACTGATTGGTCTTACAATTGAATATAGAATACTGACAGACTAAAGTCAAATTATGGCAGACTAACGACATATTAAAAGCACATTAGTGGACCTCTCTTATGGGTCATTTTAGGAATGGTCATGTTTCGTAATAAAATTGCCATGTGGGTCATTTCAAAAATAATTCCTAAATTAAAAAGCAAAAAAAAAAATAGAATATTATCATACTGTTGGGCCTATATTTATCTTTGAAGCGACACGTGGCCATTTTGCTCCAACCGAGCGCTGACTTCTTCACCTAAACCTGTCAATGGCTCCCTAGCAAACTGTTTCATGGTTCTTTGTCAAATCCAAACAAAAAATGATGAACCATAGAGAATACATGATGATCTGTAAGCTAAGTCAAGCAAAAATTGTTTGTTTTAAGTCTAACACCCTAGGTGGTTATAAAACCGCAACAATCAAACCATAAGAAGCAAAGCAGATCATGTAAAGCACAACTTTAAGTTTATTAAATAGAGTAACCATAGCCAATAACAGAGAAAATGAAATATGGGAGAGTCAAATTTGTAAAGTGGTGGAGGTATGTAGAGAGCTACACACACACACTTAGGAACTCATTGTCATCATTGATAACAACATGCTTTACAAAATAAGGAGATACATAGTCATCACCATAGAGAAGTTTCTCTAACTCATCTATAACAGCTTCATCATCAGCTTGACTTGGCATGTAAACATAAGAGATTGTGTTGCAGAACTCCTTGGGATTTGCTTTGGGCTTTATAGGAAGCTGACTTTGAGACCTTGTGGCAGTGGCAATGCACTTATTATTCTCCAAAGTTTTTACTCTAGTTTTCAGATTACCAGTCTTGGTAGAGAGTTCCCCATATTGGCTGTCCAGCTTTTTATGTACCTCATCAAACACTTCATTCCACTCCAAAGCTTCCTTAGCTTGCCCATGGAGAAGTTTCTGGAACATGTTTTTCACCTCAACAGCTTTAGTGTGAGAGTGAGTACTTCGACTTTGTGTAGGAAAACCTGTTGGTGAAAAGGTGTATGCTGAAAAGGGCCTTGATTCCTTTGGAAGTAGGGATGTGGAGCATAAACTTGTTGGTATGGTGGGGAAAAGCTCATGTGTGTGTTCCCATAGATAGCAAACCATTTGTTGTAGCTTCCTTGATGACCCTGGCAATACACATAGTGAGCTCATTCTTGGAGAAGCTTGTCCATTTTCTCATGGAGAGCTTGCATTGCATGTACCTGAAATATCACTCAAGTAAAAGGTGTCAATATATAAAGTAAATAAAGATCTTAGTCTCACATAAAATCAAAATCTCTATGATCATACAATCCCCATAAAGCAATGGCGCCAAACTAATAGTAGGTTTTTATGCTATTTCCAATTAAAAATCCCTCATAGCCAGTTGTACTATAGTTTTGGGTTCTTAGTCAAATCCAAACAGAGAAAGATGAATCATAGAGAATACATGATGATCTGTAAGCTACGCAAAGCAAGAAAAAGTTTAGTTTAAGCATAACACCCTAGGTGGTTATCAAACAGCAACGATCAGACCATAAGAAGCAAAGCAAATCAAGTAAAGCACAACTTTAAGTTTCTGAAACAGAGCAAATATAGCAAATAACAGAGCAAATATAACAGGGAAAATTCAAATTTATCAAGCAAGGTAATAGGATGGGATAATTGATATAAGATGATCCTTAGCCTCAAACAAGATGTTCAAACAATCAATGAGAGCATGATCCTTTGATATAGAACTCTATACATTTAAATCAATCCACTCTCATGACAATGTTTCCTTTGAAAGCACTCTAATCAAGATATAATTCTCATTAGTGAACAGGACACAATCAAGCATGAAGAAACAGTCCTATAGAGCCACTAAAACTCCTTTGTCATCCGTTCTCATGTGTAAGGATAAGTAAATCCACTAAGAAGTTGGTTTAGGTATTTTAACAAACACTTTTGATGCAAGAGAACCCTGGGTAGACTGTTATAGCCACCTTGAACTTGATGTATCCATCCCCATAGCCCTTATCACCAGCTTATGTTGGATTGTAGAAATGCATCTCCAAGGTGGAGATAAATTGACAAGTAGGCAGCTTGTAGGAGGGATAGACCATTGTGAAAAACTTCTCCAAGCCCATATGCTTGAAAAGCTGACTGACGTTCTCATAAAGCTTCAAGCTATGCAACAGCTGCATATCAGCATACTTCGTTTCTTTGAACTTCATGTTGAGAGCCTTAGGCGCTCATCCTCTGAAATTGCAGCATTGGGATACTGAACTGGATCATTCCCAGTTTTGCTTCTCCTTTCATGCTCTTCATCAGAGCTGGACTCGCCGTCCTGCAACACTAGGCATTTTCCCCTTGCCCTTTCAGCTCTTGATGCCCATTCAGCTCTTTCCTTGGCTTCTTGAGCTTTAGACTATTCCATTTTCTGAAAAAGAGGAAACACTTACACAACTATAAGCACAAAGAATATGTCTTGAAAACAAGCTTATATGTTGTATATGAAATGTTTATTCACTATTAAACAAGTCCATTAAGAAATCAACAATGACAAAGAAGCATCAAAAACTCAACTCATTACTCAACACTTGCAAAATTTCAAAAAAAAATCAGATTTTCAAAGTGTCGCAAAAGGAAAATTGGGAAGCAATCTCAATTAAGCAAGGTGATAGCAGCCTAATGGAATTGGAAGCATCAAAATCTAGTTAATTTCTAGAGATTAATTGTAAATTTTCACTCAAAAAATGTTCATGAACAAAATAATTCTCAGAAATTCAACATTTAATCACCAACAATGCTTGCTAACATTCGTTACCATAGAACACATAAAAAATCAAGCCCAATGTTCTGCTTTTCACTTCCAACATTCTACCAAGTTTTACTCAAAATTTCACCATTGAAAATAGTGGAGAAATCCCATAATTTCATAGACTTACCTTGGTTATTTGATGGATGGAATTTTGAAAAGTGAAAAAATCAGGTAACTTGCGTTGAACCAAGCTTTTGAGGCTTTGGATAAAGAAATTTTAGTGAGAAATGAGGGAGTTGTGCTTGGAGGCGATTTTGAGGGTGAAGAGAAGAAGTGTATCAGGGTGAAGAAGGGTAATAAAGAGGAGGAAGGCTCGGGTCAACGCAAGTGAGAGAGAGTTGACTTACCTGTTTTTGGAGTTTGTATCGAGCAACACCTCGATATTGGACATCGATACGATTTTAGCAAATTCATATTGGGTGTGTTTGCCCGATACAAATGCCAGTTTCCCCTGGATCTTCTGTATCGACGTACAGCTCAATATAATCCCTGATTCGAATCCAATTTAGGGTATATGCCCGATATGATCTCCAATATAAACTGCATAAAATCTTCTTTAGTCCATCTTCTTCCTCATTGGCTATCTACTTAGCAAACATAACACGCACAACACTAAAACGGAAAAGTTAAAAGTAAAGTCAAGTATATACAATGATAACATTGGATTGCCTCCCAAAAGAAGTTGTTTTACATCTCTAAGCTTGATGTTTTACCTCATCCTTCTAGTTGGGGAAAGGAGGAGTTAAATAACTCCTTGCTGGCTCTTGTGGAAGAGCAGTTCTGGTTGATGGTGGATAGTGCTCCTTAGGTGGGCAGAGTGTGCTTCTACTGAACTTGCATTGTCACCATGGAGACCTTTGATGGTGTTAGCTGTCTTGAAAAGTGCAAAAGGTTGAGATTTTCCCTTACACCTGACCTTGCACACCACTCCTCCATCAGTTGGGTTTAGCAGCTCCAAGCTCAAGTCTTCACAGAGAAATTTCAGCTTGGGTTCACTTCCTTTGGCTTCCTTTAAGATCTTCTTGGATGCCTTCTCCTTTAGTGTAGGTTGGGGCTTTTCAAACAGTGTAGGGAAGTGACAAGTAAATTTTTTATTTCTATTTAGTGAAATCTCAATGCACTCACTTGTAGCATATTGGCAAATAGTATCAATCCACAACTTGGGAGGTATAATGAAGATGCAACAATCTTGCTAAGCTAGGCCAATACAAGGTTTAAAAGGAGGTTCGCACGAAATAGCAATCAAATGCAAAACAAGTATCAAAAAGAACCAAACAATAAACAGTAAAAGAGAAGAAATGTGGAAAAGAGAATATCAATATGGTGATCAAACAAAGCATAGCAAAACAGAGCAATTACTAAGCAAATTCGAAATATTAAAGACGAGGTTCAAGACTAAGGCAATGTGACTTGGATGATTTCAAATCATGTTTAAGGGTTTCAAGCAACAATCAATGCATTAAACTTTAAGCAAGAACTACTATGACAGACTAATCCTGGCACTAATCCCTTTAACTAATCACATTTCAAACCCATGGTTAATGGTGTATCTATGAATAACAAGCTTTCAATAACCAAGTCCATAATGCCAAAAAGCAACTTAGAGAACTAATCTCTTGTGCAATGGATTGATAAACAGGTTTTTTAGCAAGTCAGAATATTAAATCCCAAACCACAACAATGATGTAGTATAGCAGTAAGGGGTATCAATCCAACCTAGGAAGCAGGAAGAACACTAGGAATGCAAGCATGAAGCAAATCTAAGTAAATCGGGGAAATGATTGGTAAAATCGGTGAAAACTAAATGCAGTGACCAAATGAAATGCAAAACTATTTTTAAATCCCTGGAAGAGGGTTAACTACTAGTAGGAAAAAGCAGAAGATTAAAAATGCAAAGCTACTAAGAACTAAAAATCGAGTACTGAATCGAGTAAACAGATCGATCTAACAACTTAAAGCAAATGACTTCTAATGATCAAGAATGCAACTTTATGACAAGCGAATGATAAACAGAGGTTTTAAAATGCTAAAAGAAGGTTCGGGGTCGAGGGTCATATTCAAGAGTGTTCAAAGATTCAAGCTTTGGTTTGAAAATACATAGATCTACTCATTGATGAGCTTATTCTAAGCCTTGAAAACAAAACAAGAACCATCCATGGCGTGTGGTATGATTCACTTCCTAAATCTCTTCTCCAAACCCATGGCGTTTGGTGGAAAAAGAGATCAAAGAGCAAGAAAAACAGATTTCAATCTATGGCCTAACTAGCCTCCTCTACATCCATGGCGTTTGGGAGAGGGTCAATTAGTCTCTAGGACTTGGTTTTCTAGGATATCTGAACCCAGTCAGGGTAAGACAGCCTTGGAATCATAGAGATCTTTTCCAAGACTCTCTAAGCCTTAAGACCCCAAGATCCTAGAAGAGAAGGAATGAAGAACAAAAAAAACACAAAACTTAAACCTCTTAAACCCTTGAATCGCCTCAACCCTTTACCCAAAGAGAAACTACTCGCTAGTCATGTTTGAAATCGATTGAAAAGCAATGGAAGAAGAACTAAGCATGATTAAGTGATTGATTAAGGAAAATACTTAGATTAATGCAAGATTAAAAAGTTCTAAAATATAAAAAACTTCCAAGGTTCAACAATGGCTAAAATCGCCTAAAAGAGAAAGCAAAAACTAAGTTGGTAAAGACAAAATGAAGGGATCCGATGGAATATGTCCAAAATGGCTAAACATAACAAAATGGTCCCCTCACTACACGCCAAAAATGAGCTGGTCGGATAAGGTCCCAGAGATCGAGTTGGATGATCGATCTCTGGCTCGATCTTCTGCTGGATCGTTTCTTTTTGCTCGATCTTCTACTCGATCCTTTGGTCGATCGAATCGGTAACTCGATCTGGCTCTCGATCTGCATGACATGGCCCACTTCCGTACTCACGATCGATCTCCTCTCTCGATCTTGGTCTCGATCCTTCCTCTTGAATCGACTTGGGTCATTCGATCTTTTGGTCGATCTCGTCTAGATCGACCTGCCTTGCTCAATCCGCTACTCGATCTCAGGTCCTTCGCAAGCATGGTTGAGTTCTCGAAGTGTCCACAAGCTCCATCTTGATCCTCCTCACGTCCACATAACCTCCACAACTCCAGAGTGCTCCAAGCAACCTGATAATGATGCAAAAGTGCAAGAAATATGCAAAATGCGAATGCAAAGAGACTTAGGACCTAAAATGCAACGAATGGATGAAACTAGCCTATAATGCAAAATAAATGCATGAAAAACTATCCTAAATGTATGCAAAATATGCAAAATATATGGTTATATCAACTCCCCCAAACTTGCCTTTTGCTTGCCCTAAAGCAAACAAAATTCAAGAAAGGAAGAGAGGTTTGAAAGTGGAAGCTCAAAACGAAAGATGTCAATGGAAAAACTGATTCAACACCCAAGTTATAAGTTCTAAGATGCAAAGAGGTTGTTCTGCTTCAAAAACTTTAGCCATACCCATCAAAGCAAGCAATGAACTTTAGCTTAGCCTACACAAGCATTCAAATCAAGCAACTCCTTAACATTCATTCAGCGATACCAATGGATCAAGTTTGTGCATATCAAGAGAAAGCATTTGGTTAAGGGACATGGTCATGAGATGAAAATGATCTCATTCAAATAGGGGTTTAAAATTTCAGGGGATCACTCAATGAAAGCATCCTATCCTTGGCAAAATGCTAAAGGTAAAGGCACACTTATGCATGCAAGTTAAAGCTCTCTTCTACCCTTTTTACCCAAAATGATCCTAAAAACTTCTAAAGCCCAAAGTGTAACTCCTAAATCTACCCTTTCCCAAAGCGCTTGATCTCTTCATCTTTCACAATTGGGGGGAACTCCTTCTTCTTCAGTTCGTGTGGTTGACTTCTTTTTATTTGAACTTGCTCTCCTTTGTTGTATGCTTGGCGCAGCTTTCTTCACCTTTGGTGGATCGCACGGTCTGATTTTTCTTCTTTTTGAATGACCTCTTGTTTAGCCTTGTTGCTGCTGGCGCCTTTCTTTTCTTTGACACTTAGAGCATTTTTATCTATTTTACTTAACCACAATATACTTGTTCCCCCTTTGCTACTAATCCCATACTTCTTTTTCTTTTGAAAATACATATATAAGAAACTCTTAAACCACTTAACAACCCTTTTTCCTAAACTCCTAACCTAGTACCAAGCTCAAAATGCAAGCTGGTGTCTACAAGGGAGCTTTTCCTTGCCAGCCTTATTCCTAACACTTTTTGCAAAGATAGGATAGAAAATGATGCAATAAAAGGCCTCACTACTGATGCAAAAGTGTTTAGGTCTGAAAGAAGGTTTGGTTTAGGGCGAGGTTAACTGTCCCATTATGATGAGGATCAGCTACTTGGATAAACAAGAGTGGTAAGAAAGGAAGAAGATAATCCAAGTATGTATATAGGTAAGCCATGCAATCGCTCTTAATGCACAAACAAGATAATTCAATGTCAAGATTAATGTTCTACTAAGATGGAGTTGGCATCAAATCAAAGCGAGTTTCAACATAAGACTAGAGTATCAAATGCAAGTAATCAAGGTATGGTGCAACCTTAATTTCAAACTCACTAGATGCAATCAAACAACAAAAAACCAAGGCATTGAAAACAATTCAAACATTGACAACTTAACAAGTGTTTATCATTTACTCCATATGCAAATGCAGCAACCTAAATGAATTTTTTTTTTTTAAATTCTAGACTCAATCCTAAAATATTCTACAATGCAAATGCAACTACATGAAGTTTTTTGAAAATTTTTTAATTTTTTATCATTTTTTTGGTGTTTTCTATGCCTTATGATGCAAGGCAAGACTCAAGGGATGATAACACAAAATAAGATCAAAGAAAACATGTCAAACACACCACACACTCCCCCAAACTTGAATGACACTGTCTCGGTGGCAAACAAGCTCAAGAGGAGCCAAAACACAAAGCAAAACTAAAAAGATGCATGGTGTATATACAATGGTTCGGTTGTTGGTACCTTGGAGCTAGGCTCGGCTGGGGCTTGAGGACGCTCCAGACTTCCTGCTCTTGCTAGGAGGGTCGTGAGTCACTGCCTTGCCTTTCTCCTTGTACAGAGTGGCGTGCAGGTTGGATGTTGCTTCCTTGCGGCTCACAGATCACAACTCCACCGGTGGATCTTCTCCTCTTCTCGGGTTGCTCGACCTCCTCACTTGAAGACGCATCAGATGAGCTTCCGTGAAGCTGCTTGATCTTCTTGGCAAGCTTTTTGATCATTTTTCTCTGCCACTTGTTCACCTTCCGCTGAACCTCCACCAAAGATGCAAGGAACTTCTCGGTTATGGTCCTTGGCTCAAAATCGAGCTTAGGGAGATCAAAGCTGGCTGGCATCTCTGCATCCGAGGGAGGTGACTCTGAGGGTGCACGGGCAACTTGAGGTGGAACTGCTGCTGGTCCAAGGGCTGCGACACACTCCTCATCCGTTGGCAAAAACTCGATGGTGCCAATGCTGTCTAAGTTGGTCTCATCCTCATTGGGCAGAATGCAGACCTTCTTGGCATGGTTGTGGTTGTAATACAGGTAAGCAAACTTCCCTGGAGCTGGCGTAGGTCCCAAGCTATCAGTGTTGCACATGTATTGCTCGTCCATGTATGCCCTATCTGCGCAAGGCTCAAACTCTTGAAGAGGAACTCCAGCTTAGACAAACATCGGTGTGAGGAAGCCGCCAATGAGTGCTGAGCTTGCTTTACACCTCAGTGCCCACACCTTGTACTTGACCAAAGAAGTGGCCAAGATGCAACCATAGTTGACATCATCTCCGAGCTCGTCCTCCAATGGCTCATCATGCTCTTCTCGGTTGCATAAGATCTTCTTAACTCCTTGAAAGAGAAAACAAAGCTCATTCTTCGTCACTGTAGGAACCACATACCTCCCACTGAAAGTGTTGGCAAGGTTGAGAGAAAGTCAAGCGTGACTTCTGGATATGTGGGGCAATCCATCCTCGAGAGGCAAGCCAGCCCCATGTCTTGGAGAAGCACATCAACATCGCTCAAAAGCCCCATCTTCTCCAAGAGGTCTCTGCTTGCAAATTTGGTTGGTTCTAAGAGCAGCCTCTCAAGTCTCTTCTTAGCCTTTTTCTCCTCCTTGCTCCATCTAACCCTCTCCTGAACCACTTCTTGAGCTTCTCCCTCTTGTGTTGTCTCTTCTCTGGTTCTCTTTAGAGCCATGGTACCTGAAATCAAAATTCTCAAAGAGAAGGATGAGTAAAGGCGGCTAAATAGGGATAATGAGTGAGCAAGAAAGAAAAACTCAACGCAATTCGCTCAGATTTTTAGGGATTTTATAAAAATTGCAGCTAAATACTAGAAGGGAAAATCTCTAGATATGATTAAATCTAGCAATTTTCCTAAATTTTAGCTGCTTCTAAAAATGATCCCAATCCCTAAACATCTAACATTCACCCTAAGCTAAACAAAAAGGAAATTTTCCAAAAATTTTAGATAATTAAATCGAATAACCGAAAATACCTTTTTCAGGGGTGAAAGCAAGAAGCTCTTGATTTTAAAACAAAGTTTACTCTCTCTCTTTCTCTTAGCAAATAGTTCGAACACAAATGAGAGAGAGAGAGTGTAGATATTTTTGTTATAAAAACCAAGAAAACAATGGGCTAAAACAAGTGGTTTTCTGAAAAAGTGTGGTCAAGATACATCTTTCATGGTCAAAGGTGCTTGCCTTGACCACATTTCAAATTTAAAAACGGAGGGAAAAAGAGATAGGAGGGAAAAGTTTGACTTACCTCGGCACGAGATCGAGTCCATTTGGTCGATCTAGGACTCGATCTCATGCCCATGTTGGCTAGGATCGAGAGGGTTGATCGATTTGGGACTCGATTCGTCTTGAATCGAGTCTTGGATCGAGTGTGCCCTCTCGTTCCATGGTTCTTGGCCATGATAGCTAAGCTCCTTGAATCGAGCCACGTGATTGATTCGGAGGTCGTTTTGGCTTAGATCGAGTGGCAGATCGAGCAGACTGATTGATCTATTCTCGAGGATCGAGTGAGGTCAGTCGATCCACACCTCGTGCATTTCAAGCTAAACATATGGGTGGTTTATCCTCTCATGATCGACTGACTCGCTCGATTGTCTACTCGATCTCGTATAGATCGACTGACTCCTCTCGATTTACTGACTCGATCTGGTAAAGATCGAGCCAGGATGAGTCGATCTAGCACTCGATCTCTAGCTTATACTTCTCCTTTTCTCGCCCCTCTTGACTCCAAGATGATAACCTACAATCCCTTATCCTTTCACCTGCACACTCAAACGTAAAAAGCATAAAACCGAAATAGAAATAAAGCAAAAATATGTACAAGATAGACATGGGAATGCCTCCCAAGTGTGCTTTCTTTAACGTCTATAGCTAGACTTTACTTGGTTTAGGCCTGAGGTGGGTCTTGGAGAAGCATGGTGGTGCTCTCCTTGCTGCAATCACTCGCCAAGTAGGGCTTGACTCTGTGCCCATTAACCGTGAAAGCATTACCGCTCTTGCCAAACAATGTAACCGCTCCACAGGATAGAACCTCCTTGATCTCAACGGTCCACACCATCTAGATTTGAGCTTTCCAGGGAACAGCTTCAACCTCGAGTCGTAGAGTAGCACCAGACTACCTTCTCTTAACTCCTTATGAACCAGTTTCTTGTCATGAACTGCCTTGGTCCTCTCCTTGTAGATCTTAGCACTCTCGTAGGCGTTTAACCGTAGCTCATCAAGCTCATGGAGTTGAATCAACCGCTTCTCTTGTGCCGTCTTGAGACCGAAGTTCAGCTGCTTCACGGCCCACAGTGCTCTATGCTCCAACTCAACAGGAAGATGACATGCCTTGCCGTATAGAAGAGTGAAGGGAGTGGTACCTATAGGAGTCTTGAAAGCGGTCCACTAAGTCCATAGAGCATCATCTAGTTTAACCGCACAATCCTTGCGAGTTGTTCCCAGTGTCCTCTCTAAGATAGCCTTGATCTGTCTATTAGAGACCTCTACTTGCCCACTTGTTTGTGGGAGATAAGGTGTTGCTACCTTGTGCTTCACGCCATACTTCTTCAAGAGACCTTCAAACACTTTGTTGATGAAGTGGGTGCCCTCATCACTGATCACTACCTTTAACACTCCAAACCGTGGGAATATGATGGTCTTGAAGAGCTTGATCATCACTTTTGCATCGTTTGTTTGGGAAGCTATAGCCTCAACCCACTTAGATACATAATCAACGGCTACCAAGATGAATTTGTTGCCGTAAGAAGATGGGAATGGACCCATAAAGTCTATCCCCCATGCGTCAAAAACATCAACTCCAAAGGTCGGCACCTGAGGCATCTCATTCCTCTTCGTGATGTTTCCAGCTCTTTGACATGCTTCACAAGACTTGACAAACTCATGACCATCTTTGAATAGCGACGGCCACCAAAAACTGGTTTGTAAGACCTTTGTTGCCGTCTTGAAAGAAGCAAAATGTCCCCCATATGACAAACCGTGGCAATGTAGAAGGATGTCTTGTGCTTCCTCTCTTGAAACACATCTTCTATACAAGCTGTCTACTCCCCTCTTGTACAAGTAAGGCTCGTCCCAAAAATAATGAGAGATGTCTCTCATGAACTTCTTCTTGTGGTAGTGGTCAAGATGAGAAGGCTCCTCTCCACAATCTAAGAAGTACACTATATCAGCATACCAAGGCAGGTTCTCTTCTCTCAAAGCCAAAACATCTACAAACAACTGTGTTAATCATCATGAGTTGCTCTTCAGGAAGTGAATCATCCAAGGGTAAGGTTTCATTCACTCTCATTCTAGAGAGGTGATCAGAAACACCATTCTCTATCCCCTTTTTGTCTTTTATCTCCATATCAAACTCTTGTAGAAGAAGAATCCACCTTAAGAGCCTCGGCTTGGTATCCTTCTTAGAGTAGATGTATCTCAACGCTGCGTGATCCGTGTATACAACAACCTTAGAGCCCACCAAGTATAATCTGAACTTTTTAAAAGCAAACACAACAGCCAGCAGCTCCTTCTCGGTTGTAGCATATCTCACTTGCGTGTCATCCAAGGTACGACTAGCGTAGTAGATGACATGCAATCTCTTATCCTTCCTCTGCCCTAGAACAGCTCCCACGGTGTAGTCGCTCGTGTCACTCATGATCTCGAACGGTAAGCTCCAATCTGGTGCTTGTACTATAGGTGCCGTTACAAGAGCCTCCTTGATGGTCTTGAAAGCATGAAGACATTCCTCATCAAAGACAAAGTCAGATTCCTTGCATAACAATCGTGTAAGAGGGCGAGCTATCTTGGAAAAATCCTTGATAAACCGCCTGTAGAAGCCAGCGTGCCCCAAGAAACTCCTTATCCCCTTGACATTAACCGGCGGCTCAAGACTCATCATGACTTTAATCTTTGCTTTGTCAACCTCTATCCCTTGCTCATATATCTTGTGACCGAGTACAATCCCTTCCTTCACCATGAAGTGACACTTCTCCCAGTTCAGCACCAAGTTTGTCTCCTCACACCGCTTAAGTACCTTGCAAAGATTCAACAAACAAGCAAAAAAAGACTCACCATATACAGAGAAGTCATCCATAAACACTTCTACCATCTCTTCTATAAGATCAGAGAAGATCGACATCATGCACCGCTGGAATGTTGCTGGTGCGTTACACAACCCAAATGGCATCCTTCGATATGCGAATGTGCCATAGGGGCATGTAAAAGTCGTCTTCTCTTGATCGTTAGGATGGATTGGTATTTGAAAGAAACCACTATAACCATCAAGAGAGCAATAATATGGATGATTAGCAAGTCTTTCGAGCATCTGATCAATAAAAGGGAGATGAAAATGATCCTTTCTAGTAGCTGAATTGAGCTTCCTATAGTCTATACACATTCGGTGACCAGTTATGGTTCTTGTAGGAATCAATTCGTCTTTTTCATTCTTAATGACCGTGATCCCTCCCTTCTTAGGCACCACGTGGACAGGAGAAACCCACGTGTTGTCACTGATGGGGTATATCACGTCAGCCTCTAACAATTTCAGAATCTCTTTCTTAACTACTTCTTTCAAATTCGGGTTTAAGCGTCTTTGATGTTCAATAGAAGAAGAGTTCTCATTATCTAAGTGAATCCTATGAGTGCAAAGCATTGGTGAAAGGCCCTTTATGTCACTTAAGGAGTACCCAATGGCCTTCCTATACTTTCTCAGCTCATTAAGGAGCGAGTGCAACTCATCATCACTCAAGTTCTCATTCACAATCACGGGATAAGTCTCATTAAGCCCTAAGAAAGCATACCTTAGCCCTTTTGAGAGCTCCTTTAGGTCCACCTTTGGGGCTAGCAGCTCGCTCCAGTCCTCCTCGTGGCTTGTGTTGACGTTTCTGTCCTCACTGCCCTCTTTAGACCCCGAGTCATGAGCCTTAATACTGATTTCTTGAACCGTTGTCCCCTCTGAGATCGAGTCATCCAGTCGATCTTCCACTCGTTCTGGTCCGGATCAAGTAACTTCACTCGATTCGCTTACTCGATTTGATGTGGATCGAGCAGGAGATCGAGTCCCCGTCTCATTCTCTGAACTGATCGATTGGCTTCTCTCGATCTTCCCATCGATTGTTTTGCTGGATCGACCACCTTCCTTGATCTTCGTGTTGATTTTGATCCTGGATCGGGTGAGCTCGTCGATTTCCTGATCGATCTCTAGGCATCCACCTTCATCTTCCTTCACAACTTTCCTAGAATCGAGAAGATGAACATATTCTTGAGTCTGATCATTCAGAAAACCAAACTCTCCATACTCCTTTGTCAAGGCAAGCTGCAAGTGATCTTCCTGTGCGAAATCCTCATGCAACTCATCGGCCAAAGCATCTAGAGTCTTAATATAGAAAGCTTGTCCTCCAATGGTTGGTTTCTTCAAGACTTCATTAATATCAAAGTCCAGCTTGATGTCTTTGCTCAAGTGTAGAGAAATCTTGCCATTCTTCACGTCAATGATGGCACCAGCGGTTGCAAGGAACGGTCTTCCAAGGATTAGAGGATCCTTTGGCTCTTCATCCATCTCTAAGACAACAAAGTCGGTTGGCACATTAACTCCACTGATTCTCACGGGCAACTCTTCAAGCATATCCACAGGAAGTCTGACGCTTCTATCAGCTAGCATAAGGGAGATCCTACACTCTTTGAACTTGGTAAAACCGAGCTTCTTTGCAATGGAATGGGGTATGACATTGATACTTGCTCCCAAATCGCATAGACAGCTCTGAAACTTCAAGGGACCAAGAGCACAAGGAATGGTGAATGATCCTGGATCTCCAAGCTTCTTGGGCACAATCTCTTTGTGAATGATGGCGCTGCACTCTTCACTAAGCACCAAAACTTCTTCACTCTCCTTGTTCTTCTTAGTAAGTGTATCTTTGAAGAACTTTGCACACTTAGGCATCATGGCTAGACAATCAACCAAAGGTAGCTTCATCTCAACGTCCTTCATGTGTTTCTCAAAGACTGCTCTATGCTTCTCTAACAGCTGTTTCTTGAACCGTCCAGGAAAAGGAAGCTTCAGCTTGTATGGTGGAGGAACAAATGCATCTTTCTCTTTGCTCACCTCTTCTATTTTCTTCTCTACAACGGCTTCCTTACCCTTCCTTGGTCTCTCAATCCACACATTGTCAAAGGTGATCTTTTCATCAGCTGAAAGCTTACCCTCCCCCTCTTGAACCATAATGCCCTCATTGGCTCTAGGTTCAACTCTTGGTGGAAGCTCTTTATCACTTTTCAAGGTAATAGCGTTTGCATACTCTTTGGGATTCTGCTCATACTTGCCTGGTAAGCTGTTCTGACCGCTTGTACTAGCGTTTCCTTTCTCTAACTGCTTGATCTTGTTGTTCAGATTGATTATCTGTGTTGAGACATCAGTAAGAGAAGAATCTAGCTGATTGTTCATCTGAGCAAACTTCTGATTAGTTGAAGCTTGACCTTGAAGCAACTGTTGGAACATTGCTTGAACCGGATCTTGAGGAGGCGGTGGAGCTTGTTGCTGTTGAGGCAAGAAACCGGGAGGAAACATAGGAGTGTAACCTTTGTTACCTTGCTATTGCTGCTGACCCTGAAAGTTTCCTTGCCTCTGACCTTGATATCCACTATTTTGTTAAAAACCCTTGTTGTAAGGAACAAACGGTTTTGCTTGTTGAGGGGGGTACACATTATCCTTTGGATTCTCAACGTTGGTGCTACGGTATGATAGATTGTTGATGCCATGGTAGCCTTATGAATATCCCTGAGGCTTGTTATAGTTCTGACCAGCAATCTAATTAGCTTCTTCTTGACTCAACTCTAGCTCCTCTAAGACATCTTCAGCTTCTCCCACGAAATGAACTTGCTTCTGATTTGCAAGAATGAGCTTATTTATCTTCTCATGTAGCGATTTGAGCTCTTTCTTGTGTGAATCAAGCTCGGGACCTCTAGTTGCACGGTCGTAGTCCTCAGTATAATTCCCATCACTCAAAGCCAAGTTCTCTATGAGCTCCATACCTTCTTCCACTTCTTGACCAAGAAAATTGTCCTTACTAGCCGTATCAAGCAACATTCAGATTTTTGGTAAAGCTCCACGGTATATTGTGCTCAAGAGAGTCTCTTCACTGAAGCCATGGTGAGGACACTGAATGGTATAGTCCTTGAACCGCTCCATAGCTTCATTGAATGTCTCATTCTGCCTTTGAGTGAAGCCACTAATCTCACTTCTCAAACGAGCTGTTCTTGTGCTTGAGAAAAACTTTGAGAGGAACACTTTCTTGCAATCAGCCCAAGAAGTAATGGTGCCTTGTGGAAGGGTCTTCTCCCAGTGCCTTGCTTTATCGCCAAGAGAAAACGGGAAGAGTTTAAGCTTGAAAGCATCTTCTGAGATACCATTGATCTTTATCATCCCATAAACTTGCTCAAAGTTGTCAAGATGCTCCAAGGGGTCTTCCATAGCCAGCCCATGGAATTTGCTGTTCTGAACCATAGAGATGAACCCTGGCTTTATCTCGAAATTATTGTTTTGGACTGGTGAAGAAGTGATCCCAAAGCGGTTATGATGTGTATTTGGAGCATCTCCAGCACCAATGATCCGTGGTGGTCGAGCTGCGTGGTTGGGGTTACCATTGCCCCTTCCTACACCACCGTGAGCTGGTGGAGGTCCCTCAGGATGTTCTTGCTCAGTCATTGTTACAAAGTCTACAGAAACAGCTTGCCCAATCGCTTCAAAGGCTTGAGCTTGCTCTCTTGCTCTTCTTGTTCTTGAACTGCCGAGTTGGTGAATATTGTCCAGGGGTTTAAGTAGATTGCTGTCACCTCTGGAGCGTAAGTTCATGTACCTGAGATCACAAGCAAGAAGGTAGAGCAATGAGTAATTAAAATAAAAGTAAAAGGCTTAGTCTTTGCCAAACACCAAATCCTAATGCTTCCTAACAATCCTAAGATGGCAACGGCGCCATTTGATAAACAGGTTTTTTAGAAAGTCAGAATATCAAAACCCAAACCACAACAATGATGTAGTATAGCAGTAAGGGGTATCAATCTAACCTAGGAAGCAGGAAGAATAAATGCAGTGACCAAATGAAATGCAAAACTATTTTAAAATCCCTGGAAGAGGGTTAACTACTACTAGGAAAAGCCAGAAGATTAAAAATGCAAAGCTACTAAGAACTAACAATCGAGCACTGAATCTTGTAAACAGATCGATCTAACAACTTAAATCAAATGACTTATAATGATCAAGAATGCAACTTTATGACAAACGAATGATAAACAGAGGTTTTAAAATGCTAAAAGAGGGTTCGGGGTCGAGGGTCATATTCAAGAGTGTTCAAAGATTCAAGCTTTGGTTTGAAAATACATAGATCTACTCATTGATGAGCTTTCTCTAAGCCTTGAAAACAAAACAAGAGCCATCCATGGCGTGTGGTATGATTCACTTCCTAAATCTCTTCTCCAAACCCATGGCGTTTGGTGGAAAAAGAGATCAAAAAGCAAGAAAAACAGATTTCAATCTATGGCCTAACTAACCTCCTCTACATCCATGGCGCTTGGGAGAGGGTCGATTAGTCTCTAGGACTTGGTTTTCTAGGATATCTAAATCCGGTCAGGGTAAGACAGCCTTGGAATCATAGAGATCTTTTCCAAGACTCTCTAAGCCTTAAGACCCCAAGATCCTAGAAAAGAAGGAATGAAGAACAAAAAAAACACAAAACTTAAACCTCTTAAACCTTGAATCGCCTCAACCCTTTACCCTAAGAGAAACTACTCGCTACTCATGTTTGAAATCGATTGAAAAGCAATGAAAGAAGAACTAAGCATGATTAAGCGATTGATTAAGAAAAATACTTAGATTAATGCAAGATTAAAAAGTTCTAAAACATAAAAAAACTTCCAAGGTTCAACAATGGCTAAAATCGCCTAAAAGAGAACGCAAAAACTAAGGTGGTAAAGACAGAATGAAGGGATCCGATGGAATATGCCCAAAATGGCTAAATATAACAAAATGGTCCCCTTACTACACGCCAAAAACGAGCTGGCCGGATAAGGTTTCAGAGATCGAGTTGGATGATCGATCTCTGGCTCGATCTTCTGCTGGATCGTTTCCTTTTGCTCGATCTTTTACTCGATCCTTTGGTCGATCGAGTCGGGAACTCGATCTGGCTCTCAATCTGCATGGCATGGCCCACTTCGGTACTCACGATCGATCTCCTCTCTCGATCTTGGTCTCGATCCTTCCTCTTGAATCGACTTGGGTCATTCGATCTTCTGGTCGATCTCGTCTAGATCGACCTGCCTAGCTCGATCCGCTACTCTTTCTCGGGTCCTTCGCATGCATGGTTAAGTTCTCCAAGTGTCCACAAGCTCCATCTTGATCCTCCTCACGTCCACATAACCTCCACAACTCCAGAGTGCTCCAAGCAACCTGATAATGATGCAAAAGTGCAAGAAATATGCAAAATGCGAATGCAAAGAGACTTAGGACCTAAAATGCAATGAATGGATGAAACTAGCCTATAATGCAAGATGAATGCATGAAAAACTATCCTAAATGCATGCAAAATATGCAAAATATATGGTAATATCATGGATCAAACATCAACTCACACTCTCATGCATAATCAATGTCTATGGGCGATTTCTCCATCGCTTAAGTACTCTAGCATTAAACTCAATCAAGCAAGAAATGCCAGATGCAAAAGAGTCATGAAAATCAATACATCATTTTCAAGCTATGAAACTCATTCAAACATTTCCTTAAACACTAAAGTGGCAATAAAACGTCTATGGTATATTTTAAGCAAAAGAGAGATACTTGGCATTAAGGACAATCACACAAGAAGAGATAATCACAGATATAACACCCTACTCACCTTAAACAATCATCAAAACGACCCTAATCTATCTTAATCTCAAACCTAAGGCTGATTACTCATTAACTATGTTTAAATCTACAAAAGTATAGTTAAACATGATTATTAGTAGATAAACAAGAAAGATAAATAAGCAATGCAAAATTTTATTAAATAGAAACCTCAAAATTCAAACTTTGATCTTAAGAAAAAAGAAGTTTTTGTTGCAACAAGGGAAAGATAAGGTAAGATAAAGCTTGAAAGATAGGATAAAAGATAAGATAAGATTGCATAAAGAGTTTTTTTTAGGCCAAGCCTATTTATTGGAGAGTCCAAAAATAGGCTTCGTCAACTAAATAAAACCTAGTCAAGATATGGTCAACACTTGATCAACTCTTGGATTAGTCAATTTCGAGCAGGTCAGATAAGTGCCCTCCACGATAAGCTTGCTCGAAACGTCTGGAAAATGCTGTGTCGGGTCCTTGGCTTGGATAACCCCTAGGTCTTTGTATGCACCATACAGTGCATAATATGATCTCCTCAGTGTACCTCCACGATATGTCTTGTGGCTTGGTGTATCAAACATAGGAAGGATGGCCCTTCACGATGTACTTCCTCGATATTTTATGTGGCTCTCCATGTCAGGCAGGACAAAAGGCATTACACGATGCATCTCCACGATATGGGTCCTGAACGCCTTTATCTCTTTCTTCCAGCTTGGTCTTCCTGCTCCACTCGATCCACCACTCTCCTAATACCCTCCTTAGCTCCTCAATAGCCATGAAATACACTCAAAAGAAAAAGATGTATGCATTTCTAATCTATATGCATATTAAGTCTAATATAGATGAAAGTGGGACACTTTGGACTAAAAATATATGAAATGAAGTGAAAAACTATGCTAAATGAGACCTAATATGATGTAATAATGCATGCTATCAACTCCCTCACACTTAGCTCTTGCTTGCCCTCAAGCAATGAATATGAACAAAGTGAAAGATAGGTTTTAAAATGGGAACTAATATCCGAAAATGATACTGTAAGATCAAACCATTGTCCAGGTTTGCAATTCTAAGATGCACTTGATGCAACTCTTGTCTAAGAACAATGCCACACTCATCAGAGTATGGAATAGATTCTCAATCTATCAATCTACACAAGCAATCAAATCACTCAATATTTCTAACATTTATTAATTTTAAACCAAGTGGATCATGCTTATGCAAATGCAAGTGCTATCATTTGGCTTCAAGGACAAGGTTATAAGAGAAAAATGACCCCATTTTTTTCGAACTGGTTAGGTGGTTAAAGGGGTTCTCTCTTTGAAAAGATGATTGAGCTATGGTAAAAGGCTAAGGGTAAAGAACAACTTATCCATACAAGATAAGACTTCCATCTACCCAAGTCCCACAAGTAAATCCTAAACCCTTTCTTCTACCCATCACTGCTGTCCTACACTACCGTTTTTAAGCTTTTGAAACCCTTAAAAACCCCAAAATAAATCCAATTCTTCTTCTTGTTTTAAGCACTTGGAGATAACTTCTTTTTAGACATCTTCTTGATGGTTGGCTTGGTACTGGCTCTTTCTTGATATTGCTGGTTCTTCTCATCATTTGGATGCTTTGTATTTTTGCTGCTTTTTGTTTATGCATGAGCCATCTTTCCGTGATATTTTCCTAACCATTTCCAAGGTTACTTGTGTTGCACTCTTTCCTTGATTCCTTTCTTCCTTTCTTCTTTTGTAGTAACCCAAAATAAAAATCCCAACCCAACCCTTTATTAACCAAAACAACCTAACTTAGCTAGCTCAAGAGGGCGAGCTAGTTCTACAGTGGAAGGGCTTCCCTTGTAGTTCTAAACCCAACAATTTTTACTTAGCCCAATTATAAAGAAAAAGTCTCACAATCACTCACTACAAATGTTAGGCTTGAAACAAGGTTTGGTTAATGTTAGAGAAGTCTATTTGGATTCATAAGAGTAGATAAAAAGGGAAAGAAAATCCAAGTATGTATAAATCTATCCATGAAAACAATTGCAATGCATAAGACATGATAATTCAAAATTCAATTTATGGTTCGTCTTAAGCAAAGGTTGAGATCATTTCAAGCAAGTTGCAACTTCAGACAAGAGTTTCAAATGATAAATTTCAAGAGTGGATCAGTCTTATTTCAATTTCTCATCAAATGCATTAAAGAATTAGAAACAAGGGCAATGGTTTCATCTAGAAAATATCATTTCACATGGATGTAACTACTCCCTCTATTTCAAAATAAGTGTCACTTTGACACTTTTCACACAAATTAAGAAAGTTAATAAAAAGTCTTTTCTATCCCTAATAAATACACTAAATAACTCTCTCTTTCTAATTAATACACTAAAGTAACAAGGTTAAAACTGAATATTTTGTTATAAATTTGCATTGAAAACCTAAAACGACACTCGTTGTGAAACAAAAACAAAACTCTAAAACGACACTCTTTATGAAAAGGAGGGAGTATTATTATTCTCATTTTAAACAAGCGAAGTACATGTATGATATGTAATTAAACTCAACCTATTACATTCTTTTTTTTATGATTTTTCTCAAAAACGTTTCAAATTTTCATGATTTTTTCTATGCCTTAGATGCTATATGAATACATGATTTTTTAAAATGCAACATGGTAAACAATATATATGAATTTAAATGCTTATGCAAATGAAATTTTTTGCTAAATATACTGTCAAGCATCACATCCTCCCCACACTTAAATTACACAATCCTTGTGTAATAAAAAAATGCAAGAGGAGGCAATATTCAACAAGGCTATGAAAATAAGATAAAGAAAATAATGCAATGGTATATACAGTGAAAGGAAGAGTGTACCTTCATATGGCTGAGGGTTTGTGGGAGGGTTAACTCTCTATGGTTAGAGAGGAACTTTGTGTTGGCGAATGAGAAACTCTCCTCTTCCTTTGCCTTCGCTTGTGGCGAGCTTCATGGGACAAGTGTGTAGAGGGCTCCATGGAGGTTGTTGGGGCGCTTGTTCTATGGAAGGAATGGCGGTTGTCTATTGCATCTCCTCCTTGTGTCCCTTCTTGGCTCTTCACTTCTATGTTTTTGCTCAGCTCCACCCCTTCTCCTTGAAGTTGAAGAACCCCCACCAATCTTTTTGACCATCTTTGTCAAAATTTTCACAGAGTTGACCAAGCTCTTGATTGTCTTCTCTTGTATCTTGTTTCATCATTGTAAGAGCTTGATGTGTTGGTGGGCTACTCTTGTAGCTTTAGAAGGACAAGGCCTTGCATAAGGCTCAAAGGAGTACATGGCGCTTTCATCTCCTTGAGCTTCACCTTCTTCATTCACTTGGAATAGCTCTTATTCACTATCTTCTTCTTGAAAATCAGGAGTGGCAACCCCTTCCATCCTACTTGTCTTCAGAAAAGGCTCATGAGCATGAGGGTTGTACAAAAACTTTTCATCGATCTCAAACCACACATTCACTTTCTTGTTGAATGTTGTGAGATGAGGCTTTGGGAGGATCATCCTTTGCTTCGTATTGCCCAAATCAAACTGATATGCATGCCTAATCTTCAAACCGCCCACCAAAAAGTCTGTTTTTCTTAGATAAGCAACATCAATGTAGGCTATGGGATGAGAAACTTCCTTGAGGTTGACGTTTGCAGCAAGGAGAATGGGGGTGATGAGACCTCCAATGACTAAGATGGGATTCTTTGATGGAGTACAATAGGTCCATTGTTAAAGCTGAAAAAAATTCTTCATAAAAAGAATAATCATCTCCACTCTTAGTTGATCTCCCATTTTTGGCCCTCCACTTGCATCTTCAAGAATGTATTTAAGTTCGTTGATGAGCAAACCAAGATCTTCCTCCTCAACCATATTATTCTCCTTCCTATAGAAGATGGTGCTTCCAAAAACTTTGTGGGCATATCTGATTGCTGGATGCCTAATTCTGGAGCTCTTTAGGTTACCTTTTCTATCCTTCCCATTTACTATTGTCTCCCACACATCTCAGGCTCATTCTTCATAAAGGACATCGCCATTGCTCTAGACTTCCCTCCTTCAAAGCCATAGATCTCATTCAATTGATTGAAACCCATTATGTTCTTATGCTTCCCCACCTTGAATTTAATGTACTCATCACCATAACCCACCTCTTCTTCCTCAACAGATTTTTCAAAATCATCAAAATAGTGCACCTTGAGGGAAGAGAGGAATTAGCAAACTTGGAACTTATGTGTAGGGTAACTTCTCCATGCTAAAAATCTTAAAGAAGAGTTAAACATCTTCTTCTATTCCCATCTAGCAAAAATAATGAGGCATAGCGAGTGGGCAAGAACTCCACATTTGAGATAGCCTTGAAGAGCTCCTTTGTTGTGTGTGTGTGGGTGGGGTGGGGGGCAAAGGAATCTCTTTCTTCTTCAACAGCAACTCTCTTCCCTTTGAGACTCTTGAGTGATAATCAGAACTTTATTTTCTGAACATAAAATCCTAGATTCAATCAAGCTTCAAGGACAAGGTTATGAGAAAAAAATGACCCCATTTTTTTCAAACTGATTAGGTGGTTAAAGGGGTTCTCTCTTTGAAAACATGATTGAGCGATCCTAGATTCAACCAAGCAATAGAAATTTCTCAAATAAAGCAAATAGACAAGGTTCAACAAAGAATAAACAATGTAAACACTTTGCAAGAAAATAAAGAATGTAGCAAAACAAGACAAAAGCTTGAAGTATAAATCTAAATGCCAAAGAGATTTTTCGAGTTTTTATGGAGAGAAACAAATGAGAGTGAATGCTCTAATGCAAAAGAGGAGAGAAGATATATATAGAGATTATTATACGATATATGAGAGATTGAGAGAATCTATTAAAAAAATATTTTAAACCATATTTTCGTTCAAGGGAAAGGAGGGGACAATACCTGCACCAAATATGCACATTTGGGCCCAGCTCGATTTGTTGGTTTGTGAAAAATTTTCAAAAATTAAAAAATTTCACTTATATCAAGCATGTCCTCGGTGTGTCTGCTCGGTGCGTATCTGGCTCGGGATATTGGGTCATGAAATGCGTGCATGCTCGTACTGGGATATGCATTGAGTGCTCCTTGCATCAGCTTTCACCGGTATCGATCATGGCAAAATATGCCCTCTTTGATACGTGTGCTCGGTATGGCACAAGGTTTCTTGGACGTCGGGTCCAGAACAGTCGCCATGCTTGGTGTCCCTCGGATTTCTTGTATCGAGCAGGATGTAAAGTGCCCTGCTTGTTACGTCGGCTCGGTATGGAGGCTTCATGGGAATCCGTCACCAATCTTACGAATGCACGATCGAGGCACACCATGTGTTGCACCGAGCAGGATGATTTGTGCTTTCCTCGATTTGGCTGCTAAGTACGGCGGTTTATTGTCAGCTTTGTACTTTGATACACCATGAAAAGAGGGAACGTCAGACGAGTTTGTACCGTGGAGGAAAATGTTACCCTTGTCGGTGTACGTTTATGCCCTCCTTGATATGATCTCCTTTGTGCAAGTTCATCGGTGTACATCATATCCCACCTTGATATGATCGCCATCGTGCAGATTCATTGGTGTATGGTGTGTCCCTCCTCGATACGATCACCATCGTGCAGGTTCATTGGTGTACGGCGTGTCCTTCCTTGATATGATCGCCATCGTCCAGGTTCATCGGTGTACAGTGTACCCTCCATGATATGATCGCCTCGGTACACGTTCCTCGACGTACAGACGTACCTTCCTCGGTGTAGTATGTATCGAGCAGAACAGGGGTTGCCCTCTTCGGTATGGCTGCTCGATACAGAAACAAAGCTTTTCTTCTTGGCTTTTCTACGCCCTTTTGTTGCACTAACTGACCATTTATTAACCTGAAACACTTAAATAAAACACATTAATAAATAAAAGGAACCAATATTTACATGGATAGTCTGATATATCATGGTTTTTAATAGTTTTTAATCATGATATAAGTCCTTTACTGAGTCTTTTGGTCTTTTTAGAGTCCTAACAGAGTCTTTGCAGGTTATAGCATGATGGGAGCATAATTGGAGATTCTGGAACTTTTTGGATCATTGCAAGAATCAACCCCAAAGTTACCAATTCAGAAGCTGTTGTCCTGCAATTAATGACGATCGTCACCAGTTATGGATAACGCTCGTCACCCTCATCTGAAGAAAATCGTGAAGTCTTATTAAAAGATGAAGAGGAAATTGTACTTTTGGCCTAGAAGTTCAACTATTTGCAAAAAAAACCTCAGCTCGTGTTTTAGCCTGTATATTAGCTTTTTCAGCCATTCTTTTGGCTTTTATCTTGTACTTTAGAATTCAGAGAGCTTTAGAGAGAGATTTATTCAGAGCTTTTGGGGAGACATATCATGTACTCTTTTAGAGCAGATTTCGAACCCCTTTATCTTATACTATATTCTTTTAATGCAGCTTTATTCAGCTATGCTTTGTGATTTCATAATCATGTCTGAGTAGTCTGTTAGTTAACTTATGATCATTCAAAGGTTGATGAAGAGTTTGTAGAATTGCAAAACTGTTAGAAAAATCCATTAGTTCTTCATCTGAGCTAGCATTCATATCGATTTATTGGACTAGTCATCTGGATTTCGAAACTGTAGCTTGTTTAATAGATGTGAGAGCATTGTTAATCATCTGAACTAGTATTAGATAAGCAAAACGCCTATCTGCAAAAAGATTTGACTTAGGAGTTTTGTAAATAATTGAACCTGATCATTACTGCATGTTTAGATTGTTAGAATTTGCAAAGAGATTTGAAATTCTGTGATTTAGGCATAGATAATTTCTGCAATGAAAATTGATTAGTTATATCATTGTATTTCATGTTCTAGACGGTTTTAATTCATTCCTGATTGCATGCATTCGATATTCTCGGATTCAACCTGTGAATTGTCCTCACTTTGTGCCTTTAACTTTCTGAACTTTAGATCAATAAACCAAAATCGCATGCTTTCATTATTTTAGTTGATTCGCATTACATTCACTCATTACTGCTTAGATTACTCTGAACCTAAACTTTTTAATGTAGTTAACTTATTCCCTTGGGATTCGATAACCCTTTGTGCTACAACTGCATTGCTGTGCACTTGCAGTATACTAAAAGTGGGTAAAACTTAGACCCTATCAGAATATATCCCAAATGTGCTTGTTTAAAGTCACTAAGCTTGACTTTGTTTGTTTTATAGATCAATGGAGAACATGAAAGGGTATTTCATTCCTTTCTCATCTCTTAACAAACGAGTAATTGGCCCTTGAGTGAGCCTTCTTCTTTTCCTTTCTCAGATTTTTCTTGCTCTTTGGTTCTTCATCCTCAACTTCAACATTTAGACCTTCAAACATTTTCAAGAGGCTTTCTCCATCAAAGCTTTTTCCTTGAACTCATTGAGATCTAGTGGGTTTACTTCTTTCATGACTTCAACTCTGAAGCCCATAGCATGCTCAATGGTCTTAGGAGGCTTCTTAACAATTGGCTCCTCACTTGTAATGGTTCCATAAAAGTTTGATTGCATAGCTAACCTCCTCATTCACCATCTTGAGTGTGACCCCCTTCTTTGTAAAGTCTATCTCAGCGTCAGAAGTGTTCAAGGATGGGATCTCAAGCAGTAAAAGAAGATCTTTAGACTGTCTTATATCTATCACTATAAAGTCTATTGGGATTTTACAATTTCCAATCTTCAAGGGATAGTCTTCAAAAAGTCAAATATTGTAAACTCATATTTTTTCAGCTTAGTGATTCCCAACACCTTTGTCATCTCCAATGAAATCACATTAACACTGGAGAAGGTAGCCTCCTTGGTTGCCTTGAAATGGTGGTTTGGGGACAAAGCCTTGTTGCTGATTATAAGCGACAAAAAGCTTGTTTCCTTGTCCTTGTTGAGCTCCTGGAGAATGGTAATAGCTTGCATAATTGCATCATTTTAGATCTTATTTATCATATTTTTTCATAGCATATCATCCATTTTAGGGTCGAAAGTGTCCCATTTGCATTCATAGTAGTCTTAGTGTGCATTAGGATTAGGAATGCATGTTTTGTTGTATTTGGAGTCTATTTAAGTTACCATGGAGCTTAGGATACCTCTGGATCAACTGGAGCTTAAGTAGATGCAAGGAAGAAGGGAAGTAAGGAGAGGCAATCAAACTGGGCACTACACCGGCCACATGACCCTGGAGGAAATAAGGCAGAAGATTGGGAGATATGTACCGGGTGCTGCACTGGCTTGGACACCTCGAAGAAAAGCAGCCAGCAATTCTCAGGATCCCCACCGGGTAGCTGCAACTGGCATGTCCTCCCCGCTGAGAAGAAGCCCGAAGATCCACAAGTTTGCACTGGGGTGCTACACCCGGCTTTTACTCCCCGGTACAACGTTTCTTCATTCTTTCCTTTTGGCTTTTCTCTGGTTTTGACTTTGGTCAACATCCGAGTTTGGACCATTGACCAAGTTTTAATCTTTTGACTATTTAAGCAAACTTTATCAACAATTAATCTTATTTGCTTTTTATGCTTTTTCAGATTTAAACTCTCTCTCTCTCTCTCTCTCTCTCTCTCTCTCACTTGTTCTTAAACTTTTCCCGGAATTTTTATTGATTGTCTATCTATTGCTTTTGATCATGATTTCTTATCCTCATATACGAGTTTTTGACATTATTTATATGGGTTCAGAGTAGTCAATTTCTGGGTTTGTAGATGGGATAGATCTAGGGTGATCCAAGGTTTCCGATATGACGTTTAGGTATATATCATGTTAGATCCTTCATTAGTAGGTGCTCTTAATGCTTAATCTTTGCTGATCACTTAGGTTCTGATATTAAGGTTTGTCTTGCATCAAAAGTGTTTGATCATATGCCTGAACCAGCCTTTTAATGTATTTCCTTATCCTCGTATACGAGTTTTTGACATTATCTTTATGGGTTCAGAGTAGTCAATTTCTGGGTTTGTAAATGGGATAGATCTAGGGTGATCCAAGGCTTACGATATGATGTTTAGGTATAGATCATGTTAGATCCTTCATTAGTAGGTGCTCTTAATGCTTAGTCTTTGCTGATCACTTAGGTTCTGATATTAAGGTTTGTTTTGCATCAAAAGTGTTTGATCTTATGCCTGAACCAGCCTTTTAATGTATTTTCTTATCCTTACACATGAGAATAGATGACTAGGGAGCATCTAGGCTAGATATAACTGTTACTTCATGCTTGTTGATTGCTTAATTTCACTAATAGAAATTAGATCGTGATTGCTTCGACACAGAAGAAGTGAGTGGCTCTTCAGATATAAGCGTCAATCTGGCCAGAAGTGAGACCAACCTGAGGAGGTAATTTTCACTGCTTTTTCTCTAATTTTAGATCTGTGTCAAAATCGATTGAAGAACTCACTTTGTTGGTTTTGTAATTCTGCAAAGAGATCCACTTAGGATTTTCTACGAGTCACTTTACAAGCAAGTTCCCACTAGCAAAATGGCTCAGATTTGGTGAGTGTTTCTATTCTTTTATGTGCCTACGTTGTTGTTCATTTTCCTATTAAACCCGAAATGCTAGCTCGTATGAGTTTCACCTTGTTATTAGCCTCATTTACGAGATTCGTGTCTACTCCTCATTAGATCATGTGCCCTTTTGATACATTGTTATACCACAATATCCCTCGATTCAGCCTTCTGTATTGATTTTTTCCTGAAGGGTAACTGATACAGAGGTTTTTAGGTCTCAATCAATCATCCCTCTATGTGAATCAGTTGTAGCATAGCATAAGGTTTTATGTCAATCCAAATGGGTTTGTTGAAAGCAGAAGAGTTGTGAGCAGAGATCTATAAGTCAAGCAAGCATAGAAGAGTTTTTGTTGCCTAAGCAACCAATCTATCACCCTAAGATGATCAAGCAACAAAGAGAACAAAGAAAAAGGCAGTTTAAACAAAATTAAGCAAGTAAAACAGAGCAAAACAGGGCAAATCCGAAATTCAATAAAGAGAAAAACAAGTTCCTAGATGTGGTTATTGAATTTGGGGAATTCAAGAACTAATTAAGGTTGTTTCAAACAGCATTGATCAAGCAAACAAGCTAGCAATGGTGATTCCTAGACATAGAGTACACAATCAAGCAAGCTAGATCCAATCTCTTGTAAAATAGCCCTTTGCTAAACATCTTAACAAGAACTTACTCTCATTAGTGCTAAAACATTCAGCAAGCATTAATAAACAACTATATTCAAGTCAAAATGCTCCTCAAACAGTCAATATCTTGAGCCAAGGCCAGCAAATCCTCTATTAAACAAGATCAGCATTTCATCAAACACTTGGTGGGCATAAGAGAAAGCCTAAATTCTAGATAAGTGTGATCAAGACAAATCTAGTTTAAGAACAGATTAATAGAGAGGAACCCATATAATGAAGCGCTAAACAAACCTTAATCAAGCCTTAAATTCCCCTAATCTACCACATCTAGAAACTCTAAGCAAACTACTCACTAATACTCATGTTTAACACCAAATCACAAGAGGAAAAGATGCTAATCATGATTATAAGAGAGATTAAAGAAAGATTAAAGGTTAATACCAACTTATATTAAATAAAGCAAAATATTTTTCTTACAAACTCAAAGAAAATGCTTAAGAACAGTAAATTGACAAGACTTCTCGAAAATCCAGAAAAATGGACTATTTATAGCCAAAAGAAGGAAGCGCTAGAATAATGGCAAAAGTGTAAATAAAACAGGCTCGGATGGGTTCATATCGATCAGTTGTATCGGTCTGAGCTTGATCGATATGAATCATATCGGCCTGGAAAGTGATCGATATAGTGACCAAAATATACACGGTGCATTTGTATCGATCACTCCTGACCGATACCTTTGATCGATACACTTTGTATCGGTCACTCCTTGGCCCATATTCTTGATCGTTACGCCTTGTATCGGTCACTCCTTGACCGATAGCCTCCGTGCACAACCAAAAAGCTCTGCAGAGATCGTTTGCTTTGGTCTCTTTTGCTCCTTTTGGCCCAGCTAGCTTCCTTGATCATTCTTAAAGCTCCTCTAAGCGCCTTTTAGCTCCATAAGCACCTAAAAACATCCATAATGCAAGAAAAATACAAACTGTATCCTAAATGCAATCTAAGTCTAAAAGGAGAAGAAAATGGGACAAAAACTAAGAAAAACATGCAAAAGGGAACCAAAACATGTACTAATGCAAGTCTAAATGGTGTAAATAAGGGATATCATTAACGGCAAAACGTATTGTTTTTGTGCGGATGTCTTGCCTCTTTATCACTCACTCGATCAATCAAGGTTTATCTCTTGTATTAGATTCCATTGTTAAATACTTGGAAAGGTTTTGTGAAGTTCTGCACAGGCCATTCCATAGCTTGAAGTTGCTTTCACCAGAGTAATCTGGTGATGTTACTGAGAAGAATTGCTGACGTGTGACCACCAATGACTCAAATACATCGAGAGAGGTCGCAATGTTTGACCTTTCTTTCTTAAGTTTCTGCTTTTAAACGTTTTAAGTTGTATTTTTTATTGGTTCAGATATTTAGTTGGAAATCTGTGAATTAAAGGATGATTTGAGGATTATTATGATTTGACTTTTGATGGTAATATGTTGGATTGCAGATACTCAAGAATGTGGCGAGAGAGATTATCAATCACAGATCATATAAGCATCCATATATCAGCCGATTCAAAGAGATAAGTCTTTGTTCATTTGTGCATAATATGTTTTTAGAATTGAGAATTCTGGGTTTTCCGCTTGGCTTTCCCAGGCGCCTTAGATGATTTCAAGGATCTCAATCTAGCACAAAGATAACTCCTTTTCTTACTCTATCTCTCACTCTCTCTAATTGTATCTGTAAGTCTATTTATGCCATGTTAGCTCTAAATTTGGTTAAGATTGTAGTCAGCACTTATGATTCTGTTTTCAGTTATGTTTTTGATGAGAATTGGAATGGGTGTAACAGATAGGAGGAACAATAAGTAAAGGAGAAGGTTGTCCTTATGATCAGCAGGAAGAAAGGAAAGGAGAAGGTTATACTTTGTAAAATTTGGTTTGCTATGATATGTCTTTATGATTATATGTGTAAGTCATATTTGGATAAATAATGAAACGATTTTTTGAACCTAATTTCAAATATATAAAATATATATATATATATATATATATATATCCAATTGATTATATGCTACAAAACAGTGTTCAAATATATTGACATATTATAGCACATAAACAATAGATCGTAGCATAACCGAAGAGATATAAGTAGAACTAATACAGCTATAAACCAGTGCTACAAAATAATATATTACAGCATTAAACATGAGCTATTATATTATATATTAAAACATTGGAGTAACGCTATAATAAAATGACATATAATAGCGTATAACAAAACGCTATCGTATGAGGTGGTTCTATTATAGCTCCGGCTGTCATAGCGTTTATAAAAACGCTATTATATCCATATGATAGTGTTTTTGGTGTGCTAAAAATACCCGTTTTTCTTGTAGTGCTTGCAGCACAAGCAACTGGAAGTTAACCTTGTCTTTTCCTTAGCGCCTAGTACCATAGCTTCCAATGGGAGCATTTCATATGCCTCTACACAATGCTACATACCTCCTTCTCCAGATAATGATATCAAATCTATGCTTCAAAAGCTTCTGCAAGAACAATCTGCGAGTGCAATATCAGTCAAAAAGACTCTTTTCGATATCAACACCAAGGTGGACAACTCTCTCTAGCAACTGTTTTGTGAATTTGTCATTCTGAAGTCTCAACCCTATGAGTTGGAAAGTGGCAAAGGGATTGTACACTTTCCAAGGAAATATTTTTAAGCAATTACATTAAGAAGTGGTAAAGCTCTCCCAACAAGGCAACATCATGTTCCTCTCAATGAGAACATTGAGAATCAAGATGGGGAAAAACGCTAAAAGTGTAGAAGACGTAGCTGCAAAACCAACTGATTAACCTGAAGTGATTGTGAAGAAAGAGAAGACTGACGCTACCACCAAGCCGAAGAAGACAGCTCTACCAAAGCCAGTTGCAACTGCATTTGAACCTCCACCTTACAAACCTCCTCTACCATTTTCAGAAAGGTTTAAAAAGCAATTGGTGGCAAAGTACAAAGCTCTTTTTGACAAGCAAATGGAAATGGTTGCGATCACAATGCCTATACTAGATGCTTTCCTCTTGGCACCTCATTACTAGAAGTTTTTGAAGGATGCGCTTGCAGAAAAATCTAAGAAAATTCAAAGGATGGTTGTGCTCACTCATGAGTACAGTGCCGTCATACCAAAGAAGTTAGAAGACCCAGGAAGTTTCACCCTACCTTGTGTTTTGGGTCCACTTGGGTTTGATAACTGTTTGTATAACATGGGAGCAAGTGTCAGCCTCATGCCTCTGTTAATGGCAAAAAGCCTTGGCTTCACGAAGTACAAGGACTGCAGAATCTCCTTGGGCAATAAGACTCTCAGTTAGTTTACTTGAAGACATACCAATCAGGATTGGTATAGTGTAGAGGTGCCTATGGATTTTGTTGTTCTTGAGATCGATGAGGAACCAAGGGATCCTTTAATTCTGGGAAGATCTTTCTTGGCTACTGCTAGAGCTGTCAGGAAAGGAAAGATAGAGCTCAATATGGGAAAAGGAAATGTCCTGAAATTTGATATCAATAACATCATGAAGAAGCCTACAATATGAGGATAAGTTTTCAGTGTGGAGGTAATAGAACAGTTTGAGACTGAGCTCTTTGAGGAGTCAACGATAAAAGACCCTCTTCAAGTAGTCTAAACCAAGGATCATGGAGAGCATTGGTATCTACATCAAGGCAGCCTAGGGTACGTGTTGATGCTAGATTCACACAATACACTTGAGTGTGAGGATTCCTTCATAGAGCTAAACCACAAGAGATATGAGGTGTGCTTGTTCAACAAGAAGACCATTTGGAGAAACAATAAGGTGGCACCAAAGAGGTGCAACCTCTCAATGATGATTGGTGTGAGCTGAAAGCCCCTAAGGTGGACCTTAAAGAACTTCCAAAAGAGCTAAGGTATGTTTTCTTGGGAAACAATTCTACTTATCCAGTAATAATTAATGAGAATCTCAAGGAAGAAGAAATGCCAGCCCTTATTAAAGAGCTAAAAAGGTTTAGGGGAGCCATTGGATACTCCCTAAATGATATCAAGGACATCTCTCCTAGCCTTTGCACCCATAGAATTATTTTAGAAGATGAGACTAAAACTTCAATTGAACCTCAAAGAAGATTAAATTCAAACCTTAAAGAAGTAGTAAAAAATGAAATCTTAAAATTGCTTGATGCTGGTGTGATCTATTCCATTTCAGACAGTACTTGGATCTCACTAGTCCATGTAGTGCCTAAAAAGGGAGGCATCACATTAGTAAAGAATGATAAAGATGAGATAATCCCAACTAGAACCATAACTGGTTATAGAATGTGCATTGATTAGAGAAGATTGAATTCTACTTCTAGAAAAGATCATTTTCCTCTAGCATTCATTGATCAATTTCTTGAGAGATTAGTAAATCATCCTTATTACTGTTTCCTAGATGGTTATAGTGGTTTCTTTCAAATACCTATTCACCATAATGATCAGGAGAAAACCACTTTTACTTGCCCATATGGTACATTTGCTTATAGAAGGATGCCACTTGGGCTGTGCAATGCTCCACTTTTAAAAGATGCATGACTTCTATCTTTTCTGATTTGCTTGAGAAAATGGTTGAATTTTTTATGGATGATTTCTCTGTGTATGCTGGATCTTTTGCTTCTTGTTTGTTCAATTTTTCCAAGGCACTGCAGAGGTGTGAACACACTAATTTGGTTCTCAATTGGGAGAAGTGCCATTTTATGGTCCAAGAAGGCATATTGTTGGGGCATAAGATCTCAGAGAAGGGAATTGAAGTTAATCAGGTCATAATTGAGGTGATGACACACCTGGCGCCACCAACCATAATGAAGGGTATAACTTGGGCCATGCTAGGTTCTATAGGAGATTCTTAAAAGACTTTTCCAAGATAGCAAGACCTCTTAGAGATCAAGATCATTCCGAGTTGATAGAGTGTCTGTTCCTTTGCATTTCTTATATCTTTTGCGCCTCTCGACCACTCGTGTGTCTTGTATGACTTGAGCGTCGGAGAGTAATAAGAAGGGCAACCTTTTTACGGTTCACCGTGACTTGGTTCCTCCTTTCTTCATCCGCAGGCTAACCCATCCCTCCAGAGTTTAAATCTCCCTCGCATGTCCGACAACCTATCTGATCCCTCCACGTGGCATACTAAAATTTGCTTCTGAATAGCTGGCGCTAGAAGGAGGGGTAAGAACAAGCCTTATGTCGAACGAAGGAAGCGATCCGCCGAGCCCATCAGAGATGGCACCCGAAAAAACTAAGCACGTGGAACCACTAGCCAGGTTCCTCCGATGACCCCTCCAGTCCTGACATTTTGAAAAAAAATGCTGGACTACGAAGACTTGTGCCATCTCAGGGCAGAGCTCGAGAGGGCTATGGAAAGAAGAGCAGCATGTTAGACAGGTAAGAACGCCTCTGGCTACGCTACCACGAGACCCCAGGATGTTGACGGTCCGTCGATCTCGGTGGACCAAAACACTCCACTCCACCCCGACCCAGAACAGCATGGACCATTCACGACATTCCCGGCTGCGGATGATACCGCCATCACGGGTAGAAGCAGACCATTCGGCCAATCTCAACGGGGCTGGAGGACAGCGACCCGTGGATGACGCCACAAACTGGATCACTGGATCGATGCATTTGGATCGAATCATCGCCGAGTAAATGGCTAACATTGACACGCGGCTGTCGCAAATACCAGGGTTACCTCCGCCGGTCACTTAAGTTACAAGAGAGTCATATGAGACTCCTCTTTCTCGGAAAATATCTCAAACACCGAGGTACCAAAGAAATTTGGGTGCCCAGTCATGAAAGCATACGAATAGACCAGTGATCCCGAAGATCACATCGCCCGGTAATAGCAAAGAATGTTCTCAGAATCTCCCCCGTCCTACATCAGGGAAGCCTGCCTCTACAAAGGCTACAATGCAATAGTCTCGTGACATGGCCTCCAGCGGCTGATTAGTCTTCCTAACAAGACGATCGACTCCTTCGCCCAGCTGCACAAATTTTTCGTCCAACAGTTCACAAGCAGTCGGAAACCAACTCGGGGCATGGGACACCTGTTCGACATCATCCAAGGAACCGAAGAAACCCGCCATTCCTACGTCACTTGCTTCAACACCGTCCGGGTTGAGATACCCAGTTGCCACAAAATAACGGCAATGCTCACCTTCAGGAAAGGACTCATACAAGGCTAGGGACTCTATGAAGATTTGACCAAGAACGAGTACACTACCATGGTAAATGTCCTGAATTATGCTCACAAGCAAATTCGGCGGAAAATCAACCTTGATCACATAGCCACGATGGTGCCCCATCTCCAAGGGCAGAGGAGAGACTGGGAAGAATCCTTAAGAGGCAACTCTAACAAAAGGGGCAGCTACACTGCCAGACAGACAAGGAGATACTCCAGATCATCGAGCTTGCAAGTTTTCGGGGGCAGGTGGAGGACCTCTAACCTGGCGTCAAGGGAAAGGGCCCAAATTGAAATGACGTTCGACGGTCTCGAAATAGACGCTACCCCAACGGTGATGATCGAGGCCTTGAAGGTTATCGGGCCCACCGTCAAGTGGCATCCATTCTTCTTCCAAATGCAAAAGATCGGACCATTCGAATAGATAACATAATGCAGCGAGGCGCTACAAAATCTGAAGGATTACCTAAAAACGGCCCCAGTCCTATTTAAACTAATCGGTCCATACCTAGCGGTCGCAAATGGCGCTGCCTCATCTGTTTTAATTCAAAAAAACGGTGGCAAGCTGCTCCCGGTGTACTACACGAGTCACACCCTGCTCGACGCCGAAACACGCTACTCAAAACTAGAAAAGCTGGCTCTCGGCCTGGTCCTCAGCAGCAGGAAGCTGCGCTCCTACTTCCAATCCCATCACATCCATGTCGTCACTGCAGCACCGGTCAAAAATGTATTGAGCAAACCTGAGTCTTACGGATAATTGATGAAGTGGGTCATCGAACTATGACAGTTCGATATCCAGTATGTAGCCCGCACTGCAATAACATCGCAGGCCCTAGCAAACTTCATCGCCGATTTCGCCAAACCAGCTGGCGAAACAGACGAACTCGAGCAGATCGAGACAGTGGAACCTTCACACGCATGGAGGCTATTTCTCAACGGAGCAAGGAACTTCCAGAGTGCAGAAGTGGGAGTCGTGCTTTATATTTCCGGAAATAAATATACATACTAGTCGGGACCGACTACTTCACCAAGTGGGTCAAAGCGGAGCCCTACGTAGGCATCACCGAAGATGACACAAAATAGTTCGTATGGGTCAACATCATTAATCGCTTTGGAGTCTCGCATGAGATCATGACTGATAACAGAACCCAATGCGGGGGAACGCTTCCAAGAATTATGCGCTAGGTATGGAATCAAGCACAGCTACGCGACATCCAAGCACCCCTAATCAAACGGACAAGCAAAATCCTCAAATAAGACCATCCTGAAGTCTATCAAGAAACGAATAACCCGTGGCCAGGGCGCATGGGCCGAAGAACTTCCCAGAGTGTTGTGGGCTTATTGGCTGACATAGAAGGTGGCCACGAGTGAAATTCTCTTCTCCCTTGTGTATGGATCAGAGGCCGTAATCCCAGTAAAAACAATGAAACCGTCACGCTGGACCGAGTTCATGCCGACAGAAGAGGAGAATTGCGATATGTTGCACACGAGCCTGGACCTCCTGGACGACACATGCTACCAGGCCGAGGTGGCCCGAAGCTACAACATAAAAGTCCACTCTCGATTGTTTTACAAACGGCTGTGGGTCCTTCGCAGCATTTTCCCGTACACCAAACACCATTACCGCAAGCTCAGCCCCAGCTAGGAAGGCTTATACGAGATCATTGAGGTGCTAGGGTCTGGGTCTACCGCCTTAGAGAGAAGAACGATAAGTGTGTGAAGCACTCTTGGAACTTTACGAACTTCTGATTGTACCACTTATAAAAATATTATTTTTGTATTTTGCAAAACTATTAATGTAAAATATTTTGGAATTGAGAAAAGGTGGAATAAGTAAGGTTCGAGTACACAAATGCCGATAAGCGGCAACCAAACTTGAAAGTGGATAAAAAAAACAGACAGAGAGTCACTTTTACAGGGATGACTCAAATGAGACCTTCTCCGATGAGGGGGAGGGGCGGTTGAGGCAGAAAATAGATCGAGAGATGCAGAAACATCCTCCATGGTACACGGTGGCATCCGCATCTTGAGCCTCCTTCACGGCCTCCTGGTACACCCCTCAAAAGCGTTCCTCATCCCAGCACTCCGCGGCCACACCTTCGACACTCCTGGATAGCCTCGAGAGCTCCACAGCTCGTGAACATCTCTATCCTCAATTCCCAAGCGGAGGTCAAGATGTCAAGCTCCAGCCACAGGGCGTCATCAATCTCATATGCCTTAGCAGCCGCAGATTTCTCCTCGGAAGCCAGAACCCGGAGCTCCGCCACCTTGGAGCATAGATCGCTGACCTCACTCTCCTTGTCTTTCAGCCGCTCAATCTCCGCCCTGGCCTCATCATCAGATATGCGAAGTCGAATGGCCTCGCCATGGTAGTATTTCTTCTCCTCTTGTGCTTTGCTGATCTCCTCGAATTTTGAAGCCAACACTTCCTGAAGTGAGGTCACGTGGGCCTCGAGAGCAGAGACGGACGCGACCAAATGCACGTCCATAATGTTGGCCTGCAGAAAGAGAGAGGAGTCGGAAAGTCACCAACGACACCATCGGATATGAAGATGAAAGCAAGGAACGATTCCGTTTACTTGAAATCTGTGATGGCTGGCCCGGTTTATGATACTAGCCAAACCATCTTTCTCCAGCTTGGAGGCCGCCGAAGACGGACCCACCTGAACGTCTTTTTCATAAGTATCCTGAGCGGAAATGCTCTCCAGCGCTGCGCCGTCTTCCTCGGATGCTGGGGCCTTCGAAACAGGGTCGCACCTTGGGATCATGGGCCCCTCGCCCTTATCTGTCCGCAAAGAGTGGGAGCGCACGCCCAGATAGAGGCGGAGGAAACCTGTTTCCAGGGGTTTACACTCCGGAGAACTTCCTTTAGGAACCGCCTTCCGGAACTGCCTCAGGGGCTCGCCCTCCAGGAAACTTCCTCTGGGAACCTACCTTCCAGGACTGCCTCCATGGGCTTGCCTTATGGGGAACTTCCTCCAAGAATTGTCCTGCCAGGACTGCTTCCAAGGCTCGTCCTCCGGGGCTTGCCTTCCGGGAAACTTCCTCCGAGAACCATCCTTCCGGGACTGCCTCCAGGGGCTTGCCTTCTGGGGAACTTCCTCGAAAAACCGTCCTGCCGGGAATGCTTCCAGTGGTTCGCCCTCCGGGGAATTTCCTCTGGGAACCGTCCTTCCAAGACTGCCTCCAGGGGCTCGCCCTTTGAGGAACTTCCTCTGGGAACCATCCTTCCGGGACCACCTAATATGATTTCCCTTATGATTCGACACTTTGAAAGCTAGACTAACACGGAAAGGGATGATATCAATGATGGTCAAACGAGATGAAACACGAAGAGCAATGGACAGTAATGATCAACGACACAGAAATGATGACGATGATGATGATTGAACGAGTTAATGTAAATGATTGAATATGAGAACTTAACACGGGTGAGATGAGATAGCAGGATAGAGCGTTTGGTCACACTAAGGCTGCGGATGGTCCTTAGATTCACCGGGGATCGAATGGTCACACAAAGGTCATGAGAGAACCTTTGATTTACCGGATCTATCGTTTCAGAGAGTTTGAGAATAAAAGGATAGATAACTCCAATGCAAGTTCAAAGACAACATATAAAGAGATAGAACTCGGTACAAGCACCAAGAACATCTCGAAACAAAGCAAGGAAATGAATAAGGGGAGCGTCTAGTTTGAATAACAAAGAAAGAACTCTTAAACTACTTAGGTGAAACGGTTGTTGCTGGAACTTGTCTTGGACTAGCAAATGGGCCAACGATGGGTATACTTGCCTCGTTAAAAACCTCTCTTGCAAAACCCAAAGGGACAAAAACAAGACGAGGGAAAAAGAGTACAAGTATAGCCCATTCCCGATTTGCTAGCCGTGGGCTTGAATCAAAACCAAAGTGGTTTGATAAGCATGACTTTGATCTTCTTGATCCTCCGAGTGGTTAAGTAACGAATGCACTTGTTCTTGTAGTGCTTTGGCTCTTGAACGTGTCATTGGACATTGGGGAATGTATAGAGCTTCTTCGGCTACATGATCCTCTTGATCTTCTTCTCCATGGTCTTCTTCAAACTCCAAGTCTTTAGCCTTGTCTAAGATCATATCATCCCCTCCCACTTGAGAAGGATTTGACCTCAAATCCGCTTCATCTGAAACAAAAGGAACAAGATCAGCAACATTAAAGCTAGAACTAACATTATACTTACCTTGTAAATCCAGTTGGTACGCATTGTCACTGATCCGTTTGATGATTTTGAAAGGACCGTCTATTCTTGGCATTAGCTTTGATTTCCTTTCATTAGGGAACCGTTCCTTCCTCAAATGCAACCAGACTTGATCTCCAACCTGAAAAATAACTTGTTTCCTTCCTTTGTTGGCGTGTTTGACATATAACTTAGTCTTTTCTTCTATGTTCTTTCGAGCACTTTCATGAATCTGCTGTACCAACTCTGCTTTTTTCTTTCCATCAGTGCTTGCTCTATCACTCAAAGGTAGAGGCATTAGGTCTAAAGGAGAAATAGGATTGAAACCATACACAATTTGGAAAGGCGAGTACTTAGAAGCAGAGTGAACAGAGTGATTGTAAGCAAATTCTACGTGAGGTAAGCAATCCTCCCAACTCTTTAAATTCTTTTTAATCAAGGCACGCAGCAAGGTTCCTAAGGTTCTATTAACTACTTCAGTCTGACCATCAGTCTGTGGATGACAAGTAGTAGAAAACAACAATTTAGTGCCTAACTTAGACCAAAGTGTTTTCCAAAAGAAACTAAGAAACTTGGTATCACGATCAGAAACTATGGTCTTAGGCATGCCATGCAAACGTACAACTTCTTTGAAAAACAGATTAGCTACATGCAATGCATCATCAGTTTTGTTGCAAGCAATGAAGTGAGCCATTTTCGAAAACCTATCAACTACAACAAAGATAGAGTCCTTACCTGTTCTAGTTCTAGGCAAACCCATAACAAAGTCCATTGAAATATCATTCCAAGGATGCATAGGAATAGGAAGAGGGGTATACAAACCATTCGGTTGTACTTTAGACTTAGCTTGTTTGCATGTAGGACAACGGCCACATATTCGCTCAACGTCTCTTTTCATGTGGGGCCAATGGAAGTGATCTTTCATGACTTCTAATGTCTTGGCGATCCCGAAATGCCCCATAAGCCCGCCTCCGTGTGCTTCCCTGACAAATAAATCTCGAAGAGAGCAGTTAGGAATACACAAACGGTTCTCATAGAAGAGATACCCGTCTTGCCGATAATAATGTCCCGAAGCAAACTTCTCACATGCTTTAAAAATTTCTTGAAAATCAGGATCATCAGCATACATTTCTTTAATTTGTTCAAACCCTAAAAGCTTAGCAGAAAGAGTAGAGAGAAGGACGTACCTTCGAGACAATGCGTCGGCTACAACATTGTCTTTACCTTTTTTATATTTGATGACATAGGGAAAGGTTTCAATGAACTCGACCCACCTTGCGTGTCTTTTGTTAAGTTTTTGCTGACCTTTGAGGTGCTTGAGAGATTCGTGATCCGTGTGTATAACAAATTCTTTTGGCCACAAGTAATGTTGCCAAGTCTGTAATGCCCGAACAAGAGCATACAACTCTTTGTCATATGTGGGATAGTTTAGTGTGGCTCCTCCAAGCTTCTCGCTGAAATAGGCAATTGGTCTTCTTTCTTGCATAAGCACGGCTCCAATACCTACACCAGAAGCGTCACACTCAATTTCAAAGGTTTTAACAAAGTCGGGTAAAGCTAATACTGGAGCATGAATAAGCTTCTCTTTAAGGCATTGAAACGCTTCTTCTTGAGCTTGTTCCCATTTGAACCCTACACTCTTCTTGATTACTTCGGTTAAAGGCGCGGCTATAATACTGAAATCTCTTACGAAACGTCGGTAAAACCCAGCTAGACCATGAAAGCTTCGAACCTCTCCAATGGTTTTAGGACTTGGCCATTCTTGGATCGCCTTAACCTTTTCTTCATCTACCTTCACACCTTCTGTACTCACAACAAAACCTAAGAATACCACGTTATCCGTACAAAAAGTACACTTTTTAAAATTAGCATAAAGCTTTTCTTGCCTAAGCACTTCTAAAACAAGCTTAATATGCTTAACATGCTCTTCTAAGTTCTTAGAGTATATAAGAATGTCATCAAAGAATACTACCACAAACTCTCCTATATAAGCCCTAAGAACATGATTCATAAGCCTCATAAACGTACTAGGAGCATTAGTTAAACCAAATGGCATTACGAGCCACTCATACAGCCCTTGTTTTGTTTTAAAGGCTGTTTTCCACTCATCCCCTTCTTTCATCCTAATCTGATGATAACCACTTTTTAAATCTACTTTAGAGAAAATGTTAGAACCATATAACTCATCCAACATATCATCAAGTCTAGGAATGGGATGACGATACTTTACAGTGATGTTATTGATGGCTCGGCAGTCTACACACATGCGCCAGCTCCCATCTTTCTTTGGTACCAACAAAACGGGAACGGCACAAGGACTCATACTCTCACGAATATGTCCCTTAGCCATTAGATCATTAACTTGTTGTTGTAGTTCCCTTGTTTCCACTGGATTAGTTCTATAAGCAGGGCGGTTTGGTAGAGAAGCTCCGGGAACAAAGTCTATTTGATGTTCTATGCCTCGGATGGGTGGCAACTCCTTTGGTGAATCCTCTGGAAAAACATCACTAAACTCTTGCAAAAGTTGATTTATTTCACTCGGTAGCACCGGTGTGATGTTAGTTAAACTTGTTAGAGCTTCCTTATAAACAAATAAAACCAAAGAGCGATTTGAGAGAAAGGACTTTTTAACCTGACTGGCCTTAGCATAGAAGCTCGAATGTTTTGGTTTCTTCGAATCTTTCTTTTGATCAAGATACACTTCTTGAGGGGTCATGGGAATCAGAGTTGTTTTCTTGCCTTTGTATTCAAACGAGTGACGGTTAGAGAAACCATCATGAGTCACTCTCCTATCTGATTGCCACGGTCTTCCTAGAAGTATATGGCTGGCCTCCATTGGTAGAACATCACACAAAACCTCGTCTTCGTACCGACTAATAGTAATAGGAACGATCACTTGGCTACTAACGTTTAGCTCTCCAATGTTATTGAGCCACTGTAGCTTATAAGGGTTTGGATGCTTTGACGTCTTTAGACCAAGTTTCTTAACCATCGTATCACTAGCAACGTTGGTGCAGCTTCCTCCGTCGATGATAAGACTACACACCTTTCCTAGAACATGGCATAGAGTGGGAGCGCACGCCCAGATAGAGGCGGAGGAAACCTGTTTCCAGGGGTTTACACTCCGGAGAACTTCCTTTAGGAACCGTCCTTCCGGAACTGCCTCAGGGGCTCGCCCTCCAGGAAACTTCCTCTGGGAACCTACCTTCCAGGACTGCCTCCATGGGCTTGCCTTATGGGGAACTTCCTCCAAGAATTGTCCTGCCAGGACTGCTTCCAAGGCTCGTCCTCCGGGGCTTGCCTTCCGGGAAACTTCCTCCGAGAACCATCCTTCCGGGACTGCCTCCAGGGGCTTGCCTTCTGGGGAACTTCCTCGAAAAACCGTCCTGCCGGGAATGCTTCCAGTGGTTCGCCCTCCGGGGAATTTCCTCTGGGAACCGTCCTTCCAAGACTGCCTCCAGGGGCTCGCCCTTTGAGGAACTTCCTCTGGGAACCATCCTTCCGGGACCACCTAATATGATTTCCCTTATGATTCGACACTTTGAAAGCTAGACTAACACGGAAAGGGATGATATCAATGATGGTCAAACGAGATGAAACACGAAGAGCAATGGACAGTAATGATCAACGACACAGAAATGATGACGATGATGATGATTGAACGAGTTAATGTAAATGATTGAATATGAGAACTTAACACGGGTGAGATGAGATAGCAGGATAAAGCGTTTGGTCACACTAAGGCTGCGGATGGTCCTTAGATTCACCGGGGATCGAATGGTCACACAAAGGTCATGAGAGAACCTTTGATTTACCGGATCTATCGTTTCAGAGAGTTTGAGAATAAAAGGATAGATAACTCCAATGCAAGTTCAAAGACAACATATAAAGAGATAGAACTCGGTACAAGCACCAAGAACATCTCGAAACAAAGCAAGGAAATGAATAAGGGGAGCGTCTAGTTTGAATAACAAAGAAAGAACTCTTAAACTACTTAGGTGAAACGGTTGTTGCTGGAACTTGTCTTGGACTAGCAAATGGGCCAACGATGGGTATACTTGCCTCGTTAAAAACCTCTCTTGCAAAACCCAAAGGGACAAAAACAAGACGAGGGAAAAAGAGTACAAGTATAGCCCATTCCCGATTTGCTAGCCGTGGGCTTGAATCAAAACCAAAGTGGTTTGATAAGCATGACTTTGATCTTCTTGATCCTCCGAGTGGTTAAGTAACGAATGCACTTGTTCTTGTAGTGCTTTGGCTCTTGAACGTGTCATTGGACATTGGGGAATGTATAGAGCTTCTTCGGCTACATGATCCTCTTGATCTTCTTCTCCATGGTCTTCTTCAAACTCCAAGTCTTTAGCCTTGTCTAAGATCATATCACCACCTCTACTGGCCCGCCCTTCAGGGAACTTCTTCCGGAACAATTTTTTTTTTCTTAACTCTTTGTCTTAATGATATTTGTTTGGAATAGATTACATCATAAAAGCGATCTGAAATATAAAATACAAAAAGAAACCAACAATCTTTCTGGCACATAAAACAGGTTTTTCCATGACATATTGGCGATACAAATACAGTCTTGTTTTGATTCATTCGAAGGTCTTTAAAATGAGTTCTCTTACCAAAATAGCAGATGAACATCTTTTTCTTTATGTGACAACAAAACAACAATACGCATAATTAAGATACATTTCATACTTTGATTATCTTCGTGAATTTTATTTCGCAAGAGTTAACTTCGATAACGTCTGCTATAAGAAATGTCGAACAAACTGGAACTGCAAAATGCAAACCAGATATATATATATATATATATATATATATATACAAAACTCTTTAAAAACTAAACATCTCTAACAATTATAAATCATCTACGAGCAGAAAAATTACAGAGATAAAATTTCTTCTTAAGAAAAGAAAGAAGAGAAAAAATAAACTCAAACAAAAAACTCATAGAAAGTCATAAAAATTGAACAGTGCCAACTACCATATCCAAAAACTATAAGAACGAAAGTCAAAGAAAAAGAACATCCTAACCCTCAGATGTAAAATTTTCATCCTTCTCACATGTTTGGTAAAGAACGCCGGACATCAAAAAAGTAAAATATACATATCTCTCTTTTACTCTATAATTTTGTTTTTCTGTAGCAAAATGTATTTTTTTAATCAAATAAAACTTAATTTATTAAAAAATCATATTTTCTCAGCGTATAAAAAACTTTTTAAAATTTTATATAGACAATATTTTCTATAAAAGTTTTATATTAATAGTATTTTTTGTACCAGTCTTAATTTTACATTAATTTCTACAGAAGTCTACCCCATCTGACTTTGCTTTAGAATGGGCAAGCTCAACTCATGATATAATATCGATCAACTTTTATATATTTAAATATTTAATCAGTTGATCTATTCATCGAGAACATATAAAAACGAGCAAACACATACTTACACTAAAAATTAATTAAGGTTCATTTCAACATAATGCAGGTTATGGGCAATTTAAGGATTAAAAGTAAATATTTTTTATAATAAATCCTACCAAAAAAAGTTTTCAACTTTTAATTGGATAAGAACAATAGATTAAAAAGACTTCGTGCATATAGATTTTTAACAACAAAAAGTATGTCAAATAATTTTTATGTACATACCAAAGGATTCAGATAAAAGCTTTCAAACATTTTGTGAATCTTAAAAGATTCAGACATGCAACCAAAATGAAAGTAATACAAATTAAAAAACAAGAAGTAAAAGGTTCAATTAGAATTTTTTTCAAGGCAATATATATTTATGACTTCATCTACTTGAGTAAAAAGTTTACTGCAAATAAAATTAATTAAATAAAAATTGGGGAATATCACTTCGGTTTTTTTAAACAATCTTTTCGGTACAATATGTACTGTACATTTTATCGGAAACCGTAACGAATCAGATTCTGCAGTTATTATGTAGTAATGCAATTCTGTCGTATAAAAGAAAGAGTTTTACACTCAAGTAAGTTAAATAAAAATCGCAACTTTCTTTTTTACTTTCAATAAATTGGACTTCCACTATATTTTTTTGTCTACAGACCTATTCTCCTATTTGTAAGCCTTCCCTGTTGCTCTTAGAGTTTGGTCGCTGTAGTTTAATATTCATCTTTATTCTTACTTTCTACTACTTATATGTATGTCAATACAAAGAGACGTAGTTTACATCTAATATGAGACTGAAATCACACAATTTCAAAAACACTACACATCAATCTAACTAAACTGATAGAGACCTCAGCCAAAGTGACAATTACTAATGCGGCCGTTTAATGAATCTTGTCTATAGAAAGCTTGAAAACAGAGAGAGCCTTCTAATTGGATAAAACATTTCCATGCAACCAAAAAACAACTCTTAACACCACAAATGATGTCTGAATCTCAGCAATAAAAACAGAAGAACAACCATTTAGAAATACAACAAATCCAGACTTTATTCATTTGTTTTATTCTTAACATACATTAGAGTGTCAATTCTTACAAACTTTGAAGCACGAACAGTAAAAAAGAAAAATGGATGTTCCTTAAAAGATAGGAACATAAATCCATAGTGTCATTTGCAAAGCTTAAATAAAACGGATCAAAGACATAGTCTTGCGGTACTTTGCGTTGGGTTGTTCTACGCGTCAGGGGTACCTCCCTGCACTATAACGCCTCCTTGGGATGCATAAAATACAGCAACAGATGCATAATACACAATTGTTCCATCTGTCTGATATATCCCTAAGAACTTACCATCACATAATATATCCATTTCATCTTTCAATATGCTTAAACGAAATCTTTTATTTGGACTGAGTTGGATTGGAGAATCTTCAACGCCATTCCTCTTGCCAAGAGGTTCATTAATCTTAATATTGGGAACATCATACTTCAGCAGATATTCTCGATCTTCATGACCTATATTAAAAATCTTTGTGTACTCATCAGTAGTAAGAGGTAGATTGATTTGCTGAGACGCACTATTGTCAATATCGAACGACTTATGTCCAATATCTACATGAACACTCTTCCCAGAATCATTGTAAATAGTCTCTAAAATTGGAGCCATTTGTTGTGTAGATATAGACATATTTTAAATATATATTTGATCAAGATCTTTTAAATTTGTAGTTGTGAGAAATGATGAAGCAACCCTTCTCCTTATATAGATTCTTATTTTAATAGAACATGTCAAAATTTTAGATGATTGAGTGTGAGAAAATGCAACCAATACTAAATGTATCATTAGAATATAATGGTCAACGTATTAGAATGACGTAACACATCATTACATCATAACTATTTATTATATTAATAGTACTTTTCATTGAAGTCTTCCAAGCAACTATCGTTTCGCTCCAGAAAAAAGCCAAGCTAGTCTCATGTTATATATAAATCAACATGCACTTATTTGAATCCTATACATATGAAGATCAAACAATAATTTCTCAAAGGAAAGTAGTTTAAAAACATGTTAAATTTATGGGTTTGCTTAATGAAAGGTTGCCTACAAAAATATCAAAATGCACACAACTAGAAAATATGGATAAAGTAGATCAGTAATCGAAACATTCTCAATAGAAAACATGAGCCCGAAAGAGGAGATCACAGAGCTTTGGTTACTCAAAAAAGCGCATATAATTAATTGGATTACATATTGTCTTACCAATCACTTGTTCTAAATTGATCGTTAAAAAGGTTATATACTCAGGAAATCTTATATTCCACTCCTGCCATATGTGATTATTGGTCAGATCAGCTGTAAAAAAAAAGGATTATTGGTCAGATCGAAGGCCAAACTGAGTATAATATAAAAATTTCCATAATACATGAGAACAGGGAGGGTGGTCTCACAATCACTGTTGAGCGTAATCGTAGAAGATTATAAATTATGTCATCTAGTTTATAAAAGTATCTATTTGAAATATCAAAATTTATAAAATAATGAATTATTTTGTATAAATCAATCTAAGAAAACATGCAAATTTCTAAACGACTAATACTTTGTTAATTAATTTCTTATTATGTTTACCTACTTTCTTAATTTTTTTTTTTTTTTGGTCATATATCCTTTCAAACAATCTTTTGTCTTGAATTTATTCTTATGTAACAGATTTATAGTGAATGTTTCAATATAGTTGGACTGATGCCTAACTACTACTATAAGGCTAATATTGATGCATTGTTTATTTTGTAAAATTCATAACAAGACTCTTTTTTTTAACTCTTTGTGTTATTGATATCGGTTTACATCATAAAATAGATAGATAAAAAAAAAATCAACAATCTTTCTAGCACAGAAAACAGGTTTTTCATGTTACATTGGCGATACAAGTACAGTCTTGTTTCGATTCTTTCGAAGGCCGTTAAAATGAGTTCTTTGACCGAAATAATAGACGGAAATCTTATTCTTCTTGTAACAATACAACAACAATACTAATGATTAAGATTTTTTTCATACTTCAATTATCTTTGTCAATTTTATTTTGCAAGAGTAAACTTTGGTAACACCCGTTATAAGAACTTTCGTACAAAATAAAACTGCAAAATGCAAACAAGATATATATATATATATATATATATATATACAAAAGTGACCAATAACTAAACATCTATACCAACTATAAATCACCTATCATATTGGTCATTTAAAGATAAAATTTCTTCGAAAAAGAGAAAAAATAAACTCAAACAAAAGACTTAAATGAAGTCATAAAAACTGAACCGTGCCAACTACAATATCCAAAAACTAGAAGAACACAAGCCAGAGAAAAAGAACAACCCAACTCTCAGATGTAAGCTTTTCATCCTTCTTACGATATTGGCAAAGAACGCAAGATACCGAAGAGGTAGTGATGTAATACTCGGATGAGTGTTACGGTAATCAGAGTGGGTGGTTTGGTGGAGACAACACACTGGCTTTGACGCTCTCTTGTGTTGGCTAAAGGATGAGAATGATAGGACAAGGCGTGATGGTCACTCCTTGAGCCGTGATGGGATCTGTCAAGCTGGTTATAACGCTCTCTCTTCAGGGATCATTTGAATGATGAAATGAAGTGGATTGATGGCACCACAGAGAGGATGGATGGCTCTCTGATACAGCAAACACTTAGTCTTGTACGAATCACACGAACAAGAACAAAACCAGAACAAAGGCAAAGCGGCGTTGCTTTTGAAGAAAGTTAAGTCTTTATTAATAATGTAGGGTAAATGTCATACAACGCTACAAGGGAGCTTTATAAACAGCTCGTCAACTAGCCCTATGGCCGAAATAAAAGTAAAGAAACGACAACACAAAGCAAAAGAAAAGCTACAAAACGCATAAGGCAAAATACATGAAAATAGAAAGTTCACTTAACTAAAAAGAAAATAAAAGCTAAACTAAGCCAACTCTCTTGTGGCTCGAACTGGTGATTCCTTGACGTGTTGTGATGCTTAAGAACCATTGAGGCAAGCCTCAGTACATGCACAAATCGTATAAATTGAGAATACCTGGTTTTGGTGCGCTTGATGCTTGTTCGGTACGTTGGTGAATGTTGCTTGTTCTGGTGCGGTTGGGGCGAGTTTCTCTACGTTCTCTTCGTACTGATGAGTGTAGAAGTCGAGCTGGTATGTGTCTTCATGAGCTTCTCCACGTTTGAGGCTTGATTCATCTTCTTGCTCCAATGATGCTCTATCGGCTTCTATACTTGTACTTGGTGTAGCTCGCGGCTTTGGTACAGCATTGGTGGGTTTGTTGGTGTTCTGATCGTCATTTCCTGTCAAGAAAACACTCATACCTTGTTTTGTCATGGGACGGTCATCTTGGAGGCTCATCTTGGCAAAATCCTCGGCGATGTCTATCTCGGGTACCACGGGGTTTGGTTGGGGGCCAAGTACGTTTTCTACGTCCATGTTGGTAAGGAGTGATTGTATAGCCTCACTGAACCCTTCTCTCAGTCTCCTAGTCTTGGAGCGTGTCATGGGCGAGCCATTCACTGGCGGTACGGTGGTCTCTCCCAGCTCCTCTTGTCCCGTTACGTATGGTTGGTCATTGCTCCTGCTATCCTCTTGACCCAGTACGGTCAAACGGTCCATGTCCTCATCATCCCCTCCCCCTTGGCGAGGTTTTATCCTCAAAACTGGATCATCTGCATCATAAGGAGATAAATCAGTAACATTAAAGCTATGGGATATGTTAAACTCACCTGGAAGATCCAAACAGTATGCATTGTCATTGATCTTTTCTAGGACTTTGAATGGCCCATCTCCTCGCGGTGCAAGCTTGGAACTCCTTTTGTGGGGAAATCTTTCTTGTCTCATATGTAGCCAGACCCATTCTCCTGGCTCAAACATCACTTCTCTTCGATTCTTGTCAGCATTCTTCTTGTAAGCTTCCGTCTTCTTCAAGATATTCTCTCGGACCCTCTCGTGTAGTTTCTTAATGAATTTGCCTTTCCTGAGACCATCTAGATTAACTTGCTCAACTTGGGGAATTGACGAAAGATCAAGTGGGGTTAGTGGGTTAAAACCATAAACAATCTCAAATAGAGACATTTTAGTAGCTGAATGAACAGCTCGGTTGTATGCAAACTCTATCAATGGAAAGCAATCAACCCATGTCTTTAAATTCTTGCCAAGTGTAACTCTAAGTAAAGAGGAAAGAGTACGGCTTACCACTTCAGTCTGGCTATCAGTTTGGGGATGGCAAGTGGTGGAGAAGAACAGCTTCGTACCAAGCTTCCTCCATAAAGTTCTCCAAAAGTGGCTTAGAAATTTTGTGTCACGGTCAGATACAATGGTCCTTGGCAAGCCATGTAAGCGTACTACCTCCTTGAAAAACAAGTCAGCCGTTTGCGTAGCATCATTCGTTTTGTCACATGGTATGAAGTGAGCCATCTTTGAAAACCGGTCCACAACAACAAAGATGGGATCCTTGTGTTTAATCTTGGGCAAACCTAAGAAAAAATCCATAGACACATCCACCCATGGTGCGTTAGGGATAGGCAAAGGTAAATAAAGGCCGTGAGGGTGTAACCTGGACTTTGTTTTGTGGCAAGTGACACATCTAGAACAATGTTTCTCAACATCTTTCTTCAAGTTTGGCCAGTAGAAATGATCAGTCACCATCACCATTGTCTTGTTAACTCCTAAATGACCCATAAGACCTCCTCTGTGTGCCTCTTTGAGTATCAAGTCCCTCATTGAACATTGTGGAATGCATAAGCGCTTGTCTTTGAATAAGAAGTCGACGTGTAGATAGAACAAAGTGAAAGCTCCTTTGCAGTGCTCCTGATATGCTTCTCCCAGCTCCGGGTCCTCTTTATACAACTCCTTGATATGCTCAAATCCAAGTACCTTAGCCTCCATGGTTGATATCAAAGCAAATCTCCTTGAAAGTGCATCAGCTGCTACATTCTCCTTGCCCTTCTTATACTGAATCACGTACGAGAATGTCTCTATAAATTCCAACCACTTAGCCTGTCTCCTCTTGAGTGATGTCTGCCCTCTCAAGTGCTTGAGTGTCTTGTGGTCAGTGAGAATGATGAACTCCTTGGACAACAAGTAATGCTGCCATGTCTCTAAAGCTCTCACCAATGCATAGAGCTTTTTGTCGTACGTCGCGTAATTCAGTGTAGCTCCACTGAGTTTCTCACTAAAGAAGGCTACTGGCTCTTTTCTCTGATGTAACACAGCTCCTATGCCTAAGCCAGAAGCATCACACTCCACCTCAAACATCTCGTCAAAGTCTGGTAAGGCTAGAACCGGCGCCTCGGTCAGTTTCTCCTTCAAGGTGTTGAATGCGTTCTCTTGAGCTGCTCCCCACGAGAATGGTGTATGCTTCTTCATCACGGCAGTAAGTGGTGCAGCTACTGTGCTAAAGTCTCTCACGAATCGGCGGTAGAAGCTAGCTAACCCATGAAAACTCCTCACATGACCGATTGTAGAAGGTGTAGGCTAATCTCTGATCGCCTTTATCTTCTCCTCATCAACTTGTAGTCCCTGTTTACTTACTACAAAACCTAAGAACACAATCTGATCAGTACAAAAGGTGCACTTCTTAAGGTTGGCATATAGACCTTCCTTTCGAAGTGATTTAAGCACTAGTTCGAGATGTTTAAGATGATCAGCTAGGTTCTTACTATAAATAAGTATATCATCAAAATAAACAACTACGAATTTGCTTATATACGATCTAAGAACCTGGTTCATAAGCCTTATGAATGTACTTGGGGCATTGGTTAAGCCAAAAGGCATAACTAGCCATTCGTACAATCCTTGCTTAGTCTTAAACGCGGTTTTCCACTCATCTCCTTCTCTCATTCGAACTTGGTGATAGCCACTCTTAAGATCCACCTTTGAAAAGATTGTTGAACCGCTCAGCTCGTCTAACATGTCATCTAACCGCGGGATAGGGTGGCGGTACTTGATGGTAATGTTGTTGATGGCTCGGCAGTCCACACACATCCTCCATGTCACGTCCTTCTTGGGAACCAGCAGCACCGGTACGGCACAAGGGCTAGGGCTCTCGCGGATGTAGCCCTTTTCCATGAGATCCCTAACTTGCTTCTCAAGTTCTTTGGTCTCCTTCGGATTCATTCTATAGGCCGACTTATTTGGTAAGGCTGACCCCGGTACAAGATCTATTTGGTGTTCTATTCCTCATAGAGGGGGCCATCCCGGAGGTATCTCCTCGAGAATCATGTCTTGAAAGTGGTTTAGCACGGCTTGTACTTCTGGTGGAACCTCTAAATCACCTAAACCTGCGCTTAGACACTCTTTGAAATACATTAGTAGCACGGTGCCCTTGGCACACATGGTTTTAGATATGTCATTAGCTGAAAGATAGAGACTAGCTTTACTTACCTCAACCTCCTTAGACATGTGTTCGGCTGGGCCAAGTGGGGAAAGAGTGAACTTACGGTCTTTATGCATGAAAACATAATGGTTGGTACGACCGTTGTGGCTGGCGGTTCGGTCAAATTGCCATGCCCTCCCAAGCAGTAAGTGTCCCGCTTGCATTGGTACCACGTCGCATACTACCTCATCTAAGTACTTTCCCACGCTGAAGGGCACAACAACTTGCTCCGAGATTTTGAGCTCGGTTTGATCATTTAGCCACCTTAGCTTGTAGGTTCGCGGATGTTTGATCTTCCCAAGACCTAACCTGTCCACCATATACTTGCTAGCGATGTTAGTACATGATCCACCATCTATGATAAGGTTACGTACCTTTCCTTGGATTGTACATCTTGTGTGAAAGATGTTCTTTCTTTGTTCTTTCTCCTCGGGGTTAACCATCACGCTAAGCACCCGCCTTGTAACTAGAAGGTCTCCTCGGTCAGGGTACTGAATTTCATCCTCCTCACCATCCGAGTCCTCTTCTAGCTCATCTTGTGATTCATACTCGCCGCTAGGGGTGAGAATCATCACACGGTTGTTGGGGCATTCCCTTGATATGTGTCTCCTGCCTTGACACTTAAAACACGTTATGTCTCTAGATCTTTGATTAGTACTAGGGAACTTACCTTGCTCTGGTCGGTTGAATTTGGGTGCCTCAGTAGTCTTGCTGTTGAAGCGAGAATCTATCTCTGTGCCCTTTCCCTTATCTACGAGCTTTGAGCTGCTTGACGCCCACAGCTGATTAGGTTTGCTGCGGTTGAAGTGGGGGCTTTTGCGCTTGATTTGTTGTTCCACTTGCACAGCTAAGTGAAGTAACTCGTGCATCCCCGCGTACTGCATCCGCTCCACCTTCCTTGCAATCCTCTCTTGCAAGCAGTCTAAGAACTGAGCCATTAAGGCTTCCTCCGATTCTTCTAACTCTAACGAGTTCATCAGTTTCTCAAACTCCTCAAAGTACTCATCTACACTCCTTGCTCCTTGAGATAACTTACGAAAATGTTTTTGTAAGTCCCTATGATAATGCTCAGGTACATACTTCTGTTTGAGCAGATACTTCATATCGCTCCATGTAGACACTTGGCCAAACCGTTGCCTTCTCCTCTCGGCTACGGTTCTGTCCCACCACGCAAGTGCATTCTCCATGAGGTTAGCAGCTGCTACGGCCACTTTCTTACGCTATCCATAGCACTCAAATATGTGATCCATACGCCTCTCCCAATCCAAGTAAAGCTCGGGATTAGACTTTCCTGCAAAAGTAGGAGGTGTTAGCTTGATATCATGGTTTGTATCTCTAGCATTTACCTCGCGGTTTGGGTTTCTTTGTAGGGGATCTTGTCTCATTTGCCCTCATCTCATGAGAGGATCAAGGTTGTCATCATCAGTGTCTTGTAACTCATCTCTCGGGTCTACTGGTGGTATGGGGGCTCCCCGTACAGCCGCTCTCCTCGGTGAAATTTGGCTAATTTTGGTGAATGTTTGGTTGTTCTTGATTTGAATTTTCAGATGCCTCAACGTGAAAAGAGACAGCGACCAGCATCTTCTTCAAGTGATGCATTCGGTTATGTATAATCAGCAAGCACGAGACCAGTGTGCAGGCCTCCATGTCATAAGACAGAGGATAGGAAAATTGCTTGAGGAGTTGCTTGGGCAGGGACCCCGAAACAGGAGATAGCAAGAGATACCTGTATTTTCCGCAACATACAGGAACACTGAGATGAGTATGACACGCTGTTCTACAATGTGTGGCAAGACGTGAAGATCGTTCCAACCAGGTTCGCAGATACTAAGGTGCTGCAGCATATGGGCATCTAGGATGAAGTTTTGCAGGTTCTCGAGAGGATCGGGATGGGCATGATGGCGACACAGCAGTACGATCTATACACTGATCTTGTCCGCCAATTCCTTGTCACAGTTCGCATGTACTACGAGAACGAGCTGGCCAAGATAGCACAGCAGGGCACGCTCACCTTCCTGATCAGAGGCATTTGCTATAGGCTCAGCCTCTTTGAGCTATGCGGGATCTATGGTTTCGTTAACCATCCTACAGGAGTGCTCACACCTTTGCAGTGGACCCACATGCAGTCTTTCTGGTCCAAGTTCAGATATGGTGTCTTTGAGAGCAAGACGAGCACACAGACTGATGTTAGGCATCCTATGATGAGGTCCGTTCTGCGCCTATTAGGCAGCACCATTCTCTGCAAGTCTGCGCCGAGTAAGATGCATGTCAGCGAGCTCGTTCTGATCTACTACGGCTTTGCCGATATGCTGGATGATGAGATCCCTATGGAGAGCATGGTCCGTGCAACTTAGGCGCCATTTTTGCAGAGCACTTGGTCTCTCTAAAGACCAAGCCATTCACCAGTCCAGGGGTGAAGAGTGAGAGTGCTGGCAGCCTTCTCACGCCTATCTTCCAGCACTTTTAGATTGACACAGAGCCTTGCAGCATTGTCACTGAGCGAGCTCTTATGGATAAGACACATTTGGGCCATGCTACTTGGCTCAAGCACAGATTGGTCTGGACTTTCACTACTTTTTTTAGGGAGTATGTTGGCGTGCAATTGCCAAACCGGGCTCTTTTTGCTGTTCTGCAACGTCGTAGAGGAGCCACTGCTGGCGCCTCCACTTCTGCTGCTGCTGCTCAGGCTGGACCGTCCAGACGCTAGACTCTACCCACGCCAGAGATTGCTTTTGTGAGGCGCCCTCATAGACCTCAGACGCCCATGGACATGACAGCCTTTCAGGATTATGTCATTGACAGCTTTGACGATCTGTGAAAGGCAGTAGCTACACTCAACAACTGTGGTTGTGTCTGCCCTCATTCTGCTGCTGAGGACTGCGAATATGAGGACTGGCTTCTCTGTTATCCTGGTTACTTGTTCATGTTTCCCTTTTCTTTTATTTCTCTTTAGTCATTTTTATTTTTTTATCTTGAGTCAGTATGTCAGTTGCTTTGATGTTGTTTTGTGAACCTGTTGAACTAGGAGTTATGCTATATTTGGATGATCTCAAATGTGTGTTTGAGTGCTCTAACAGTCTGACTTTAGAGTACAAATGATAACATAACGTTTAAAACATCTAACTTGACGATTCTGGAGTTTCAGACACAGTGACAATCGTCACCATTGAGAGGTGACGCTCGTCACCCGCTCCTTCGCAAGGTACCATTTTCAAACCCGGTTCTACACGTTCACTTGCTTCTCTTTGACCAACTCTAGGCTTAATAACACTGGAGACAGTGTTGTTTAAGTCTGAGAGAGGTGGCTACTTACGTTGTGTAGGTTTTGTTTTGTTTTAAGAGTCTTAAAGTTGAGTCAAAAACCTGTTTTATAGAGTTAAAATTTTGAAACTGTCAGTTTTTTTTGGAACTAACCATAAAACGTTAATGCTTATAAGAACCATTTCCACAGTAGTTGATTACAAGTCATACTAAGTTGAAAGTCATAGGTAGATCAGTCTAGCAAAGAAGGTTTAGGTTCTTAGAGAATCTGGAAAATTTTCTGTTAACTCCATCTTAATGAACTTTAAACTTCTCATCTTAGGGTTTGATTCTCATTGATCTTGATTCTCTCTTTTCTCTCTTTCAACACTGACAAGGATGTTTAGATGTCGTCTCTCTTTGATCTTCCCTGATACAGCATTTAAGAGTTTAAGTCTATAGAATGGTGCATCATGACCCTGTCTCCTTACAAGGAACAATAATAGTGAACACTGAAGAATCTGTCTCATCACAAAGAACACAAATATTGAGTAACACCAGTTCTTAGACTGTAAAAAAAAATGAGTGAGAAAAGAAGTTGAAAAAAATCGAAAAATCTAAAGGTAAAGATCAAGGGAAGAGAAAATAGGAGAGTTGTGTTGAGATTGATTAGTTCAGTGTTTAGGAAGGGAAAAGCATCTGTAAGTGATTGAGTTGATGAATCATTGATGAGATATCACAGTTAGATAAATATAAGAAGTTAGCAGTAGAGATTTCGGATTTCTTAAAGGGGTTTGAACTGGATTTGAGAGATTGCTAAGCTTGTGATGATTAGACTAAAATTTGATCTTGTGTTGACTCTGTGGTATGTGGATTCGAAAGTGTTGATCAATGTGGCGTTCCTAATGTTTAGCTGACTGTTTCTGTTTTCAAACCTCGACCTTGTTCTTTGTCTGATGTTTGCTTGATGGCAAGCAAAAACTAATTCTGGGGGAGTTGATATATCATGGTTTTTATGGTCTTTAACCATGGTATAAATCCTTTTTATTAAGTCTTTTTGGGTCTTTTTAGAGTCCTAGTAGAGTCTTTGCAGGTTATAGCATGACTGGACCACAATTAGAGGTTTTGGAGCTTTTTGGATCATTGCAAGAATCAACCACAAGGTTAGCAACTCGGAAGCGTTACATGGGCATGGGTGACGATCGCCACCACTCAAGGGTGACGCTCCTCACCCGCATTTGAAGGAGTCGCGACTTCTATTTAATAGATGGAGAAGAAATTGCACTTTGGCCCAGAAGTTCCACTAATTACAAAAGTGTTCCAGCTCGTGTTTTATCTTGTATATATTAGGTTTTAAGCCATTATTGGCTTATATCTTGTATCTTAGAATTCAGAGTGCTTTTGAGAGAGATTTATTCAAAGCTTTTGGGGAGACAAATCCTCTATTCTTTTAATGCAGTTTTATTCAGCTATGCTTTGTGTTTTCATGATCATGTCTGAGTAATCTGTTAGTTAAGTTAGGGCTTTTCAAAGGTTGATGAAGAGTTTGTAGAATTGCAAAACTGTTAGGAATATCTATTGGTTCTTTATCTGTGCTTGCATTCATATCAATTTCTCAGACTAATCATCTAGATTTCAAAACCCTAGGTTGTTTAATAGATGTGAGAACATTGTTAATCACCTGAACTAGTATTAGATGAGCAAAACACCTACTTGCAAAGAGATTTGACTTAGGAGTTTTGTGAACAATCGAAACTTGATCTTTAATGCTTGCTTAACTTGTTAGAATTTACAAAGAGATTTGAAATTCTGTGAATTATGCATAGATAACTTCTGCAATGACAATTGATTACTTATATCATTGAGTTTTGAGTTTAAGACGGTTTTAATTTATTTCTGCTTGCATGCATTCTATATTCTTGGATTCAATCTGCGAATTATCCTGACTTAGTGCCTTTATCTTTCTGAAACTTAGATTAATCAACAAATTTTGCCTGCTTTCATTTATTCTGGTATTTCGCATTAAATACACTCCTGATTGTTTAGCTTAATCCGAACTGGAAATCTATAGTGTAGTTTACTTACTCCCTTGGGATTCGATAACCTCTTGTGCTACAACTGCATAAGGGGTTATCGAATCCCAAAGGAGTAAGCTACTACACTACAAGTTGTAGCACAAAGGGTTATCGAATCCCAAAGGAGTAAGCTACTACATTACAGATTTTAGATTCAGATTATGTGATATATCATGGTTTTTATTGTTTTTAACCATGATATACGTCTTTTTTATTGAGTCTTTTTGGTCTTTTAGAGTCCTAGTAGAGTCTTTGCAGGTTATAGCATGTCTGGAGCAAAATTGAAGATAATGGAGCTTTTGATCATTACAAGATGAAGCCACGAAGTGTACAACTCAGAAGACGAAATCAGAGTGGGTGACGCTCGTCACCACCTTTGGTGACGCTCGTCACCCAAAAAGGAAGGGTCGTGGCCTTATTTTTAAAAGAAGGAGCATTATGTGCAGTTTTAGCCCAGAAGTTCTAATATTTGTAAAAAGGCCCCAAATCGTGTTTTACCTTGTATATTAGGTTTTTCAGCCATTCTTTTGGCAGATATCTTGTATCTTATTCTTTATGAGAGCTTTAGAGAGAGATTTGTAGCAGAGCTTTTGGAGAGACAAATCAGACTCCTTCATAGCAGATTTCGAACTCCTTCATCTTTACTTCTTATTTCTTTTATGCAATCTATTCTTTTCCTGATGTTTGTTTCATTCACCATGTCTGAGTAGTTTGTTAGTTAAGTTAGGGCTTTTCAAAGGTTGAAGAAGAGTTTGTAGAATTGCTAAACTTATAGAAAATTCATTGGTTCTTCATCTGTGCTTGCATTCATATCGATTTCTTAGACACATCATCTGGATTTCGAAACCCTAGGTCGTTTGATAGATGTGAGAGCATTATTAATCACCTGAACTAGTATTAGATGAGCAAAACACCTATTTGCAAAGAGATTTGGCTAAGGATTTTTGTGAACAATTGAACCTAATCATTAATGCATGTTTAGGATGTTAGGGTTTGCAAAGAGATTTAAAACTCTGTGATTTAGGCATTGTTAACTTCTGCAAGGAGAATTGATTAGTTATATCTTTGCGATTCATGTTCAAGATGGTTCTTATTCATTCCTAATTGCATGCATTCTACACTCTCGGATTCAACCTGCAAACTGTCCTGACTTAGCGCATTTAGCTTTCTGAACTTTAAGAACAAGCCATAAAACGCCCACTTGCATTTATTTTACTGTTTCGCATTACATTCATTACTTATTGCTTAGCTTAATCTGATCCTACAATCGATAGTGTAGTTTACATACTCCCTTGGGATTCGATAACCTATTTACTATGACTGCTTTGCTGTGCACTTGCAGTAGTTTTTATTTAGGTAATACCTGAGCCCTATCAAGTTTTTGGCGCCGTTGCCGGGGAGTAATAGCTGCCTATCGATTTTTTGTATTAGGATTTTGTCTAAGTTTTAATTTGTTTACTGACTTTCTGCTACTTTTCTTTGTGCTGGTTTCAGGTGTATGCCTAATCGCAGTACCAGAAGCAACAAAGAGAAGGAGCTTGTGACTTTGAGCATCGACGAACTTGCTAAGTTGGAGAGGACCATCAGGAAAACCAAGAATTAGTCTACGATGGTTGCTCCACTGATCTTGGTTGAAGATGCAGAAGGTCACTTGGTTAACAGAGAGGGGAACATAAGGAACGAAGAAGGGTAGAGAATTGATCAAGATGGGAATGTCATTGTTGAACAGCAGGTTCAACAAGCAGCAGAAGACGCTGGAGTTCCTGCTGCTGCCAACAATGCTACTGGGCGTTTTGTTCAGAGGACTTTAGGAGACTACAACACACCTGATCAGTTCTCTGCCAACAGAGCTGCAATCCGCCCTCCTGCTTTCCAGAGGAAAGATTTTGAGCTTAAACCTGTCTATTATCAGCTGGTTGGCCAGCATCCATTCCATGGCTTACCTCATTAGCATCCTATGGATCACATTGAGAGGTTTGAGGATTTAACTTCAAGTGTCAAAGCTAATGGAGTTACCAATGAATTTCTGTTCTGCAAGCTTTTCCCTTACTCTCTTGGAGAAGAGGCTGCATATTGGCTGAAGCAACTGGAACCTGCTTCACTGACCACTTGGGAAGACACAAAGAATGCTTTTCTGAACAACTTCTATGATGATGCCAGATCAGAAGACACGAGGACGAAAATTGCATCTTTTACATAAGGACCTACTAAAGCTTTTAAGGCTTCTTGGATAAGATTCAAGTCTTATCATAGGGACTGTCCTCATCATGGTTTCAGTCAAGTGCAACTACTTGAGATCTTCTTTAGAGGCATTGACTGGGAGTATCAGATGGCGCTGGATGCAGCTAGTGCAGAAAACTTCAACACCAACAGACCAGAATAAGCAATCAGATTGATTGAAAACTTAGCCTGCAGCAACAACACCAAGAATGCAGATTTTCAGAGAATGAAACAGGGTGGTTTGAATGAAGGAAACCAAATAGCTGAAGTTAAAGCTAAGTTAGACAGTATGCACAGTCTTCTGATGGGGAAGAAATCAGTCTAATTCGCTGCAGAGGTGGAGACCTTCGAAAATCCTGAAGAGTTTGAGCAAAAGGATGTTAACTTCATCAATGCAGGTTTTCAAAACCAAAGGTTTGAGAATCAACAGTGGAACATAGGTTACAATGGCAACAATCATAAGAGCACCTTCCCAGGAAACCAGAATGCAACTGGTTATACTCCAATGCCACAGTTTCAGAAGACTGAAGTTGAGAAACCTTACCAAAATAGCAGGAATTATGGTTCTTCTTCCTACCAAACTGCACCTCCACAATACACTAAGATGGAAGCTATGCTGGAGCAGATACTTGAAGGACAGCAGAAGATGACAGTGAACTTCAATGGCAAGCTAGATTCGCTGAACTCTCATATGAAGAAGCTGGATGTGCAGATTGCTCAAACTACAGGAGCTGTTCAAAGGCAAGAGGGATTCCTTCCTGGAAGGACTGATATCAATCCCAAGCACCAGGTTAATGCCATCACAGTCAGGAGTGAAAAAAGAGCTTAATATAGTGCAAAAAAAGAGGTTGAGCGCAGAACAGATCGTGCAACTGATGGAATCTGAAGATGAAAATTTTGCAGTCTCAGAGGTGAGTGAGAGTGACGCTCGTCACCAACTTACAAGGGAATCGGGGGTTGTCACAAGTGAGTAACGAGCGTCACCCCCCAGTTGACGGTCGTCACCCACCCCAGAACGAAGCTGCTTCGCCTGTAACTGCAAATAATGGCCAGGAGCAAGCGTATAAACCCAAGATAACATTCCCTAAGCATCCTAGAAAGTCTAAACAGGAGGTAGAAGAAGCCAGATGCAAAGCTATGATAGACAAGCTGATGCTTGAGATCCCTCTTGTTGATGCAGTCAAGCTTTCACCAGCTCTAAGAAGGTATGTAAAGAGAATGGTTGTGAATGGTGTAAGTCATGAGGAAGGAACATTGCTTACCAGAGACATCAGCGCAATTCTCTTGGGTACAGTTCCAAAGAAGAAGAAGAAGGTGACTGTTTCTGAACAAGTCAATGCCATCATTCAAAGCAGAGTTCCAGAGAAGCTATCTGATCCAGGGACCTTTGTTCTTGGTTGCTCAATCTCTGCAGGACGTTTTCCCACTCTCTATGTAATCTGAGGTCAAGTATCAACTTGATGCCTTCCTCTATTGCTGCTAGACTTGGAATGACTGATTTCAAGCCAGATGGGATCTCTCTCATCCTAGCAGATCGATCTATAACAACCCCATAATGCATCTTAGAGGATGTTCCTGTTAACATTGCAGGCTGCATAATTCCTACAGATTTTGTGGTTTTGAAATATGCTGAAGAACCTAAAGATCCTCTTATTCTTGGAAGATCATTCTTGGCTACTTCTGGTACCATCATTGATGTGAAAAGGGGAACATTGAGCTTGATCTTGGTGATGTTGTCATGAACTTTGACATGGATAAGTTAAGAGGGAGTTCTACCGTTGATGGTCAGACCTTTTCTGTACTTCCAGAGATGAAGAGAATGCCATGGAGCATTCAGAAGATACTACTGGTGGGTATGTCACTGAATCTGATACAAGTGGTCAAGTGAACAAGATGGCTATTGAAGAGGCAATATCTGAAACTTCTGCAAAAGCTGTTGGGTTTGAGGATTGGAGTGAAGATGATACCTTCGACATTAGGCTTGAAAAAGAGGTTCCAATGAATGCCAAGTTGCTGGATGAAGACGTGTTTGTAATGGAGGCAAGACTTGCAGAGCTGAAATGCAGGAAAACTGCAGAAACTCGAACTGCAGGGTCAGTGACGACCGTCACTGACCTGGTGACGCTCGTCACCAATCTGGACACAAAGGATCGACATGATCTGACAGCTACAAGTCTATCAGATGTTGCCAAACAGAAAATTCAACATTTCACAACCCAGAAATCTGCAACAAAACAAAGGTATGCACTTCCTGGAACCAATTTCAAACCTCCTGATCTCATCAATAAGAATTTAAAAGGTGCAAAAGCTGCTTCACACTTATGCAAGAAACGAGATTCTCGTAGAATGCTTGGGTTCAAAATCTTCTCTAAAAGAGTACAGGATTTGTCTCCTCTAATGCGCAGAAATTAATCTCTCTCAAAATCTCTCTAAAAAGTAAGATACAAGCCAAAGAATGGCTGAAAAACCTAATATACTGGCTAAAACACGAATGAGACATTTTTGTAAATAGTAGAACTTCTGGACCAAAAACTATAATTCTTCTTCTATCTTTTAATAAACCACACGACTCTTCCTTAGATGTGGGTGACGAGTATCACCAGACAGAGGGTGACGATCATCACCAGTGCAATATCACACCTCTTTGTTGCTTCATTCGAGAAGAATTCATGCTTTGATCCAAAATGCTCCAAAATCTCCAATTATGCTCCAAGCATGCAATAACCTGTAAAGACTTTACTATGACTCTAAAAAGACCAGAAAGACTCAATAAAAGGACTTATATCGTTATTAAAAACAATAAAAACCATGACATATCACTATGGTGATACAATCTATGATATCTTCTATCGATTTTGTCTTCACAAAAGGTTGCTTGGAGAAGCTGATGCGTTCGAAATCCATGCGCAGTGAGATTGCGTTAGATTCCAATTTTTTTTTTTGCAGAATCCGGTTTGTGCTAAAAGCGTGCATAACAAGTTTGTACGAATATGAGGTTCTTCCAGATTTCTGCAAGTTTTGTGAAGACTCCGACCTGTGCAAATTTTGGGCATATTCGTTGGTGTTCGAAGTCTAGAGAAGAAGAGATCTGCGGCGAGTTAATTTGTACAAATTCCGGTTTGTGCTAAAATATGGTATCATCAACAAGAAGACATTAAACCGATATGGAGGAACCAGTTAAAGATTTGAGGATGAATCTTTCTTGGCCCGCGAGACGTGATGCAGCATGATATTTGAAAAATATCTTTATTATTTACTTATTTGTATATTTAAATAATTACTATTTAATATTTTTTCTATAATATTTTAGAATTTTTATGATCTATTATAAATAAGCATTTTAGCTTATTATTGTATTCTGACTTTGATTAATTAATAAAAATAAGATTTTCAAGAAATTTTGATAAATCACTGTTTTTGGGTATTCTTAAAATCAGTTTCTGAGTATTCTTAAAATCAACGAATCTAGTTCTATCTCTAGCAGCTTTCGCTCTATCAGTTAGCTTATAGCCATTAGGGTGAGAAAGATAGGACACGTGAGAGAAACAGATAGAAGGAATTCAAGAATTATAGTAGAAGAAAGTGGAAGAAAGAGAGTGGTGACATAGTCGTCCTGCACCTGTAAGCTTTTCCCAAGAACAATAAATAGCTTTAGCAACATTTAACATTGGCCCTTATTATATTATAATAATTTGGGTTTTCTATATTACGGCCCATTAAAAGGAAATAAACATTAAGCGTTGCCTACTACTTGCACTCCCTACTGGAACCCATGTAGCAAGTAGCAGAAACAATGGTAGATGTTGTTCAGTACCTCCTCTAACGGATGGTCGACGAGCTTGATAATCTTGAACGTAGAGGAACCTTCACTCATACAGAGACTGCAGAGATCATTAAGCAGCGCCGTAAGTTCGAGTATAAGCTTAAGCGTCCGAGCCCAATGAAACATAATTTTTTTGCCTATATTGACTACGAGTCTAAGCTTGATGAGCTCTGAAACCTGCTGATAAGGGAATTCGGATCGATGTTTATAAAACACGAATCGGGTGTTCAACTGCAGAGATTCCGGATAAGAAGAATAGAATCTCAAACTAAGATGAACTAATTTTCACAGAACAGAGAAGGAGATCGAAGAAGATGATAACGAAACCTGATTTTTCTGATTGTATCTCTTGTTTTCTCTCCTCTTCTCTTTAAACATCTTCGGCCTTTTTTCTCTTCTAATCCCAGCCGTACATTCATTCTTTTAATATCGACCCTCATCATGTCTTCATCAACTTTATTTTGCTCTTGAGCCATGGTGGTTTCTTTGTATTTAAACCACCAGTTTTTACACAACTTCCTCTTTCCCCACATTGAAACCCACACGTTTTGACCAAACAAGTCCCTATGTGCTTGAGTCAGCATCTGCAAGCTTTGAACGAAGGCGCCATGAATCCTCTCAAGCATCATAACCACTAAATTCTCCTTGCTAAACTTCCCAAACGGCCATGGATTTTGCAGTAATGGAGGTTCATTCTGCCATATAAGCTTTTGTTTGAACTTAAATAACCCAAATTTGTGAGATAGCCTTAACTTCCCCACTTGTTGTACCTTGTGGATCCTCTTGAGCATACTATCAAATATCTGATAGTCAGTAGACTTGAACTCAACATTTTCTGATATCTCCTTTAACGCAACCACTTTTAATATGCTTCTCTTGATGAACCACAATCTCTCCTACATCATTTGTATGTCTATGGCATGGTTCCATGAAAGAGTTTGGTACCTGAGAATATGAAATGGAGGAAGAAAGTGTGTGCTCTTTCCAGCAGCTTATCACCTTGTCGTATGGCTTTGATGCCTTCTCTGGTTTTGACTCTTCATCTTGTAGTAAGTTTGTCACTCTCATATTGTTCACATTACTTAGTTTAATCGTAGTTGTGTTTGATTCTTCTCCATTTGGCAGCAACAAAGCATTAAATCTCTGAACAGCAGCTTGTGGACATTGTATTTCAACCTACGACTCCTTAAACTTCTCACAGTGAGCTTGCTCATACAAAGACCAACCAGAAAACAGTCGCGGATTAAATAGGGTTGAAACATACGGACATTCACCTGAGTATCTGATATATCATGGTTTTTACGGTTTATAACCATGGTATAAGTCCTTTATATTGAGCCTTTTTGGTCTTTTTAGAGTCCTAGTAGAGTCTTTGCAGGTTATATCATGTCTAGAGCATAATTGGAGATATTGAAGCCTTTTAGAGCATTGCAAGATGAAGCCACGAAGTGTGCAGCTCGGAAAAGAAAGTATGGATTTGGGTGACGCTCGTCACCCTTAGAGGAAGGAGTCGTGGCCTTGTTTTTAAAAGATGGAGACTTATTTACAGTTTTGGCCCAGAAGTTCTAGTATTTACAAAAAAACCCCAGATCGTGTTTGAGCTTGTATATTAGGTTTTTCAGCCATTCTTTTGGCAAACATCCTGTATCTTCTTCTTTTTGAGAGCTTGAGAGAGAGAGATTGGTAGCAGAGCTTTTGGAGAGACAAATCAGACTCCTTCAGATTTCGAACTCCTTATTTCTATTTCTTATTTCTTTATGCAATCTATTCTTTTCATGATGTTTGTTTCATTCACCATGTCTGAGTAGCTTGTTAGTTAAGTTAGGGCTTTTCAAAGGTTGAAGAAGAGTTTGTAGAATTGCTAAACTAATAGGAAATCCATTGGTTCTTCATCTGTGCTTGCATTCATATCGATTTCTTAGACACATCATCTGGATTTCGAAACCCTAGGTTGTTTGATAGATGTGAGAGCATTATTAATCATCCAGACTAGTATTAGATGAGCAAAACGCCCTAGTGCAAATAAATTTGGCTTAGGAGTTTTGTGAACAATTGAACCTGATCATTACTGCATGTTTAGGTTGTTAGGGTCTGTAAAGAGATTTGAAACTATGTGATTTAGGCAGAGTTAACTTTGGCAATGAGAATTGATTAGTTATATCTTTGCGATTCATGTTCAAGACGGTTTTAATTCATTCCTGATTGCATGCATTCTACACTCTCAGATTCAACCTGCGAAATGTCCTGACTTAGCGCTTTTAGCTTTTTGAACTTTAAGAACAAGCATAGAAACGCCCACTTGCATTACTTTAGTTATTTCGCATTACTTATATTCATTACTTCTTACCTTAATCTGAATCTATAATCGCTAGTGTAGTTTACATACTCCCTTGGGATTCGATAACCCCTTATACTACGATTGCATTGTTGTGCACTTGCACTAGTTTTATTTGGGTAAAACCTGAGCCCTATCAAGTTTTTGGCGCTGTTGCCGGGGAGTAATAGCTGCCTATCAATTTTTAGTATTATGATTTTGTCTAAGTTTTTACTTGTTTAGTGACTTTTGCTACTTTTCTTTGTGCTGGTTTCAGGTGTATGCCTAATCGCAGTACCAGAAGCAAAAAAGAGAAGGAGCTTGTGACTTTGAGCATCGACGAACTCGTTAAGTTGGAAAGGACCATCAGGAAAGCTAAGAAGCAATCTACAATGGTTAATCCACTGATCTTGGTTGAAGATGCAGAAGGTCACTTGGTTGACACAGAGGGAAACAAGAGGAATGAAAAAGGGCAAAGACTGGATCAGGATGGGAATGTTATTGTTGAACAGCAGGTTCAACAAGTGGCACAAGATGCTGGAGTCCCTGTTGCTGCTAACAACGCTGTTGGGCGTTTTGTTCAGAGGACTTTAGGAGACTACAACAGACCTGATCAGTTCTATGCCAACAAAGCTGCAATCCGCCTTCCTGCTTTTCAGAGGAATGATTTTGAGCTTAAGTTGGCTTACCTCATGAGCATCCTATGGATCATATTGAGAGGTTTGAGGATTTGGCTTCAAGTGTCAAAGCTGATGGAGTTAGCAATGACTTCCTGTTCTGCAAGCTTTTCCCTTACTCACTTGGAGGAGATGCTGCATATTGGCTGAAGCAACTGGAGCCTGCTTCGCTGACTACTTGGTAGGACACCAAGAATGCTTTTCTGAACAATTTCTATGATGATGCTAGATCAGAGGACCTGAAGAAGAAAATTGCATCATTCTCTCAAGGTCTTACTAAAGCTTTTAAGGCTTCTTGGCTGAGATTCAAGTCTTATCAAAGGGACTGTCCTCATCATGGTTTCAGTCAGGTGCAGCTACTTGGGATTTTCATCAGGGGTATTGATTGGAAGTATCAGATGGCACTTAATGCAGCTAGTGCTGGAAACTTCTACACCAACAGACCAGAAGAAGCAATCAGATTGATTGAAAACTTGGCCTGTAGCAACAGCACCAAGAATGCAGATTTTTAGAGGATGAAACAAGCTGGTTTGAATGATGGAAACAAGATTGCTGAGGTTAAGGCTAAGCTGGGTAGTATGCAAAATCTTTTGGCAGGAAAGAAATAAGTCCAGCTTGCTGCAGAAGTGGAGAGTTTCGAAAATCCTGAAGAATTTGAGCAGAAAGATGTTAATTTCATCAATGTAGTGGAACAGAGGCTACAACAACAACAATCAGAAGGGCACCTTTCCAGGAAACCATTATGCAACTGGTTATAATCTAATGCCACAGTTCCAGAAGACTGAAGTTGAGAAACCTTACCAAAACAGCAGGAATTATGGTTCTTCTTCCTACCAAACTGCACCTCCACAAGACAATAAGATGGAAGCTATGCTGGAGCAGATACTTGAAGGACAGCAGAAGATGACAGTGAACTTCGATGGCAAGTTGGATTCGCTGTATCAGGACCTGAATGGGAAAATTGAGAGTCTGAACTCTCATATGAAGAAGCTTGATGTGCAGGTTGCTCAAACTGCAGGAGCTGTTCAGAGGCAAGAAGGATTCCTTCCTGGAAGGACTGATATCAATTCCAAGCACCAGGTTAATGCCATCACAGTCAAGAGTGAAAGAGAGCTTGAAACAGTGCAGGAAAAGAGGCTGAGTGCAGAGCAAATCGTGCAGTAGATGGATCCTCTCAAATTCTCCCACACAACATCTAAACTCGGCATACCAGATCTCAAATTTTTACCATAGGCGATGTTGGTGAGCTGAATCGATGGTACTGCTAATGGTGAAGTAAATCCGGATGTTGACCGAAGTCGGATAGTGTCGAATATAGCCACCGTATTTGTAAAGAAAACACCAAATAATGTTTAGCACTAGCTGATATGCTCAAATTAACCGTTAGAGCTACTCTCTGAAATTAAGAGATCACTGTAGTACTTAGGGATCAAATCCACAAGGACTTAAGACTATTACTCAACAGATTTTAGATTCAAATAAAGCTAAGCACTCAACAACGAGTAAAACGAATCAATAAATAAATATAATGAGAGCAAGAGCTGATTGTAGGTTCTTAAGATCAATGAGACAAGGCGCTAGGCAAAGGAAAGTTCACGGGTTGACAAAAATCACAGACTACAGACTGAAAGAATTATTTATTAAAACCGTTCTAGAGCTCAAAAACACGAATGTAAAACCAATCGACTTCTGTCGCAGATTCTAGAATTCCAAATTCCTTTGCAAATTCTAACAACCTAAGCAAGCATTATGGTTCACGTTCGATATGTTCACGAAATCACTAATCCGAATTCCTTTGCAACTAGTTATTTCGCTCATCTAAGATAGTTCTGTTGATTAATAATGTTTCCACATCTATTAAACAACCTAAGATCTGATTTCTAGGTGATCGATCTCAAAACCAGTGTTAAAGCAATCTAGATGAAGAACCAAATGATTTATCCTTCCAGTTTTACAGTTCTAACAATTCATTATCAACCTTTGAATAATCCCACAACCTAACTAGAATATTACTCAGACATGGAAATTAAAACACAAATCATGACTGAATAATAATGCATTAAAAGATAGAGTAAAAGAAAAAGGGGGTTCGAAATTTTCTCTAACAGAGTACGGATTTGTCTCCCCAAAAGTTCTGAATCTAATCTCTCTCTTAGTCTCAATAGAAAACAAGATGATTTCCTAACAATGGCTTTCAAAACCGAAATACAACTCTAAACACGATTGGGACAAGTCTGCATATAGTAGGAAACTTCTGGGCCAAGTTGCAATTCTTCAAAAAGAGTTTTTAAAGCTCCTTTGCGCGTCTAAGATCGGTGTCGATCGACACTGAGTGGTTGGTGTCGATTGACACCCTGCTCTGGAATGCTCTCCGACTTGGTCTTTTCAGTATCAGCTTCAACATAGCTCCAAAAAGCTCCAAAACGTACAACTATGCTCCAAACGTACCTAGACCTGCAAAGACTCAAAAGGACTCGAAAAATACCAAAAGGACTCTATATACAAGACTTATATCATGGTCAAAAACCCATAAAAACTATGATATATCAACTCCCCCAGACTTAGCTTTTGCTTGCCCTCAAGCAAACATCAGACAGAGAACAGGGTCGAGGTTTGAAAACAAGAAACAGTCAGTCAAACATTGATAACATGCTTTTAAGTACAAGCAAAGGTATTATCAAAGCCCAAACCATATGTTATGATGTAATACAATAGTAAGGGGAAACAATCCAACCTAGGAAGCAGGAAGAACACTAAGAATGCAAGGATGAAGCAAATCTAAGCAAATCGGATAAATGATTGGTAAAATCAAGAAACACTAAATGCAACGACCTAATGGAATGCAAAACAATTTTAAAATCCCTGGAAGAGGGTTAACTACCACTAGGAACAAGCAGAAGATTAAAAATGCAAGGCTACTAAGAACTAAAAATTAAGCAGTGGATCGACCACTGGATCGAGCAAAACGGATTGATCTAACAAACAACTTAAAGCGATTGACTTCTAATGAACAAGATGCAACTTTATGACAAGCAAATGATGAACAGAGGTTTAAAAATGCTAAAAAGGAGGGTCTAGGTTCGAGGGTCATATTCATGAGTCTCAAAGGTTTAAGCTTTGGTTTGAAAACATTCAGATCTACTCATTTTTTAGCTTTCTCGAAGCCTTCAAAACAAAACAAGAACCATCCATGGCGTTTGGTATGATTCACTTCCTCAATCTCTTCTCCAAACCCATGGCGTTTGGTGGAAAAAGAGATCGAAGAGCAAGGAAAACAGATTTCAAATAATGACCTAACTAATCCCCTTTACAACCATGGCGTGTGGGAAAGGATAGATTAGTCTCTAGGATCTAGTTTTCTAGGATATCTGAATCCTGTCAAGGTAAGATAGCCCTGGAATCATAGAGATCTTTTCCAAAACTCTCTAAGCCTTAAGACCCCCAAGATCCTAGAAGAGAAGGTATGAGGAACAAAGAAAACACAAAGCTTTAAACCTCTTAAACCCTTTTGAATCGCCTCAACCCCAAAAACCTAAAAAGACTACTCGCTACATATGATTAAGATCGGAGGAAAAGTGATAAACGAGGAACTAAGCATGATTAACAAGCGATTAAAGAAAAACTTGCTTAATATTAAAAGATTCAAAGTTCAAAAGCTGAAAAGGCTTAAAGGTGTTCAACAATGGCGGAATTGCCTAAGGTAGAGAGAAAAAAGTAAAAGACAGAATGAAGATAATGAAAGTGATGGCTGCGCTTTGCCAAAAATGGCTAAACCGCAACTGGTCCCCCCTTCACTAGCTGCCAAAACTAGCTGGACGGATAAGGTTCCAGAGAACGATCCGGGCTCAGTCGATCTTCTGGTCGATCTCGTCTAGATCGACCTGCCTTGCTCGATCCGATACTCGATCTCGGGTAATTTGCATGCATGGTTGAGCTCTCTAAGTGTCCACAAGCTTAGTCTCGATCATCCTCACATTGACAAATCCTCCACAACCTTAGAGTTCTCCAAACAACCTGATAATGATGCAAAAGTGCAAGAAATATGCAAAATGCTAATGCAAAGAGACCTATGACCTAAAGTGCAACAAATAGAACAAACTAGCCTATAATGCAAGATGAATGCATGAAAAACTATCCTAAATGTATGCAAAATATGCTAAATATATGGCAATATCAACTCCCCCCAAACTTGCCTTTTGCTTGCCCTTAAGCAAACAAAATTCAATTTTAGGAAGAGAGGTTTGAAAGTGGAAGCTCAAAACGAAAGATGTCAGTGGAGAAACTGATTCAATGCCCAAGTTATAAGTTCTATGATGCAAATATGTTGTTCTACTTTAAAAGCTTCAGCCATACTCATCAAACGAACAATGAACTCTAGCTTAGCCTACACTAGCATTCAAATCAACCAACTCCTTAACATTAATTAAGCGAAAACCAATGGATCAAGTTTGTGCACATCAAGCGAAAGCATTTGGTCAAAGGGATAAGGTCATGAGATGAAAATGATCTCATTTTAAAGAGGGATTTAAAAATTCAGGGGATCACTCAATGAAAGAATCCTATCTTTGGCAAAATGCTAAAGGTAGAGGCACACCTATGCATGCAAGTTAAAGCTCCCTTCTACCCTTTTTACCCAAGATGATCCTAAAATCTTCTAAAACCCAAAGTGTAACCCCTAAACCTACCCTTTTCCAAAGTGCTTGATCTCTTCACTCTTCACAATTGGGGGAAACTTCTTCTTCTTCAGTCCGTGTGGTTGACTTCTTGTTATTTGAACTTGCTCTTCTTTGTTGCTTGCTTGGCACCGCTTTCTTCACCTTTGGTGGATGGCTCGGTCTGATTTGTCTTCTTTCCGAATGACCTTTGTAAGCCTTGTTGCTGCTGGCGCCTTTCTATTTAATCACTAAGAGCGTTCTTTTTCTATTTTACTTAACCACAAACGATCTGTCCCCCCTTTTGCTACCAATCCCAATCTTTTCCCTTCTTTTTGTAAAGATGTAAACAAGAACCGCTTAAACCACTCAAACAACCCTTTTCCCAAAACTCCTAACCTAATACCAAGCTCAAAATGCAAGCTGGTGTCTACAAGGGAGCTTTTCCTTGCCAGCCCCATTCCTAACACTCTTTGCTAAGATAGGATTGAAAATGATGCAATGAAAGGCCTCACTACTCACGCAAAAATGTTTAGGTTTGAAAGAAGGTTTGGTTTAAGGCGTGGTTAACTGTCCCATTTAGATGAGGATCAGCTACTTGGATTAACAAGAGTGGTAAGAAGGGTAGAAGATAATCCAAGTATGTATATAGGTAAGCCATGCAATCGCTTTCAATGCACAAACAAGATAATTCAATGTCAAGATTAAGGTTCTAATAAGCTGGAGTTGGCATCAAATCAAAGCAAGTTTCAGCATAAGACTAGAGTATCAAATGCAAGTAATCAAGGTATGGTGCAGCCTTAACTTCAAACTCACTAGATGCAATCAAACAACAAACAACCAAGGCATTGAAAAACAGTTCAAATATTAACAACTTAACAAGTGTTTATCATTTACTCCCTATGCAAATGCAGCAACCTAGATGATTTTTAAAAATTCTAGACTCAATCCTAAAATATTCTACAATGCAAGTACAACTACATGAATTTTTTTTTTTAAAACTACATGATTATTTTTGAAAAATTTTAAAAATTTTATCAATTTTTTTGTTCTTTTCTATGCCTTAGGATGCAATGCAAGACTCAAGGGATGGTAACAGAAAATAAGATCAAAGAAAACATGTCAAACACAACACACACTCCCTCAAACTTGAATGACATCGTCTCAGTGGCAAACAAATTCAAAGGAGTTTAAAACACAAAGCAAAAATCAAAGGAAACATGCGTGGTATATACAAAGGTTCGGTTGTTGGTACCTTGGAGCTAGGCTCGACTGGAGCTTGAGGATGCTCCAGACTTCCTGCTCTTGCTAGGAGGGTCATGAGTGACTACCTTGCCTTTGCCCTTTCTTGTCGCGGGTTCATGGAGAGAGAGTCTTGCAGCTTGGTTGCTGCCTTGCAGTTCACGGATCTCAATACCGCCCGTTGACTTCCTCCTTTTCTCTGGTTGCTCGACCTCGTCACTAGAAGATGCTTCAGATGAACTCCCTTGGAACTTCTTGATCTTCTTAGCCAGCATCTTGAGAATCTTACTCTGCCACGTGTTCACTTTCCGCTGAACCTCCACCAAGGATGCAAGGAACTTCTCAGTTTTGGTCCTCGGCTCAAAATCGAGCTTAGGGAGGTCAAATCTGGCTGGCATCTCGGCGTCTGAGGGAGGTGACTCTAAGGGTGCACGTGCAACTTGAGAAGGAACTGCTGCTGGTCCAAGGGCTGCGACACACTCCTCATCCGTTAGCAAAAACTCGATGGTGCCAATGCTATCTAAGTTGGTCTCATCCTCGTTGGGCAGAATGCAGACCTTCTTAGCGTGATCTTGGTCGTAATAGAGGTAAGCAAACTTCCCTGGAGCTGGCGTAGGTCCCAAGCTATCAGTGTTGCGCATGTACTGCTCGTCCATGTATGCTCTATCCGCGCAAGGCTCAAATTCAAGGAGAGGAACTCCAGATTGGACAAACATCGGTGTAAGGAAGCCGCCAATGAGTGCTGAGCTTGCTTTACACCTTAGTGCCCACGCCTTGTACTTGACCAAAGAAGTGGCTAAGATGCAACCATAGTTGACATCGTCTCCGAGCTCATCCTCTAATGGCTCATCATGTTCCTCCCGGTTGCATAGAATCTTCTTTAGCCCTTGGAAGAGAAAACAAAGCTCATTCTTTGTCACTGTAGGGGCAACAGACCTTCCACTGAAAGTATTCGCCAGGAGTTTGAGGGTGTATCTCAGCAAGGGGTTTCAGACTTTCTTGATCTTGGCGGTGTTGGCCTTGTAGTCGTCAAGGCTGATCAAATCCCATAGATCATTCGCTGATTTAAGCTGAGGGAACTCCACTTGCTTAGCAGCAGCATTGAGGCCGTAGGCTTGGCAAAGCTCCAAGATTGAGAGATGATAGGCTTGCCTCCTTATCTTGAAGGTGGTGTGACCTTGAGAAGGAGTAGGAAGACTTTGATTCTCGTAAGCGAACTCCAAGGTCGAGAGAAAGTCGAGAGTGACATCTGGATATGTGGGGCAATCCATCCTGGAAAGGCAAGCAAGCCCCATGTCATGGAGAAGCTGGTCAAAGTCGCTCAATAGCCCCATCCTCTCCAAAAGGTCTCTGCTTGCGAATTTGGTTGGTTCAAAGCGCAGCCTCTCAAGTCTCTTCTTGGCCTTTTTCTCCTCCCTGCTCCATCTAACCGTCTCTTGAACCACTTCCTGAGCTTCTCCTTCTTGTGCTGTCTCTTCTCTCATTCTCTTTGGAGCCATGGTACCTGAAATTCAAATCTCAAGGAAGAGAATGAGTATAGGTGGTGAATGTTAAGAGAAAGACAAGGTAGAAGGAACAACTTCTAACAAATACCCTAGATTTTTGGGGAATTTATAAAAATTATAGCAAGATAGCAGAGAAGAAAATCCAGAGATAGAATTAAATCTAGAATTTTTCTTAATATCTAGCTATATTTAAAAAAATTCCTAATACCCTAGCAAATCATTCACTAAATCATAACAAAAAAAGATTTTCTTGAAAACATTTTATCAAGCAGACCAAGCAAATTCGAAAATACCTTTGTATGACAAGAAAATGAAATGCACAAGTCTTAAAAACTCAAACTCGCTCTCTCTCTCTCTCTCTCTCTTTCTGTTTTATGAAAATCGGGTTTGCAAAGTGAAGATACAAAGAGAGCAAGAGAGGTTTTAAAGACAAAACTCTTTGGACACATGCACAAGTGGTTTCTGACAAAAAGCTTGGTCAAGGCACATCTTTCTTGGTCAAAGATGTTGGCCTTGACCAAGATTTGAATTTAAAAACAATAGGGAAAGAAGAAAAGAGGGAAAAGAATTTGTTACCTCGGCACGAGATCGAGTCCATTTGGTCGATCTAGGACTCGATCTCATGCCCATGTTGGCTAGGATCGAGAGGTTTGATTGATCAGGGACTCGATTCGGATTGCATCGAGTCTTAGATCGATTGCACCCTCTCGTTCCATGATTTTTGGTCACTTAGGCTGTACTCCTTGGATCGAGCCACATGATCGATTTTTGGGGTCGTTTTGGCTTATATCGAGTGGCAGATCGAGTAGACTGATCAATCTATTCTCGAGAAGAGCAGCTTTTGCTAAAACTCGAGCAGTTTCTTGAAAACTTGCTTCGGATATAAAACTTTGCGTATTCAAAGATGCGCGAGTTATTCGTAATAAAATTGCTCGATAACAGATTGCTTCTTCTTGAGGTCAGTCGATCTACAACTCGTTTGCATTTCAAGCTAAACGCATGGGTGGTTTATCATCCCATGATCGACTGACACACTCGATTGTCTACTCGATCTCGTCTAGATCGACTGACTCCTCTCGATTCACTAGCTCGATCTAGTAAAGATCGAGCTAGGATGAGTCGATCTAGCACTCGATCTCTAGCCTATTCTTAGCCCTTCTCGCCTCTCTTGACTCCAAGATCATGGCTTATAATCCCTTATCCTTTGACCTACACACTTAGACAATAAAAGCATAAAACTGAAATAGAAAGAAAGCAAAAATATGTACAAGATAGACATGGGAATGCCTTCCAAGTGCGCTTTCTTTAACGTCTTTAGCTAGACTTTACTTGGTTTAGGCCTGAGGTGGGTCTTGGAGAAGCATGGTGGTGCTCTCCTTGCTGTAGCCATCCGCCAAGTAAGGCTTTACCCTGTGCCCATTAACCGTGAATGCATTCCCGCTCTTGCAAACCAATGTAACCGCTCCATAGGGAAGAACTTCCTTGATCTCAAACGGTCCACACCATCTAGACTTGTGCTTTCCAGGGAACAGCTTCAACCTCGAGTCGTAGAGTAGCACCAGACTGCCTTCTCTCAACTCCTTGTGAACCAGCTTCTTGTCATGAGCCGCCTTGGTCCTCTCCTTGTAGATCTTAGCATTTTCGTATGCTTCTAACTGTAGCTCATCAAGCTCATGTAGCTGAATCAACCGCTTCTCTTGAGCTATCTTGAGGTTGTAATTCAGCTGCTTCACTGCCCATAGTGCTCTATGCTCCAACTCAACAGGAAGATGACATGCCTTGCCGTAAAGAAGAGTGAAAGGAGTAGTACCAATGGGGGTTTTGAAAGCGGTCCGGTAAGCCCACAAAGCATCATCGAGTTTGACCGCCCAATCTTTTCTAGTAACCCCAACTGTCCTCTCTAGTATAGCCTTTATCTGCCTGTTAGACACCTCTACTTGCCCACTATTTTGAGGATGATAAGGTGTCGCTACCTTGTGCTTCACGCCGTACTTCCTTAAGAGACTTTCAAAGACTTTGTTGATGAAGTGGCTGCCCCCGTCACTGATTACTACCTTTGGAAGTCCAAACCGTGGGAATATGATGGTCTTGAAGAGCTTGATCACCACTTTTGCATCGTTTTTTGGGGAAGCTATAGCCTCAACCCACTTAGACACATAATCAACCGCCACGAAGATGAACTTGTTGCTGTAAGAAGATGGGAATGGACCCATAAAATCTATCCCCCATACGTCAAAGATTTCAACTTCAAAGATTGGCACCTGAGGCTTCTCATTCCTCTTCGTGATGTTTCCAGCTCTTTGACATGCTTCACAAGCTTTAACAAATTCATGAGCGTCTTTGAACAGAGATGGCCACCAAAAGCCGGCTTGTAACACCTTTGTAGAAGTCTTGAAGGAAACGAAATGACCACCATATGAAGAGCCGTGACAATGTAGAAGAATATCCTTAGCTTCTTCCCTTGTTACATACTTTCTATACAAGCTGTCCACTCCTCTTTTGTACAAGTATGGCTCGTCCCAAAAGTAATGAGAGATGTCTCTCATGAACTTCTTCTTGTGGTAGTGGTCTAGATGAGAAGACTCCTCTCCACAAGCCAAGTAGTTTACTATATCAGCGTACCAAGGCAAGTCTTCTTCTTTGAAACTCAAAACCTCTTCAAACTTGTCTTCAAGATTCTCACATACCGCCGGGGTGATCATCATGAGCTGCTCTTTAGGATGCGAATCATCTAATGGCAAAGCTTCATTGACTCTCATCCTTGAGAGGTGATCAGCAACACCATTCTCTATCCCTTTCTTGTCTTTTATCTCCATATCAAACTCTTGTAGAAGGAGAATCCACCTTAAGAGCCTCGGCTTGGTGTCTTTCTTAGAGTAGATGTATCTCAAAGCTGCATGATCCGTGTAGACAACAACCTTAGAGCCCACAAAGTATGATCTGAACTTCTCAAAAGCAAACACAACCGCCAACAGCTCCTTCTCGGTTGTTGCATATCTCACTTGCGTGTCATCCAAGGTACGACTGACGTAGTGGATAACATGCAATCTCTTGTCTTTCCTTTGACCAAGAACCACTCCCACGGAGTAGTCGCTCGCGTCACACATGATCTCGAACGGTAGACTCCAGTCCGGTGCTTGTACTATAAGCACGAATACAAGAGCTTATTTGATAGTCTTGAAAGCATGAAGACAATCCTCATCAAACACAAAGTCAGCTTCCTTGCATAACAACCGTGTGAGGGGCCTTGCTATCTTGGAGAAATCTTTTATGAATCTCCTGTAGAAGCCAGTGTGGCCTAAGAAACTCCTCACTCCCTTTACATTAACCGGCGGCTCAAGACTCATCATGACCTCAACCTTAGCTTTATCAACCTCTATTCCTTTCTCTGATATCTTGTGGCCAAGTACAATCCCTTCCTTCACCATGAAGTAACACTTCTCCCAGTTGAGCACCAAGTTTGTCTCCTCACATCGCTTAAGTACCTTGCAAAGATTCAACAAACAAGCAGAAAAAGACACATATACGGAGAAGTCATCCATAAACTCTTCTACCATCTCTTCTATAAGATCAGAGAAGATCGACATCATACACCGCTGGAATGTAGCCGGTGCGTTACACAACCCGAATGGCATCCTTCGATATGCGAATGTGCCATATGGGCATGTAAAGGTCGTCTTCTCTTGATCGTTTAGATGGATTGGAATTTGAAAGAAACCACTATAACCATTAAGAAAGCAATAATAAGGATGATTAGCATGTCTTTCAAGCATTTGATCAATAAAAGGAAGATGAAAATGATCCTTTCTAGTAGATGAGATAAGCTTCTTATAGTCTATACACATTCGGTGACCAGTTATGGTTCTTGTAGGAATCAATTCATCTTTATCATTCTTAATGACCGTGATCCCTCCCTTCTTAGGCACCACGTGGACAAGAGAAACCCACGTGCTGTCACAGATGGGATAGATCACGTCAGCCTCTAACAATTTCAGGATCTTTTTCTTAACTACTTCTTTCAAATTTGGGTTTAAACGCCTTTGATGTTCAATAGAAGAAGAGTTTTCATTATCTAAGTGAATCCTAAGAGTGCAAAGTATTGGTGAAACACCCTTGATGTCACTTAGAGAGTACCCAATGGCCTTCCTATACTTTCTCAGCTCACTAAGGAGCGAGTGCAACTCATCATCACTTAAATTTTCATTCACAATCACGGGATAAGTCTCATTAAGCCCTAAAAAAGCATACCCTAGCCCTTTTGGGAGCTCCTTTAGGTCTACCTTTTGGGCTAGCAGCTCGCTCCAGTCCTCCTCGTGGCTTGTGTTGACGTTCCCGTCCTCAGTAGCCTCCTTAGAACCCGAGACATGAGTCTTTAGACTGCTTTCTTGAAACTTTGTCTCCTCCGAGATCGAGTCATCCAGTCGATCTTCCACTCGTTCTGGTCCGGATCGAGCAACTTCACTCGATTCACCTACTCGATTTGATATGGATCGAGCTGAAGATTGAGTGCCCGTCTCGTTCTCTGAACTGATCGATTGGCTTCTCTCGATCTTCTCATCGTTCTTATCCTTGGATCGACCAGCCTCCTCGATCTTCTTGTCGATTGCTGCCTTGGATCGAGTGATCTTCTCAATTTCCTGATCGATCTCTAGGCATCCGCTTTCATCTTCCTTCACAACTTTCCTAGAATCGAGAAGGTTAACATACTCTTGGGTCTTCTCATTCAAGAAACCGTACTCTCCTCTCTCCTTAGTCAGAGCCAGCTTCAAGTGATCTTCTTGTGCCAAATCTTCAAGCAGTTCATTGGCCAAAGCATCCAACGTTTCTATGTAGAATGCTTGTCCTTCTATGGTCGGCTTCTTCAAGACCTCACTGATATCAAAGTCCAACTTGATGTCTTTGCCCAAGTGTAGAGCTGTCTTCCCATTCTTTACATTAATGATTGCTCCGGCGGTTGCAAGGAATGGTCTTCCAAGTATAAGCGGATCCTTAGGCTCTTCATCCATCTCAAGCACAACAAAGTCAGTTGGCACTTTGACATTGCTTATTCTCACTGGAAGATCTTCTAGCATACCCACTGGAAGTCTTACGCTTCTGTCAGCTAACACAAGGGAGATCCTACACTCTTTGAACCGTGTGAAACCGAGCTTCTTTGCAATGGAATGTGGCATAAGGTTTATACTTGCACCAAGATCGCATAAGCAGCTCTTAAACTTCAAGGGACCCAAAGCACAAGGAATGGTGAATGATCCTGGATCTCCTAGCTTCTTAGGAACAATCTCCTTGTGAATAATAGCACTACACTCTTCACTAAGCACCAAAACTTCTTTATCCTTGTTCTTCTTTGTAAGGGTATCTTTGAAGAACTTAGCACACTTCGGCATCATAGCTAGACACTCCACAAGAGGCAGCTTGATCTCTACATCCCTTAGATGCTTCTCAAACAGGAGTCTATGCTTCTCTATCAGCTGTTTCTTGAAGCGGCCAGGAAAAGGAAGCTTAGATACATACGGTGGAGGCACATGAACATCCTTCTCCTTAGTAGCTTGCTCCACTTTCTTCTCTACGGCTACTTCTTTGCCTTTCCTTGGCCTCTCAATCCACACATTATCAAAGTTGATTTCTTCATCAGCTGAAAGCTTACCCTCCCCCTCTTGAATCACAATGTCCTCATTGGTCTATGAAGCAACTTGCGGTGGAAGTTCTTTGCCACTCCTCAATGTAATGGCGTTGGCGTATTCCTTGGGATTCTGCTCACACTTGCCCGGTAAGCTGCTCTGACCGCTTGTAGTAGCCTTTCCCTTCTCTAACTGCTTGATCTTGTTGTTCAGGTTTGTAATCTGAGTCGAGACGTCAGTAGAGAGGAGTCAAGGCGGTTGTTCATCTCGGCAAACTTCTGATTAGTGGAAGCTTGACCTTGAAGTAACTGCTGGAACATAGCTTGTACCGGATCTTGAGGTTGGGGTTGCATCTGTTGTTGTTATAGAAGGAAACCGGGAGGAAACATAGGAGTGCAGCCTTTGTTGCCTTGCTGCTGCTGCTGACCCTGGAAGTTCCCTTGCCTCTGCCCTTGAAAGCCACTATTCGCTTGAAAACCCTTGTTATAAGGAACAAACGGCTTTGCTTGCTGAGGGGAGTACACTTGATCTTTAGGGTTCTCAACGTTTGTACTCCTGTAAGAGAGATTGTTGTTAGCTTGGTATCCTTGTGAATAACCTTGAGGCTTGTTGTAGTTCTGACCAGCAATCCAGTTAGCCTCCTCTTGACTCAAGTCTAACTCCTCCAAGACTTCTTCTGCTTCACCCACAAAGTGTACATGCTTCTAGTTTGCAAGCACCAACTTGTCAATCTTCTCATGAAGCTACTTTAGCTCTTTCTTGTGAGACTCTAGCTCGGAACCTCGTGGTGCACGGTCATAGTCTTCGGCGTAGTTACCGTCACTCAATGCCAAGTTCTCGATTAGCTCCATACCCTCTTCTACTTCTTGACCAAGAAAATTGTCTTTACTAGCCGTGTCAAGCAACATTCTGATCTTGGGTAAGGCTCCACAGTATATTGTGCTTAGGAGAGTCTCTTCACAGAAGCCGTGGTGAGGACACTGAATGGTATAGTATTTGAATCTCTCCATAGCTTCATTGAATGTCTCATTCTGCCTTTGAGTGAATCCGCTGATCTCACTTGGCAACCTTGCTGTTCTTGTGCTAGAGAAGAGCTTTGAGAGGAACACCTTCTTACACTCAGCCCAAGAGGTAATGGTGCCTTGTGGAAGGGTTTTCTCCCAATGCCTAGCCTTATCTCCGAGAGAAAATGGGAAGAGCCGTAGCTTGAAAGCATCTTCCGAGATCCCATTGATCTTTATCATCCCACAAACTTGCTCAAAGTTGTCAAGATGCTCCAAGGGGTCTTCCATTGCCAGCCCGTGGAACTTGCTGTTCTGAACCATGGAGATGAATCCTGGCTTTATCTCGAAGTTGTTGTTCTGTACTGGTGGAGGAGTGATCCCAAAGCGATTGTGATGCATATTAGGAACATCTCCAGCACCAATGATCCGTGGGGGTCTAGCTGCGTGGTTGGGGTTTCCATTGCCCCTTCCTACACCGCCGTGAGCTGGTGGAGGTCCCTCAGGATGTTCTTTCTCAGCCATTGTTGCAAAGTCTACTGAACCAGCTTGAACAATCTCTTCAAAAGCTTGAGCTTGCTCTCTTGCTCTTCTTGTTCTTGAACTTCCGAGTTGGTGAATATTGTCCAGGGGTTTAAGTAGATTGTTGTTATCCCTGGAGCGTAAGTTCATGTACCTGAAAGACACAAGTGTGAAGAGAAAGAGATTAGTAACCAAATTTAAAGTAAAGGCTTAGTATTTACTAAACCACAAATCTTAATGCTTCCTAACAATCCTAAGACGGCAACGGCGCCATTTGATAACAGGCTTTTAAGTGCAAGCAAAGGTATTATCAAAGCCCAAACCACATGTTATGATGTAGTACAGTAGTAAGGGGAATCAATCCAACCTAGAAAGTAGGAAGAACACTAAGAATGCAAGGATGAAGCAAATCTAAGCAAATCGGATAAATGATTGGTAAAATCAAAGAAAACTAAAAGCAAGGACCTAATGGAATGCAAAACAATTTTAAAATCCCTGGAAGAGGGTTAACTACCACTAGGAACAAGCAGAAGATTAAAAATGCAAGGCTACTAAGAACTAAAAATCGAGCAGTGGATCGACCAATGTATCAAGCAAAACGGATCGATATAACAAACAACTTAAAGCGATTGACTTCTAATGAACAAGATGCAACTTTATGACAAGCAAATGATGAACAGAGGTTTTAAAATGCTAAAAAGGAGGGTCTAGGGTCGAGGGTCATATTCATGGGTCTCAAAGGTTTAAGCTTTGGTTTGAAAACATTTAGATCTACTCATTTTTGAGCTTTCTCTAAGCCTTGAAAACAAAACAAGAACCATCCATGTCGTTTGGTATGATTCACTTCCTCAATCTCTTCTCCAAACCCATGGCGTTTGGTGGAAAAAGAGATCGAAGAGCAAGGAAAACAGATTTCAAATAATGACTTTACTAATCCCCTTTACAACCATGGCGTGTGGGAAAGGAAAGATTACTCTCTAGGATCTGGTTTTCTAGGATATCTGAATCCTGTCAAGGTAAGACAGCCCTGGAATCATAGAGATCTTTTCCAAGACTCTCTAAGCCTTAAGACCCCACGATCCTAGAAGAGAAGGTATGGGGAACAAAGAAAACACAAAGCTTTAAACCTCTTAAACCCTTTTGAATCGTCTCAATCCCAAAAACCCAAAAAGACTACTCGCTACACATGATTAAAATCGGAGGAAAAGCGATAAATGAGGAAATAAGCATGATTAACAAGCAATTAAAGAAAAACATGCTTAATATTAAAAGATTCAAAGTTCAAAAGCTGAAATGGCTTAAAGGTGTTCAACAATGGCGAAATTGCCCGAGGTAGAGAGAAAAAAGTAAAAGACAGAATGAAGATAATGAAAGTGATGGCAGCGCTTTGCCAAAAATGGCTAAACTGCAACTGGTCCCCCCTTCGATAGCTGCCAAAACCAGCTGGACAGATAAAGTTCCAGAGAACGATCTGGGCTCAGTCGTTCTCGTCTAGATCGACCTGCCTTGCTCGATCCGATACTCGAACTCGGGTCCTTCGCATGCATGGTTGAGCTCTCCAAGTGTCCACAAGCTTAGTCTCGATCATCCTCACGTCCACAAATCCTCCACAACCTCAGAGTGCTACAAACAACCTGATAATGATGCAAAAGTGCAAGAAATATGCAAAATGCGAATGCAAAGAGACCTAGGACCTAAAGTGCAACAAATGGAACAAACTAGCCTATAATGCAAGATGAATGTCTGAAAAACTATCCTAAATGTATGCAAAATATGCTAAATATATGGCAATATCAAACATCAGGAACATAACATCAGTTAACACTTTCGAATCAACATACCACTGAGTCAACACAAGATCAAATTTCAGTCTAATCATCACAAGCTTAGCAAATCTCTGAAATCCAATCTAAATCCCTTCAAGATATCTGAAATCTCTGCTGCTAGCTCCTTATTTTTATCTAAGTGTGATATCTCATCAAGGTTTTATCATCTCAATCACTTATATATTTTTTTCCCTTCCTAAACAACTGAACAAAGCAGTCTCAACACAACTCTCCTATTTTCTCTTCCCTTGATCTTTTCTTTCCGATATTTTCGATTTTTCAACTCCTTTTTTTTAATAGTCTAAGATATGGTTCTACTCAATACTTGTGTTCCTTGTGAGGAGACATGTTCTTGAGTGTGTTCATTACTATTGTTCCTTGTTAGGAGACAGGGTCATGAATGCACCATTCTTTTGACTCAAACTTTTAAAAATCTTATCAGGGAATACCAAAGAGAGACTATATCTCATCATACTTGTCAATGTCAAAAGAGAGAATCAAGATCAATGAGAATCAAGCCCCAAGACAAGAAATTTAAAGTTCTTCAAGGTGGAGCTAATAACAAATTTTCCAGATTCTCTAAGAACCTAAACCTTCATTGCTAGACTGATCTACCTATGACTTTCAACTTAATAAGACTTGTAATCAGCTAGTGTGGTAATGGTTCTTATAAGGCTCAACGTTCTGTGATTAGTTCCAAGAAAAACTGACAGTTTCAAAATTTTGACTCTATAAAACAGGTTTTTGACTCAACTTTAAGACTCTAAAAATCAAACACAATATACACAATGTCAGCAACGACCTCCCCCAGACTTAAGCAACACTGTCCTCAGTGTTATCAAGTCTGGAGTTGGCAAAAATAAGCAATGAAATGGTTTGCACATGGATGAGAAAATGGTACATTTGATCGCGCGGGGTGTCGATCGACACCGATCCATTCTTCACTGCCAAGGTTTCGCGGTAAGGTTTTGTGTGTGGTGTTGCGAAACATGTTTTGAGTTAGCTTCAGCTAACTGGCATGATTGTACTTGCAGATGGTTGATACCAGAAGAGCTGCGAGAAAAAATGTGGGGCAACAGGCTGCTGGGTCTGTGAACTCAGTAAACGGGGATGTTTCTGAGAGGGTAAGGGAAGCCGAGAGACAGGCAGCTGCAGTTGCAAATGAGGCAGCTAGAGTGGCAGCCGTGGTTGCAGCACAGAAAGCTGCGGATGCTGAGAACGTGGCAAGAAATGCCGGGGGTGCAGCTGGGGTTGCTGTGAATGCTGCACCAGTGGTGTTAGAGGCTGTGCTTGGGATGTTGGCACAGGTACTAGATAGGCTACCTGCGGTGGCTCTTGCTCCGGCGGTTGCAGCAGCACCACAAGTAGTACCACCAGTGGGGGTTAATGCGGATGTGATGGCGAGGAAGCGGACCAAGTGGAGAGGGTTCTGAGTTACCTCAAGGTTTTGGATCACATGGTGTAGTTGGGAACCAAGTTCTTTGCTGGAGGTTCAACACCGATTGAGGCAGATGAGTGGAGGATGAGGCTTGAACTGAATTTTGAGTCTATCCGATGTCCAGAGGGTTATAAGAGGGACATAGCCGTGCACTACTTGGAGGGTGATGCACACACGTGGTGGAAAGGAATCGTTGGAAGGCTGGTGAATGCGAATTGCTCGTATGAGACATTTTCAGCGATGTTCAGGAGTAAGTACTTCCCACAGGAAGCTTACGAGTTTGAGAAGGCGTTTCTGTACCTTAGCCAGGGAACGCTTACAGTGAGGCAGTATGAGACTCATTTTAACCAGCTGATGAAGTATGTGTCTCATGAGTTTGACACGGAGGAGAAGCTGATTCGTAGGTTTATGAGTGGACTGCGAGTTGGCTAAGGAACGGATGTGTGGTCCATGACTTCAGGACAATGATATTACCATATATTTTGCATATTTTGCATGCATTTAGGATAGTTTTTCATGCATTCATCATGCATTGTAGGCTAGTTTATTCCATTTGTTGCATTTTAGGTCCTAGGTCTTTGCATTCGTAATTTTGTATATTTCTAGCACTTTTGCAACATTATCAGGTTGTTTAGAGCACTCTGGAGTTGTGGAGGTTATGTGGACGTGAGGAGATCAAAACGAAGCTCGTGGACACTTGGAGAACTCAACCATGCATGCAAAGGACACGAGATCATGTAGCAGATCGAGCAAGGCAGGTCGATCTAGATGAGATCGACCAAAAGATCGAGTGACCCAAGTCAATTCAAGAGGAAAGATCAAGACCCAGAACGAGAGAGGAGATCGATCTGGAGTACAGAAGTAAAAGACGCCATGCAGAACGAGAGCCGGATCGAGACCACGACTCGATCATCCAAGGATCGAGTAGAAGATCAGATGAAGTACTCGATCCATCCAACCAGATCGACTTGCAGATCGAGCAGCAGAAGGTGATCCCTGAAGACGATTGAGTGCACTGATCGATCTCAATATCGATCTCGGGTACTTTAACCGTTTTTGGAGCATAGTGGCGGGGGGACATTCCAGCTGTTTGGCTATTTTGGGTAGGCGGCCATCACTTTCTTTAGACAATTTTCAGTCTTATCTTTTCTGTTCTTCGTTTTTGGGCGATGAGCCATTGTAAAACTTTAAGCTTTTCTTATTTTTGAACACTTTGAATCCTTTCAAAATTAAGTCTTTTCCTTTAATCAATCATTTAATCATGCTTAGTTTATCTTTCATTGCATTTCATTCAGTTTCAATCATGAGTAACGAGTAGTTTTCCTTCGGGGTAAAGGGTTGAAGCAATTCAAGGGTTCAAGAGGTTTAAGTTTTGTGTTTTTCTTGTTCTTCATTCCTTCCCTTCTAGGATCTTGGGGGCTTAAGGCTTAGAGAGTCTTGGAAAAGATCTCTATGATTCCAGAGCTTTCTTACCTTGACAGGATTCAGAAATCCTTGAAAACCAAGTCCTGGAGACGATTCGACCCTCTCCCATACGCCATGGATGTAGAGGAGGTTAGTTAGGCTATTAGTTGAAATCTGTTTTTCTTGCTCTTTGATCTCTTTGTCCAACAAACGCCATGGGTTTGGAGAAGAGATTGAGGAAGTGAGTCATACCACACGCCATGGATGGTTCTTGTTTTGTTTTCAAGGCTTAGAGAAAGCTCATCAATGAGTAGATCTATGTGTTTTCAATCCAAAGCTTGAACCTTTGAACACTCTTGAATATGACCCTCGACCATGAACCCTCTTTTAGTCTTAAAACCTCTGTTTATCATTCTCTTGTCATAAAGCTTGCATTCTTGTTCATTAAAAGTCATTTGCTTCAAGTTGTTCGATCGGTCTGTTTTACTCGATTCAGTGCTCGACTTTTTAGCTCTTAGTAGATTTGTATTTTTAATCTTCTGATTTTTCCTAGTGGTAGTTAACCCTCTTCCAGGGATTTTAAAATGTTTTTGCATCTCATTTGATCGTTGCATTTAGTTTTCACCGATTTTACCAATCATTTTCCCGATTGCTTAGATTTGCTTTACCCTTGCATTCCTATTGCTCTTCCTGGTTCCTAGGTTGGATTGATACCTCTTGCACACTATACTACATCCACAGGTTGCTTAAGTTTTGATATTCTGACTTGCTAAAATCCTGTTTATCAAATGGCGCGTTGCCATCTTAGGATTGTTAGGAGGCATTAAGATTTGGGGTTTAGTAAAGACTAGGCCTTTACTTTAATTTTGGTTACTAATCTCTTTCTCTTCACACTTGTGTCTTTCAGGTACATGAATCTGCGCTCCAGGGGTGACAACAATCTACTTAAACCCCTGGACAATATTCACCAACTCGGAAGTTCAAGAACAAGAAGAGCAAGAGAGCAAGCTCAAGCCTTTGAAGAGATTGCGCAAGCTGGTACAGTTGACTTTGAAAGTATGGCTGAGCAGGAACATCCTGAGGGACCTCCACCAGCTCACGGTGCTGTAGGAAGGGGCAATGGGAATCCCAACCACGCAGCTAGACCACCTCGGATCATTGGTGCTGGAGATGCTCCTAATACACATCATAACCGCTTTGGAATTACTCCTCCACCAGTCCAAAACAATAACTTCGAGATCAAGCCAGGGTTTGTTCAGATGGTTCAAAATAACAAGTTTCATGGGCTAGCTTTGGAAGACCCATTGGCGCATCTAGACAACTTTGAGCAGATTTGTGGGATGTTGAAGATAAATGGTATCTCGGAGGACAGCTTCAAGTTGCAGATATTTCCCTTTTACCTTGCTGACAAAGCTAGACATTGGGAGAAGACTCTTCCACAAGGCACTATTACTTCTTGGGCTGACTGTAAGAAAGCTTTTCTCTCAAAGTTTTTCTCAAGCACAAGAACAGCTCGGTTGAGAAGTGAGATTAGTGGCTTCACTCAAAGGCAGAATGAGACATTCAATGAAGCTATGGAGCGTTTCAAGGATTACACTATAGCTTGTCCTCACCATGGATTTAGTGAAGAGACACTCTTGAGTACCATATACCGCGGAGCTCTTCCAAAGATCAGATTGCTCCTTGACACGGCAAGCAAAGGAAACTTTCTTGGCCAAGAGGTGGACGAAGGTATGGAACTCATAGAGAATTTGGCATTGAGTGACGGAAACTATTCAGAGGACTATGACCGCGCACCAAGAGGAGCTGATCTTGAAGCTCACAAGAAAGAAATGAAGTCGTTGCATGAGAAGATTGATAAGCTTGTCCTTGCCAACCAAAAACAAGTGCATTTTGTTGGAGAAGCCGCGGATGTCTTAGATGAGCTCGAGCAATGCCAAGAAGAGGAAGCTAATTGGGTTGCTGGTCAGAACTACAACAAGCCACATGGATATTATCAAGGCTACCAGGGCAACAACAACCTCTCATACCATAGCACCAACGTTGAGAATCCAAAAGATCAGGTGTACCCCCCTCAGCAAGCAAGGCCATTTATCCCTTACAACAAGGGTTTTCAACAGAATAATGGCTTTCAAGGACAGAGGCAAGGGTACTTCCAGGGTCAGCAGCAACAGCAAGGCAACAACGGCTACACTCCTATGTTTCCTCCCGGCTTTGTTCCACAATAACAACAAATGCAACCCCAAGCTCAAGATCCGGTACAAGCAATGTTCCAACAGTTGCTTCAAGGTCAAGCTTCAACTAATCAGAAGTTTCCTGAGATGAACAACTAGCTAGATTCTTCTCTTACTGATTTCTCAACACAGATAACCAATCTGAACAACAAGATCAAGCAGTTAGAGAAAGGAAAGGCTAGTACAAGCGGTCAGAACAGCTTACCGAGCAAGTGTGAGCAGAATTCCAAAGAGTATGCAAACTCTATTACCTTACGAAGTGGGAAGGAGCTACCACCGAAAGTTGCACCTAAGGACAATGAGGACATTGTGGTTCAAGAGGAGGAGGGTAAGCTTTCAAATGATGAGGAAATCACCTTTGATAATGTGTGGATTGAGAGACCAAGGAAGGGTAAGGAAGCCGTTGTAGAGAAGAAAGTAGAGGAGGTGAGCAAAGAGAAAGATGCATTTGTTCCTTCACCATACAAGCCGAAGCTTCCTTTTCCTGAACGGTTCAAGAAACAGCTTCTAGAGAAGCATAGAGCAGTCTTTGAGAAGCACTTAAAGGATGTTGAGATCAAGCTACCTTTGGTTGATTGTCTAGCCATGATGCCTAAGTGTGCAAAGTTCTTCAAAGATACACTTACTAAGAGTGAAGAAGTTTTGGTGCTTAGTGAAGAGTGCAGCGCCATCATTCACAAAGGTATAGTGCCAAAGAAGCTTGGAGATCCAGGATCATTCACCATTCCTTGTGCTCTTGGTCCCTTGAAGTTTCAGAGCTGTCTATTCGATTTAGGAGCAAGTATCATTCTCATGCCCCATTCCATTGCAAAGAAGCTCGGTTTTACCAAGTTCAAAGACTTTAGAATCTCCCTTGTGGTAGCTGACAGAAGCGTCAGACTTCCTGTGGGTATGCTTGAAGACTTGCCCGTGAGAATCAGTGGAGTTAATGTGCCAACCGACTTTGTTGCGTTAGAGATGGTAGAAGAGCCAAAGGATCCTCTAATCCTTGGAAGATTGTTCCTTGCAACCGCTGGTGCCATCATTGACGTGAGGAATGGCAAGATTTCTCTACACTTGGGCAAAGAAATCAAGCTGAACTTTGATATTAATGAAGTCTTGAAGAAACCAACTATTGGAGGGCAAGCTTTCTACATTGAGACTCTAGACGCTTTGGCCGATGAGTTGCTTGAGGAGTTGGCACAGGAAGATCACTTGCAGCTTGCCTTGACAAAGGAGTATGGAGAGTTTGGTTTTATGAGTGATCAGACTCAAGAATACGTCCACAATCTTGATTCTAGGAAAGTTGTGAAGGAAGATGAAGGCGGGTGCCTAGAGATCGATCAGGAAATCGAGAAGATCACTCGATCCAGGACAGCAATCGACAAGAAGATCAAGGAGGCTGGTCGATCAAGGGATGGGAACGAGGAGATGATCGAGAGAAGTCAATCGATCAGTTCAGAGAACGAGACAGGGACTCGATCTCCTGCTTGATCCACATCAAATCAAGTAGGTGAATCAAGTGAAGTTACTCGATCCGGACCAGAACGAGTGGAAGATCGACTGGATGACTCGATCTCAAAGGGGACAACGGTTCAAGAAGGCAGTCTTAAGGCTCATGTCTCGGGTTCTAAGGAAGCTGCTGAGGACGGGAATGTTAACACAAGCCACGAGGATGACTGGAGCGAGCTGCTAGCCCCAAAGGTGGACCTAAAAAAGCTCCCAAAAGGGCTAAGGTATGCTTTCTTAGGGCTTAATGAGACTTATCCCATGATTGTGAATGAAAATTTGAGTGATGATGAGTTGCACTCGCTCCTTAATGAGCTGAGTAAGTATATGAAGGCCATTGGGTACTCTCTAAGTGACATCAAAGGCCTTTCACCAATGCTTTGCACTCATAGGATTCACTTAGATAATGAGAACTCTTCTTCTATTGAACATCAAAGACGCTTAAACCCAAATTTGAAAGAAGTAGTTAAGAAAGATATTTTGAAACTGTTAGAGGCTGATGTGATATACCCCATCAATAACAGCACGTGGGTTTTTCCTGTCCACGTGGTGCCTAAGAAGGGGGGGAATCACAGTCATTAAGAATGAAAAAGGTGAATTGATTCCTACAAGAACCATAACTGGTCACCGAATGTGTATAGACTATAGGAAGCTCAATTCAGCTACTAGAAAGGATCATTTTCTTCATCCTTTTATTGATCAGATGATTGAAAGACTTGCTAATCATCCATATTATTGCTTTCTTGATGGTTATAATGGTTTCTTTCAAATACCAATCCATCCTAACGATCAAGAGAAGACGATTTTTACATGCCCTTATGGCACCTTCGCATATCGAAGGATGCCATTTTGGTTGTGTAACACACCAGCAACATTCCAGCGGTGCATGATGTCAATCTTCTCTGATCTGAGCAAGGGATAGAGGTTGATAAAGCAAAGATTGAGGTGATGATGAGTCTTGAGCCGCCGGTTAATGTCAAAGGAAAAAAGAGTTTCTTGGGGCACGCTGGCTTCTACAGGCGGTTTATCAAGGATTTCTCCAAGATAGCTCGCCCTCTTACACGGTTGTTATGCAAGGAAGCTGACTTTGTCTTTGATGAGGAATGTCTTCATGCTTTCAAGACCATCAAGGAGGCGCTTGTCACGGCACCTATAGTACAAGCACCAGATTGGAGCTTACCGTTCGAGATCATGTGTGATGCGAGCGACTACGCCGTGGGAGCTGTTCTAGGGCAGAGGAAGGATAAGAGATTGCATGTCATCTACTACGCTAGTCATACCTTGGATGACACGCAAGTGAGATATGCTACAACCGTGAAGGAGCTGCTGGCTGTTGTGTTTGCTTTTAAGAAGTTCAGATCATACTTGGTGGGCTCTAAGGCTGTTGTATACACGGATCACGCAGCGTTGAGATACATCTACTCTAAGAAGGATACCAAGCCGAGGCTCTTAAGGTGGATTCTTCTTCTACAAGAGTTTGATAGGGAGATATAAGACAAGAAGGGGATAGAGAATGGTGTTGCTGATCACCTCTCTAGAATGAGAGTGAATGAAACCTTACCCTTGGATGATTCACTTCCTGAAGAGCAACTCATGATGATTAACACTGTTGTTTGTACACGACTAGAGGATCAGTTTGAAGATGTTTTGGCTTAGAGAGAAGAGAACCTGCCTTGGTATGCTGATATAGTGAACTTCTTAGCTTGTGGAGAGGAACCTTCTCATGTTGACCATTACCACAAGAAGAAGTTCATGAGAGACATCTCTCATTATTTTTGGGACGAGCCTTACTTGTACAAGAGGGGAGTAGACAGCTTGTATAGAAGATTTGTTTCAAGAGAGGAAGCGCAGGATATCCTTCTACATTGCCACGGTTTGTCATATGGAGGATATTTTGCTTCTTTCAAGACGGCAACAAAGGTCTTACAAGCTGGTTTTTGTGGCCATCGCTATTCAAAGATACTCCTGAGTTTGTCAAGTCTTGTGAAGCATGTCAAAGAGCTGGAAACATCACGAAGAAGAATAAGATGCCTCAGGTGCCAATCTTTGAAGTTGATGTTTTTGACTAATGGGGGATAGATTTTATGGGTCCTTTCCCATCTTCTTACGGCAAAAATTCATCTTGGTAGCCGTTGATTATGTGTCTAAGTGGGTTGAGGCTATAGCTTCCCCAACAAACGATGCGAAAGTGGTGATCAAGCTCTTCAAGACCATCATATTCCCACGGTTTGGAGTTCCAAAGTAGTGATCAGTGATGGGGGCAGCCACTTCATCAACAAAGTGTTTGAAGGTCTCTTGAAGAAGTATGGCATGAAGCACAAGGTAGCAACACCTTATCACCCACAAACTAGTGGGCAAGTAGAGGTCTCTAATAGACAGATCAAGGCTATCTTAGAGAGGACAGTGGGAACAACTCGGAAGGATTGGGCGGTTTAACTAGATGATGCTCTATGGGCTTACCGGACCGCTTTCAAGACTCCTATAGGTACCACTCCCTTCACTCTTCTATACGGCAAGGCATGTCATCTTCCTGTTGAGTTGGAGCATAGAGCACTGTGGGCCGTGAAGCAGCTGAACTTCGGTCTCAAGACGGCGCAAGAGAAGCGGTTGATTCAACTACATGAGCTTGATGAGCTACGGTTGGACGCCTACGAGAGTGCTAAGATCTACAAGGAGATGACCAAGGCGGTTCATGACAAGAAGCTAGTTCATAAGGAGTTAAGAGAAGGCAGTCTGGTGCTACTCTACAACTTGAGGTTTAAGCTATTTCCAGGGAAGCTTAAGTCTAGAGGGTTTGGACCGTTTGAGATAAAGGAAGTTCTTCCCTACGAAGCGGTTACATTGGTTGGCAAGAGCAATAATGCTTTCACGGTTAAGGGGCACATAGTCAAGCCCTACCTGGTGAGTGATTGCAGCAAGGAGAGGACCACCATACTTCTCCAAGACCCACCTCAGGCCTAAACCAAGTAAAGTCTAGCTAAAGACGTTAAAGAAAGCGCACTTAGGAGGCATTCCCATTTCTATCATGTACATATTTTTGCTTTCTTTCTATTTCAGTTTTATGCTTTTTTATGTTTAAGTGTGTAGGTGAAAGGATGAGGGATTGTAGACCATGTTCTTGGAGTCAAAAGGGGCGAGAAAGGAGAAGTGTAGGCTAGAGATCGAGTGCTAGATCGATTTATCCTAGCTCGATCTTTATTAGATCGAGCTAGTGAATCGAGAGGAGTCAGTCGATCTAGACGAGATCGAGTAGACAATCGAGTGAGTCAGTCGATCATGAGAGGATAAACCACCCATACACTTGGCTTGAAGTGCAAACGAGGTGTGGATCGACTGACATCACTCGATCCTCGAGGTTAGATACTCGATCTGCGACTCGATCTAAGCCTAATCGACCCCCTAATTGATCAAGTGGCTTGATCCAAGAAGCATAGCCTGAGTGACCAAAAATCATGGAACGAGAGGCCACAATCAATCTAAGACTCGATGCAATTTGAATCGAGTCCCTGATCGATCAAACCCCTCGATCCTAGTCAACATGGGCATGAGATCGAGTCCTAGATTGACCAAATGGAATCGATCTCGCGCCGAGGTAAGTAAATTCTTTCCCTCTTTTCTTCTTTCCCTCCTGTTTTTAAATTTGAATTGTGGTCAAGGCAAGCATCTTTGACCATGAAAGATGTGTCTTGACCACACTTTTGTCAGAAACCACTTATTTTGCCCATGGTTTTGCACTTTTGTTAGCCTTTTTATTTCTATGCAACCACACACTCTCTCTCTCATTTGTATTTTGAGTTTTCTAAAGAAAGAGAGAGTATGATTTTCTATTTCTAAAGACTAATAACATCTGCTTTCATCCTTTCAAAGGTATTTTCAGTTCAAATTGTTTAAAATCTTTTATAAATTTTCCTTTTATTTGCTTTGGTTGATGGTTAGTTGTTAGAGAGTTTAAATAATTTTTAAAAATAGCTAGATATCAGGAAAGTTTCTAGATTTAATTCTATCTCTAGATTTTTTTCTCTATTATCTAGCTAAATGTTTTATAAATTCCCCAAAAATCTAGGGTTATTGTTAGGAGTTTTCACTTCTACCTTGTCTTTCTCTACCATTCACCGCCTATACTCATTCTCTTGCTTGAGATTTTCGTTTCAGGTACCATGGCTCCAAAGAGAACGAGAGAAGAGACAGACAAGAAGGAGAAGCTCAAGAAGTGGTTCAAGAGAGGGTCAGATGGACAAAAGAGGAGAAGCAAGCCAAGAAACGGCTGGAAATGCTTAGGTTCGATCCCACAAAGTTCGCGAGTAGGGATCTTTTGGCTAATATGGGGATCTTAGGAGACATTGATCAGCTTCTCAAGAACATTGAGCTCCGGTGCTTATCAAGAATGGATTGCCCAACCTATCCCGAGGCAACCTTGGACTTCTTGGCCACTTTAGAGTTCACCTACGAGAATCCGAGCCTCCCCACTCCTTCCCAAGGCCACCTCACCTTCAAGATCAGGAGACAAGCCTATCATCTCTCCATCGCCGAGCTTTGCCAAGCATACGGTCTGAAGGCTGACGCCAAGCAAGTGGAGTTTCCTCCCTTCACTCAAGCCAACGACTTGTGGGATCTGATCAGCAACGATGACTACAAGGCAAACACGGCCAAGATCAAGAGAGTCCGCAGTCCTGTGCTGAGATACACGCTCAAGCTCATCGCCAACACCTTCAGTGGATGGTCCGTGGCTCCTACAGTCACCAAGAACGAGCTATGTTTCTTGTTCCAAAGCGTTAAGCATCTTCTGTGTGATCCCAAGGAGAACGACGAGCCAATGGAGGATGAGCTCGGAGATGATGTTAACTACAGTTGCATCCTAGCTGCTTCTTTGATGAAGTACAAGGCATGGGCGATGAGATGCAAGGCGAGTTCAGCGCTGATAGGAGGCTTCCTCACTCTGATGTTTGTTCAAGCCGGTGTACCACTTCCTGATTTCGTTCCTTGCACGGAAAGAGCCTACATGGATGAGATTTATATGAGGAACACAGATAGCTTGGGACGCACGCCAGCTGAGGGCTTCTTTGCTTATCTATTCTATGATTGTGAGAATGAGAAGAGGGTGTGCATATTGCCGAACAAGGAGGAAACCGAGCTGCTAGGTGTTGGCAATGTTGAGTTTCAGCCGAGTGTAGAGGAGTGCTTTGCACCTGTAGGAGGCACAGCCGCTCCCACACAAGCTTCTCGCCCTTGATCAGAGTCGCCTACATCCGATGCTGAGATGCCCGAGAGCTTTGTTCTCCCCACGCTTGACTTCGAGCCAAGAACCAAAGCTGAGAAGTTCCTTGCTTCAATCGTTGAGATGCAGCGCAAGATCAACAAATGGCAAGGGAAGATGATCTAGAAGCTTAGCAAGAAAGTCAAAGCGCTTAAAGAGAGCTCACCTAAGAAAACTACAAGTATGGAGGTCAAGCAGCCCGAGAAGAGGAGGAGATCAACCAGAGGCATTGACATCCGTGAGCCCCAAGCAACGAACCAACCTGCGTGCCACTCTCTCCAAGTGGAAACGAGCAAGGATAAAGGCAAGGAGATCAGCCACGACACTCCTAAGAAGAGCAAGAAGTCTGGAGCAACCTCAAGTTCCAGCCTTACTTAGCTCCGAGGTACCAACAACCAATCCTTGTAAATACCATGCATCTTTTCAGATTCTTGCTTTATGTTTTGACTCCTTTGAATTTGTTTGCCACCGAGATGGTGTCATTCAAGTTTAGGGGAATGTGTGGTGCGTTTGACATGTTTTCTTTGATCTTATTTTCTATTATCATCTTTTGAGTCATCATGCATCATGTAAGGCATAGAAAACATCAAAAAAAAAATGATAAAATTTTTAAAAATTTTCAAAAAAAATTCATGTAGTTGCATTCGAATTGTTAAGCATTTAGGATTGAGTCTAGAATTTTTAAGGCATTTAGGTTGTTTACAACTTGCATAAGGGGCAAAAGTTTTTCTTGAAATGTGTTTTAAGCTCATGAATTGTTTCAAGGCCCTAGTTAGTAGTTCTTTGATGCATTGTACACTCTTTGAAAGTAAGCTCTAACCATACTTGGATCATCTGTTTTGATTTTCGTGGCTTAAGTTGAACATTCATGAATTGAATCCTTTCCTAATAAGTGAAAATCTTAATTTGAATCTTTTTAATTATCATACTTATGCATTTGAAAAAGGATACATAGATTACTTATACATATTTAGGCTTTCTTCTTCCTTTCACCACTCTCTTGTAAGCCTAAGTAGTCTTCTCCACCTTTACCTTACCCTCCTTTCAAGCCAATGTTCTTGTGTGATAAATCTTTGTGAGGCCTCTTTTCGGTTGAACTTAGCAAAAAGTGTTAGGTTTAGGCGACATGATTAGGCTTTCATATTGATGCCGGCTTTGCATTTTGAAGCTAGTTTTAGGCCTAGGATAGGGAGGGTATTCATGGGATTGCTTTGTTTTGCTTCGATTTAAGGAGTTTAAAGTTTGGAAGTTATATAAAAGAGTTTTAATGGTTTTATGTGGAAGGCTTATTGTTTCAAAAATAAAAGCTCTAGTTTGAATAAGAAGGTAGCTCACAAAAGAAAAGAAAAAGAAAAGAAAAGAACCAAAAGGCCAATGTTTAAAAAGAAAAGAAAAAAAAATGAGTAGAGAGCTATCAAAGTAAAAAGAAAAGACCTAAATATGTTTTCAGCCTTACCACTAGCCAAAAGTGTTTTAAAATGTTGCTTTTATTTGTGTTTATGCTTGGCGAATTGCCTTGATGAAGAGGGTAGTCCTTAGGAGGGTGAGTGAGCTTAAAAAAAAAAGAAAAATGAGATAGGGTTCTAGGATCATTGTTAGTGTATATGGGTAGATGAGAGTCTAGTCATGTATGCATCAATTGTCTTTACTTTTAGCATTATGCATAACTTCGACCATACTTTGAGATAACCCATTGTTTGAATCACCCTTATAAATGAGATCATTTTTATCTCATAACCATGTCCCTAAGCCAAATGTATTCGGTTTTAAAGTGCATAAGTGTGATTCACGGTTTTGAGCTTAATGAATGTTAAAGGTTATGATTCTTGGATTGTTTGGGATATGAGAGTCATGATTTGAAATTCAATATGTGATGAGTATGGCTAAGTTCTTTGGAGTATGAGTTTGTGCATTGCATCTTAGGATTAATAACTAGGACCATTGAATTGATTCATTTGAAAAACACTTTTGCAAGGAATTTGAGCCCCCGTTTTAAAACCTCTCTCCCTTTCTTGAATTTTGTTTGCTTGAGGGCAAGCAAAAGGCAAGTTTGGGGGAGTTAATATTACTATATATTTAGCATATTTTGCATGCATTTAGGATAGTTTTTTCATGCATTCATCTTGCATTATAGGCTAGTTTATTCCATTTGTTGTATTTTAGGTCCTAAGTCTCTTTGCATTCGTATTTTTGCATATTTCTTGCACTTTTGCATCATTATCAGGTTGTTTGGAGCACTCTGGAGTTGTGGAGGTTATGTGGACGTGAGGAGGATCAAAACGAAGCTCGTGGACACTTGGAAAACTCAACCATGCATGCAAAGACCCGAGATCGAGTAGCAGATCGAGCAAGGTAGGTCGATCTAGATGAGATCGACCAGAATATCAAGTGACCCAAGTCGAATCAAGAGGAAAGATCGAGACCCAGAACGAGAGAGGAGATCGATCTGGGGTACGGACGTAAATGACGCTATGCAGAATGAGAGCCGGATCGAGACCACGAATCGATCCTCCAAGGATCGAGTAGAAGATCGGACGAAGTACTCGATCCATCCAACCAGATCAACTTGCAGATCGAGCAGCAGAAGGCGATCCCTGAAGACGATCGAGTGCACTGATCGATCTCAAGATCGATCTCGGGTACTTTAACCGTTTTTGGAGCATAGTTGGGGGGACCATTCCAGCTGTTTGGCTATTTTGGGTAGGCGGCCATCACTTTCTTTAGACAATTTTCAATCTTATCTTTTCTGTTCTTCGTTTTTGGGCGATGAGCCATTGTAAAACTTTAAGCTTTTCTTATTTTTGAGCACTTTGAATCCTATCAATATTAAGTCTTTTCCTTTAATCAATCGTTTATTCATGCTTAGTTTATCTTTCATTGCTTTTCATTCAGTTTCAATCATGAGTAACGAGTAGTTTTCCTTTGGGGTAAAGGGTTGAGGCGATTCAAGGGTTCAAGAGGTTTAAGTTTTGTGTTTTTCTTGTTCTTCATTCCTTCCCTTCTAGGATCTTGGGGTCTTAAGGCTTAGAGAGTCTTGGAAAAGATCTCTATGATTCCAGGGCTTTCTTACCTTGACAGGATTCAGAAATCCTTGAAAACCAAGTCCTAGAGACCAATCGACCCTCTCCCAAACGCCATGGATGTAGAGGAGGTTAGTTAGGCTATTAGTTTAAATCTGTTTTTCTTGCTCTTTGATCTCTTTTTCCACCAAACGCCATGTGTTTGGAGAAGAGATTGAGGAAGTGAATCATACCACACGCCATGGATGGTTCTTGTTTTGTTTTCAAGGCTTAGTGAAAGCACATCAATGAGTAGATCTATGTATTTTCAACCCAAAGCTTGAACCTTTGAACACTCTTGAATATGACCCTCGACCCTGAACCTTCTTTTAGTCTTAAAACCTCTGTTTATCATTCTCTTGTCATAAAGCTAGCATTCTTGTTCATTAAAAGTCATTTGCTTTAAGTTGTTAGATCGGTCTGTTTTACTCGATTCAGTGCTCGATTTTTTAGCTCTTAGTAGATTTGCATTTTTAATCTTCTGCTTTTTCCTAGTGGTAGTTAACCCTCTTCCAGGGATTTTAAAATAGTTTTGCATCTCATTTGGTCGTTGCATTTAGTTTTCACCGATTTTACCAATCATTTTCCTTGCTTAGATTTGCTTTACCCTTGCATTCCTATTGCTCTTCCTGCTTCCTAGGTTAGATTGATACCTCTTGCACACTATACTACATCCATAGGTTGCTTGAGTTTTGATATTCTGACTTGCTAAAATCCTGTTTATCAGACAGTGGCTGAGCTAGTTGAGAAGGCGGCATTGTTGGAGTCATGACAGGCAAAAGCTGCTTTGATGACAGCTGGGGCTAGTACAGCCGTGACCAAGGCGGGTCAGTCTAGTGGATAGAATTCGAAGTTTGGGAAAGGAGTACCGAGCAAAGGATCTGGGGGACGCAGCGCGTGCAGCAAGTGTGGCAAGGCTCACATTGGCGAGTGTGGACGTGGTGGTAGTGGATGCCACATGTGCGGGAGCTTAGAGCATCGGGTATGAGACTGTCCAAAGGAGGATCTGCGAGTGGTTCGTGTGTCCGGCAGTGACAGTGCGGTTCGGATATGCTACGGTTGTGGAGAACCAGGGCATTTCAAGCGTGAGTGTCCCAAGGCAGGAGTGGTTGAGCAAGCCGTGGCTCAAGGGAAGCGAGCAGGGGAGGCGCTTGCATCACAAGCCAGGAGACAGGCCATTATGCCGAGGGTGTACACGATGAGTGCAGCAACAGCTGAGGAACCGAGCACTTCTCATCCGATTACTGGTACGTGTGGTACTTAAAGTTTTTGTGACTTGCTTTTGCATGTTGTGTGTTAGCATAGAGTCTTAGCATTCTAGGGAATGAATGTGTAGGGACCTTGCTAATGGGTGAGGTTGAAACCCATGTTCTGTTTGACTCGGGAGCGAGTCATTGTTTTGTTAATCCGGACATGATCGAAAAGGGACAGTTCCGGAAGGAACCCAGAGAATAATTTGGGCTAGTTCAGGCGGCAGGAGGCCGAGTGATGTTTTCACTAGGAACGGTCAAGAATGTTCTAGTGATCTTTGGCGAAGTGAATATGCCAGCGGATCTAGTGATCTGTAGAGTTAAGTCCTACGATGTGATCTTAGGGATGGACTGGTTAGGCAAGCACATAGCTCACTTGGATTACCACCGTGGAAGGGTGCGGTTCGAGAGGGACGGAGAGGTCTTGGTTTATCAGGGAGTTAGGCCAACCTCGGGAAGTTTGGTGGTTTCAGCTATTCAAGCAAAACGGCTGATAGAGAAGGGTTGTGAGGCGTATCTGGCAACGATCACTTCTACAGAAGGAGGACCAGATGTTGACTTGGACAGTATACCGGTGGTGCAAGACTTTGATGATGTATTTCAGGCGTTGGCTGCACTGCCACCAGCTCGTTCAGATCCGTTCACGATTGAACTTGAGCCGGGGACAGCTCCATTCTCCAATGCACCATACCGAATGGCGCCAGCGGAGATGGCTTAACTGAAGAAGCAGCTAACGGAATTGCAGGACAAAGGATTCATTAGACCGAGTAGTTCGCTATGGGGTGCGCCAATGTTGTCCGTGAAGAAGAAGGATGGGAGTTTCAGGGTTTGCATTGATTACCGAGGATTGAACCGTGTGACCGTGAAGAACATGTATCCACTTCCTAGGATAGACGAGTTTCTGGACCAACTCAGGGGAGCTACTTGGTTCTCTAAGATCGATTTGGCATCACGGTACCATCAAATACCCATAGAGGAGACATATGTGCGTAAGACTGCCTTTAGGACAAGGTATGGTCATTACGAGTTTGTGGTCATGCCGTTTTGTTTGACGAATGCGCCAGCTGCATTCATGAGGCTGATGAATGACGTATTCAGAGAGTGCATAGATGAGTTTATGATCATTTTCATAGTTGATATTCTAGTATACTCAAAGGGTGAGGAAGAACATAGAAGTCATTTGCGGACTGTTCTGAAGAAGTTGCGAGAACAGAAGTTATATGCCAAGCTCAATAAGTGTAGCTTTTGGCAACGGCATATAGGATTCTTTGGTCACATTGTTTCGGATAAGGGAATGTCCGTGGAACCAGAGAAGATTCAGGCCATTGCAGATTGGATTAGACCAGAGAACGCTACAGAGATAAGGAGTTTTCTGGGGCTAGCTGGTTACTACAGGCGGTTTGTTAAAGGCTTTGCAAGCATGGCTCAGCCGATGACAAAGCTGACCGGGAAATATGTGGAGTACGTCTGGACGGATGAGTGTGAGGAGTGCTTCTCAAAGTTAAAGGAGTTACCCATTAGTGCACCAGTATTGGCGTTACCAGAACCGAATGAGCCATAAGTGGTATACACGGATGCATCACAGAAAGGACTAGGGTGTGTTCTGATGCAGAATGGTAAGGTGATAGCTTATGCTTCAAGGCAGCTACGGAAGCATGAAGGAAACTACCCTACACATGTTTTAGAAATGGCGGCTGTGGTATTTGCACTTAAGATATGCAGGTCTTACTTGTATGGAGAGAAGGTGCAGATATACATGGACCATAAGAGTTTAAAGTATATTTTTACTCAACCGGATTTGAACTTGAGACAGCGTAGATGGATAGAGCTGGTAGCGGACTATGATTTTGAGATAGTATACCATTCAGGAAAGGCGAACTTGGTGGCGGATGCGTTGAGCAGAAGGAGAGCTAGCGTATCATCAGAACGGGACGTTGGTAGAATTGTAAACATGCTAAGGACATTGCGGTTGAATGCAATAACGGAAGGGGTTGAACCGTTGGGTTTGGAAGCTGCGGATAGAGCTGACTTGTTGACTAGGATTCAGATTGCTCAGGAGCAGGATGTGAATCTGAACAAGGTGTCACAGAATGATAAGACGGAATATCAGACTTCAAAGAATGGGACCATTGTTATGAACGAACGGGTATGTGTACCGGATGTGAAGGAGCTAAAGGATGAGATCCTTAAGGAGGCACATCAGTCATGGTTTTCTGTCATCCGAGAATGACCAAGATGTACTAGGATCTGAAACGGTATTATCATTGGGTTGGGATGAAGCGTTATGTGACTAAGTGGGTAGCCGGATGTGAGACATGCCAGTTGGTTAAGGCAGAGCATCAGTTTCCGAGTGGTTTGTTGCAAACGTTTCCAATGCCGGAATGGAAATGCAACATGATCACCATGGACTTTGTATTAGGTTTACCAAAGACTAAGAAGTTGCATGACAGAGTATGGGTCATTGTGGATCGTTTGACCAAGTCTGCTCACTTCTTACTTATGAAAAAGACGGATGGAGTACCAAAGTTGGTGGATATGTACATTGATCAGATCGTGAGTTTGCATGGAGTTCCAGTGAGTATCATCTCAGATCGTGATCCGAAGTTTACTTCGAGGTTCTGGAAGGAGTTCCAGGAAGCGTGTGGGACGCGGTTGCATATGAGTACAACGTATTATCCTCAGACTGATGTGCAGTCAGAACGGACTATCAGAACATAAAAGGATATGTTGAGAGTGTTTGTACTGGATTGGGGTGGTAGTTGGGAAGACCACTTACCGTTGGCTGAATTCGCATACAACCATAGTTACCATAGGAGCATAGAGATGTCTCCGTATGAGGCGTTGTATGGTAGGCCGTGTAGGACACCATTGTGTTGGACACAAGTGGGGGACCATAGCGTAATGGGGCCAGCAGTGGTCGAGGCTACTATAGAAAAGATCAGATTATTAATAGTCAAGCTGAAAGAGGCTATGGATATGCAAAAAAGTTATGTGGACAAACGTCGCAGGGATTTGGAGTTCAGTGTAGGTGATATGGTTTATCTGAAGGCACTGACTTATAAGGGAACGGACAGGCCAGCTAAGTATGCCAAGTTGAGTCCGAGGTACATGGGACCATACCGGATACTGGAGAGAGTTGGCGCAGTGGCTTACAAGTTGGACTTACCATCAGAAATGGGAGCATTCCATAATGTATTCCATGTGTCGCAGCTAAAGAAGCACATAACTGAACGGGAAACAGTTATAGAGGAAGCACCTACGGACTTGCAAGAGGACCTTGCAGTGGTTGCTAGGCTGGTCCGGGTGACAGACAGGAAAAAAAAGACTAAGCGTGGGAAGCTGGTCAGAATGGTTCAGGTCGTATGGGACTGTGACGGGCATGGACAGGTTACTTGGGAAAAGGAGGCTAGGATGAAAGCTGAGTATCCTAAATGGTTTGACAAATTGCAAACGGACGAGTCGGATGTAAGGACGAATCCAGAACAGGTGGGGGAGAGTTGTAGCATCCGTATCCGAGAGAATTCGGAATGATCGAGCTGGACATGGCATTTTCCGAGGAGTGATCGAGCCAAATATGGATTTTGGCTGGGAACTGGGAGGTTCGGACTATGGTCGGGTGATGACTGGGAAATAGTCGGACGGATGGCTGGGATAGCCGAGCCGGATGGACCATATCCGAGGGAAAATGGTCCAGTTTGTGAGAAAATAGGATTTATCCGAGTGAAGTGAAATTTATCCGAGTGAAGTGGGGTTAGTCCGAGTGACAGTGGACTGTATCCGAGAGAAAAAGGAAAACCTCCGAGAGAAAGTAAGGATTAGCCGAGGTGGGACAAATTGTCCAAGAGAAAAGGAAAATAACTCGGATAAGGGCAGTTTATCCGAGAGAGAAGGGAAGTGGGCTGTGGGCCAAGTGAGTAGGTCGGCTATTTTGTGGTTTATCGCGTGGATGGTCAATCGGTATCGGGAATAGCCGAGAAAAATCTAATCGGTTTGGGGTAAATCCTATTGGAACCAAGAAACGTTGGTTAAGTCCGAGTTGTCTAGGGTTTTGCGAGTATATAAGGATTTTTGAGACTTAAACTCGAGGGTGTTGCGTTTATTTGAGCTAAATAAAGCAAAGAGAGAGTTTAGTGGAGAGAAAACCCTAAGAAAAACAGTTTATCCCGAGGACATCCGAGAGAGATTGAGCTATCGCCGAGCAGGTCCGGCCATCGCCGAGATAAACTGGTAAGCGATCGGATATTTTCCTTTGTGTCGAGTTTCCATCGGATAACCTCGAGCTAATAGTCGTGTTTTGTGGGATTTCCAAGGGTAAACAGCGTTTGGCTTGGAGAAAGGTGAACGGATCAAGAGATAGCCAAGGGGAAAGGGATCGGATCATACCGACAGCCGAGATATTCCTAGGGTGATCGGATATCTTCGTTTCCATGCGGATTTTATCGGGATTTCTTCTGACAATTCTGTTTCCTACCTTGTCTAAGGTGAGTGCGTGACTGTGGTTGGTTTCTAGGATCGTTCGATTGCTAGTGTTGAATGTTTTGCATGTTTGATTGTGTGATTTTCATGTTGTGTGTTTAGAACTGATAAGCGATTATATGTTATGGTATTGTGAGGTGTTTACCGTGGCTATACGTTTGATATATATGTTATGTCTATTGCAAATTGATTGTGTGGGATGTTGAATCCAATAGTATGAATGCGTGATTGGTACTGACCAGGCGTTACGGGATGACCGTACTCACTAAGTATTTATCAAATACCTATGCCTCTCTTCTTGAGTGTGCAGGTATTAAGCAGTAAAGGGAGCGAGACTAGGCAGCAGTGATGGACATGGATGGATTGGGGATTGGGTGTTTATTTATGTTTAAGACGTGTGTTTTGTCTTACGGGTTTTGGTGTTAAGCGTTTTAGGTTGCTAGATGATATGATGTATTCATTAGCGAACCATTGTGATTTGTTTAAGTTAACCCCGAATCTGATTAAGTTTTTTATGCAAGTTTATTAATGAAATGAGTTGTTTTTGAATCCGCTGTGTATTGGTTAAAGTAAAGAAAAAGTTTAAAAATTTGACTAAGTATAGAACCGAACTGTTAGGATGTAGTAGGGCACGGCTGCGGTAAAGTTTGCTGGGCCGGGGTACCACAATTTCCTTCTTCACCACATCCTGCAAATTTGGATACAGCCTTCTCTGGTTCTCAATCGATGAATTCGACTCATCCTCAAGGTGTATCATGTGCATGCACAACTCTGGAGAGATACCTGAAATGTCATCAAGAGAGTAGCCAAGAGCCTTGCAAAATGTGCGCAGCTTGCTTAGCAATAAAGTGAGCTCTGCATTGTTTAAAGAAGCACTAACTATAACAAGATATGTAGAGTTAGTCCCAGAAAAGCATACCTTAGACCTGCAGGGAGCTGTTTGAGTTCAATTTTAGGAGCTTTCTCCTCACTCCAATCTCCCAGTTTGGCAGCCTTTACAGAAGTGTCAACCAGCTTTTCTGTTTTACCGGCTGCATAACTTGCTCACTTGCATCCAGCATCTTGACATATCCAGCAGTGATGTAATCTAGATGCTCTGTCTCTTCTGCAGAAGCTGTCAATGCCCTCTCCAAAGGGTCTGTGGGATGCATCTCTTGGAAAATCTCTTCTGCAAGGCTGGTGAGGGAGTCCACATAGAATGTGTGACCATCAATTGTTGGTCTCTTCATCAGCATATCTGTGTCAAAGGTCATCACCAAATCGCCCACATTAAGGGCTGTGCTTCCCTTCCTAACATCTATGGTGGTGCCTGCAGTAGCTAGGAATGGTCTTCCCAACAACAAGGGGTCTTTTTGTTCTTTCCCATAAGCTAGAACCACAAAGCTGTAGGGATCATGCAATTGATATCCCTTGTATTTACACAATTTTGGCTTGCATTTAGTACATGTTTTGGTTCTCATTTGTATGTTTTCCTTAGTTTTTGTCCTATTTTCTTCTCCTTTTAGACTTAGGTTGCATTTAGGATATAGTTTGTATTTTTTGTTGCATTATGGATGTTTTTAGGTGCTTATGGAGCTTAAAGGAGCTTAGAGGAGCTTTGAGGATGATCCAGGAAGCTAGCTGGGCCAAAAGGAGCAAAAGGGACCAAGGCAGACGATCTCCGCAGAGCTTATCGGTCTGCGCACAGAGGATATCGGTCAAGGAGACACCGATACAAGGCGTAACGATCAAGAATATCGGTCAAGGAGTGACCGATACAAGCAGTATGGATCAAGGGTATCAGTCAGGAGTGATTGATAGAAATGCACCGTGTATATTTTGGTCTCTGTATCGATCACTTTCAAGACCGATATGATTCGTAACGATCAAGCCCAGACCGATACAACTGATCGATATGAACCCAGTCAGAGCCTGTTTTATTTACACTTTTACCATTACTCTAGGGCTTCCTTCTTTTGGCTACCAATAGCCCATTTTCTGGATTTTCGAAAAATCTTGTCAGTTTACTGTTCTTAAGCATTTTCTTTGATTATGTAAGACAAATCTTTTGCTTTATTTAATATAAGTTGGTATTTGCCTTTAATTTGTTTAATCTCTATTTTAATCATGATTAACATCTTTTCATCTTGTGATTTGGTGTTAAACATGAGTATTAGTGAGTAGTTTGCTTAGGGCTTCTAGATGTGGTAGATTAGGGGAATTGAAGACTTGATTAAGGTTGGTTTAGTGTTTCATTATATGGGTTCCTCTCTATTGATCTGTTCTTAAACTAGATTTGTCTTGATCACACTTATCTAGAATTTAAGCTTTCTCTTATGGCTACTAAGTGTTTAATGAAATGCTGATCTTGTTTAATAGAGGATTTGCTGGCCTTGGCTCAAGACATTGACTGTTTGAGGAGCATTTTAACTTGAATAGAGTTGTTTATTAATGCTTGCTGAATGTTTTAGCACTAATGAGAGTTAGTTCTTGTTAAGATGTTTAGCGAAGGGCTATTTTACAAGACATTTGATCTAGCTTGCTTGATTGTGAACTCTATGTCTAGGAATCACCATTGCTAGCTTGTTTGCTTGATCAATGCTGTTTGAAACAACCTTAATTAGTTCTTGAATTTCCCAAAGTCAATAACCACATCTAGGAACTTGCTTTCTCTTTATTGAATCTCGGATTTGCTCTGTTTTGCTCTGTTTTTGCTTGTTTAAACTGCCTTTTTCTTTATTCTCTTTGTTGCTTGATCATCTTAGGGTGTTAGATTGATTGCTTAGACAACAAAAACTCTTCTATGCTTGCTTGACTTATAGATCTCTGCTCAAAACTCTTATGCTTTCAATAAACCCATTTGGATTGATAAAAATCCTATGTTATGCTACAACTGATTCAAATAGAGGGGTGATTGATTGGGACGTAAAAACCTCTGCATCAATTTGGCGTCGTTGCCATTTGGGTTTTCAGTTTGAAGCATTAGAGTTTGTAGAATCTTTAAGATCAAGCTTTTAGTTTTCTTTGGTTACTAATCTCCTTTGACTTTCTTTGCTGTCTTTCAGGTATATGAACTTGAGATCCAGAGGTTTAAGCAATCTTCTGGACTTCATTGACAACATCAATCTGTTTGACAGAGGTCAGAGAGCAAGGAGACAGCAAGAAAAGCAGCAACACTTGGAGAGGCTTGGGATGAACAATCAGGAACCAGTTATGGATGATATCAGGTTCCAAGGTCCTCAAGGAGCAGCTGGCGCTCAAGGAGTGCAGGGTAAACAAGGAGTCCAGGGCTTGCAAGGTGAGCAAGGCCCTAGAGGTACAGCACAAGGAGCAAGACCTCTCAGACCCATTGGCGCTGGTGATGCACCAAATGCCTACAACAACAGAACTGGCATCATTCCACCAGCAGTCCAAAACAAAAACTTTGAAATCAAGTCTGGATTGATTTCAATGGTTCAGGGCAGTAAGTTCCATGGTTTGGCACTTGAAGATCCTCTAGAACATCTGGATAACTTTGATAGACTATGCTCCTTAACAAATATCAATGGAGTTAGTGAAGATGGCTTCAAACTGAGATTATTTACTTTCTCTCTTGGAGACAAAGCACACCAATAGGAGAAAAACTTACCCCAAGGAAGTATCACCAGCTGGGATGAGTGCAAGAGAGCCTTCTTAGCAAAGTTCTTCTCTACTTCAAGAACTGCAAGAATAAGGAATGAGATTTCAGGGTTTGCACAAAGGAACAATGAAAGCTTTGGTGAAGCTTGGGAGAGATTCAAGGGCTACACACTGCAATGCCCTCATCATGGCTTCTCAAAAGCCTCTTTGCTCTCCACTCCCTATAGAGGAGCCTTGCCTAAGATAAGAATGCCTTTGGACACTGCATCAAATGAGAACTTCTTGTCAAAAAATGTGGATGAAGGATTGGAGCTGGTAGAGAATTTGGCTCAGTCTGTTGGAATCTACAATGAGGAATTTGACAGAGCTCCAAGAATTTCAAAAGATGAGTTAGAGTCTAGTAGGAAAGAAATCAAGTCTCTACATGAGAAGCTGGACTTGTTGCTAAGGGAGAAGAAAGAAGTTAACTTTGTTGGAGACATGGTTCAGCCTGATGATCAAGAGCAATGCCAAGTTGAGGAGATGAACTACTTGGGCAATCAAGGTGGATACAATAGCTATGGGAACGACATACCAAATCCCAACTTGTCTTACAGGAGCAACAATGTTGCCAATCCACAAGATCATGTTTACCCTCAACAGCAACAGCAAGCTGTCCCAAGACCTTTTGTTCCCTACAATAATCAAGGTTTTCAGCAAAGAAACAACAACTACCAGCCTAGAGCGCCCTAAAACCCTCCAGGATTCAATGCTCAAGCTCAAGGACAAGCTTCCTCCAGCTTTCAAGACACTGAACTCAAGACTCTCATGAAAAAAATGATCAACACTCAGGTCACCACAACCTTGGAAATGAACAAGAAGTTTGCAGAGGTCCACAACAAAATCGATTCAGTACATGTAGAGCTCACTAACAAGTCTGAAGGGTTGGCTGCAAGAGTCAAAACACTGGATAACAACAAAGGCATAGCTGGTCCCAAACCTTAAGGACAATTTCTTGGAAAACCAGAAGCTAACCCAAAGGAGTTCTGCAATGCCATAGTCATAGAAGAAGAGAGCTTCTCAGCTAAAGAGGAGGCTATCATTGAAGAGTTCCTCTACTTGTTCATTGAGGACACTGAACCTCAAAGTGGGGGGGGGGGGGGGGGGGGGGGGGAAGAGTTCTTGGAAGTTAAAACTAATCAAGGAGCTGCAGAAGAAGAATTCTTTGAAGAAGGAGCAAACACATATGAAAAAGAGTGGTGGGTGCCACATGAAGTTGTTGATAACACCAAGGACTACTTGATTGAAGTTCCTGATGATAAAGAGAAGACTCAAGCTGCTATCCTTCCTGTTTACCAACCAACTATCTCTTTTACAGGAAGATTCAAGGAACAGCTAGTGTAGAAGTATGAGACCCACTATGCTGCTGAAATGGAAATGAGGGGTTTGAATGGCCAAGAAGAGCTTAAGAAGCTAAGAGTTAAAGCTAGAGAATCTGAGTTTAAAGAGCTTAATGTCAAGAAACTTGGAGATCCAGGTTTTTTCACTCTCCCATGTGAACTTAAAGGGCAGACTTTCAAAAGCTGTCTTTGTGATCTTGGAGCAAGTATCAACCTTCTCCCATCCTCTACTGCTAAGGCTCTTGGCTACACTCAAATTCAAGAGGGTAATGTGTCCCTTACTATAGCTTATGGGACTGTGAAGACACCACTTGGGAGTCTCAAGGATGTACCAGTGATGATTGAAGGAGTAACCATCCCCACTGATTTCTTGGTGCTTGATGTGGAAGGCCATATAAAGAATGCTATCATTCTAGGAAGACCTTTCTTAACCTCAGCTGGAGCAGTGTTTGATGCCAGGGAATGCACAATAGAGCTGAAACTGACCAAGAAGAAGGTTCTAAGGTTTGACTCCAAGGGGAATAAGCTGGAAAATGAGCAAGCCTTCTCAATGGACATCAAGAAGTTGAAGCAGCTTGGTAAACATTGGCCATTGTTTGAAGGCTATGTTGGTGAAAGTTTTGATGGTTGCTGCTTAACCAAGCTGTTTGCTGATACCACTGAAGAGGAGGTCCTCAAAGTGGGAGTTTCTGATTGCATAAATGAAGTTGTATTAGATGACAAAGAAGATGGGGTTGTCTTGAAGCCCTTTGTTTTTAGGAATGGTGAAGTCCACTACAAGATGAAGGGGAGGAACAAACCAAAACCCTTTACTGAGTTGAAGGTTGATGGAGTCACCAGAATGATCAAAGTGAGCACTGCAACACAAAGGAGTTCCAAGACTCCTTCTCACCACCTCCACTAAAGAGGTAAGCAAAGCCAAGCTTAGTTACTTTAAAAAACACACTTGGAAGGTAGTCCCATGGTATCTTTTTGTATATATTATGCTTTCTAGTTTCTTTTTATGCTTAGTTAATGTGTATAGAAACAGGAGTTCGAATTGGGGATTGAGAAAGTTTCTAAGGGACAAAGAACAGGTGTTTTATGGCTGATATCTATCAACTGTATCGGTCATGACGAGACCGATACAGACCATATCGGTCATGAGCATCGGTCACTTCTGATCGATAGGGAAGGGAGTCTGAAAGTGAAAACCGTATCGGTCATTCATATCGATCAAACACTGATCGATACAAACCCGCTGTATGTATTTCGGTTAGTGTATCGATCCGATGAACACCGATATGATTCACTGTAAGGGTATCAATCATTGGTAGTGATCGATACGTACCATATCGATCATTTATATCGGTTACCCGCCGTAATGTTTCAAATTTTCAAAAAATTTCCCTCCTTTGGTTTGGAGCCAAGGAGGTTTGAATTCGAACATTGGATCCTTCCTGTCCACTTGCAGAGCTCTTGAGCACTTTTGTTCTTGTCCCCCACTCTCTAGATTCTTTTGGTTCCCTCACCAACTTTTGATTCCTTTGGTTCCCCCTTTTCTACTCTATTTAAACCAACAATCTTCTCCACTTCTCTTCACACTTCAGTTCACTACTTCTCTCACTTGTAGCACGAAAATCTTAGCTCTTTCTCTCTTTTATTTGCTTTCTCTAAGTGCTCAGAAGCTTCATTAAGGTTTGCTTCCTCAACTATCCATTCTTTGCTCTTAATCAATGCATGTGTTTATAATTGCTTAATCTATGGTTTTAAGAGCAAGTTTTGATTAGTTTTATCTGTTGTGCTTTGATCTTGCATTGTGGATTTGTTTAAAGTGAGCAAGTTAGATGTTTAAGCTTTGTTTACTGTTCATAAATCTCATTACTTGCTTGTTAACATCCCTTTGCATGATCATCATCTCTTTTGCCTAAGAACCACTTTGCTAGATTCACATGCATAACTGTTTTATTTTTATGAACTCTAGTTTATCTAAACTGTTGGCTTTTGAATCCCTCTTGATTTTTGGAAGTTTAATCTTGTTTTTCAGACTTGTTAAGCTTATCTTAGCCTAGAGAGTTTTCTTTTTTTTTTAAAAGCTTTCAGTTATTTGGTTTTTCAGCTTTTGTTCTTTCACTTATCCTATCTTCAAGCTTTGTTTTTGAAGATACCATGCAGAAGACAAAAATAGCTGCTGAGAGAAAGGGAAAGGCACCACAGGAGGAAGCACCCACTCCACCAAGAGCCAGGAAAGATAAAGGAAAGGGCGTTGCTGCTGAGAACTCATCCAAGGCTGCTGGAAATAGACCAGTTGGGAATAGAGGCGCCAAGCAGAATGAGAAGGATAAAACTGTGGAGGAAGGAGTCCACTACCATGAGCCAAGTACTAGGGAACTCATGGAGGCTTTCAACCAGTGCACTTTCAAGCCAACAAGATACCCTTCTGCTAGTACAATGAAGGCACTTGGGATCTACATGGACTGCAAGACAGTGTTTGAGAACATGGAACTTGAAGTCCTGATGACAACCCCGCTCCCATCATACCAGCAACTCACTTACCAGTTTCTCTCCACTCTCCAAGTGGTCTGGTATGAAGACAGTGAGCTTTCTAATGGAGATGGGTGGTTCTCTTTCAAGATTGGCAATCAGAAGTTCACCTCCACCTTCCTAGCTATCGCTAAAGCTCTTGATCTAAGGTCCTACACCAACAAGCGGAGCAGTTTCTACATTTCCATGAAGGAGCACGCCATGCTGTGGGACGCTATTGGGACTAGGCAATACATTGCTGGAACAACAAGGAATCAGCACCTGAAGCATCCTGCTGTGAGATATGTTCACAAGGCACTTGCAAACACACTCTTTGCAAGGAAGGAGACAACATATCTCACAGGAAAGGAGATAGACCTGATATACCAAGGAGTGTATGATATTTTAGGCACCACCCAAGATGGGACACCTCTCCAGGCACCGAAAAGATATCCATGCTATGTGTCTATGCTGATGGAGCAGCTCTATTCCTACCAGAGATCGGTTCTGAGCAAGGTGAATAAAGGGAAAAGCCCACATATCCACATTGGGGCAGTTGTGACAGCTATTCTTATGGCTAGTGAAGTGAACCTTGAGGGACATGACGATGATGCTCTTGAGCCACAATGGATTGATCTAGGCTATCTTAGGAGAAGCCACTTCCTTGAAGGGAGCATTGGTGGCAAGCATGTCTACAAATTCCTCAATGATCTCCAAGAGCCAGCAAGATTCCTTCTCCCTAACCCAAGGCTCACCTCCTTCACCACAAGGACAAACATCAACTTCAATCTGAGTGGAGAGAAGCTCTACAAAGGCGGCCCTGTCCCTGAAGAGAGAGAAGAAGAAAATGAGGAAGGAAACAGTAAAGAGATTGAAGACTAAGCTAAAGAAGATCACCAAGAAGATGTTGCTGCTGGTGCTGAAGGCCAGGGAGAAACCCATGAAGAAGAAGACTTTGATGAAGAAGAAGTGATGAACTACAATGCTGATCAGTTCCACTTCACACCTTATGAAGTACCCAGCCAAGGAAGCTCTTTGAAGGTGGCTCATGAGCACATTAATGCTCTTCAGAAGTGGTGTAAGTGGAAAGACAAAGCCATCAAGGGGCTTATGAAGATGGTGAAAGGAAAGTTCAAGAAAAACAAAGCTACATCAGCAGGAACCTCCCATCACAGCAACACTCATGAGCACACCTCTCATCAAGAAGAGCAAATGCCACAATCTGACCCAATTGAAGAGGAAGAAGCTGTATGGAACCCCCATGGAAGACACTCCTTCCATGCACAGCCTAGTGATCAATGGGGGACACGGGCACAACCATGAGCCTCATCATATGAGCCAAGTACCCATGTACCATCAGCTTGGGAGCCAACTCCCAATTCCTCTGAAGTTCAAGAATCAAGGCAATGGGGTACACAAGGGGATTCTTCTCAAGCAGAGAGGTTATGGTCAGGCTGGGTTGCTCCCACACAAGAAGCAGGACCATCTACATAGGTTTATCAGAGGAGGAATAAGAGGAGGGCTAGCAAGTCTCCTCAGACATCTGGATCCTCCCACCACTCCTACTATTAAGCAAGGTACCACATCCTTTTCATTGTCTATACCATTGCATCTTTTTCAATTTTGTATTATATTTTGTTGGTTCTCTCTTTCATTGCTTTCATTACGCAAGAGACTGTGTAATTTAAGTGCGAGGGAGAGATTTGGGGTTTAACTTTTTGTTTTGTTTTCTTAGTTTTTCTTTCTCTTTCACTTTGAGTATCATGCACATCATGCATTCATATAAGGCATAGAAAAACACAAAAATATCGAAAAATTTGAGAATTTTTGCATTTTTGCAAACCAAAAAGAAAGCATGTAATTGCATTTCATTCTTCTAGGATTGAGTCTAGTGTTGGCATATAGGTTGCATTGCATTTGCATAGGGCACTATGATGAAATTTCCTTGTAAAGTGCTGAGTTTAGAGATGATTTCAGTATTTAAGTGGCTTGTTGTTTGCTGCATCATAAGATTGCTAGAAGTTAAGGCTGAACCATGCTTAGATTGCTAGATTTGGTCTTCTCATCTCATTCTGAAAGCATTTGTTTTCTGAGAATCAACTCTATCAACTTGAACTTTAATTTGGACTTTTAATTATCATGTCTTATGCATTGAAAAGTGTATTCATGGCTACCATATACATATTTGGATCATCTTTTTCCTTTCTACCACTCTTGGTGATCTACATAGCTGATCCTCATACTTATGGGACAGTTACATCCACACCCTTAACCAAAACCCCCTTTTGAGCCTAAACACTATTTTGAGATCTGTGAGGCCTTTGATCATCATTTTCGATTTTGTCTTGGCCAAAAGTGTTAGGAATAAGACTGGCAATAATAAGCTCTCTTGTAGATATCAGCTTGCATCTTGAGCTTGATTCTAGGATAGGAGTTTTGGGTTAAAAGGGCAGTGTAAGTGGTTTGAGCTTCATGTATATATATTTTAAAAGAAAAGGGAAATGTTTGAAATGGTAGACAAGGGGAAACAGTCTAGAGTTGTGGTTAAGTAAAGGGAAGAAAAAGCTCTAAGTGTAAAGAAGAAAGGCGCCAACAACAAAGCTCAGAAAGGTCAAAAGAAGAAAAATCAGAGCAAGAACAATCCACCAAAGGTGATGAAGGTGCCAATGCAACAAAGAAGAGCAAGTCCCAACCAAAAAGAAGCAGCCACACAAGCAAAAAGAAGAAGTTTCCCCAGCCATGAAGATGGGTAAAGGGTATGGTTTAGGAAAGGGTAGACTTAGGGGTTCACTTTGGGTTTAAAAGTGCTTAGGATTCATCTTTGGGTAGAAAGGGAGCTTTGAATTGCATGTATAAGTGTGCTTTTACCTTTAGCATTCTGCCTAAGATGAAATCTTTTTCATTGAGTGATCCCTTGTGTTTGAAAACCCTTTTGCTAAAATGAGATCATTTTTATCTCATAACCTTCCCAGTTAACCAAATGTCTTCACTTGATTTGCATAAGCATGATTCATGTTCTGAGCTTAATTGAATGTTAAAGAGTTGGTTGATTTGAGCATTTGCCTAAGTTGAGATTTGAGATCATTTTGAAACATGATAAGCATGGCTAGGTTCTTTAAAGTAAAGCTGATAATGTTTGCATCCTACAACTAGGCACTTAAGCATTGATACCATCTCTTTACCTTTGCACGTTTGGAATCTGAATGCCCACCTTCAAACCTCACTTTCTCATTTGTTCTTATTTGCTTGAGGACAAGCAAAACGCAAGTGTGGGGGTGTTAATATCCCTTGTATTTACACCATTTAGGCTTGCATTTAGTACATGTTTTGGTTCTCTTTTGCATGTTTTCCTTAGTTTTTGTCCTATTTCTTCTCCTTTTAGACTTAGGTAGCACTTAGGATATATTTTGCATTTTTTTTTCTTGCATTATGGATGTTTTTAGGTGCTTATGGAGTTAAAAGGAGCTTAGAGGAGCTTTGAGGATGATCCAGGAAGCTAGCTAGGCCAAAAGGAGCAAAAGGGACCAAGGCAGACGATCTCTGCAGAGCTTATCGGTCTGCGCACGGAGGATATCGGTCAAGGAGTGACCGATACAACGCGTAACGATCAAGAATATCGGTCAAGGAGTGACCGATACAAGCAGTATCGATCAAGGGTATCGGTCAGGAGTGATCGATACAAATGCACCGTGTATATTTCGGTTACTGTATCGATCACTTTCCAGACCGATGTGATTCGTAACGATCAAGCCCAGGCCGATACAACTGATCGATATGAAACAAGTCAAAGCCTGTTTTATTTACACTTTTGCCATTACTCTAGGGCTTCCTTCTTTTAGCTATAAATATCCCATTTTCTGGATTTTCGAAAAGTCTTGTCAATTTACTGTTCTTAAGCATTTTCTTTGAGTTTGTAAGACAAATCTTTTGCTTTATTTGAAATAATTTGGTATTTGCCTTTAATCTTTCTTTAATCTCTCTTTTAATCATGATTAGCATCTTTTCCTCTTGTGATTTGGTGTTAAACATGAGTATTAGTGAGTAGTTTGCTTAGGGTTTCTAGATGTGGTAGGGGAATTTAGGACTTGATTAAGGTTTGTTTAGTGCTTCATTATATGGGTTCCTCTCTATTGATCTGTTCTTAAACTAGATTTGTCTTGATCACACTTATCTAGAATTTAAGCTTTCTCTTATGCCCACGAAGTGTTTGATGAAATGCTGATCTTGTTTAATAGAGAATTTGCTGGCCTTGGCTCAAGACATTGACTGTTTGAGGAGCATTTTCACTTGAATATATTTGTTCATTAATGCTTGCTGAATGTTTTAGCACTAATGAGATTAGTTCTTGTTAAGATGTTTAGCAAATGGCTATTTTACAAGACATTGGATCTAGCTTGCTTGATTGTGAACTCTATGTCTAGGAATCACCATTGCTAGCTTGTTTGCTTGATCAATACTGTTTGAAACAACCTTAATTAGTTCTTGAATTCCCCAAAGTCAATAACCACATCTAGGAACTTGCTTTCTCTTTATTGAATCTCGGATTTGCTCTGTTTTGCTCTGTTTTTGCTTGTTTAATCTTTTTTAAACTGCCTTTTTCTTTATTCTCTTTGTTGCTTGATCATCTTAGGGTGTTAGATTGGTTGCTTAGGCAACAAAAACTATTATATGCTTGCTTGACTTATAGATCTCTGCTCACAACTCTTCTGCTTTCAACCAACCCATTTGGACTGATAAAAACCCTATGCTATGCTACAACTGATTCACATAGAGAGGTGATTGATTGAGACCTAAAAACCTCTGCATCAGCAATCTCCCACCTTATCTGGTACATCTTCCAAAATGCCTTCAGGAATCCTTACATATCGATCTGCTTGGATAAGGGAGATCCTGGTTGGCTGAAAATCGGTCATGCCCAAGCTAACATCAACTGAGTGAGGCATCAGATTAACACTTGACCCCAAGTCACAAAGAGACCTCTCAAACCTCTCAAAAAAGATTGAGCAGTCTATGACAAAGCTGCCAGGATCTGTCAACTTCTTTGCTATCTTGTTCTGTATCACTGCACTGACCTGCTATGAAATCAGCATCGTCCCTTGTTCAAGCCCCAGATTCTTGGTCATCATCCTTTTCACATACCTCTTGATCACAGGAATAGTCCATATAGCATCAATCAGAGGAATCTCCACCACAAGCTTATCCTAGCTTTGATCCTAGCATCCTCCAGTTCTTGTTTAGACTTCTTCTGGTTCCTTGGGAAAGGCAGGCTTGTAAACCCTTTCTTTTACGTTTTCTGGAGTCTGAAAAACTTGCAGTCTGCTTCTGTAGGGGGTGTCGATCGACACCAGGGGTGGTGTATCGATCGACACTCTTCTCTGTATGTGGTGTCGACGGTTCACTTTGCTGCTTGTCGATCTTTGTCGATATCTCTTCGCCTCGAGTTAAAATATCGTAAGACTCCTCTGGTGTCTATCAACATGGTGGGTGTCGATCAACACCCTTCAAAACTGGCGAAATCATCCTCTTCAAACTCTTGAAGTTGCTCGAAATCTCCTGCAGTAAGACCTTTCTTCTGCACTGGTTGCAGGTTCTTTCCACTCCTCAGCGTGATGGCGTTGACAGAGTCTCTTAGGTTGGTATCTGTTCAACCTGGAAGAAATCCATCTTGTCTTTTCATTTCTCCAGCAGTTTGAGCAACTTGAGTGTCAAGAGTTTTGACATGGGTGTTCCGGGCTTCGAATTTTCTATTCAAATCCTGATATAGAGAATCAATCTTCTCATTGAAGTCAACTGTGATCTTTTGCTGACCCTCTAGTAGCTGTTCAAGCATAACATCCATCTTACTTGAAGTTGATGGTGCAGGTGGTGGGTGATAAGAAGAGGAACCATAGTTCCTGCTGTAGTTGTTATTCTGGTAAGGCTTCTGGTATTCAGTTTTCTGAAACTGAAGCTTGGAAGTGTAACCAGAAGAACTCTGGCTCTCTGTGAAGTTGCTCCCCTGAATTTTCCCACTGAATCCTCTGTTTCCTTGCTGATTGTTGTACCTTTGGCCCTGAATACCAGCCCCATTGATGTAGTTGACATCTTCTTCTTCAAACTCCTCAGCTGGCTCAAATGTCTCAACTTCAGCAGCAAACTTAACAGACTTCTTACCCACCAAAAGTTTGTGGACAGAATCCAACTTAGCCTTCATCTCAGCAGCAAACTGATTGCTCCCAGCATTTCAAGCGATTTTCTGTCTTTCGTAATCAGCATTCTTTGTGCTGTTGCTGGAAGCTTAGTTCTCTATCAGTGTGATGGCGTCAACTGGGACTCTAGTGTTGAAGTTCCCATTGCTTGCAGCATCCAAGGCCATCTGGTACCTCCAATCAATCCCTTTGAAGAAGATACCCAACAACTGCACATCATTGTAGTCATGATGTGGGCAGTCCTTCTGATATAACTTGAACCTCAGCCATGATGCCTTGAAAGCTTTAGTAGGACCTTGGGAAAAGGAGGTAATTTTCGTCCTCAACTCTTCTGATCATGCATCATCATAAAAGTTGTTGAGAAATGTGCTTTTGGTGCCCTCCCAAGTGGTCCTAGAGCCAGGCTCTAACTGTTTCAGCCAATGAGCTGCATCTCCTCCCAAAGAGTAGGGGAAAAGCTTGCAGAAAAAGAAGTCATTGCTGACTCCATTGGCTTTAAGACGTTTACCCAGATCCTCAAACCTCTCTATGTTGTCCATAGGATGGTCATGTGGAAGCCCATGGAAAAGGTGCTGACCCACAAGCTGATAGTAGGCAGGCTTGAGTTCAAAATTATTTCTCTGGAAGGCAGGAGGGCAGATTGCAGCTCTATTTGCATATAACTGATCTGGTATGTTGTAATCTCTCAGGGTCCTCTGTTGGAAACGCCCAGCAGTATCTCCAGCAGCTTGTTGTTGCACATTCTGTGCAACTTCTGTGCAACTAGTGGCACAACCTATTCCTTAATTACAGCGCCATCTTCATCTATCCTATGTCCTTCCTCATTTCTTCTGTTTCCCTCTCTGTCAACTAAATGACCCTCAACATCTGTCCTCAAAACAAGTGGTCCAACCATCTTAGTCTGCTTTTTGGCCTTTCTGATGGTTCTTTCTAACTTGGCGAGTTTGTCGATGCCTAAAGTCACAAGTTCTTTGTCCTTGTTGCTTCTAGTACTGCGATTATGCATGCACCTGAAACAAACAGCGGAGAAATATCAGAACGTGAGCGAAAATAATGTAAAAGGTTAATCAAAATTCTAAAACTAAAAATCTGAAAGTAATGACTAAGTCCCCGGCAACGGCGCCAAAATTTGATATGCTCAAATTAACCCTTATAGCTACTCTCTCAAATTAAGAGATCACTGTAGTACTTAGGAATCAAATCCACAAGGACTTAAGACTATTACTCAACAGATTTTTAGATTTAAATAAAGCTAAGCAGTCAATAACAAGTAAAACGAATCAATAAATAAAAATAACGAGAGCAAGAGCGGATTGTAGGTTCTTAAGATCAATGAGACAAGGCGCTAGGCAATGGGAAGTTTGCGGGTTGACATATATCGCAGACTACAGACTGAAAGGATTATTTATTAAAATCGTTATAGAACTCGAAAACACTAATGTAAAACCAATCGACTTCCGTCGCAAAGATTATCTATGATCAGATTCTATAATTTCAAATTCCTTTGCAAATTCTAACAACCTAAGCAAGCATTTTGGTTCAGGTTCGATATGTTCACGAAATCACTAATCTGAATTCTTTGCAACTAGTTATTTCGGTCATCTAAGATAGTTCTGGTGTTTAATAATGTTTCGACATCTATTAAACAACCTAAGATCTGATTTCTAGGTGATCGATCTTAAAACCAGTGTTAAAGCAATCTATATAACTTGGTGAAGATATTAGCAACGTTGTCCTCGCTTCGGACTTCCAAAGCTTCAATTTTCCCATCAAGCACCTTATCCCTTATGAAGTGATGCTCTAACTAATTGTGTTTTGTTCTCGCATGGAACACCTGATTATTGGCCAGCTTGATCGCACATTGATTATCTCAATAAATTGCAACCAGCTTATTGATTGGCTCAAACAGATCTTCAAGGAGTCTCTGAAGCCATATTCACTCTTGAGCTGCGAGAGTTGAAGCTTTATACTCTGCTTCAGTTGTAGACAATGGTACTGTTGCTTGCTTCTTACTGCACCATGAGACACTTGTGTTCCCACATAGGAACACATAGCCTGAAGTTAATTTCCGATCATCAAGATCTCCACCAAAGTCAGCATCCGTGAAGCCATAAAGAGAGACCTTGACATTGTACTTGTACACCAGACCCATGCCAAGAGTTTTGTTCACATACTTCAATATCTTTTTTGCCACTTCTTGATATGGCTTCCTTTGTGCCTGCATAAATTGACTTAAAAGACCTACCGCGAAGGCAATGTCAGGTCTTGTAATAGTTGAGTATAAAAGACTTCCTACAAGTGAGAGATAAGGCCGAGAATAAGACCCTTCATCGCGTTTTATGTTGATGTCCATCAGAGTAGAGCGTATATTTCCTTTGTGTACTCCAAACTTCTCAACAATTCTTCTTGCATAGCTTTGTTGGCTGATGAATATTCTATCCTTTACCCTTTCCACCTCCAAACCGAAAAAATTGTTGAGCTCTCCCAACTACTTCATCTCAAATCTTATCGACATATCCTCTTGTAAACGCCGTTTGCTTCATCATAAGATATTGGATCATCTTCATCTAATGGAGCTGCAAAATAGCATGAGAAGGTAGTAACAAACTTTGGATCTCTGTACCGAGCAGGTTTAACGATGATCCTTTTAGCCCTAGCCATGGAACCATGATCTTCCTCCTCATCCTCCTCCTGATTTGTGCTCCCCCTTTCACCTTGCATCTCTACTTCAGGATTTTTGCCCTTACTCATAGCAGGTTTATTACTCTTGGAGGAACTCCCACCTTCTTGCTCAATTAAGACTTAAGGTGGCCCATAGAATGAGGAAAGTTCATCAAAAACATCTCGAGATACTATGTACATGTGTGTCTCTGGATCTATACACCTCTAACCTTTTTTTTTTGTTCACCATAGCCGACGAAGATGCACTTCATCGCATTTGCCTCCAGCTTGGTTCTTTGAGAATCGAACACATGGACATAGCAGACTGATCCAAATATCCTATGATGTTTCACTGACGGCTTCTTCCCATGAACCATTTCATAAGGAGACTTCATGTTATTTGAACTGAGTGGCATCCGATTGATGACATACGATGCACATCTCATGCCTTCCTCCCATAAGGCTTTAGCCAGATCCTTCCCATAAAGCCAACTTCTGCACATCTCGGTTATATGTTGAATCTTCCATTCTGCTCTTCCATTTTGTTGAGGTGTATACTGACAAATAAACTCTCTCCTTTTCCCTTGTATTTGACAAAAGAAGAGAAACTCCTTGGCCATGAACTCCCCTCCATTATCCATCCTTAAGATCTTGATTCTCTGACCCAACTCCCCTTCCACGGTAGCCTTAAATTTTTGAAACTTAGAGAATACTTCTGATTTTTCTTTCAGAAAGTATACTCAAGTGTACCGTGAGAAGTCATCAATGAACAACACCATGTACCGAAACCCTGATGATGAAGGTGTTCTTGTAGGACCCATCAAATCACTATGGATTCTCTCAAATGGAGCACTGCATCATGAAGTGGAGTTGTCAAATGAAAGTCTATGAGATTTTCCATATTGAGACCCCTCACAAAGTTTTCCTTCATCTTGAATCTTCATCATCGGAAGCCCATTAACCAAATCGTTATTAACCATAACCTTTAGATTAGTCATGTTTGTATTACCAAGCCAAGCATCCCATATATAGGCATTGTCGTTTGTACTCATCTTCTCCACATATGAGTTGGACGCAGATAAGACATATAGATCCTTAACCCGCGATCCGGTGTGACCCACATCCACCTTTAACTCTTTAATATTCTTTAAGAATTTGATGTCTCTTGGGCCAAATAAAATGTAGTTACCCGAGTCTACTGCATTCACCACAGTGAGCAGAGAGACGATTCTTCCTTACTCAAGAGACATGGTATACATTCTTGAGAGTGATAGGACTTCCATCATCTCCTTCAATGGAAACAGCCTCTTTTTTTTCGACTTGGCGAACTGAATTATCAGCTGTAATTATTGCTTCTTTTCCGTCATGGTGCTGACGAATAGAAAATAGCTTCTCATCTCCGGTAATATGATGGCTACAACCCGAATCCACAATCCAATCATTTCCAAGATTTTTAATTGTGGATGTACCTTAAGATGCAGCCTCCACCATGAAGCATTTCCCCCATTCTTCGTCTTTAATAGGACCTTTTGATTCTGCCATATTTGTCTCCTTCAGCTTGACTCGACAATCATTTTTGAAATGCTAAAGCTTTCCACACCGATAGGACTTGAATCGCTTCTTATCTCATGTAGAAGATCCTTCCCATCCATTGATGTTCTTTGCACCATCGTACTTAGATTTGGCTTTGAAGTCTTGTTGCTTCCGAGATACAAAGGCACTCCCCGAGTCATCATGGATGTTGATTCCTGCCATTTGTATAGCTAATGACTCTTGCGAAGCTAGCAGGTTCTCGAACTTCTACAATGAAGGTTGTGTAGCCCATCCTTGAACCGAAGTCACAAACGGTGTATACTTGGGTTGTAGACCTCGGATAATATACCGTTTTAACCGTGATTCTGAAATCGACTTCTCCAAATTTAAAGGTATTTATATTAGAGAAAAGATTATTTACCTTGATGAAAAACTCTGAGATTGAAGACTCCTCCTGCTTCGCACTCGCCAGCTCTAACTCTAACAATTGTAGCCGAGCTTCATTCTTCTTGTTGAACAATTGATCTAACACCTGCCAAATGGATTTAGCGGATGTACAACTTGAGACATGCTCAAAAAATCCCAAGGATATTAACCTCTTCAACGCAAACTCCGCCTTGGCATTCTTCCGTGTCCACTCCTTTATCGCTTTCGCTGTTGCAGCAGCTCCCCTTGGTGGTGTGTGGTGCTGCCGCCAACGACATGCCATAGGTCCTCACTCACCAAGTATGACTCCATACATGACTTTCATAACCGGTAATTAGAATAGTTTAAAATCTCCATTCCCAATCCAACTATGCGACTCGTTGACTCCATACTGAGAATAAATCTAAGATCTTAGTTAACCCGATCTTGAAAAGAACCAGATCAGAATGGCTTTGATACCATGTAAAGAAAACACCAAGTAAGGCCTAGCACTAGCCCAAGACCATAATACCCGAGAGTCCCGAAAGAAACAAATACCCTCTAAGTGTGAATAAAGAGTTTGAAGAACACTTAAGAGAAAACTTGAAAGAACTTTAGAGAGAATAAATGAAGTTATGAAGAACACTCTTTCTTTGCTTGTTTAACTTTTCATTTTATAAATGATGGATGACTGGGCTATTTATAGGCTCCACTATTACAAAATATCTTATTAACACTCTCATAATCTCTATAATTCTCTACAATAATATCTAGATTTTTGTCTATAATATCTAGAATTATCTATACAAATATCTAGATATCTAACTAATAGAATTATCTAGAACAGTTAAGAGAGATGATGATTTTTAATGATGTTTCTAGAGAGATTCTAAAACTTGGGCTTAATTTTGAGTTTAATCATATAAGTAATATTTTTTTATGAATCCAAAATTAAGCTTAATCCAAAATCAAGTATAATTTCAATAGTATGCTTGGCAATTGTAGTGTTACCTTTGGCCATCAAAGTTTCCAGAATTTGAGTGCATCGAAGCATCTGATCGATTCACGAGCCAAGAGAATCGTTGCTTTCAGCCATTAATTCAGAGAAAAGACTCGACTATGATACCTTTGATAAGGGAATCCGGATTGATGTTCATAAAACACAAATCTGGTGTTTAATTGCAGAGATTCCGGATAAGAAGAATATAATATCTGGCTAAGATGAACTAATTTTCACATAACAGAGATGAAGATCAAAGAAGATGATAATGAAACCTGATTTTTCTGATTGTATCTCTTGTTTTCTCGAGCATTAATCTGATATGCCCCTCAAACTGAAATATCAATATCTTATATCCTAACATAATCTACATACCCCTCATCTATTCCCTCTTTTGTGTAATAACGAAAATACCTCTTAATATTACATTTAAAAAGTTTGAAACTAAACAAATATTTTTTTTTAGAAAAACAAACAAACAAAAATAGCAACCCGATCCCCCAGCTATTCTTCCTCCCTCGCCGAGCTTCTCCTCTTCCAATCTCGATCCCCATCCAATGTTGTTCTTCCGCCATCGCCATTCGTCATTGTCGGGGAGGTCTCCATCGCTAGCAGAAACTTTCATCCCCATCCGATATTTTTCCATGTCTGTTTTTGGAGATTTGGTTCATATAAAATTGGGTTTTTTTAAATTCAAATATCGGATTCTATGAATTGGCTTGGATTTGAATGCACATTGGGTTTTTACCCATGTTTTATGTGTCGATTAGGAGACTGCATTATCAATGAAAGTATTGCAGTTGCAAATTGTAAGTAGGTTAGAAAAAATTAAACCAGAAATTCTCCAACTTGAGTACACGCGATAGGACAACTAAGTTCAACTAGTATTAGTGGTAAATAAAGTATAACTAGTAAAACTGGTATTACAGTATGAAGTTGCATCTTTAAAAAATTGAAAATCATTGTTTTTGTGTCCATATTGCGTGTTTTAGCATGGTTATTGGGTCGATTATGACTTTGAAATGGTAATACATAGATTGCAGTGGTTGAATTGTAGTGAATTATAAGTAGAATATAAGGAATTGAACCCGAAATCATCCATCCATCCAATTTGAGTTCCCGCTATAGAACAACTGGGTATAACTAGTATTAAACGAAGTATAACTAGTAAACCTGTTGTTACTGGTGATTTAATTTGTATCTTTAAGAATTTCAAATCATATATTGTGTTTTGTACCATGGTTTATAGATCGACTATGACTTCGAATTTGTAATAAATCGATTCAAGTGGTTTAATCAAAGTGAAATCAAAATGTATAACTGGGGATAACTGGGGATTACTTGTAGAACGGAATGAGTTTTTGTATTGTTTTAGCAGGACACAATGAGCAACAACATCAACATATATTTTAAACGCAAATGTCACACATATAGTTTAATTTTCCAGACATCAATGGAGAAGATAACTTTGTCGTTGATAGAAGCTAGAGTAGGGGTGGGCATTCGGATAACCCAGACCCGATCGGGTCGGTTTTTTCGGATATCGGTTTTTCGGGTATAGAGGTTAAGACCCCAATGGGGTATTTTTAATTTTTGGATCGGGTTTGGATAGTTATAATTTGGATTCGGCTCGGTTATTACACTGTGTATAGAAACCGATATTAATCCGAAAAATTCGGTAACAAACGGGTCAACTTTGGTTCTTGAGTGTTCCGGTTATATGTATCCGAATGGTAACCAATCATGCTCAAAAATATCCAAAGTACACAAATAATATCCGAAATCTAAGAAAATGAATGGTCAAAATAAACACAAACATCGGTATCAAAGTATGATTCAACCATTCATACAACCACATAAAAAACCATGAAGAAAAAAATTCCCAAATCAGAGTTTTAAAAATCGAAATAAAACTCAAAGTTCAAATAGAATGTGAATAGTTATTAAAGTTTGCAAATGAAGAATTCCAAAGCACCTTCATCATTTTCCCGTAACATCAAAATTATATTACATCATAAGTAATAATAAGCAAACTATGAATGTAATATGACAAAGCCTGATAAAATAATAGAAAAAACAATTTGTTACCTTATATCTGATTTGTCAAATGACTCACTTCATTTTTTTCTTTTTATTGGAGTGTCATACTCTAAAATAGTCAAGAGAACCAGATTAATAAGACATTAAAAATGATTTAAAATAAAAAATACTAGAAAAAAATATTACCTCTCTTAAGCTTGTCTTCATATTCAAAATCTTCCATGATTTGTTCCTTTGTAACCACTTTTGATTCATTAAACCGAATTTCTGCTTTCATTCACTGCTCTGTGCACATCAAACCCTCAATCATATAATGAGTTAGACAACTACTATAAGAAGTAATGATCCGACCACTAGTGCTAAAAGCACACTCGGATGCCACATATGACACTTGCATTGCAAGTAAATCCCGAGCCATTTCGGCTGAAATAGGAAATTTCCCACTGTTCAGCTTCCAATAAGAGAGTATATCATACTCTGTCCCTTTCATAGTTGCATCTTTCACAACACTCTCCTTCAAATATATGTCTAATTCATCTTTGTCTTGGACTCCTATTTCATCGACCATGTTATTATACATGAAGTCCATCCTTTCATACCCTGAATCATCATCCACCAATACCAATTTCTCTTGTGATTGTTATGACTGTGACTGTGATGTTGTTGGAGTAGACTGAGAAGAAAACGGATTTGGCTCCTTGCCGAAACGAGATTTGTACTCGTCAAACATTGCAACGCAGAACGGTAGACACCAATTCATTCATCTCTTTACCTTCAGTACTATCTACCCCATAGAGTTGCTCCCAACACATCTTAGCAAACTTCATCTTCTTCTTAGGATCAAACATTTTCACTAAAATCAACATCTTATTGATTTCCTTCATTCCATCCCAGTACTTATCAAACTTGTAAAACATTTCTTCAGCCTGCTCCTTCAATTCAGAATTAGGACTATTCATCTTATTCATAATATTTTTCTCTATAGTCACTATCTCACCATAATACTTGAAGGAGTTCAGATAACTAGAAGCTGAGACAACCAGTGTTAAGTTGTAGAAAATGATCAAGAATTTTTCTAATTTTTCAACAACACTCCAATCAGTTCTAGTAGCAGGTCCAATCCTTTTTACCCCATTCTGAAACTCCATGAAGTAATCATTGCACAGTTTGCCTTCTGTCTCCATCTTCTGGAATACTACCTTGAACTTAATAGCCTTATTTTACATGGTAAATGTCGAATTCCAACGTGTTGGTATATCCAACGGCAAACTGCCTCTCGTCATCTTTCCTGAATCCACTCTCAGTTCAAATGACTTCAACCTAGGTGTAGATAATCTAACATATGTAATCCCATTACACACAGCAGTTACACTATCATCTGCTTGACCCAACCATTTTTCAAAATCAAGTTATTGATATGAGCACAACATCTGACATGCATATAACTCCCATCTAACAAAAAAGCATCATTAGTTGCTCTTTAAAACTAGCGTGAAACCTCCTTAGAGCTGAACTATTAGTAGTTGCATTGTCAACAGTAATGGTGAAGACCTTCCTTATACCCCAATCAACTAAACACTCTAGAAGTACATTTGAGCTTGTGGTATCTTTGTGATCATCGACATTCTGAAATCCAATGATGAGCTTCTACAGTTGCCAATACTCATCAATGTTATGACATGTGATGACCATGCAACTTGCATCAGTTAAAACAAGTCAAATCATATATAAGAATCATCAAAATAGAACAAGAAGATCAATGTAAATGGAATGGGAACACAGGCACATCATCTGTAACACAGGCACATCATCTGTAATTATTAAATGGACGTATGAAGATGGTAACACATGCACATCATTTGTAATTCTGAAATGGAACGGCAACATTAACTTAATTAGTTTCAAAAAATAATTTGTTAGAAAAACAAGAAGATGATTAAAAAATTAAAAAAAAATCTTTTGAGTTGTCAAAAAAAAAGCCATGTTTGCTAAACGAAATCAATGGAGCTTAAACTAAATAATGAGTAACCTCAATATCTTGAAAAACAATAGAATATTCATTCAAAACACAAGAAGATGACAACCAGCCAAGAAGGAAGAGAGAATTAGCCAAGAACGAATATAAGTTAACGGTCACGAATCTCGCGATCATAAGTTATACTATAGACTCGCAAACTCAACGATCCTAAACACAAAATGAGAAAACTTCTCTTTATTAAATCACAAGTCTCAACGATTCACAATTAGGAACAAATTGGTGATTAAAAAACCGGAAAGTATATAAGCTTCAAATAAACTTAGAACTCTAGCTAAGCCTTACACAAACTGAACCAAATAGACTAAATGTGAAGGAATTAAACAAGACATGTTGGCTGACATGTCTATATATCTGTTGTAAGAGAGACTCTTTCATTGTTAGCCTGAAACTACTCTTTTTTTATAGATCGTTTCCTCTGCACATACATCTCAACAATGTTTCTACAAGCAGTTCTTCTTAAATGAGGCGTGTACAAGTGCGCATTGCTACAAAAGTGTTTCCAAGCAATACTTTCAACAATAGAAAGTGGCAACTCTTCTATCACCGTCATCTCATCTGTAGCCTCAGTCAACATAGCCTTTGACATTGTGGAGCTCATTGCATTTCCAGTCTCTTCATTAATAACGTTCTGACTACCATATTCATATGCTAAGTACTGTTTGCAGATTGTCATGTGATTTAAGAGGTTTGAAGTACCTGATTATATTGGGCATAAAAAAACCTTCTTACAGTAGTTACATGTGCACTTGTCACGATTATCTTTCATCCTTGTGAAGACACTCCAAACTTCAGACCTTAGATCGAGTATCTTCTTTGACTTTGGTGGCTGAGAAAAAGCTTTGTTTCTATTCGGCACTTACTTTCTTTTGTTTCGACAATCAAAAGGACCATGTTGTGTTTTCTTTTTTTCACCATCATGAGCATCATGTTGAGTGTTCTCTGGAATTGGAGATGAAGAAGAACTCACTTGTACATCGGAAATAGTGAAGATTATCATCAACGAAAATAACAAGAAGCTAACAAAAGCATATACTTCGGGATTGATTTCGGGATTTGTCAAACTCAGATACAGTTATGAAAATCACATTCGAAAGTTTTTAAAGCTTGTAACAAATGAATGGAACATGAAGCTAATAAAGTTTTAAACAATGGCATCTCTAGTCTTAACAACATCAAAAATAGATCAAAGCAAAGCAATGACCCCACGACAAAGACAAAAACACACACATTTGCTGTTGATGATACAAAAGAACATATATATTATCAATTGCAGAAACCGTAACAAATGCAGAAACCGTAAAAATTATCAAACTGCAAACTCAAAATATCAAACTTAAACTCAAACACAGTTATGAAAACCATAATCAGAAGCTAACAACTAACTAAAACAATATCGAAATAACAAGAACATATTACACCCACAGCTCAGCCAAAAATCAAGATCAAAGTCAAATTCAAGTTAAGCGCTTTACAAACAAGTTACAGTTTCACATAAGAACACATAAGATAATTGCAGACAAGGTTTTTTCTGTTCTTAATCCGCGCTAAGCGCTTTACAAACACTTACTAAGAAGTAAGAACATAGAAACACTTAAATGTCGCATACGAGGTATGTTTATATGTTTGATGATTAAACTTGAGAGTCTTACATTCTCTTAACATCAAGCAACAAAAAGGAGTAATACGAGAACCAACCTAACTTTTCTAAATTAAACTAGACAAACTAATCAAAGTCAATGACATCTTTGGGCTATCAATAAAACCTAATGACTATCAATAAAACCCAATGACGGGAATCATATCAAACTCAATGACGCGAAATTTTTTTTGTGCTACACACTAACAACAACTCCAAAAATTAAAATAGCAAAATTGAAGAGTTGATTTCGAATTGGCCCAAAATTGACATCATTCAGAACCAGAAAATAACAAAAAAAAAAACGCAAATCAGAAGAAGAAAGTAAGTAAAAGAAGATGAAGTACCTAAGATCGGTTAATAGATGTCTCAGAAGGAGGAGAACGTGAGAATTGGAGATATGGGGTTTCCAGCTTGAATTTTGGAATTTAGAAATTAAGATATACACAAGAAAGTATTGAATCCGAGAATATCGGATGGAGAATGCGAAAGATGCTTATCAGAACGGAAAGTTTCTATCGCAAACTCTCGAAACTAAGAAAAACGAATGATTTTGATTTTGCTTAATTTATTTAGATCAGTTATATCCAAACCGAACCCGTACCCGACCAACAATTTGCTTCACATCCATTCGGTTATTACAGTAGTAACGAACCCGATCCGAACCGGTATTTTTGGGTCGGTTCGGTTCTGATTTTTGGGTTTGGTATATTATGCCCACCCTTAAGCAAGAGTATGCAAAAAGGTTGTGTTAGATGAAAGTATGGTCAACTTTAAATTGAGTTACTTTCCACTGCTGGTAGGATCCGAAGAAGAATGGGCTATTTCTGATGATGAGGATCTTAAAGTTTATCTAACATCTGTTGATAAAGAGAACTGTAGTTATATTTTGCATATCGAGGTCATCACAATCTCAGAACTGTATGAGCAGCTTTCAAAAGCGGGAAAATGAAGCTTTGTTAGTGTGAACTATGATGAGTTGCTTTCAAAGAATGATGAAGTAATTGGAGATAACGCCATAGCTCTGTATGTAGGAAACCAACAAGCAGAACAACAACATGAGGCGATAGAGGAGGATGATGATACTAAATAGGCTAGGAATGATGAATCTGTGGATATGCATGATGAATACGAGGAGTTACGACCTGTTGTAGAAGCTAGTCAGTTTATGGAGGCATGGGAAGATGGTTTGGGTATGGCTGTACATAGAGAATTTGCAAATAAGAAGGCAATGCAGGATTTGGTAAATAGAGTTGCATTTCTGAGTTGTTTTGCTTTTGTTATAGAAAAGTCAGATAAGATGCGATTTGTGCTAAAATGTCGTCAACAAGGCTATACTTGGGGTTTCCTCGATTGAACGTACACCAAGATGCATATATGTTTTCGGACTAGTTAGAGTACAAGCAACAACGAGAGGAAAGCCACACCATGATAAGTTGCATCTCTTTTGCATGATGATTATCCAGGCCAAATGGACACTCCGACGTCTACAAGTATCATGAAACTTGTTCAGGCATAAATTGGTGTGAGGATATCATACTCCACTGCTTTCAAAGGGAAAAAATCTAGATGTCTGTGATTTACGTGGTAGTCTAGAAGAAAGCTACCAGATGTTGTATTGTTATTTGTACATGCTAGAAAACGTCAATCCAAATACAAAAACAAAGGTAAAATTGGATGATAAATAGAAACACAAGTACATATTCATCGCTTTGGGAGATACCATTGAAGGGTTTTAATACATAAGGTACTTGATAACTACAGATGCAACTTTTCTCAAGAACAGGTATGGTGGTGTACTAGTTTTTGCCTCAGCTCAGGATCCTAATCTCCATCATTATCCCATAGCGTTTGGTGTACTCGATGGTGAGAATAATGCTAGTTGGACCTGATTTTTTTAGATATTGAAAACCGTTGTAGCAAACTCTTCCGAATTGGTATTTATGAGTGATAGAAATCAAAGCCTCATCAGCGCTATAGCTAATGTGTATTTGAGCGGTCATTATGCATACTGTATATGGCATTTGTCACTAAATGTCAAATGTCGTGCTTCTAACGTCAACAAAGACGTAGTTGCTGGGAGATTCATGCAATGCTGTATGCTTTACACGGTGGCTGAGTTCGAACTTGCTTATAGAGATTTTCAGATGAGATATCCTTCTTTGGGTAAGTATCTAAACGAAACTACTCAGAAAGAGAAATGGGCAAGGTGTTATTTTTCGAGGGGATAGATACAACATAGACACAAGCAACGGTGTGGAATCTTTGAACAGTATTTTTAGGATTGCTAGGAAGTACTCCTTAATACCCATGCTTGATGCGATCGTTACAGAATTTAGTGAGTGGTTTAATGATCATAGGAAAGAGGCTGTATCTGGATCGCTTGATCATAAACTGGTGCCTTTAGTGGATAACTTATTGCACGATACATGGAAGGATGCTAGTAAGCTAATTGAGACAGAGCTAAACAGTTTTGAGCTTCAATACAATGTGATCAGTAGTGATGGGAAGCCTTATTTGGTGAATTTGATCTTCAAAAGTTGCAGTTGCAAGGTATTTGATATTGAAAAGTATCCTTGTCTGCACGCACTAGTCGCTTTCATAAATTTAAGTTGCATGAAGATGGATCTCGTGATATCGAGTTACATAATTTGTGCTCAAGATATTACTGGGCGAAACAATGGCCATTGGCGTATTACATGACACTTTATAAAGTCCTAGATCAGTCTCAGTGGAATGTCCCAAATACATCAAAGAACTGCAGATCATACCTCTGAATTGCATCAAAAAGAAGGGAAAAAAGAAAGTAACCAGGTATCAATTGGCTGGAGAACGATGTCCAAGGACGAGAAATAAAAGGCGGCCAAGATAAGGACTGTATTGGTTGTTATTTGGAAATAGCAGCACTGTCTGATTTTAGTAATTCATGTTTTGTAAAACTATGTAAAACTGATATTTTCCAACACTTTCAATTATGTAAAACTATGTAGAACTGAATTCTCGTTAACTAATACTACTAGTTAATTTAGAAATTTCGTACAACTATGTGTTAATTTAGTAGCACACACATAAGTAAATTTTTGGCGCCCAATATACAAAATCCTTAATTTTTTGGTGCCCGATACTAAAATCCCCAATTTCTTGGCGCCCAATACACATATTTTTGGCGCCCAATTTGTTTTCTTCCTTATTCTTTCTTTCACTCCTCAATCTCATTTTATCCTCACCTCTCTCTCAATCTCGATTTCTTATTTCTCTTCTCGAGCTCTTGATTATGGACCCTAGCAATTGTGACAAGAAGAGGAACAAGTGGCTAATCGATAACCATTACTACATTGCTGATTGTCACCATGGCATTCCGACAAAATGTCCATGTGGTGGAAAAGGAGACCTCTCAAAATGCAGTGGACCTAGGAACGAGATACTTGACCTGCAATGAATTTGAGGTATTGATTCTATAATTTGTGCTTTCAAAGTTCCTTTTTGTTTCAAATGATGGTTTCAAGTACTTGGTTTCTTGATCCTATATATGTCTTTATTTGTAGAATGATGGTTACTACATTAGGCTAAAATGGGTTAAGGTTGTCGAGATGAAATTTATAGCTTAAAGGACAAGGTTACTGACCATGAAATTCAAAACAAGCAAATGCTTTATGAGCTAAAAAACAATGCTGAAGAGATTGCAATGCTGAAGAAGTTAGTGGCAAGTGTTGTGAGTCGTGATGTTTAACTTATCATTGTCCTTTGTTTCTGGTTCTCTTGTTTGTTTCTCCCGTTTCTCTGTTTATTTCTCTGTTTATTTCTCTTGTTTGTTTCTCGTTTCTAATACTTATTTATGAGTTCATGATCTAGTCTATCTCTCCTTTGTTTTCTAAGAATTGTTTTAGAATAAGACTCATGTCTCCTTATCTATCTATGTTTTTGTCCTTTGATGATGACTGTTTTCTTTTGTACGAGTAGTAATACCAATAGTACGAAAACACACAATACAGTTATACGTAGTAATACCAGTAGTACGATAACAAACAACACAGTTGTACGTAGTAATACCAGTAGTACGAAAACAAACAACACAGTTGTACATAGTTATACAAGTAGTACAGATTCAAATTCAAAAACGGAAACACATCAAAAGAGTTTTACCAAATAATACTAGTACTACGAAATAATATAGTTTTACGAAGTGACACCAGTCCTATGAATTGAAAAGAACATAGTTTTACGTAGTAATCCTAGTACTACGAATTCAAAACAACATAGTTTTATGCAGTTATCCTAGTACTACAAATTCAAAATAACATAGTTCACATCCATTCAACAAGATCTTAGAGTTCAATCGAGTTTTTGCATTTCATTGACCTTGTAAATGACCTTTGCCTCTTTCCCCCCTCTGGCCTCTTTGGTTCCTCTTGCCTCTGCCTCTTTGCCCCCTCCGGCTTCTTTCCTTCCTCTTGCCTCTTTGCTTCAACATCTTGGTTGTACATCGCTTCAAAAAATATATGATATCCTCCATGAAGATGCTTCATCCAACTTTCAACAACAATATCATGCTTATCATTGTCGTCATCTTTTTTCTGTGATTCTAGCCAAATAAGCTTTTTCTTCATCGGTTGTAGCCAGGATATTGTCAGTGTCCTGTTAATAAGAACAAGAAATAAAGAGTGAACTTAGTTGTACCAAGTTCGACATTTATTTAAAACATAACAATCTAAAATAATTCATAGGCAAAGGATAACTAACCCTAATTATACCAAGTTCGGCATTTATTTTCAGTAAAAGAAAATACTTTAATTTTGCTTTTTTTTTTAAGTTCTCCTGCACATCCTCAGACAATCTTGGCTTGCACCAGAAAAGGTTCCCGAAATTTCCTCCCCAACTCTGAAATTGTCTCGAACGCTAAGAGCTACATACCAAAGGTATAGTTAGAGTTAGTTTCCATTATAACAAGTAGTGACAATGACTAATAACTCAAATAAAAGAAAATAAACCTCCATGGGAATACAGAAACTTGGAATCGGCCATTTAACACCTTCCTTAACGACCCCTCCAAAATGAGTCATCGTGTGTGAGATCTCTCCTAGTATTTGTTCAATTGACAATCTCCCCCAAAGAAATGTCTACCATAAAGTAAGATCATTTACCACTCGAAGTATGAATGGGTCCACATAAGGAGCATCTACTATAGTCTTGGTCATCCCTTTAATAACACTTGCTAAAACGTAGAGTACCGCAATGTTCAACATATCTCGAGAATGTCCCATCTCTTTTAGCTTTTCTTTCAAATCCAGGATGGCCCAGCTGCGCCAAGGAAAAGAATATACGAAGGATCTGACTCCTTCATGCATACTCCACTTGGCTCGGGGGGATATAGCTCAGTTAGTAGAGCTCCGCTCTTGCAATTGGGTCGTTGCCATTACGGGTTGGGTGTCTAATTGTCCAGATCTTGATATCTTATTACAGATCCCGCCTCAAAATGCTTCATTACGAAATCCATATTCCCTAATTTCATATATGCAATTGGATAGTTATGGCAGCGTAACCCTGATATCAAGGCGTGTTCCCTTATACCATAGCGGATGGGAACACCATTTACCACGCACCAAGCTTATTTCTCCTTTTCAACACATACCGTTCGAAAAAGGACCATCCGCACGCCCATAAACTTGTCATTTTTGCCCCTCGGCATGTGAAAAATGTGTTTGAACTGTGGGTGCTGCTCAAACTAATTTTTTTCCTTGATAGATGCTCTTGAAGCTAGTAACCACAAAACCAAAGAAAGAAATAAAGAACCAAGCAAACAAATTAAACAATGAGTCAATGTAGCAAGTAAGGTACCATAAAACTAAGCAAGAAATCATCAAGAAAATGAAAAAGAATACACACACAGAGAACCAAAAAAAGAAGCAATCAAGATAGTAAAATACGAATTTATGAAAACAGATGCTCCTAGAATCCCAAGGAAACCTTTGCACGTCTTTGTTACTTTTTGGGAGGCCTACGCCCTAGAGACTGCCTGTTCCTTGGCCTGTAGGTCCTGGCTCAAGGTTAGAATTCTAACTCTTTCTGACACTGATGGCTCGCCCCCTCCCCCTCAGAAGGAGGCCTTCTCTACCTTCCACCTAAGCTGCAAAGGAAAAGCCCAAGGCCAATCCCAAAAAACAGTGAAGCTTTATAGGGTCTTTCTGTCCAGATGCAGATAGTCTGCATCTTCACAGACATGTCTATTTCAGTGAAACTCTCTCCGAGTCAGTGCCCAAATCATTACACCTTTTGTGCGTGTCAGAACTTATTTGACAAGGAATTTTGCTACCTAAGGACCGTAATAGTTACAACTGCCGTTTACTGGGCTTCGGTCGCCGGCTCCCCTGTCATCAAGTCACCAACTTCTTTGACCTTCTGTCATTGGGCAGGCGTGAGCCCTCATGCATAGTCTTACGACTTTGCGGAGACCTGTGTTTTAGTAAACAGTCCCCCGGGACTGGTCAATGCAACCCCCTTTGTGAGGGGCACCCCTTCTTCCTAATTTATGGGCTATTTTGCCAAGTTTCTTATAGAGAGTTATCTCGCACCCCTAGGTATTATCTACCTACACACCTGTGTCGGTTTTGGGTACATAAATTCTTTTGTTGAAGATCGTTCGAGCTTCTCCTAAGAGTATTGTTAGGGTTACTTCAGTGTTGTAGCGCCTAGTACTCGAACATTGGCTCAGGGCATTTTCTCTACCCCTTCTTATCCTGAAAAAATAGGGATCCCTTGCATCCTTGAACCGATAACCATCTTTTGGATAATCTAGCCTCCTCCGTCCTTCGAGACCAACAGGGGGTACTACAGAATATTTACATGTTGTCAATTGACTATGCCTTTCGGCCTAATCTTAGGCCATGACTCACCCTCCATGGACGACCCTTGCGGAGGAACCCTGAGGATTTGGGGGCATTGGATTCTCACCAATGTTTGCATTACTCAAGTCCACATTCTCACTTCCGCTCCGTCTATTGCCGATCGCGCAGTTGCTTCTCCCTAAGGTGGAACGCTCCCCTACGGATGCATTTTGACATCCCACAATTTCGGCAGATCGCTTAGCCTCGTTCATCTTCGGCGCAATAGCGCTCGATCAGTGAGCTATTACGCACTCTTTCAAGGGTGGATTCTTCTAGGCAAGCCACATGGTTGTCTCTGCACCTTTACCTCTTTTTTCACTGAGCGGTCATTTAGGAGCCTTAGCGGGTGATCCGGACTGTTTCCCTCTCGACAATGAAGCTTATTCCCACCGTACCAGAGTTTGCCTTGATTTGGTAACACTCTTGCGGTCTGCACCGAAACAGTGCTTTACCCCTAGATGTCCTGTTAATTACTGCGCCTCAACGTATTTCAGAGAGAACCAGATAGCTCTGGGTTTGACTGGCATTTCACCCCTAACCACAACTCATCCGCTGATTTTTCAACATCAATCGGTTCAGACCTCTACTTAGTTTCACCCAAGCTTTATCCTGGTCATTGATAGATCACCCAGGTTCAGTCCATAAGAAGTGACAATTGTCCTATAAAGACTTGCTTTTGCTATGACTCCGGTGAGTTCCCTTAACAAAGCCACTGTCTTTGAGTCCCCAGCTCATTCTTCAATAGGCACGTAGTTAGAGCCCATGGCTCCTCCCACTGCTTGGGAACTTAGGGTTTCATGTTCTCTTTCACTCCCTCATAAGGGTTAATTTCACCCTTCCCTCATGGTACTACTTCGCTATTAGGCAGCCAGGAATACTTAACCTTGCAATGTGGTCTTTGTTGATTCACACGAGATCATATGTGCCTCATACTATTCGGGTCAAAGCATAAGATAATGATGCTTTCAGCTAGTGGACTCTGGCCATCTAGTGTGCAGCACTCCACCGCTTCACCTACCAGCATGACGCTTTTATTGCTCTCCCATAAATCCGTTTTCACAGTTTAAACTGCTCCTATATCGCTCGCCGATACTATCGGAATAGCTTTTTCTTTCAATTCATATGGCTACTAAGATGTTTCTCTTGACGGGTTGTCTCTTGCCTGCCCATGATGAATTCATTAGAAGTTCAAAAGGTTAAGCTATTCGGGAAAGCTTATTTCCAAAAATCAGTTCACGCTACCGATACGGCGATGCCATTGCTAGATGATACAAGATTTTTTGGGACTTCATTCAATTACCCAAGCTTGTACTAATCAGTTTTAGTATATCGTAGGCTTTTATCAATCCAAAAGGGGAGAATGAAGCAGTAAGAATGCAATAGAGATCCTAATTCAAGCAGATATAGATAGTTTTGATGTCTATCAACCTAAGTGAGCAACCAAAGAAGTAAAAGAAAGCAAAAGAAAGCAATTAAAGAGCAGTAATGGCAAAGAAAAATAGAGCAAAAACAGAGTAAAAACTGAACTAAAGCAAAGTAAAACTAAACTTCAGAGATTAAAAGATGGTTCAAGATCAAGGCAATGGTGATAGGGTGATTCATGTTCATGTCTAGGGTGATCAAAACAAGCAATTCTAAACACTCAACCTTAGGTAAGGAACACTAATATAGACTAATCCAATCTCTTTACTTAAACACATAATCACCAAGCATTAAAATCAAGTTCCATAAAACCAATTAGCATGCTAGACATCTAATCTCTTAGGCTAAGTTTACTTATCTCTTATATGATATATCAAACATCAACTCACATTCTCATGCATAATCAATGTCAAAAGGCAATTTCTCATCAATATGGTACTAAGCAATAAGCACATTCAAGTAAGAAATGATAGATGCAAAGACTCATGATTATCAAAACACCATTTTCAAGCATTGAATTTCATTCAGAAATTTCATCAAACACTTGGTGTGCATGTGAAAACCCTAAAATCAACTTCTCCAACAAAGAGGTACTAAGCATTAAGCATAATCATATAAGAAAGAGAATGAGAAGATCTAAGCCCTAATCAACCTAAACAATCACCAAAATCACCCCATCTGCTCTAATCTCAAACCTAAAGAAAACTACTCACTAATCATGGTGAAAACCATCAACTCTATGAAGAAAATATAGTTAATCATGATTAGGAAGATAAAAGATTAAGGAAAATGCAAACTATTATTGAAATAAGCAAAGATTCAAATTACAAAACCAAAAACCTAAAACAAAGAAGAAGAGACGGCTGGATAAAGAGATGTGTCCCCATAAATTAGGGGTTTTAAGTATTTATAGGAGTCTAATCGAAAATGGCAAAATTATAAATAAATGATCTTCCGTCTGGCAGCGTATCGGTCAGTTGTATCGGTCTTCAGTGACCGAAATGGATTGAGCGGTTTCATGAAAATTGCGATATCTGTTGAACGGCATATCAGAATGACCTGAAATAAAGTTCTCATGAAAGCTAACTAACGTGGCTATAACTTTCTTGAAGAGTGAAGATGCTGAATAGGGACGGAGGCTACTCGTCCGAGCTGATCTTCAAGTCGGTCAAGATCAACGGTAAAAACTCCAGATTTACATGTGATCACTTTATTCGCCGTAACTCTTCAACCACTGATGGGAATGACTCGAAACGAATTCCAAACGAAGGCTATCTCAAGTGGCTACAAAGTTGATGAAGGACGCCGAAGCCAAATCGGAATGGAAACACCTCATATGAGCTGATCTTCAGTCGATATGAATCTTATCGGTCACTCCTGACCGATACTGGTGACTGAAATTCATCCGATGGGTTTATGTCTATCACTTCTGATCGATACTGGTGACCGAAATTAACACAGTGTGTTTTTGTCGACCACATCTGACCGATACTGGTGATCGAAACTGCACCATTTCGGTCACCCAAGACCGAAATTCACCAGGCTCTGACCAATAGGGGTTGAGCGGTTTCACGAAAACTTCTGTAACTTTCTAACCACTTATGGGAATGACCTGAAACCAACTCCAGACGCACGCTAACGCACGGGACTACAACATTGGGGAAGACAGTTGAAGCTGAATCGTCTTAGAGATGCTTTGTCCGAGCCAGTTTTGTCAGGTGAAGTTTCTGGCTGCTTCAACAAGGTGCACCTTCTTCTTGGGTCTTTTCATGTCTTGTGCTGCACCCACCATCATCTCCCATGCTCTTTGTAGCTCAATGAGTACCTACAAACATCTTTTATGCAAAGAAAATACAAACTACATCCTAAATGCAACCTAAGTCTAAAAAGAGAAGAAAATGGGACAAATGATAAGGAAAACATGCAAAAGAGAACCAAAACATGCACTAAATGCAGGCCTAAATGATGTATATACAAGAGATATCAACACCCCCACACTTGCCTTTTGCTTGTCCTCAAGCAAATAATAACAAATGGGAGAGTGAGGTTTGAAAGTGGGAGCTCAAAACTAAAGGTGTCAATGGAAAAATTGTTCTACTTTAAAGACTTTAGCCATACCTATCATAGCAAATAATGAACTCTAGCTTAGCCTACACAAGCATTCAAATCAACCAACTCTTTAACATTCATTAATCAGTAACCAATGGATCTTGTTTGTGCAAATCAAGAGAAAACATTTGGTCAAGGGACATGGTTATGAGATAAAAATGATCTCATTCAAATAAGGGTTCAAAGATTCAGGGGATCACTCAATGAAATGATTCTATCTTAGGCAAAATGCTAAAGGTAAAAGCACATCTATGCATACAAGTCAAAGCTCTCTTCTACCCTTTTTACCCAAGATGAACCTAATTAGTTCTAAAACCCCAAGTGAAACTCCTAAATCTACCCTTTCCCAAAGCACTTGATCACTTCCTTCTTCATATTTGGGGAAACTACTTCTTCTTTTGCTTGTGTGGTTGACTTCATTTTGGAACTTGCTCTTCTTTGTTGCATGATTGGCGCCATTTTCATCACCTTTGGTGGATTGCTTGGTCTGATTACTCCTTTTGGATGACCTTTTGTGAGCTTTGTTGTTGATGGCACCTTTCTTCTTTAGCACTTAGAGCTTTCTTCCTAGTTAACTTAACCACAAAATGAACTGTTCCCCCATACTACCAATCCCATACTTCTTCTTCTTCTCAAAGATGTAAACAATTAAAGCTCAAACCACTTACCCTACCCTTTCCCAAACTCCTAACCTAATAACAAGCTCAAAATGCAAACTGGTGTCTACAAGAGAGCTTCTCCTTGCCAGCCTTATTCCTAACACTTTTTGCCAAGATAAGATCGAAAATGATGCAATGCAAGGCCTCACAACTCTCACAATAGTGTTTAGGTTCAGAAAGAAGGATTGGTTTTAGGGTGTGGTTAACTGTCCCATAATGATGAGGATCAGCTACTTGGATTAACAAGAGTGGTAAGAAGGGAAGAAGATAATCCAAGTATGTATATGGGTAGCCATGTAATCACTTTCAATGCACAAACAAGAAAATTCAAAGTCAGGATTATGGTTCTAATAAGATAGAGTTGGAGTCAAATCAAAGCAAGCTTCAGCATAAGACAAGAATATCCATGCAAGTAGTCAAGATATGGTGCAGCCTTAACTTCAAACTCACTACAATGCAATCAAACAACAGATAACCAAGGCATTGAAAACAATTCAAACATTAATATCTTGACAAGTGTTTATCATCTACTCCCTATGCAAATGTATGTAATCCTATATGAAATGCATCTAGACTCAATCTTAGTTATGTAAATGCAACTAAATGATCTTTTTGGTTCCAAAAAAATTGAAAATTTCATGGATTTTCAGTGCACATAGATGAATGCATGAGACTCAAGTATGTAAAAGAGAAAATAAGAAAACAGAACACAATGTTAAATGCAATGCCCTCTCCCACACTTGAATTACACAGTCCCTTGTGTAATAGAAGCTTGAAGGAAGGTAATAAAAGATATTCATAAGTATTTAGGAGCAAAGGAGCATGATTGTGTACCTTAGAGGGATTTTGGTCAGAGTGGTCCCAACTTATAACAATTTGCCTTGAATCACACTTGCTCCTGTTATTGAAAGAAAACAAGAAAAGAAAGCATAAAATGCAATAATATGAACAAGGATAACAAGGGAATACCTCCCAAGAGTGCTTGTTTAGAGTCACTAAGCTTGACTTGTCATGCTCCTTAAGATCATGGAGGATGATGAAGTGGAACTGAAGTTCCTTCTCCTTTCCTCCTGAACAATGTGTTTGGTCCATAGTAGAGCTTCTCCTTAGGTTTCCTGACTCTCTTTCTTGGTCCTCTTGGTCCACCATACAACTTCACTTTGATTCCATCAAACAATTCAAGAAGACAAGCACCATCAAATGCTTCACCATCATACTCATTCTGGTCAAGAGGGTCTTCATCTTCTTTTAGCACTTCAGCCTTGAATCCCCTCAGCTCTTTCTTGACATCAGGTGGCTTCTTAGCAGCTCCTTTCTCAACTTTAGTGATGCTTCCACAAAAGCTTGAAGGTGGAGGCTTCATTGCATAGCTAACTCCACCATTCACCTTCTTGAGGGTGACTCTCTCTTTGGTGAAGTCAATATCAGCGCCTGTTGTGTTCAGAAATGGTGTCCCAAGTAGTAGAGAAGGCTTCTGAGTGTGAACCATTTCCATCACAACAAAATCAGTTGGTATCTTGCATGCTCCAATCCTCACAGAAAAGTCTTCAATGAGACCAACATGTGTTCTTGAAGAAGAGTCCACAAAAGTGATTGTGGAATCATATGGTTTCAGCTTGGTGACTCCTAGTTCTTTTGCCAAGTCAAGTGACATCACATTGATACTTGAACCTGTGTCACACATGGCCTCTTCCACAACCAATTCACCAAGCTCACAAGGGACTAGAAACTTTCCTGGATTACCAAGCTTCTTGATGTTCTGTTCCTTAAACTCAGATACTCCAGTTTTAGCTCTTAGTTTCTCAAGCTCCTCTTGACCATTCAGACCTCTCATTTCCATCTGAGCAGCATAAAGGGTCTGATACTTCTGTATTAGCTGCTTTTTGAATCTTCCTGGAAAAGAGATAGTGGGTTGATAAACAGGAAGGATAGCAGCTTGAGTCTTCTCTTTAACATCAGGAGCCTCAATCAAGTATTCCTTAGTATCATCAACAAGTTCATGTGGCGCCCACCACTCTTCTTCATCTGTGTTTTCCCCTTCTTCAAAGGGTTCTACTTCTGCAAGAATTCCTTGAGAGCGTGGTGCTGGTGCAGTTCCTTGTTTGACCACCATGTCAGCTTCAACAACCTCAGCTTCAATGGCTTTGTCTTCTTCATCATCCTTGGCATCACTAGCTGACCTCAAGTGAAAAACACTTCCCCCACACTTAGACTCAATGCCCACATTGATGATAGAGGGTGTCACCTTTGGAATAATCTCAGCAATAGAGTTTTCTTTCTCAGCAATATCAGTTAGGGAAGTGGAGGAGATACCATAACAATGCTGTAAGGGCTTCTTGAAGGTGAGTGGCTGAGCATTGTTCTCTTGTTTACTCAGCTGCATAGTCAAGGAGTCTATTTGGGATTGGAAGTTGTTGATGGTGGAGGCAATACTTCTTTGAATTTCAGCAGCCATGCTTCTCTGAATTTCAGCCATACCTCTTTAAATTTAAGCAGCCATGATCTTTTGAAATCCTCCATTATTAAGTTGTTGGAGTTGCAGGAACATCTCCTTAAGGTCCAATGCATGTGAAGGTTGGGAGGTGTTGGCGCCAACTGTTTGAGAAGTAGAACCTTGATGCTGTTGAGTATGAGTGTCTCCATAGGACTGGTGTACACAAACATCATGGTCTTGGTTCATTATTGGCGCCTCTTGTAGTTGAACAGCTTTGATTTGATGCTCTTTGTAGTGGTTTTGTGGAGCAACACTAGGAAGAGGTTTAATGGTCTTATTAATCAGCAAGTCAACTTTCTCTTGCAAGGCTTTCATCTCATACAGTGCTGTCTCTAGCTTTTCTTCAGTTTCCTTTGAGTGTTGCTCTTTATCATCAACATAATCCCAACTATTGAGTGCCATATTCTCTACTAGAAGCCATCCTTCATCAAAATCTTTACCAAGAAAGTAACCATTGCTTGCAGTATCTAGAAGGATTCTAATCGTTGGGAGAACACCTCTGTATAATTTGGAGAGTAGCATTTCTTTGGTGAAGCCATAGTGAGGACATTGATGAGTGAAGCCTCTAAACCTTTCCCAAGTGTCTCCAAAGCTCTCATTAGACTACTGTTTGAAGTTTGTGATCTCATTCCTGAATTTTGCAGTTCTTGAAGGAGAGAAGAACTTGGTTAAGAAAGCACCTTTGCATTGTTCCCAAGTATTGATGCTGCCTTGTGCTAAAGACTTTTCCCACATTTGAGCTCTACCACCAAGAGAGAATGGGAACAATATGAGTTTCAGCCCATCATCTGAAACTCCACTAAGCTTTGTCAAAGCACATATCCTTTCAAAGTGATCCAAGTGCTCAAGAGGATCTTGGTTGGGCAATCCAAAGAACTTCTTTTCTTGAATCAAAGCAATCATGCTGCTCTTTATCTCATAGTGGTCAGTCTCCATAGGTGGAAGAATACCTTGTCTTGAAGCATAACTTGAAGGTATATCAGCATCACCAATAGGTCTCAATGGTCTTTGAAACAAAGCTCCTTGTAAACCATGTGGACCTTGTTGTCCTTGTAAGCCTTGGATTCCTTGAGGACCTTGTGGACCTTGCAAACCAAAACCAGCAGCATACTGATGTTCTTCCATGCTTCAACAGCTGAATTCTGATTCTGCAAACCCAAAATCTTTGACCTTGAACCTCAGTTGTAGTTGTAGACACTTGAGAGCAAGTGTTGTGGTACCTACAAAAGAAATTCTAGACCAAAAGAGAAATCAGTAACCAAAATCGAAAATAACAATGCTTGATCTCAAGATCTCTACAAATCCTACTGAACAAAGCATCCCCCTAATGGCAACGGCGCCAAATTGATACAAGACTTTTTGGGACTTGATTCAATTACCCAAGCTTGTACTAATCAGTTGTAGTATAGCATAGGGTTTTATCAATCCAAAAGGGGAGAATGAAGCAGTAAGAATGCAATAGAGATCCTAATTCAAGCAGATATATATAGTTTTGATGTCTAACAACCTCAATGAGCAAGCAAAAAAGTAAAAGAAAGCAAAAGAAAGCAATTAAAGAGCAGTAATGGCAAAGAAAAACAAGCAAAAACAGAGTAAAAACTGAACTAAAGCAAAGTAAAACTAAACTTCAAAGATTAAAAGATGGTTCAAGATCAAGGCAATGGTGATAGAGTGATTCATGTTCATGTCTAGGGTGATCAAAGCAAGCAATTCTAAACACTCAACCTTAGGTAAGGAACACTAATATAGACTAATCCAATCTCTTGGCATTAATCCCTTTTCTAATCGCATATTCAAGATAAATCTCTTTACTCCAACATATAATCACCAAGCATTAAAATCAAGTTCCATAAAACCAATTACCATGCTAGACATCTAATCTCTTAAGCTAGGTTTACTAATCTCTTATATGATATATCAAACATCAACTCACATTCTCATGCATAATCAATGTGAAAAGGCAATTTCTCATCAATATGGTACTAAGCAATAAACACATTCAAGCAAGAAATGATAGATGCAAAGACTCATGATTATCAAAACACCATTTTCAAGCATTGAATTTCATTCAGGAATTTCATCAAACACTTGGTGTGCATGTGAAAACCCTAAAATCAACTTCTCCAACAAAGAGGTACTAAGCATTAATCATAATCATATAAGAAAGGGAATGAGAAGATCCAAGCCCTAATCAACCTAAACAATCATTAAAATCACCCCATCTGCCCTAATCTCAAACTTAAAGCAAACTACTCACTAATTATGGTGAAAACCATCAAATCTATGAAGAAAAGATAGTTAATCATGATTAGGAAGATAAAAGATTAAGGAAAATGCAAACTATTATTGAAATAAGCAAAGATCCAAATTACAAAACCAAAAACCTAAAACAAAGAAGAAGAGACTGCTGGATAAAGAGATGTGTCCCCAGAAATTAGGGATTTTAAGTATTTATAGGATTCTAAGCGAAAATGGCAAAATTTTAAATAAATGATCTTCCGTCTGGCAGCGTATTGGTCAGTTGTATCGGTCTTCAGTGACCGAAATGGATTGAGCAGTTTCACGAAAATTGCAATATCTGTTGAACGGCATATCAGAATGACCTGACACCAAGTTCTACTGAAAGCTAACTCACGTGGCTATAACTTTCGTGAAGAGTGAAGATGCTGAATAGGGACGGAGGCTACTCGTCCAAGCTGATCTTCATGTCGGTCAAGATCAACAGTAAAAACTCCAGATTGACATGTGCTCACTGTATTCGTCGGAACTCTTCAACCACTGATGGGAATGACTCGAAACGAATTCCAAACGAAATCTAACTCAAGTGGCTACAAAGTTGATGAATGACGCCGAAGCCAAATCGGAATGGGAATACCTCATCTGAGCTGATCTTCAGTCGATATGAATCCTATCGATCACTCCTGACCGATACTAGTGACCGAAATTCATCCGATGGGTTTTTGTCGATCACTTCTGATCGATATTGGTGACCGAAATTAACACGGTGTGTTTGTGTCGACCACATCTGACCGATACTGGTGATCGAAACTGCACCATTTCGGTCACCCAAGACCGAAATTCACCAGGCTCTGATCGATAGAAGTTGAGCGGTTTCACGAAAACTTCTGTAACTTTCTAACCACTGATGGGAATGACCTGAACCCAAGTCCAGACGCAAGCTAACTCACAGGGCTACAACATTGGTGAAGACTGTTGAAGCTGAATCGTCTTAGAGATGCTTTGTCCGAGACAGTTTTATCAGGTGAAGTTTCTGGCCGCTTCAACAAGGTGCACCTTCTTCTTGGGTCTTTTCATGTCTTGTGCTGCACCCACCATTATCTCCCATGATCTTTGTAGCTCAATGAGTACCTACAAATATATTTTATGCAAAGAAAATACAAACTACATCGTAAATGCAACCTAAGTCTAAAAAGAGAAGAAAATGGGACAAATGATAAGGAAAACATGCAAAAGAGAACCAAAACATGCACTAAATTATGTAATTACAAGAGATATCACTAGACTTAGGTTTTGAGATCTTGGCGTTTTGATAGGGGTCTAGTTTTACCCAATTTATAGTACTACTGCAAGTACACAACGATGCAGTTGTAGCACAAAGGGTTATCGAATCCAAAGGGAGTAAGCTACTACACTACAGAATTTAGATTCAGTTATGCTAAGCGATAATGAATGAATGAAAAGTGAAATAACGAAGTAAATAAAATCAGGCGATTTAATGATATTTTCTAAAGTTCAGAGGGCTAAAAATGCTAAACTAGGATAATTCACAGGTTGAATCCGAGAATGTAGAATGCATCGAGAATATTTAAAACCGTCTAGAACTCGAAACACATTGATATATTAATCAACTCTCGTTGCAAAAATTATCTATGCCTAAATTCCAGAATTTCAAATCTCTTTGCAAATTCTAACAACTTAAACAAGCAGTAATGATCAGGTTTCGATTGTTCACAAAATTTCTAAATCAAATCTCTTTGCAGATAGTAATTTTGCACATCTAAGACTAGCTCATGTGATTAATAATATTCTCATATTTATTAAACATCCTAGGATTCGATTAATAGATGATCAGTCCTAAAATCGATATGTGTGCAAGTCTAGATGAAGAACCAATGGATTTTCCTAACAGTTTAACAATTCTACAAACTTTTCATCAACCTTTAAATCATCCTAACCTAACTGGCAGATTACTCAAACATGGATGTGGATGAACAAAACATAACTGAATAATACTGCATATAAAAGATAAAGGTAGAGATACAAGGGTTCAAAAGTTTCGCTAAAAGAGTACAAGATTTGTCTCCCTCAATGCTCTGAAATCAATCTCTCTCAAAAGCTCTCTAGAAAATCAGATACAAGTCAAAGAATGGCTGAAAAACCTAATATATAAGCTAAAACACGAGTGGGACACTTTTGTAAATAGTGAAACTTATGGGCCAAAAGTGCAAACCTTCCTCCATCTTTTAATTAACACGCGACTATAAATATATTTACAAGAATGAAGAAAATGGAGCAAAAATCTCTTCCTCAGATGTGGGTGACGAGCGTCAACCATGGTTGGTGATGATCGTCATCATAGAGAGTAATGCCTTCTTAGTTGCTTCATTCAGGAAGAATTCTTGCTTTGATCCAAAATGCTCCAAAACCTCAAATTGTGCTCCAAGCATCCAATAACCTGTAAAGACTCTACGAGGACTTTAAAAAGACAAAAAAACACTCAATAAAAAGAACTTATGTCATGGTTAAAAACCATAAAACCATGATATATTAACTCCTCCAGACTTAGCTTTTGCTAGCCTTCAAGCAAACATAAGACTAAGAACAGAGTCGAGGTTTGAAAACAGAAACAGTCAGCTAACCTGAGGAACGCCACATTGATTAATACTTTCTAATCCACATACCACTGAGCCAACACAAGATAATATTTCAGTATACGTATCACAAGCTTAGCAATCTCTCAAATACAGTCCATGCACCTTCAAGAAATCCGAAATCTCTACTGTTAACTCCTTTCATTTATTTAAGTGTGATATCTCATCAAGGATTTATCAATCAAATCACATACAGATTCTTTCCCTTCCTAATTACTGAACAAGTTAATCTCAATACATCTCTCCTATTTTCTCTTCACTTGATCTTTTTTTTATGATATCTTATCTTTCTTTTCTCATTTTTGTACAGCCTAAGAATTGGTGCTATTCATTACTTGTGTTCCGTGTGAGGAGAGAGGTTCATGAGGTTTACTACTTGTGTTCCTTGTGAAGAGACAGGTTCATGTGCACCATTATATAGACTTATGCTCTAAAAGCTATATCAGGGAAGATCAAAGTGAGACTATACCTAAACATTATTGACAGTGTTTGAAAGAGAGAATCAAGATCAATGAATATCAAGCCCTTATATGAGAAGTTAAAAGATCATTAAGGTGGAGTCAAAAATAGATTTTCCAGATTCTCTAAGAACCGAAACCTTCTTTGCTAAACTGATCTACATATGATCTTCTACTTAGTGAGACATGTAATCAACATTTGTGGCAATAGTTCTTGTTAGCATTAATGTTTTGTTGTTAGTTCTAAGAAAACCTGACAGTTTCAACAAAATTTTGACTCAATAAAACAGGTTTTTGACACAACTAAAACACTCTAAAACACTCTAAAACACTCTAAAAAAAGAACACTATGTCAGCAACAACCTCCCCCCAGACTTAAACAACAATGTCCCCAGTGTTATCAAGCCTGAAGGTGGTCAATTAGAAGTAATAGAACGTGTTGAAACAAGTTTGAAAGTGGTGCCTCACGAAGGAGTTGGTGATGAGTGTTAAATTATCCAAACGTTATGTTATCATGTGTACTCCATAGTTAGACTGTTAGGGCACTCAAACACACATTAAAAACATCAAATATAGCATAACTCATAGTTCAACAAGTGCATAAAACATCATCAGAGAAACTGACAAACTTACTCAAAAGAAAGACATAAAACTGACTCAAAAGAAAAAAAAGGGAAAAAGAACATGTAACCGAGATAGTGGAGGAACTAGTCCTCATCCTCAGAGTCAGCCTCATGAGGTGCATCAGGGCGAATGCAACCGCAGTTGCTGACAGTGGCGACGGCGTTCCAAAGGCCATCGAAGCTCTGAATAACATAGTCCTGAAAAGCTGTTATATCCATAGGAGTCGGAGGATCAACAAGACGCCTAATATGCGGAAGGTCTAGCGTGGGCAGTGGCTGGCATCGTGATGGTCTGGCCTGATCCACAACAGCAGAAGAAGAAGTGCCAGCTGAAGCTCCTCGATGGTGTCGTGTGGGCACAGCGGATCGTAGCAGTGTCGGGTCAGGCAGAAATTGCAGCAGACGGGGATCGCTCTGGATCGTAGTAAGGTCCCGGTTGGGCAACTGCACACCCACATACTCCCCAACAGGAGTAGAAAAACACCAGATCAACCTTGGCTTAAGCCAAGTCACATGTTCCAAATGTGCCTCATCCATGAGGGCTCGCGCAGTGACAATCCTACAGGGCTCTGTGTCGATTTTAAAGTGCTGAAAGATAGGCGTGAGAAGGCTGCTAATGCTCTTCGTCTTGGCGCCTGAGCTTGTGAATGGTTTGGTCTTCAGAGAGATCAAATGCTCTGATCATACTCTCCATCGGGATCTCATCACCAAGCATGGAAAATAATCCATAATACAGCAAAATGAGCTCACTAATGCACATCTTACTAAGTGCAGGCTTACAAAGAATGGTGTTCCCTACAAGTGGGTCTGATAGGTGCTTAACTTAGATATCTCTGTGCGGTTTGCAGATTGATTGATTTAGTGGCTTGATCATGTTTGTTGCATGTTATTGGTCTTGACTACCCTGGGTTTGATACTAAGTAATCCTCAATTCATCATTGCTCTAGCCTTGAACCTGCACCTTATTGTTCTTTGCATTTGATCATCTTCTGTTCTGTTCTCCCTTGTTTTTAGTTGCTTTGCCTTGCATTTTAAGTTATTGCACTTTGCTTTCATTCTCTCATCTTGCATTTCCATTTGACTCTTGCCTTCTTTTATTCCTGTTGCATTTAGCCTTCTTTGCATTTCATACTCTGTTTTAATCTTGATAGTCTTCTCTTTTATGCATGCATTTGATCTTTGATCATTTAAGTTGTTAGATAATCCCATTTTTATCATAATTGGTTAAGCTTTGTTAGCACTTTTCATCCCTTTATTCTAGCTCCTAGATATATTGATAAAACCTCTTATATACTACATCTGATTAGAGAGGGATTGAGTTAAGACTTGCAAAAGTCCTTCTTCAATTTGGCGTCGTTGGCATTCTAGGATTGCTTAGATAGTTGAGTGTAGGTTCTTGCTTAGACTTAATCACTTTCTTGCTCTATTTTCTCAGGTACAATGGCTGACCAACACCATCATAGACCTGCTTATTAAGCTCAGTTCAGAGAAGATGAAGCTCCGGTTCAGAGGTTACTTAGGCCAGTGCCTCAGATTGCTAGAAGAGCACAACACATTGGTTCTCATGATGCTCCTTACCTTCATAGCAGACACAGAGGTATAATGATATCTCTTGTATTTACACCATTTAGGCTTGCATTTAGTATATGTGTTTGGTTCTTTTTTGGCATGTTTTCCTTAGTTTTTGTCCCATTTTCTTCTCCTTTTAGACTTAGGTTGCATTTATGATATAGTTTACATTTTTCTTGCATTATGGATGTTTTTAGATGCTTATGAGGCTAAAAGGAGCTTGTAGGAGCTTTCAGGATGATCCAAGAAGCTAGCTGGGCCAAAAAGAGCAAAAGGGACCAAGGCATACGATCTTTGTAGAGCCTATCGGTCTGTGCACGGAGGCTATCGGTCAAGGAGTGACCAATACAAGCCCTATCGATCAAAGCTATCGGTCAAGAAGTGACCGATAGAAGTGGACCGAGTATATATTGGTCACCCTATCGGTCACCTTCCAGACCGATAGGATTCATATCGATCAAGCCTAGACCGATAGGAACCCAGTCCGACCCTGTTTTATTTACACTTTTGCCATTACTCTAAGGCTTCCTTCTTTTTTCTATAAATTGCCCATTTTCTGGGATTTTCAGTATGTCTTGTCAATTTACTGTTCTTAAGCATTTTCTTTGAGTTTGTAAGACAAATCTTTTGCTTTATTTAATATAAGTTTGTATTTGCCTTTAATCTTTCTTTAATCTCTCTTTTTATCATGATTAGCATCTTTTCTTCTTGTGATTTGGTATTAAACATGGCTATTAGTGAGTAGTTTGCTTAGGGTTTCTAGATGTGGTAGATTAGGGGAATTTAGAGTTTGATTAAGGTTTGTTTAGTGCTTCATTATATGGGTTTCTCTCTATTGATCTGTTTTTAAACTAGATTTGTCTTGATCACACTTATCTAGAATTTAGGCTTTTTCTTATGCCCACCAAGTGTTTGATGAAATGCTGATCTTGTTTGATAGAGGATTTGCTGGCCTTGGCTCAAGATATTGACTGTTTGAGAATCATTTTGACATGAATAGAGTTGTTTATTAATACTTGCTGAATGTTTTAGCACTAATGAGAGTTAGTTCTTGTTAAGGTGTTTAGCAAAGGGCTATTTTACAAGACATTGGATCTAGTTTGCTTATTTGTGAACTCTATGTCTATGAATCACCATTGCTAGCTTGTTTGTTTGATCAATGCTGTTTGAAACAACCTTAATTAGTTCTTGAATTCCCCAAAATCAATAACCACATCTAGGAACTTGCTTTTTCTTTTGTTATATTTCAAATTTGCTCTATTTTGCTCTTTTTTATTGCTTAATCTTGTTTAATTTTCTTTCCTTAGTTCTCTTTGTTGCTTGATCATCTTAGGGTGTTAGATTGGTTGCTTAGGCTACAAAAACCTTCTCTGCTTGCTTGACTTAACGAATTTTTCTCTCAACTCTATTGTTTTCAACAAACCCATTTGGATTGATAAAACCCTATGCTATGCTATAACTGACTAGCACAAGGTAATTGAACCAAGAGACCCAAATACTCTTATGTCAATTTGGCGCCGTTGCCATTTGGGTTTTCTGTTTGAATCATTAGAGTTTGTAGAATCTTTAAGATCAAGCTTTTACTTTTATTTCGTTACTAACTTTGTTTCCAGTTTTGATATCTCTCTTATAGGTGTATGCATTTAAGGTCAAGAGGCACTGAACACTTGCAACCTTATCAGAACAACATATCACAGCTTGAGAGAGAGTTAAGAGCAAGAAGACAGAGAGAAAGATCACAACACTTTGAAAGACTAGGGATGAATAATCAAGACCCACATGGTGTGGATGATATAAGGTTCCAAGGTCCTCATGGAGTAGCTGGTGCTCAAGGAGTGCAGGGTCAACAAGGAGTTCAGGGCTTGCAAGGTGAGCAAGGCCATAGAGGTGCAGAACAAGGAGCAAAACCACTCAGAACCATTGGAGCTGGTGACGCCCCTAATGCCTACAACAACAGAACATGCATCATTCCACCAGCTGTCCAGAACAACAACTTTGAGATTAAGTCTGGCTTGATCTCCATGGTTAAGGGAAGCAAGTTCCATGGTTTGCCACTTGAAGACCCTCTGGATCACCTTGACAATTTCGATAGGCTCAGCTCCTTAACAAAGATCAATGGAGTTAGTGAAGATGGCTTCAAACTGAGGTTATTTCCTTTCTCTCTTGGAGACAAAGCACACCAATGGGAGAAAAACTTACCTCAAGGAAGTATCACCAGCTGGGATGAGTACAAGAGAGCCTTGTTAACAAAGTTCTTCTCCACTTCAAGAACTGCAAGAATAAGGAATCACATTTCAGGGTTTGCACAAAGGAACAATGAAAGGTTTGGTGAAGCTTGGGAGAGGTTCAAGGGCTTCACACTGCAATGCCCTCATCATGGCTTCTCACAAGCCTCTTTGCTCTCCACTCTCAACAGAGGAGCCTTGCCTAAGATAAGAATGTTTTTGGACACTACATCAAATGGGAACTTATTGTCAAAAGATGTGGATGAAAGATTGGAGCTGGTAGAGAATCTGGCTCAGTCTGATGGAAATTATAATGAGGAATTTGACAGAGCTCCAAGAACTGCAAAGGATGAGTTAGAGTCTAGTAGGAAAGAAATCAATTCTCTACATGAGAAGCTGGACTTGTTGCAAAGGGAGAAGAAAGAGGTTAACTTTGTTGGAGACATGGTTCAGCTTAATTATCAAGAGCAATGCCAAGTTGAGGAGATGAGCTACTTGGGTAATCAAGGTGGATACAATGGCTATGAGAACTACAGATCAAATCCCAACTTCTCTTACAGGAGCAACAATGATGCTAATCCACAGGATCATGTTTACCCTCACAGCAACAGCAAGCTGCCCCAAGACCTTTTGTTCCCTACAACAATCAAGGTTTTCAGCAAAGGAACCTCTCCCAAAGTTCACCAATGAAGTTGTTGATGATGCCAAGGAATAATTGATTGAAGTTCCTGATGTTAAAGAGAAGACTTAAGCTGCTATCCTTCCTGTTTACCAATCAACTATCTCTTTTCCAGGAAGATTCAAGGAACAGCTAGTGCAGAAGTATGAGACCCTCTATGCTGTTCAAATGGAAATGAGGGGTTGGAATAGCCAAGGGGAGCTTGAGAAGCTAAGGGTTAAAGCTGGAGCATCTGAGATTAAAGAGCTTAATGTCAAGAAACTTGGAGCTCCAGGTTGTTTCACCTTCCCATGTGAACTTAAAGGGCAGACCTTCAAAAGCTGTCTTTGTGATCTTGGAGCAAGTATCAACCTTCTCCCATCCTCTACTCCTAAAGCTCTTGGCTACACTCATCTTCAAGAGAGTAATGTGTCTCTTACTATAGCTGTTCGGACAGTGAAGACACCACTTGGGAGTCTCAAGGATGTACCAATTATGATTGAAGGAGTAACCATCCCCACTGATTTCTTGGTGCTTGATGTGAAAAGCCATATAAAGAATGATATCATTCTAGGAAGACCTTTCTTAGCCTCAGCTGGAGCAGTGTTTGATGCCAAAGAATGCACAATAGAGCTGAGACTGACCAAGAAGAAGGTTCTAAGGCTTGACTCCAAGGGGAATAAGCTGGAAAATGAGCAGGCCTTCTCAATGGACATCAAGAAGTTGAAGAAGCTTGGGAAGCATTGGCCAGAGTTTGAAGGCTATGTTGGTGAAAGTTTTGATGGTTGCTGCTTAACCAAGCTGTTTGCTGATACCACTGAAGAGGAGGTCTTCAAAGTGGGAGTTTCTGATTGCATTAATGAAGTTCTATTGGATGACAAAGAAGATGGGGTTGTCTTGAAGCCCTTTGTTTCTAAGAATGGTGAAGTCCACTACAAGATGAAAGGGGGGAACAAACCAAAACCCTTTGCTGTGTTGAAGGTTGATGGAGTCACCAGAAAGATCAAAGTGAGCACTGCAACACCAAGGAGTTCTACGACTCCTTCTCACCACCTCCATGATATTACCATATATTCTGCATATTTTGCATATATTTAGGATAGTTTTTCATGCATTCATCTTGCGTTATAGGCTAGTTTGTTCCATTTGTTGCATTTTAGGTCCTAGGTCCCTTTGCATTCACATTTTGCATATTTATTGCACTCTTGCATCATTATCAGGTTGTTTGGAGCACTCTGGAGTTGGTGAGTCTATATGGACGTGAGGAGGATCAAGACTAAGCTTGTGGACACTTGGAGAACTCAGCCATGCATGCAAAGGACCCGAGATCGAGTAGCGGATCGAGCAAGGCCGGTCGATCTAGATGAGATCGACCAGAAGATCGGGTGACCCAAGTCGATTCAAGAGGAAGGATCGAGACCAAGATCGAGAGAGGAGATCGATCTGGAGTACGGACGTAAATGACGCCATGCAGAACGAGAGCCAGATCGAGACCACGACTCGATCATCCAAGGATCGAGAAGAAGATCGAGGAAGGTGCTCGATCCATCCAACCAGATCCTAGAGACTAATCTTTCCTCTCCCAAAACGCCATGGTTGTAGAGGAGATTAGTTAGGTCATATAGTGAAATCTGTTTTCCTTGCTCTTCGATCTCTTTTTCCACCGAAAGCTATGGGTTTGGAGAAGAGATTGAGGAAGTGAATCATACCACTCGCCATGGATGGTTATTGTTTTGTTTTCAAGGCTTAGAGAAAGCTCATAAACGAGTAGATCTAAATGTTTTCAAACCAAAGCTTAAACATTTGACACTCTTGAATATGACCCTCGACCCTCAACCCTATTTTAGCATTTTAAAACCTCTGTTCATCATTCTGTTATCATTTAGCTTGCATCTTGTTCATTCGAAGTCGTTTTGCTTTAAGTTGTTAGATCGGTCTGTTTTGCTCGATTCAGTGCTCGATTTTTAGTTCTTAGTAGATTTGTTCTTTTGTTGCTCTGTTTTCTTTCAGTGTTAGTTAACCCTCTTCCAGGGATTTTAAAATAGTTTTGCATCTCATTTAGTCGTTTCATTTAGTTTTGTTCGATTTTACCAATCATTTTCCCGGTTTGCTTAGATTTGCTTCATCCTTGCATTCTTAGTGTTCTTCCTGCTTCCTAGGTTAGATTGATACCTCTTGCATACTATAATACATCATAGGTTGCTTGAGCTTTGATAATAACCTCAGCTTGCATAAAAATCCTGTTATCAAATGGCGCCGTTGCCATCAAAGTGGGTTTAGTAAAGACTAAGCCTTTACTTTAAATTTGGTTACTAATATCTTTCTCTTCACACTTGTGTCTTTCAGGTACATGAACGTACGCTCCAGGGGTAACAACAATCTACTTAAACCCCTAGACAATATTCACCAACTCGGTAGTTCAAGAACAAGAAGAGCAAGAGAGCAAGCTCAAGCCTTTGAAGCGATTGTTCAATCTGGTTCAGTAGACTTTGCAACAATGGCTGAGAAAGAACATCCTGAGGGAGGTCCACCAGCTCACGGTGGTGTAGGAAGGGGCGATGGAAACCCCAACCACGCAGCTAGACCCCCACAGATCATCGGTGCTGGAGATGCTCCTGATACGCATCACAATCGCTTTGGAATCACTCCTCCACCAGTACAAAACAACAATTTCGAGATAAAGCCAGGGTTCATCTCCATGGTTCAGAACAGCAAATTCCACGGGCTGGCTATGGAAGACCCCTTGGAGCATCTTGACAATTTTGAGCAAGTTTGTGGGATGATAAAGATCAATGGGATCTCGGAAGATGCTTTCAAGCTACGGCTCTTCCCATTTTCTCTTGGAGATAAGGCTAGGCATTGGGAGAAGACCCTTCCACAAGGCACCATTACTTCTTGGGCTGAATGTAAGAAAGCTTTTCTCTTAAAGTTTTTCTCAAGCACAAGAACAGCTCGGTTGAGAAGTGAGATCAGCTGATTCACTCAAAGGTAGAATGAGACATTCAATGAAGCTATATATAGATTCAAAGACTATACCATTCAGTGTCCTCGCCACGGCTTCAGTGAAGAGACTCTCTTGAGCACAATATACCGTGGAGTCTTACCCAAGATCAGAATGTTGCTTGACACGGCTAGTAAGGGCAATTTTCTTGGTTAAGAAATGGAAGAGGGTATGGAGTTAATCGAGAACTTGGCTTTGAGTGACGGCAACTACGCTGAAGATTATGACTGTGCACCACGAGGTTCTGAGCTAGAGTCTCAAAAGAAAGAGCTCAAGTCACTTCATGAGAAGATAGACAAGTTGGTGCTTGCAAACCAGAAGCATGTACACTTTGTGGGTAAAGCAGATGAAGTCTTAGTGGAGCTAGACTTGAGTCAAGAAGAAGCTAACTGGATTTCTGCTCAGAACTACAACAAACCTCAAGGTTATTCACAAGGTTACCAAGCCAACAACAATCTCTCTTACAGGAGTACAAACGTTGAGAACCCTAAAGATCAAGTGTACCCCCTCAGCTAGCAAAGCCGTTTGTTCCTTATAACAAGGATTTTCAACCGAATAATGGCTTTCAAGGGCAGAGGCAAGGGAACTTCCAGGGTCAGCAGCAGCAGCAAGGCAACAAAGGCTACAGTCCTATGTATCCTCCCGGCTTCGTTCCACAACAGCAACATATGCAACCCCAACCTCAAGATTCGGTTCAAGCGATGTTCCAGCAGTTGCTTCAAGGTCAAGCTTCAACTAATCAGAAGTTTGCCGAGATGAACAACCGTTTAGACTCCTCTCTTACTCACGTCTCAACTCAGATAACAAACCTGAACAACAAGATCAAGAAGTTAGAGAAGGGCAAGGCTAGTACAAGCGGCCAGAGCAGCTTACCGTGCAAGTGTGAGCAGAATCCCAAAGAGTATGCAAACGCTATAACACTAAGAACTGGGAAAGAACTTCCACCGCGAGTTGCTCCTAAGACCAATGAGGACATTGTGATTCAAGAGGGGGAGGGTAAGCTTTCAGCTCATGAATAAATCACCTTTGATAATGTGTGGATTGAGAGGCCAAGGAAAGGCAAAGAAGTAGCCGTAGAGAAGAAAGTGGCCAAGATGGGGAATGTAAGATTTCAGTTGATGAGGAGATTACTTTTGATAATGTATGGATTGAGAGACCAAGAAAGGGCAATGAAGTGGCTGTAGAGAAGAAAGTGAAGCAAGCTACTAAGGAGAAGGATGTTTATGTGCCTCCACCGTATGTACCAAAGCTTCCTTTTCCTGGCCGCTTCAAGAAACAGCTTATAGAGAAGCGCAAACTCTTATTTAGGAAGCATCTAAAGGACGTTGAGATCAAGTTGCCTCTTGTGGATTGTCTAGCTATGATGCTGAAGTGTGCTAAGTTCTTCAAAGACACCCTTACAAAGAAGAACAAGGAGAGTAAAGAAGTTTTGGTGCTTAGTGAAGAGTGTAGTGCTATTATCCACAGAGAAATAGTGCCTAAGAAGCTAGGAGATTCAGTATCCTTCACCATTCCTTGCGATTTGGGTCCATTGAAGTTTGAGAGCTGTTTTTGTGATTTGGGAGCAAGTATCAATCTCATGCCCCACTCTATAGCAAAGAAGCTAGGTTTCACACGGTTTAAAGAGTGTAGGATCTCCCTTGTGTTAGCTGACAGAAGTGTAAGGCTTCCAGTGGGTATGCCAGAAGATCTTCCAGTGAGAATAAGCAAAGTCAATGTACCAACCGACTTTGTTGTGCTTGAGATGGATGAAGAGCCTAAGGATCCGCTTATACTTGGAAGACCATTCCTTGCAACCGCCAGAGCAATCATTGATGTCAAGAATGGGAAGATAGATCTGCACCTTGGCAAGGACATCAAGCTGGATTTTGATATCAATGAGGTCTTGAAGAAGCCGACCATTGAAGGACAAGCATTCTACATTTAAACGTTAGATGCTTTGGCTGATGAACTGCTTGAAGAGTTGGTACAAGAGGATCACTTGCAGCTTGCCATGACAAAGGAGCACGGAGAGTTTGGTTTTCTAAGTGATCAGACTCAAGAATACGTTCATCTTCTTGATTAAAGGAAAGTTGTGAAGGAAGATGAAGGCGGATGCCTAGAGATCGATCAGGAAATCGAGAAGATCACTCGATCCAAGGCAGCAATCGACAAGAAGATCGAGGAGGCTGGTCGATCCAGGGATAAGAACGTTGAGAAGATCGAGAGAAGCCAATCGATCAGTTCAGAGAACGAGACGGGGACTCGATCTCCTGCTCGATCCACATCAAATCGAGTAGGTGAATCGAGTGAAGTTACTCGATCCGGACCAGAACGAGTGGAATATCGACTGGATGACTCGATCCCAGAGGGGACAACGGTTCAAGAAGGCAGTTTTAAGTCTAATGTCTCGGGTTCTAAGGAGGCTACTGAGGACGGGAACGTCAACACAAGCCACGAGTAGGACTAGAGCGAGCTGCTAGCCCCAAAGGTGGACCTAAAGGAGCTCCCAAAAGGGCTAAGGTATGCTTTCTTAGGGCTTAATGAGACTTATCCTGTGATTGTGAATGAGAATATGAGTGATGATGAGTTGCACTTGCTCCTTAATGAGCTGAGAAAGTATAGGAAGGCCATTGGGTACTCTCTAAGTGACATCAAGTGCCATTCACCAATGCTTTGCACTCATAGGATTCACTAAGATAATGAGAACTCTTCTTCTATTGAACATCAAAGGCGCTTAAACCCGAATTTGAAAGAAGTAGTTAAGAAAGAGATTCTGAAATTGTTAGAAGCTGACGTGATATACCCCATCAGTGACAACACGTTGGTTTCTCCTGTCCACGTGGTGCCTAAGAAGGGAGGGATCACGATCATTAAGAATGATAAAGATGAATTGGTTCCTACAAGAACCATAACTGGTCACCGAATGTGTATAGACTATAGGAAGCTTAATTCAGCTACTAGAAAGGATCATTTTCCTCTTCCCTTTATTGATCAAATGCTTGAAAGACTTGCTAATCATCCTTATTATTGCTTTCTTGATGGTTATAGTGGTTTCTTTCAAATACCAATCCATCCAAACGATCAAGAGAAGATGACCTTTACATGCCCTTATGGCACCTTCACATATCGAAGGATGCAATTCGGGTTGTGTAATGCACCGGCAACATTCCAGCGGTGTATGATGTCGATCTTCTCTGATCTTATAGAAGAGATGGTAGAAGTGTTTATAGATGACTTCTCTGTATATGGTGCGTCTTTTTCTGCTTGTTTGTTGAATCTTTGCAAGGTACTTAAGCGGTGTGAGGAGACAAACTTTGTGCTGAACTGGGAGAAGTGTCACTTCATGGTCAAGGAAGGGATTGTTCTTGGCCACAAGATATCAGAGAAAGGAATAGAGGTTGATAAAGCTAAGGTTGAGGTCATGATGAGTCTTGAGCCGCCGGTCAATGTAAAGGGAGTGAGGAGCTTCTTAGGTCACGCGGGCTTCTACAAGAGATTCATAAAAGATTTCTCCAAGATAGCAAGACCCCTCACGCGGCTGTTGTGCAAGGAAGCTGACTTTGTGTTTGATGAGGTTTTTTTCATGCTTTCAAGACTATCAAAGAAGTCTTGTATCCGCGCCAATAGTACAAGCACCGGACTGGAGTCTTCCATTAGAGATCATGTGTGACGCGAGCGACTACGCCGTGGGAGGTGTTCTAGGGCAGAGGAAAGACAAGAGATTGCATGTTATCTACTACGCCAGTCGTACCTTGGATGACGCACAAGTGAGATATGCTACAACCGAGAAGGAGCTGCTGGCCGTTGTGTTTGCTTTTGAGAAATTCAGATCATACTTGGTGGGCTCTAAGGTTGTTGTATACACGGATCATGCTTGCCTTGGTATGCTGACATAGCTTGTGGAGAGGAGCCTTCTCTTCTAGACCACTACCACAAGAAGAAATTCATGAGAGATGTCTCCCATTACTTTTGGGACGAGACATACTTGTACAAAAGAGGAGTGGACAGCTTGTATAGAAGGTGTGTAACAAGAGAAAAAGCTAAGGACATTCTTTTACATTGTCATGGCTCTTCATACGGTGGTCATTTCGCTTCCTTCAAGACTGCTACAAAGGTGTTACAAGCCGGCTTTTGGTGGCCGTCGCTGTTCAAAGACACTCATGAATTTGTTAAAGCTTGTGAAGCATGTCAAAGGGCAGGAAACATCACGAAGAGGAATGAGATGCCTCAGGTGCTAATCTTTGAAGTTGATATCTTTGATGCATGGGGGATAGATTTTATGGGTCCATTCCCATCTTCTTAAGTCCACAAGTTTATCTTGGTGGCGGTTGATTATGTGTCTAAGTGGGTTGAGGCTATAGCTTCCCCAACAAATGATGCAAAAGTGGTGATCAAGCTCTTCAAGATCATCATCTTCCCACGGTTTGAAGTTCCAAAGGTAGTGATCAGTGACGGGGACAGCCACTTCATCAACAAAGTGTTTGAAGGTCTCTTAAGGAAGTATGGCGTGAAGCACAAGGTAGCAACACCTTATCATCCTCAAACTAGTGGGCAAGTAGAGGTGTCTAACAGGCAGATCAAGGTTATACTAGAGAGGAGGGTTGGTGCTACTAGAAAAGATTGGGCGGTTAAACTCGATGATGCTTTGTGGGCTTACCGGACCGCTTTGAAAACCCCCCATTAGTACTACTCCTTTCACTCTTCTTTACGGCAAGGCATGTCATCTTCCTGTTGAGTTGGAGCATAGAGCGCTATGGGCAGTGAAACAGCTGAACTACCACCTCTAGATGGCTCAAGAGAAGCAGTTGATTCAGCTACATGAGCTTGATGAGCTACAGTTAGAATCTTACGAAAGTGCTAAGATCTACAAGGAGAGGACCAAGGCGGTTCATGACAAGAAGCTGGTTCATAAGGAGTTAAGAGAAGGCAGTCTGGTGCTACTCTACGACTCGAGGTTGAAGCTATTCCCAGGGAAGCTCAAGTCTAGATGGTGTGGACTGTTTGAGATCAAGGAAGTTCTTCCCTATGGAGCGGTTACATTGGTTGGCAAGAGCGGGAATGCTTTCACGGTTAATGGGCACAGGGTTAAGCCTTACTTGGCGGATGGCTACAGCAAGGAAAGCACCACCATGCTTCTCCAAGACCCACCTCAGGCCTAAACCAAGTTAAGTCTAGCTAAAGACGTTAAAGAAAGCGCACTTGGGAGGCATTCCCATGTCTATCTTGTACATATTTTTGCTTTCTTTCTATTTCAGTTTTATGCCTTTTATGTTTAAGTGTGTAGGTGAAAGGATAAGGGACTATAAGCCATGATCTTGGAGTCAAAAGAGGCGAGAAGGGCTAGGTATAGGCTAGAGATCGAGTGCTCGATCGACTCATCCTAGCTCGATCTTTACTAGATCGAGCTAGTGAATCGAGAGGAGTTAGTCGATCTGGACGAGATCGAGTAGACAATCGAGTGAGTCAGTCGATCATGGGAAGATAAACCACCCATGCGTATAGCTTGAAATGCAAACGAGTTGTAGATCGACTGACCTCACTGGATCCTCGAGAATAATCGATCAGTCTACTCGATCTGCCACTCGATCTAAGCAAATCGACCCCCAAATTGATCATGTGGCTCGATCCAAGGAGTACAGCCTAAGTGTTCAAAAATCATGGAACAAGAGGGTACAATCGATCTAAGACTCGATCCAATCTGAATCGAGTCCCTGATCGATCAAACTTCTCGATCCTAGCCAACATGGGCATGAGATCGAGTCCTAGATCGACCGAATGGACTCGATCTCGTGCCGAGATAAGTGACTTCTTTCCCTCTTTTCTTCTTTCCCTCCTGTTTTTAAATTTGAATTATGGTCAAGGCAAGCATCTTTGACCATGAAATATGTGACTTGACAACACTTTTGTCAGAAACCACTAAGTTTTGCCCATGGTTTTTCATTTCTTGTTGGCCTTTATATTTTCATGAAACCACACTCTCTCTCATTTGTATTCCGAGTTTTCTAAAGCAAGAGAGAGTGTGATTTTCTTTTCCTAAAGGCAAACAACATCTGTTTTCAATCTTTGCAAAGGTATTTTTTGGTTTCTTGTTTGAAATCTTTTAGAAAATTTCCTTTTATTTGCTTTGGTTGATAGTTAGTTGTTAGGGAGTTTAACAAATTTTTTAAAAATAGCTAGATATTAGGAAAAATTCTAGATTTAATCATATCTCTAGATTTCTTTCTCTATTATCTAGCTAATACTTTTATAAATTCCTCAAAAATCTAGGGTAATTGTTAAAAAGTTTTTCCTTCTACCTTGTCTTTCTCTCAACATTCGCCGCCTTTACTCATTCTCTTGCTTGAGGATTGTGTTTCAGGTACCATGGATCCCAAGAGAACGAGAGAAGAGACAAAACAAGAAGGAGAGGCCTAAGAAGTGGTTAAGGAGAGGGTTAGATGGACCAAGGAGGAGAAGCTAGCTAAGAAGAGGCTAGAGAGGCTCCAGTTTGACCCCACCAAGTTCGCGAGTAGAGATTTTCTGTCGAAGATGGGGATCTTGGGAGACTTTGACCAGCTTCTCAAGAACATTGGGCTCCGGTGCATATCAAGAATGGATTGCACAACCTATCATGTGGCAACCATCGACTTCTTGGCCACTTTGGAGTTCACCTACGAGAATCCGAGTCTTCCTACTCCTTCTCAAGGTCACCTCACCTTCAAGATAAGGAAGCAAGCTTATCATCTCTCCATCGTTGAGCTTTGCCAAGCCTACGGTTTGAAAGCCTATGCCAAGCAAGTTGAGTTCCCATCTTTCACTCAAGCAAACTACTTGTGGGATCTCATAAGCAACGATGACTACAAGGCGAATACGGCAAAGATCAAGAGAGTAAGGAGTCATGTGCTAAGATACACGCTCAAACTCATCGCCAACACCTTCAGTGGACGGTCCGTGGCTCCCACAGTCACCAAGAACGAGCTTTGCTTCTTGTTCCAAGGCGTTAAGCACCTCCTTTGCGACCCTAAGGAGAACAACGAGCCAATGGAGGATGAGCTCGGAGATGATGTTAACTACGGCTGCATCCTAGCTGCTTCCTTGGTGAAGTACAAGGCATATGCGATGCGATGCAAGGCGAGCTCGGCGCTGATAGGAAGCTTCCTCACTCCGATGTTTGTTCAAGTCGGTGTGCCACTTCCTGACTTCGTTCCTTGTGCAGAAAGAGCCTACATGGATGAGGTTTACATGAGAAACACGGATAGCTTGGGACGCACGCCAGCTGAGGGATTCTTTGCTTACCTGTACATTGATTGTGAGAATGAGAAGCGAGTATGCATCTTGCCAAACAAAGTAGAGACGGAGCTGCTAGGAGTTGGCAACATCGAGTTCTTGCTAAGTGTAGAGGAATGCTATGCACCTCTAGGAGCCACAGCCGCACCTCCACGACTTGCTCGCCCACGATCAGACTCCCCTACCTCAGATGCTGAAATGCCCGAGAGCTTCATCCTTCCAAAGCTTGACTTCGAGCCGAGAACGAAGGCGGAGAAGTTCCTTGCTTCTGTTGTGGAGATGCAAAGGAAAGTGAACAAGTGGCAGAGCAATATGATCAAGAAGCTTGCTCAGAAGATCAAAAAGCTTAAAGGCAACTCCCATGGTTCACCTTTAAGCGAAGAGGTCCAGCAGCCCGAGAAGAGAAGGAGATCAACCGGAGGCATTGAGATCCGTGAGCCCCAAGCAACGATCCAACCTGCACGCCATTCGGTTCATTAGCAAGCTAGCGTGGATAAGGGCAAGGCAGTAGCTCACAAAACCCCCAAGAAGAGCAAGAGGTCTGGAGCAACCTCAAGCTCCAGCACTACTTAGCTCCGAGGTACCAACAACCAAACCATTGTATATACCACGCATGTTTTCTTTGTTTTTGCTTTGTGTTTTGAACTCCTTTAAATTTGTTTGCCATCAAGACGGTGTCATTCAAGTTTGGGGGAGTGTGTGGTGTGTTTGACATGTTTTCTTTGCTCTTATTTTCTGTTATCATCCTTTGAGTCTTGCATTGCATCATAAGGCATAGAAAACACCAAAAAATGATAAATGTTTTTAAAATTTTCAAAAAAAAAAAGCATGTAGTTGCACTTGCATTGTAGAATATTTTAGGATTGAGTCTAGAATTTTTAAAAATCATTTAGGTTGCTGCATTTGCATAGGGAGTAAATAATAAGTTGTCAATGTTTGAATTGTTTTCAATGCCTTGGTTGTTTGTTGTTTGATTGCATCTAGTGAGTTTGAAGTTAAGGCTGCACCATACCTTGATTACTTGCATTTGATACTCTAGTCTTATATTAAAACTCTCTTTGATTTGATGCCAGCTCCATCTTATTAGAACCTTAATCTTGACATTGAATTATCTTGTTTGTGCATTGAAAGCGATTGCATGGCTTACCCATATACATATTTGGATTATCTTCTTCCTTTCTTACCACTCTTGTTAATCCAAGTAGCTGATCATCATCATAATGGGACAGTTAACCACGCCTTAAACCAAACCTTCTTTCAGACCTATACACTTTTGTGTGAGTAGTGAGGCCTTTCATTGCATCATTTTAAATCCTATCTTAGCAAAAAGTGTTAGGAATAGGGCTGGCAAGGAGAAGCTCCCTTGTAGACACCAGCTTGCATCTTGAGCTTGGTATTAGGTTAGGAGTTTAGGGAAAGGGTCATTTGAGTGGTTTAAGAGTTTCATGTTTTTATGTTTTCAAAAGAAGAAAGAAGTATGGGATTAGTAGCAAAAGGGGGAACAAGTAAATTGTGGTTAAGTAAAATAGATAAAAATGCTCTAAGTGTTAAAGAAGAGAGAGGCGGCAGCTGCAACAAAGCTAAGAAAAGGTCAACCAAAAGGAAAAAAAAAATCAGACCAAGCTGTCCACCAAAGGTGATGAAAGCGGCGCCAAACATTCAACAATGAAGAGCAAAGTTCAAAAATAAGAAGTCAACCACACGGCAAAGCCAAAAGGAGTTTCCCCCATTGTGAAGAATGAAGAGGATCAAGCTCTTTGGAAAAGGGTAGATTTAGGGGTTAACTTTGGGATTTAGAAGTTTTTAGGATCATCTTGGGTAAAATGGATAGAAGGGAGCTTTAACTTGCATGCATGGGTGTGCCTTTACCTTTAGCATTTTGCCAAAGATAGGATTCTTTCATTGAGTGATCCCCTGAATTTTTAAATCCCCTCTTTAAAATGAGATCATTTTCATCTCATGACCATATCCCTTTGACCAAATGTTTTCGCTTGATGTGCACAACTTGATCCATTGGCTATCGTTTAATGAATGTTAAGAAGTTGGTTGATTTGAATGCTTGTGTAGACTAAGCTAGGGTTCATTGCTTGATTTGATGGGTATGGCTAAAGCTTTTAAAGTAGAACAACCTCTTTGCATCTTAGAACTTATAACTTGGGCGTTGAATCGGTTTTTCCATTGACAACTTTCGTTTTGAGCTTCCACTTTCAAACCTCTCTTCCTTTCTTGAATTTTGTTTGCTTGAGGGCAAGCAAAAGGCAAGTTTGGGGGAGTTGATATTACCATATATTATGTATATTTTGCATGCATTTAGGATAGTTTTTCATGCATTCATCTTTCATTATAGGCTAGTTTGTTTCATTTGTTGCATTTTAGGTCCTAGGTCCCTTTGCATTCGCATTTTACATATTTCTTGCACTCTTGCATTATTATCAGGTTGTTTGGAGCACTACGGAGTTGGTGAGGCTATATGGACGTGAGGAGGATCAAGACTAAGCTTGTGGACACTTGGAGAACTCAGCCATGCATGCAAAGGACCCGCGATCGAGTAGCGGATCGAGCAAGGCCGGTCGATCTAGATGAGATCGACCAGAAGATCGGGTGACCCAAGTTGATTCAAGAGGAAGGATCGAGACCAAGACCAAGAGAGGAGATCGATCTGGAGTACGGACGTGAATGACGCCATGCAGAACGAGAGCCAGATCGAGACCACGACTCGATCATCCAATGATCGAGACGAAGATCGAGGAAGGTGCTCGATCCATCCAACCAGATCGACTGGAAGATCGAGGAAAGGAAGGCGATCCAGCAAGAAGATCGAGTGAGCTGCCCGATCCAGAGGTCGATCCCTACGGCCTTAACCGTTTTTGGCATCTAGTGAGGGGACCATTTCGAGATGTTTGGCTATATGGAGAAAGAGGCGGCTACACTTTCTTGGGGACGCTTTGTCTTTTACTTTTTCTCTCTACCTTAGGATTTCCGCCATTGTTACATTTCGAAGCTTTTCATGTTTTAACTTTTGAATCTTTGAATATTAAGTCTTTTTCGTTTAATCAATCGCTTAATCATGCTTGGTTCTTCGATTATTGCTTTTCAGTTGGTCTTAATCATGTGTAGCAAGTAGTCATTTTTGGGTTTTTGGGGTTAAGATGATTCAAAGGTTTTAAAACGTTTAAGATTTGTGTTCTCTTTGTTCTTCATACCTTCTCTTCTAGGATCTTGGGGTCTTAAGGCTTAGAGAGTCTTGGAAAAGATCTCTATGATTCCAGGGCTGTCTTACCTTGACAGGATTCAGATATCCTAGAAAACCAGATCCTAGAGACTAATATTTCCTCTCCCAAACGCCATGGTTATAAAGGAGATTAGTTAGGTCATATATTGAAATCTGTTTTCCTTGCTCTTCGATCTCTTTTTCCACCAAAAGCCATGGGTTTGGAGAAGAGATTGAGGAAGTGAATCATACCACACGCCATGGATGGTTCTTGTTTTGTTTTCAAGGCTTAGAGAAAGCTCATAAACGAGTAGATCAAAATGTTTTCAAACCAAAGCTTAAACCTTTGACACTCTTGAATATGACCCTCAACCCTAAACCCTCTTTTAGCATTTTAAAACCTCTTTTCATCATTCTGTTATCATTTAGCTTGCATCTTGTTCATTAGAAGTCGTTTTGCTTTAAGTTGTTAGATCGGTCTGTTTTGCTCGATTCAGTGCTCGATTTTTAGTTCTTAGTAGATTTGTTCTTTTATTGCTATGTTTTCTTTCAGTGTTAGTTAACCCTCTTCCAGGGATTTTAAAATAGTTTTGCATCTCATTTAGTCGTTGCATTTAGTTTTGTTCGATTTTACCAATCATTTTCCCGATTTGCTTAGATTTGCTTCATCCTTGCATTCTTAGTGTTCTTCTTGCTTCCAAGGTTGGATTGATACCTCTTGCATACTATACTACATCATAGGTTGCTTGAGCTTTGATAATAATCTCAGCTTTCCTAATAATCCTGTTATCACTCCACTAGAGAGGTAAGCAAAGTCAAGCTTAGTGACTTTAAACAAACACACTTGGGAGGTAGTCCCATGGTATCCTTTTGTATATATTATGCTTTATAATTTTCTTTTTATGCTTAGTTAATGTGTATAGAAGTAGGAGTTCGAATTGGGGGTTGCGAGAGTCTCTAAGGGACAAAGAACAGGTGCATTCTGGCTGGTATCGATCACCGTATCGGTCAAGACGAGACCGATACAGACCCTATCAGTCATGACCATTGGTCACTTGTGATCGATAGCAGTAGAGCCAGATTGCACCAGTCAACCTATCGGTCATTTGTGATCGATAGGGAAGGGAGTTTGAAAGTGAGTGTCCTATCGGTCATACCTATCAATCGAACACTGACCGATAAAAATCCATCCGATATATTTTGGTCAGTGTACCGATCAGATGGAGACCGATAGGATTCCCGGGAACGGTATAGGTCATTGCTATCGATCACTTGTGATCGATACTCAGCCTATCGGTCACATTGTGACCGATAGCCCCACGAGGTATGTGCTTCATTTTTCAAAAACATTTCCCTCCTTTGGTTTGGAGCCAAGGAGGTTAAAATTCAAACTTTGGATCCTTCCTGCCACTTTGCAGAGCTCCTGAGAACTTTTGTTCTTGTCCCCCACTCTTTAGATTCCTTTGGTTCCCTCACCAACTTTTAATTCTTTTGGTTCCCCCTTTTTCACTCTATTTAAACCAACAATCTTCTCCTCTTCTCTTCACACTTCAATTCACTACTTCTCTCACTTATAGCACGAAAATTTTAGCTCTTTCTCTCTTTTATTTATCTTTTCTAAGTGCTCAGAAGCTTCATTAAAGTTTGCTTCCTCAATTATTCATCTTTTGGTCTTAGTCAATGCATGTGCTTATAATTGCTTAATCTATGGTTTTAAGAGCAAGATTCGATTAGTTTTAAGTGTTGTACTTTGGTTTTGCATTGTGGATTTGTTTAAAATAAGCAAGTTAAATATTTAAGCTTTGTTTACTCTTTATAAATATCATTTCGTGCTTGTTTTCTCTCCCTTTGCATCATCTTCATCTCTTTTGCTTAAGAACCACCTTGCTAGATTCACTTGCATAACTGTTTTATTTATATGAACTCTAGCTTGTCTAAACTGTTAGCTTTTAAATTCCTCTTTCTTTTTGAAAGTTTAATCTTCTTTTCAAGACTTGTTAAGCTTATCTTAACCTAGAGAGATGTCTTTTGAAAGCTTTCAGTTATTTGTTTTTCAGCTTTTGTTCTTTTACTTATCCTATCTCCTAGCTTTGTTTTTGAAGGTACCATGGGTAAGAAAAGAACAGCTGCTGGGAGCAAGGGAAAGGCACCACAGGAGGAAGCACCCACTTCACCAAGAGCCAGAAGAGAAAGGAAAGGGCGCTGCTGCTGAGCACTAATCCAAGGCTGCTCGAAAGAGACCAGTTGGAGACAAAGGGGCCAAGCAAAAAGGCAAGGGCAAGGCTGCTAAGGAGGAAGTTCCATTCTAGAAACACAGTGCTAGGGAGCTCATGGAAGCTTTCAATCAATGCACTTTCAAACCCACAAGGTACCCATGCACATCCACAATGAAGGCGCTAGGAATCTGTGAAGATTGCAAGTGCATCTTTGAGCACATGGGGCTTAGCGAACTGTTGACAAAGCCACTTCCCTCATATGAGCACCTCACTTATCAGTTCCTTTCCACTCTCAAGGTGGTCAGTTATGAAATGAGTGAGCTCCCCAACCATAATGGATGGATCTCCTTCAAGCTTGGGAAGCAAAGGTTCACAATCACCTTCCTTGACCTCTCTCAAGAGCTTGGGCTGATGTCTTATGCACAAAGAGGAAACAAGTTCTCAATCACCCAAAAGCAGTACAAAAAGCTATGGAGGATGATTGGAGTTGGGGAATTGAAAGCTGGAGCCACAAGAAACCAACATTTGAAGCATCCTGCAGTTAGATATGCACACAAGGTGCTTGCAAATATTTTCTTTGGAAGGAAGCAAACCACAAACCTGACTGGCAAGGAGAGAGACTTCATCTACACTGGAATGTATGCCAATTTGGATACCAGCGAAAATGGGACACCTATAGGTCCACCAAACAAATTCCCATGCTTTGTGAGATTGCTGATGGAGCAGATGCTGACCTATCAGAGTTGGGTTTTATACAAGGGAAAAAGGGAGAAGAATCCACAACTTCACATTGGAGGAATTGTCACAGCTGTTCTCATAGCTAGTGGTGTGGAACTTGAGGAACATGCTGATGATGCTCTAGGTCCCTCATGGATAGATATGGATTATCTGAAGAGAAGCCATTTCATTGAGAAGAGTATTCAAGACAAGCATGTCTACAAGTTCCTCAATGATCTCCAAGAACCAGCAAGAGTTCTTCTCTCTAACCCAAGGCTCACCTCCTTCGCCATAAGGAGCAACATCAGCTTCAATCTGAGTAAAGAGGAGATCAACAAAGGCGGCCTTGTCCCTGAAGAAAGAGAAGAAGACAATGAGGAAGGAGAAACAGAAGAGATTGAAGAAGATGCTGAAGAAGATGCCCAAAAAGATGCTGCTGCTGGCGCTGAAGGCCAGGGAGAAACACATGAAGAAGAAGACTTTGATGAAGAAGAACTGATGAACTACAATGCTGAGCAGTTCCACTTCACACCTTATGAAGTACCAAGCCAATGGAGCTCTTCGAAGGTGGCTCATGAGCACAACAATGCACTTCATAGATGGTGTAAGTGGCAAGACAAAGCCATAAAGGGGCTTATGAAGATGGTGAAGTGAAAATTCAAGAAAGACAAAGCTACATCAGCAGGAACCTCCCATCAGATCCACACTCATGAGTACACCTCTCATCAAGAAGAGCAAATGCCACAATCTGACAAAACTGAAGAGGAAGAAGCTGTATGGAACCCCCATGGAAGACACTCCTTTCATGCACAGCCTAGTGATCAATGGGGAACATGGGCACAACCAAGGGCCTCATCATATGAGCCAAGGACCCATGTACCATCAGCATGGGAAGCGCCAACTCCCAATCCCTCTGAAGTTCAAGAAACATGGCAATGAGGTACACAAGATGATTCTTCTCAAGCAGAGAGGTTATGGTCAAGCTGGGTCGCTCCACCACAAGAAGCAGCACCATCTACAAAGGTTTATGAGAGGAGGAACAAGAAGAGAGCTAGCAAGTCTCCTCAGACGTCTGGATCCTCCCACCACTCCACCTATTAAGAAAGGTACCACATCCTATTCATTGTCTATACCATTGCATTTTTTCAATTCTGTATTATACTTGGTTGCTTCTCTCTCTCATTGCTTTCATTACACAAGGGACTGTGTAATTTAAATGTGGGGGAGAGATTTGGGGTTTGACTTTGTGTTTTGTTTTCTTAGTTTTTTTTTTCCATCTTGAATCTCATGCATCTCATGCATTCATATAAGGCATAGAAAAACACAAAAAATCGAAAATTTTGAAACAATTTGCATGTTTTTGCAAACAAAAAAAAGCATGTAGTTGCATATCATTATCTTAAGATTTAGTCTGGTGTTGGCATATAGTTTGCATTGCATTTGCATAGGGTATAATGATGAACTCTCCTTGTAAAGTACTTAAAGTTTAGAGAAGATTTTAGTGTTTAAGTGGCTAGTTATTTGATGCATCATAAGATTGCTAGAAGTTAAGGCTGAACCATGCTTAGATTGCTAGATTTGGTCTTCTCATCTCATAGTGAAAGCATTTGTTCTCTGAAAATCAACTCTATCAACTTGAACTTTAATTTGGACTGATAATTATCATGTTTTATGCATTTAAAAGTTAATTTATGGCTACCATATACATATTTGGATCATTTTATTCCCTTCTACCACTCTTGTTGATCCAAATAGCTGATCCTCATACTTATGAGACAGTTACATCCACTCCCTTAACCAAAACCTCCTTGTAAGGCTCAACACTATCTTGAGAGCTGTGAGGCCTTTGATTATCATTTTTGATTTTGTCTTAGCAAAAAGTGTTAGGAATAAGGCTGGCAACAATAAGCTATATTGTAGATATCAGCTTACATCTTGAGCTTGATTCTAGGTTAGGAGTTTTGGGTTAAAAAGGGTAGAGTTAAGTGGTTTGAACTTAATGTATATATCCTTTGAAAAGAAGAGGGAAAAATTTGAAATGGTAGAAAAAGGGAAACAGTTTAGCACTGTGGTTAAGTAAAGGGAAATAAAAGCTCTAAGTGTAAAGAAGAAAAGCGCCAGCAACAAATCTTAGAATGGTCAAAAGAAGAAAAATCAGACCAAGAGCAATACACAAAAGGTGATGAAGGTGCCACTACAACAAAGAAGAGCAAGTCCCAACCAAAAGGAAGCAACCACACAAGAAAAAAGAGGAGTTTCCCCAGGCATGAAGAAGGGTAAAGGGTAGAGTTTAAGAAAAGGATAGACTTAGGGGTTCACTTTTGGGTTTAGAAGTATTTAAGATTCATCTTTGGGTAGAAGAGAACTTTGAATTGCATGCATAAGTGTGCTTTTATATTTAGCATTTTGCCTAAGATGGAATCATTTCATAGAGTGATCCCTTATGTTTTTTAAACCCATTTTTTAGATAAGATCATTTTTATCTCATAACTTTATCCTTTAAACCAAATGTTTTCACTTGATTTGCATAAGCATGATTCATGGTTCTGAGCTTAATTGAATGTTAAAGAGTTGGTTAATTTGAGCATTTGCCTAGGTTGAGATTTGAGATCATTTTGAAAACATGATGAGCATGGCTAGGTTCTTTAAAGTAAAGCTGATTATGTTTGCATCCCACAACTAGGCACTTAAGTATTGACACCATCTCTTTACCTTTGCATTTTTGGATCTGAATGCCCACCTTCAAACCTCACTCTCTGATTTGTTCTTATTTGCTTGAGGACAAGCAAAAGGCAAGTGTGGTGGTGTTGATATCTCTTGTATTTTTACACCATTTAGGCTTGCATTTAGTACATGTTTTGGTTCTCTTTTGCATGTTTTCCTTAGTTTTCTCCCATTTTCTTCTCCTTTTAGACTTTGGTTGTATTTAGGATATAGTTTGCATTTTTCTTGCATTATGGATGTTTTTAGGTGCTTATGGAGCTAAAAGTAGCTTGGAGGAGCTTTGAGGATGATCCGGGAAGCTAGCTGGGCCAAAAGGAGCAAAAGGGACCGAGGCAAACGATCTCTGCAGAGCCTATCGGTCTGCACAAGCCCTATCGATCAAAGCTATCGGTCAAGAAGTGACCGATAGAAGTGCACCGAGTATATTTCGGTCACCCTATTGGTCACCTTCCAGACCGATAGGATTCATGTCGATCAAGCCTAGATTGATAGGACTGACCGATAGGAACCCAGTCCGAACCTGTTTTATTTACACTTTTTCCATTACTCTAGGGCTTTCTTCTTTTTCCTATAAATAGCCCATTTTCTGGGATTTTCGGGAAGTCTTGTCAATTTACTGTTCTTAAGCATTTCTTTGAGTTTGTAAGACAAATCTTTTGCTTTGTTTAATATAAGTTGGTATTTGCCTTTAATTTCTTTAATCTCTCTTTTAATCATGATTAGCATCTTGTGATTTGGTGTTAAACATGAGTATTAGTGAGTAGTTTGCTTAGGGTTTCTAGATGTGGTATATTAAGGGAATTTAGGGCTTGATTAAGGTTTGTTTAGTGCTTCATTATATGAGTTCCTCTCTATTGATCTGTTCTTAAACTATATGAGTTCCTCTCTATTTAAGATTTCTCTTATGCCCACCAAGTGTTTGATGTAATGCTGATCTTGTTTGATAGAGGATTTGCTGGCCTTGGCTCAATATATTGACTGTTTGAGGAGCATTTTGACATGAATAGAGTTGTTTATTAAGGCTTGCTGAATGTTTTAGCACTAATGAGAGTTAGTTCTTGTTAAGGTGTTTAGCAAAGGGCTATTTTACAAGACATTGGATCTAGCTTGCTTATTTGTGAACTCAATGTCTAGGAATCACCATTGCTAGCTTGTTTTCTTGATCCATACTGTTTGAAACAACCTTAATTAGTTCTTGAATTCCTCAAATTCAATAACCACATCTAGGAACTTGCTTTCTATTTTGTTACATTTCGAATTTGCTCTGTTTTGCTATATTTTGATTGCTTAATCTTGTTTAATTTGCTTTTTCCTTAGTTCTCTTTGTTGCTTCATCATCTTAGGGTGTTAGATTGGTTGCTTAAGCAACAAAAACCTTCTCTGCTTGCTTGACTTAAGGATTTTTACTCTCAACTCTATTGTTTTCAACAAACCCATTTGGATTGATAAAACCCTATGCTATGCTATAACTGACTAGCACAAGCTTGGGTAGTTGAACCAAGAGACCCAAAAACTCTTGTGTCATATACTCCCTCCACCATCACAAGAGCATCATTTTGAGATCAAGAGTAGTGTGATTGCAATGGTACAATGATACAAGTGTTTTTAGACTTGCTGTCAATCACCCATTGTACTAGTCAGTTGTAGTATGGGTTTTAATGTCAATATAATTGGGAATAGTTGAAAACAGAAGAGTTGAGAGTGGAATCTTTAAGACAAGAAAGCAGGAAAAGGTTTTTGTTGCCTAGGCAACTGCTCTAACAACCTAGTGTGATCAATCAACAAAGAAAGTGAAAACAAAAGCAACTAAGCAGATTTAAGCAAGAAAAATAGAGCAAAACAGAGCAAATCCGAGATTCAAGTAGGAGAAAGGCAAGTTCCTAGATGTGGTTATTGACTTTGGGGAATATCAGACACTAACTAAGACTGTTCCAAACTACATTGATCAAGCAAGCAATGGTGATTCCTAGACATAGAGTTCACAATTAAGCTAGCTAGATCCAATCTCTTGGCAAATAGCCCTTTGCTAAACATCTTAACAAGAACTAACTCTCATTAGTGCTAAAACATCCAGCAAGCAATAGTAAACAACTCTATTCAAGTCAAAATGCTCCTCAAACAGTCAATCTCTTGAGCTAAGGCCAGCAAATCCTCTATTAAACAAGATCAGCATCTCATTAAACACTTGGTAGGCATAAGAGAAAGCTAACAACTTAGATAAGTTTGATCAAGACTAATCTAGCATGAATAACAGATTAATAGAGAGGAACCCATAAACTGAAGCACTTAACAAGCCCTAATCAAGTCGTAAATTCCCCTAATCGACCACATCTAGAAACTCTAAGATAACTACTCACTCATACTCATGTTTAACACCAAATTACAAAAGGAAAGGATGTTAATCATGATTAGAAGAGAGAATAAAGAAAGATTAAAGGCAAATACTTAAATATATTAAACAAAGCAAATGATTTGTCTTACAAACTTAAAGAAAATGCTTAAGAACAGTATTTTGACAAGACATGTCGAAAATCTGGAAAAAGAGGCCATTTATAGCCTAGAGAAGAAAGCCCTAGAGTAATGGCAAAAGTGTAATTAAAAACAGGTTCGGGCTGGGTCAGTATCGGTCAGTTATGTCAGTCTTCAATGATCGATATGGATCCCCATCGGTCCGGAGTGATCGATATATATGACCGAAATCAACTCGTTGTGTTTGTGTCAGTCACCCTTGACCGATACTGGTGATCGATACTGCTCTGTATCGGTCATCCTTGACCGATGTTCACCGTGCTCTGACCGAAAACTTCTGCAGAGATTCTCTGCTTCGATCCTTCTTGCTCCCTTTTGCCCAGCTAGCATCTTGGATCGTCCCCAAAACTCCTCCAAACTCCTTTTAGCTCCAAAAGCACCTAAAAACAACCAAAATGCAAAGAAAATGCAAACTATACTCTAAATGCAACCTAAGGCTAAAAGGAGAAGAAAATGGGACAAAAGCTAAGGGAAAACATGCAAAAGAGGATCAAAATATATACTAAATGAAGCCTTAAATTGTGTAAATACAAGAGATATCACACCCCCACACTTGCCTTTTGCTTGTCCTCAAGCAAATAAGAACAAATGGGAGAGTGAGGTTTCAAGGTGGGGATTCAGATTCCAAAAATGCAAAGGTAAAGAGATGGTTTCAAAGCTTAAGTGCCTAATAGTAGGATGCAAACATAATCAGCTATACTTTGAAGAACGTAGCTATGCTCATCATGTTTCAAAATGATCTCATATCTCAACCTAGGCAAATGCTCAAATCAACCAACTCTTTAACATTCAATTAAGTTCAGAACATGAATCATGCTTATGCAAATCAAGTGAAGACATTTGGTTGAAAAGGGTAAGGTTATAAGATAAGAATGATCTCATTTAAGCACAGGGTTTGAAAAACATAAGGGATCACTCGATGAAATAACTTAATCTTAGGCAAAATGCTAAAGGTAAAAGCACACTTATGCATGCAATTCAAAGCTCTCTTCTACCCTTATTTCCCAAAGATGAGTCCTGAGCATTTCTAAAGTAGGATGCAAACATAATCAGCTATACTTTGAAGAACGTAGCTATGCTCATCATGTTTCAAAATGATCTCATATCTCAACCTAGGCAAATGCTCAAATCAACCAACTCTTTAACATTCAATTAAGTTCAGAACATGAATCATGCTTATGCAACTCAAGTGAAGACATTTGGTTGAAAAGAGTAAGGTTATGAGATAAGAATGATCTCATTTAAGCACAGGGTTTGAAAAACATAAGGGATCACTCGATGAAATAACTTAATCTTAGGCAAAATGCTAAAGGTAAAAGCACACTTATGCATGTAATTCAAAGCTCTCTTCTACCCTTATTTCCCAAAGATGAGTCCTAAGCATTTCTAAACCCAAAAGTGAACCCCCCTAAGTCTACCCTTTCCTAAACTCTACCATTTTCTTTCTTCTTCTGCATGGCTGGGGAAACTTCTTCTTTTTGCTTGTGTGGTTGCTTTTTTTTGGTTGGGACTTGCTCTTCTTTGTTGTGTTGGCACCTTCATCACCTTTGGTGGATTGCTTCTTGGTCAGATTTTTCTTCTTTTGGACCTTTCTAAGCATTGTTGTTGGCGCCATTTCTTCTTTTTACTTAGAGATTTTCTTCCCTTTACATAACCACAATTCTAGACTGTTTCCCCTTTTCTACCATTTCAAATCTTTTTCCTTTCTTTCAAAACATATAAAAATTAAGCTCAAACCACCTAACTCTACCCTTTTTAAACTCCAAAACTCCTATCCTAGAATCAAGCTCAAGATGCAAGCTGATATCTACAATAGAGCTAATCATTGCCAGCCTTATTCCTAACACTTGTTGCCAAGACAAAATTGAAAATGCAATGCAAAGGCCTCACAGCTCTCACAATAATGTTTAGGCTCAAAAGGAGGTTTTGGTTAAGGGTGAGGATGTAACTGTCCCATAAGTATGAGGATCAGCTATTTGGATCAACAAGAGTGGTAGAAAGGAGAAAGATGATCCAAATATGTATATGGTAGCCATGAATTCACTTTTCAATGCATAAGACAGATAATTAAAAGTCATTAAAGTTCAAGTTGATAGAGTTGATTTTCAGAGAATAAATGCTTTCAGAATGAGATGAGAAGACCAAATCTAGCAATCTACGCATGGTTCAGCCTTAACTTCTAGCAATCATATGACACATCAAACAACTAAGCACTTAAAAAACTGAAATCATCTCTAAACACTAAGCACTTTACAAGGAAAATTCATCATAATGCCCTATGCAAATGCAATGCAATCTATATGTCAACACTATACTCAATCTTATAAGAATGAAATGCAACTACATGCTTTCTTTTTGGTTTGCAAAAATGCAAAATTTTTCAATTTTTTGTGTTTTTCTATGCCTTACATGAATGCATGATATGCATGAGACTCAAAGTGAAACGAAAAAGAAAAACTAAGAAAACAGAACACAAAGTCAAACCCCAAATCTCTCCCCCACACTTAAATTACACAGTCCCTTATGTAATAAAAGCAATGGAAGATAGAAGCAACAAAATATATTACAGAAATAAAAAGATGCAATGGTATAGAACAATGGAAAGGATGTGGTACTTGGTTTAATGGTAGGAGTGGTGGGATGATCCTGAGGTTGGAGGAGACTTGCTAGCTCTCCTCTTCCTTCTCTAATAAACTTGAGTGGAATGCTCTGCTTCTTGAGGTGGTTGAACCCAGCTTGACCATAGTTGCTCAGCTTGTGAAGAAGTCCATGTGTGCCCCATTGCCATGTCTCCTGAACTTTAGAGGGGTTGAGGGTTGGCGCCTCCCAAGCTGATGGAACATGGGCTCTTGGCTCATAGGATGAGGCCCTTGGTTGTGCCCATGTACCCCGTTGGTCACTTTGTTGTGCATGGAAAGAGTGTCTTCCATGGGGGTTCCATACAGCTTCCTCCTCTTCAGTTGGCTCAGCTTGTTGAAGTTGCTCTTCTTGGTGAGAGTTGAGCTCATGGGTGTGGCTGTGGTGGGAAGTTTTTACTGATGTAGCCTTGTTCTTCCTGAACATCCCTTTCACCATCTTCATAAGCCCTTTGATGGCTTTGTCTTGCCACTTGCACCACTTCTGGACTGTATTGATGTGCTCATGAGCAGCTCTCAAAGAGCTTCCTTGGTTGGGTGCTTCATAGGGCTGGAAGTGGAACTGCTTTGAGCTGTAGCTCAACACTTCTTCTTCTTCAAGCTCATCTTCTTCATAGGTTCCTCCTTGGCCTTCAGCTCCAGCAGTAGCATTCCATTGGTGATCTTCTTCTTCTTTTCTCCAATCTCTTCAGGGTGCTCTTCTTCTTCACTGTCTTCTTCTCCTTCTCTAGGAATAGGGCCGCCTGTGTAGAGCTCCTCCTCACTCAAGTTGAAGTTGATATTTGTCCTTGTGGTGAAGGAGGTTAACCTTGGGTTTGGGAGAAGGACTCTCACTTGCTCTGAGTGATTGTTGAGGAATTGGTAAACATACTTGCCCTGAACACTCTTCTCAAGAAAATGACTTATCTTCAGATACTCCATATCTATCCAGATAGGATCTAGAGCATCTTCATCATGCTCCTCAAGGTTCATATCACAAGCTATGAGAATTGCTGTCACAACTCCTCTAATGCGCAGCTGTGGGTTCTTCTCCCTTCTTCCTTTGTTGATAACCCAGCTCTGGTATGTTTGCAGCTGCTCCATCAACAGTCTTATAAGGCATGGGAACTTGCTTGGTGGATCAACGGACACTGCCCTTCTGTTGGTGCCTGGACCGGTGTACAATCCATTGTAGAGGAAGTCTCTCTCCTTGCCAGTTAGGTGTAAGGTTTCCTTCCTTGCAAAGAATGTGTTTGCAAGCACCTTTTTTGCATATCTAACTGCAGGATGTTTCAAGTGTTGGTTTCTTGTAACTCCAGCTCTGAATTCCCCTACTCCAATCACCTCCCAAAACCTTGTGTACTGCAATTCATGGATTAAGAAGTTCTTCCCTCTTTGAAAGTAGATGCTTAGCCCCAGCGCTCTAGAGAGTTCTTGGAATGTGATTGTGAACCTCTGTTTTCCAAGCTTGAAAGAGATCCATCCATCATGGTCAGGGAGCTCACTCTTCTCATAATAAACCACCTTGAGGGTGGAGAGGAATTGATGAGTGAAGCATTCATAGGATGGGAGAAGCTGTAATAGCTTTGTAAGCCCCATTTGTTCAAAGGTGCAGATGCAGTCTTCATATATTCCCAGCTCCTTCATTGTGGAGGTGCATTGGTATCTTGGTGGCTTGAGGGTGCATCTACTGAATCCCTCCATGAGTTCCCTAGCACTGTACTTAATGGGTGGAACTTTTTCCTTAACATCTTTTCCATTGCCTCTCTGCTTCGCGCTTTTATCTTCAGCTGGTCTCTTTCTAGCAGCCTTAGATGAAGTCTCCGCAGCTTTGCCCTTTCCTTTTTCTTTTCTTACTGTTGGTGATGTTGGTGCTTCCTGAGGTGCTTTTCCCTTTTTTCCAGTAGCTATGTTTGTTCTTCCCATGGTACCTTCAAAAGCAAAGCTTGAAAACAAGGTAAGTGAAAGAATAAAAGCTGAGGAACCAAATAGCTGAAAGCTTTTAATGGAAAAGTTCTTTAAGCTAAGAAAAGTCTAACAAGTCCTAATAACAAGCTTAAACTTCTTCAAAGCAAGAGTTGATCAAAAGCTAGCAACTAAATAAGCTAGGATGAACAAAAGATAAACAGTTATGCATGACACTCTAGCAAAATGGCTCTTAAGCTAAAGAAATGATGATCTTGCAAATGGATGAAGATAAACAAGCAATGAGATAAATAGACATTAAACAAAACTTCAACATCTAGCTTGATATTTCAAAACAAATCAGAATTGCATAACCATAGCACAACAATTAAAACTAAACACTACTTGCTCTTAAAAACATCTACTAAGCGATTTTAAACATAAGCAAAGAGTAAGAGAAAAGGGAGATAGTTTAGGAAACAGACCTTTAATGGAGCCTTTGAACACTTAGAGAAAGCAATAAAAGAGAAAGAGAACTAATAATTTCGAGCTTTAGGTGAGAAGAAGAGTGAGTTGAAGTGTGAAGAGAAGTGAAGGAAATTGTTGCTTAAAAAGAGAGAAAAGAGAGGAAACCAAAGGAATCAAAGGTTGGTGAGGGAACATAAGAAATCAAAAGTGTGGGGGACAAAAACAAAAGTGTTCATAAGCTAAGAAAGAGGTCAGAAAGAATCCCATTTGAAAATTTAAACTCCCTTGGCTCCAAACCAAAGGAGGTAAAAAATTTTGATAGTTGAGGTATTTACCTCGGATGGAATATCGGTCACACATGACCGATATAACTGATCGAAATTGGCAGTATCGGTCATGAGTGATCGATATTAGAGACTGATGTGCTTTCTGGGATTAATATCGGTCATCACTGATCGACACACTTGACCGAAATTCATCCGATGTGATTATATCGGTCATGAGTGATCGATACTGGTGACCGATATGTTTCCAAGAATCTCATCGATCACCACTGATCGATACACTGGACCGAAAATCATACGGTGAGTTTATATCGATCAAGTTTGATCGATGTGAATGACCGAAATGTGTCCTCCTTTCAAACTTCTTTCCATATCGATCACAAGTGACCGATATGTTGACTGGTGTAGACTGGCTCCACTGATATCGATCAAACATGATCGATACTGATGACCGAAAATCTGTGTATCGGTTTGTCATGACTGATACAAATGATCGATATCAGCCAGAATACACCTGTTCTTTGTCCCCTTCAGACTTTCTCAAACCCCAGTTCGAAATCCTGTTTCTATACACTAAAACAAAGCATAAAAGATAATCTAGAAAGCATAATATATACAAAAGGATACCATGAGACTACCTCCCAAGTGTGCTTGTTTAAAATCACTAAGCTTGACTTGGAACTCCTTGGTGGTGGCTTGCTCCTTTGGACTCTAGCAGAAACTCCATTCATCTTGATCTTGGCAACAGGCATAGTCTTCCCCTCTTGCTGAAGCTTGAAGATGAACACTCCCTTCTTAGAGACCCTTGGTTGCAGAACCAGCTCTCCCTTGCTAGTAACCAGCTTAACATCATTCAGATTCTTGTAACCAACCACTTCAAGGACCTCCTTTTCAGTGGTGTCTTCAAAAAACTTGACCAAGCAGCAGCCATCAAAACTCTCTCCTTGGTAGCCTTCAAACTCTGGCCAATTCTTTCCAAGTTGCTTCAGCTTCTTGATCTCCATTGAGAAGGCTTTCTCATTCTCCAGCTTATTCCCGTTGGAGTCAAACCTTAGAACCTTCTTCTTGGTCAGCTTCAGCTCAATAGTGCATTCTTTAGCATCAAACACTGCTCCAGCTGAGACTAAGAAAGGTCTTCCTAAAATGATAGCATTCTTTATATGCCCTTCCACATCAAGCACCAGAAAATCAGTGGGAATGGTTACTCCTTCTATCATCATTGGCACATCCTTGAGACTCCCAAGTGGTTTCTTCACTGTCCCATCAGCTATAGTAAGGGATACATTACTCTCCTGAATTTGAGTGTAGCCAAGATCTTTAGTAGTAGAGGATGGGATAAGGTTGATACTTGCTCCAAGGTCACAAAGACAGCTTTTGAAAGTCTGCCCCTTAAGCTCACATGGGAGAGTAAAACATCCTGGATCTCCAAGTTTGTTGATAGTGAGCTCCTTAACCTCAGGTGTTCCAGCCTTCACCCTTAGCTTCTCAAGTTCTTCTTGGCCATTCAAACCTCTCAATTCCATCTGAGCAGCATAGAGGGTTTCATATTTCTGAACTAGCTGTTCCTTGAACCTTCCTGGAAAAGGGATGGTTGGTTGATAGACAGGAAGAGTAGCTGTTTGAGGTTTCTCCTTATTATCAGCAGCTTCCGTCAAGTAATCCTTTGTGTTATCAACAACCTCATGTGGCACCCACCACTCAGCCAATCCATCAACCTTTTTGGTGAGCTCTACATGCACTGAATCAATTTTGTTGTGGACCTCAGCAAACTTCTTGTTCATTTCCAAGGTTGTGGTGACTTAAGTGTTGATCATTTTTTGCATGAGGGTCTTGAGTTCAGTGTCTTGAGAGCTAGAGGAAACTTGTCCTTGAGCTTGGGCATTAAATCCTGGAGGGTTGTAGGGCACTCTAGGCTGATAGTTGTTGTTCCTCTGCTGAAAACCTTGATTGTTGTAGGGAACAAAAGGTCTTGGGGCAGCTTGTTGTTGCTGTTGAGGGTAAACCTGATCTTGTGGGTTGGCAATATTGTTGCTCCTGTAGGACAAGTTGGGATTTGGTCTGTAGTTCCCATAGTTGTTGTACCCACCTTGGTTTCCCAAATAGTTCATCTCCTCAACTTGGCACAGTTCCTGATCATCAAGCTGAACCATGTCTCCCACAAAGTGAACCTCTTTCTTTTCCCTTAGCAACAAGTCCAGCTTCTCATGTAGAGACTTGATTTCTTTCCTGCTAGACTCTAACTCATCCTTTGCACTCCTTGGTGCTTTATCAAACTCCTCATTGTAGTTTCCATCAGACTGAGCCAAGTTCTCTACTAACTCCAAACCTTCATCCACATCTTTTGACAGGAAGTTCCCATTTGATGCTGTGTCTAGAAGCATTCTTATCTTAGGCAAGGATCCTTTGTAGAGAGTGGATAGCAAAGAGGCTTGTGAGAAGCCATGATGAGGGCATTGCAGTGTGTGTCCCTTGAATCTCTCCCAGGCTTCTCCAAAGCTTTCATTGTTCTTTTGTGCAAACCCTGAAATCTCATTCCTTATTCTAGAAGTAGAGAAGAACTTTGCTAGAAAGGCTTTCTTGCACTCATCCCAGCTGGTGATACTTCCTTGGGGAAGGTTCTTCTCCCATTGGTGTGCTTTGTCTCCAAGTAAGAAAGGAAACAATCTGAGCTTGAAGCCATCTTCACTCACTCCATTTATCTTTGTTAGTGAGCACAGCCTATCAAAATTATTCAGATGATCTAGAGGGTCTTCAAGTGGTAACCCATGGAATCTGTGCTCTGAACCATTGAAATCAATTCAGACTTGATTTCAAAGTTGTTATTTTGGACTGCTAGTGGAATAATGCCTGTCCTGTTGTTGTAGGCATTTGGTGCATCACCAACGCCAATAGGTCTAGCTGCTCTTGGAGCTTGTGCAGCGCCTCTTGGTCCTTGCTCACCCTGTAAGCCTTGAACACCTTGATGTCCTTGTATACCCTGAGCGCCTGCAGCTCCTGGAGGACCCTGAAATCTGATGTCATCCATGACTTGATCCTGATTGTTCATACCAAGTCTTTGCAAGTGTTGCTGCCTTTCTTGCTGTCTCCTTGCTCTCTGTCCTCTATCCAGCAGATTGATGTTGTCTATGAAGTCCACAAGAATGCTTGAACCTCTGGATCTCAAATTCATATACCTGAAAGACAGAAATAAGAGTCAAAGAGAATTAGTAACCAAAGAAAAGTAAAAGCTTGATCTTAAAGATTCTACAAACTCTAATGATTCAAGAAAACAGTCAATCTCTTGAGCCAAGGCCAGCAAATCCTCTATTAAACAAGATCAGCATTTCATCAAACACTTGGTGGGCATAAGAGAAAGCTAACAACCTAGATAAGTTTGATCAAGACTAGTCTAGCATGAATAACAGATTAATAGAGAGGAACCCATAAACTGAAGCACTTAACAAGCCCTAATCAAGTCTTAAATTCCCCTAATCTACCACATCGAGAAACTCTAAGATAACTACTCAGTCATACTCATGTTTAACACCAAATCACAAAGGAAAAGGATGTTAATCATGATTAGAAGAGAGAATAAAGAAAGATTAAAGGCAAATACTCAAATATATTAAACAAAGCAAATGATTTGTCTTACAAACATAAAGAAAATGCTTAAGAACAGTATTTTGACAAGACATGTCGAAAATCTGGAAAAAGAGGCTATTTATAGCCTAGAGAAGGAAGTCCTAGAGTAATGGCAAAAGCGTAATTAAAAACAGGTTTGGGCTGGGTCAGTATCGGTCAGTTACGTCGGTCTTCAGTGATCGATATAGATCCCCATTGGTCTGGAGTGATCGACACATATGACCGAAATCAACTCGTTGTGTTTGTGTCGGTCACCCTTGACCGATACTGGTGATCGATGCTGCTCCGTATCGGTCATTCTTGACCGATGTTCACCGTGCTCTGACCGAAAACTTCTGCAGAGATTCTCTGCTTTGATCCTTCTTGCTCCTTTTTGCCCAGCTAGCATCCTGGATCGTCCCCAAAACTCCTCCAAACTCCTTTTAGCTCCAAAAGCACCTAAAAACATCCAAAATGCAAAGGAAGTGCAAACTATACTCTAAATGCAACCTAAGTCTAAAAGGAGAAGAAAATGGGACAAAAGCTAAGGGAAAATATGCAAAAGAGGATCAAAATATGTACTAAATGCAGCCATAAATGGTGTAAATACAAGGGATATCATACAAGCCAACCGCTTCAATGGCACATCTATGGAGGATCCACTTGATCACTTGGGAGAGTTTTGAGAGTATTTTCAGTTTACAAAGGATCAGTGATGTCACAGAAGATAGCTTTAAACTGAGGTTATTTCCCTTTTCTCTTGTTGATCGTGCATATTTGTGGGAGAGATATTTGCCTTGTGGATCAAGATGTTCTTGGGATGATTGCAAAAGAGTGTTTCTTGCAAAATTTTACACTTACGCCAGGACAGCTACACTAAGGCAGAACATATCAGGTTTCACACAATCACCAGATGAACCATTCTATTCACCATGGGAAAGATTTCAGGGCTATACACTGCGCAGCCCTCATCATGGCTTCTCAACAGAGTCATTTCTCAGCACACTTTACAGAGGAGTATTGCCACGGTTCAAGATGATGCTAGACACAGCCAGCAATGGACGTTTACTGGGTACAAGTGTAGAAGACGGCTTGCGGCTCATTCAAAATCTTGCCATGAATAATGGCAACTATGTGGATGAACATGAAGATAATTACAAGAAGAGTATGTATGCAACCGAGTTTGTGCCTCAACATCAAGCAGCCGCTGCACTAGTTCAGGATATCCCTAGTCCTTCAACTACACCACCTTCTACACCTAATACAGCCACATCTAGACTTCTTGAGCACTTACTTGCCGCTCACATAAAGAGTACAATGGAGATCCTGTTCTTACACATGAAGCTAATGCTATCATACAACAACTACCTCCACCTGAGAAGTTAGAAGACCCTGAAAGCTTCACTCTACCATGCTCCATAAGACCACTCACATTCAACAACTGTTTGTGTGATCTTGGCGCAAGCGTGAGTCTTTTGCCTTTCTCTACTGGAAAGAGTTTAGGATTCACAATCTTTAGACCATGCAGGATATCTCTTGTGTTAGCTGACCACTATGTTAGACATCCTTTTGGACTCCTTGAGAACCTCCCTGTCTGAGTTGGAGAGATAGCAGTACCAACTGATTTTATTGTGTTAGAGCTTGATGCTGAACCACCAGATCCTCTTATACTTGGCAGACCCTTCCTTGCTACAGCTAGTGCAGTGATAGATGTCAAGGGAGGAAAGATAGATGTCATGAAGAAGCCAACAATATAAGGATAATTGTTCAGAGTTAATGCTAAAGATGAGCTGAATGATGAGCTTTTTGAGGAGTTAACCACAAAGGATCATCTGAGCGTGGTGTTCACTAAGGAACCAGGAGAATATGGGAACTTGCATGAAGAAACTTCCGACTATGGAAGGCTGCTCAAGAAGCACAAGTTAGACTTACACCACACGCCGTTTGTTGAACTAATAAGTGAAATGGTGAGCTCAGTGCATCATGAGGCTAGTAACACTAAGGATGGCAAGTCAGAACTGGATAATAAAGATGATGACCTCAAGCCACCTCCCAAAAGGCTAAGGGTACTTAAGAGATGTGATTGACGCCTAGTGCACAAGGAATTCAAACCAGGGAACTTGGTGTTTCTAAACAACCTACAGGTCAAGCCATACTTAGCTTCAGGGGTCCTGAAGAAGGAGACAATACTTAGTCTCCTTGATGTTCCCACATAGCTGATATACTCATATATTTCGCATATTTAGCATGCATTTATAGTAGTTTTCATGCATACATCTTTCATAATAGGCTAGTTTTCACTATTTGTCTTATTTTAGGTCCTAAGTGCACTTTGCATTAGCATTTGCATATTTCTTGCATTCTTGCATCATATTAAGGTTGTTTTGGATACACTGGAGCTATGGAGGTTGCGTGGACACGCTAAGGATCGAAAGGAACGCTATGGACACTTGGGAGAACTCAGCCATGCGGTAAAGAAGCCGAGATCGAGGCAAAGATCGAGCTAGGCAGGTCGATCTAGACGAGATCGACCAGAAGATCGAGACACTCAGGTCGTTTCAAGGAGGAGATCGGGATCAAGATCGACCAAAGGTGATCGAACGTGAGTACAGACGCGGACTAAGCCCGGGAAGAACGAGAGCCAGATCGAGGTCACGACTCGATCATCCAAGGATCGACAAGAAGATCGACTGAAGCACTCGATCCACCCGACCGAATCGACCCAATGATCGAGCAAAAGAAGACGTTCTAGCCAGGAGATCAAGTGATCAGATCGAGGACTCAGTTCGATCTCTACACCTTATCCGGACAGCTCATGTTTTGGATTTTAGTGAAGGGACCATCTCCCTTGTTTAGCTATTTTGGGATCGAACAACAACAATAATTTCATTCTGTCTTTTCTTCTTTTAGCTTTACTCTTTCGAGGGAGAAAATCGCCGTTGTTTTATGTTTTCAAGCTTTTCATTTTTGTAGAACCTTAATCTTGCTTTAATCTTAAGTATTTTCCTTTAATCTCTCTTGCTTAATAGTTTGATCATGCTTATCTGTTCTTTCATTACATTTTTGTATGTTTTAATCATGAGTAGTGAGTAGTCATCTATGGGTTTAAGGTTGAGGTGATTAAGGGGTTTAAAGGTTTAAGCTTTGGTCTTTCTTTTGTTCTTAACTCATTCTCTTCTTGGATTTGGGGGTTTTAATGCCTAGAGAGTCTTGAAAAAGATCTCTTTGATCTTAGGGATTTCCTTACCTTAGCAGGATTCAGGAGATCCCTTAAAACCATTTCCAAAATACTAGCTCATCCTTTTCCAAACGCCATGGATGCTTAGGGAGCTAGTTAGGCCATTATTTGAGATCTATGCTTTATGTTCTTCACCCTCTCTTTCCACCACACGCCATGGGTTAGGAGGAGAGGTTAAGGAAAGGATTTATACCAGACACCATGGATAAATGTATCTCTAGTTTCTCAAGGCTTAGAGATAGCACTCAAAAGTTTAGATCTATGTTTTCAATACCCAAAGTTTGAATCTTGAACCTTTTAAACATGATCCTCAACCTTGAATCCTTTGTTAGCATTTAAAAACCTTAAGTTGTCATTTCTTAGTTATAAAGTTTGCATCTTTAATCTTAGTTTCTTGAAAATTATCCTAGGTTGTTAGATCTTTCCTTTGCTGTCTGCCTTTAGCTTTCGAATTTTAAAAATTAGTAGTCTTGCATTTTAAATTCTTAGAAGTCATCAAGTAGTTGTTTAACCCTTCAGTAGGGATTTTAAAATTGTTTTTGTGGTCATTTGGTAGTTGCATTTAGTTTTTATCGATTTTCTCCTCCATTTACCCGATTTCACATATATTTACTTAGCTCTTGCATTCCTAGTAGCTTTCATCAACCTGAGCTGGATTGACACCTCTTGCACTATACTTACCACTATACTGTGCTTTAAGATTAATAAACCAGACCCCAAAATATTTTCTTATCAAATGGCGCCGTTGCCAACTTGGGTTTGAGTTGAAAGTATTAGTATTTGGAGCTTAGTAGAGACTAAGTTTTTATTTTTACTTTGGTTACTAATCTAGCTACCTTCATACTTGTCTTCTCAGGTACATGAATCTGAGGTATAGAGGTGACAACAATCTACTACAACCTCTAGACAACATTCATCAACTTGGAAGTGCAAGAGACAAAAGGACTAGAGAACAAGCACACGACTTTGAGGAGATATTGCAATCAGATATTCTTGATTTTGAGGTCATGGCTGAGCAAGACCAAGCTGAGGCTCCACCTCACCGTGGTGCTACTGCTAGGGGTAATGGAAACCCCAACCACGCCCCAAGGCAACCAAGGATCATCGGTGCTGGTGATGCATCAAACACTCATCACAAGCGTTTTGGCATCACTCCTCCACCGGTGCAAAACAACAACTTTGAGATCAAGTCAGGCTTTGTCTCAATGGTGCAGAACAACAAGTTCCACGGCCTTGCTATGGAAGATCCTTTAGAGCACTTGGACAACTTTGAGCAAGTATGTGGAATGATCAAGATCAATAGAATCTCAGAGGATAGCTTCAAGCTTAGGCTTTTCCCTTTCTCACTTGGGGATAAAGCAAGACATTAGGAGAAAACCTTACCTCAGGGAACTATGACCTCATGGGCTGATTGCAAGAAGGCATTTCTGTCCAAGTTCTTCTCGAGTACAAGGACAGCTCACCTAAGGAGTGAAATCAGCGGTTTTACACAAAGGCAGAATGAGACCTTTAGTGAAGCAATGGAGCGGTTCAAGGACTACACCATTGCATGTCCTCATCATGGCTTCAGTGACGAGACACTCTTGAGCACCATCTATAGAGGAGCTTTTCCTAAGATTCGAATGCTTCTTGACACGGCGAGTAATGGCAACTTTCTTGGCCAAAATGTAGAAGAGGGAATGGAGCTCATTGAGAATCTTTCTTTGAGTGATGGGAACTATGCTGGAGATTATGATAGAGCACCAAGAGGGTCTGACCTTGAGGCAAACAAGAAGGAGCTGAAGTCTCTCCATGAAAAGATTGACAAGTTGGTACTTGCAAACCAAAAGCATGTACACTTTGTGGGAGAAGCTACGGATGTTATTGATGAGCTAGAGGAGAGCCAAGAGGAAGCGAATTGGGTTGGAGGCCAAGCCTATAATAAGCCACAGGGCTATGTTCAAGGGTATCAAGGCAACAACAACCTATCTTACCAAAGTACTAACGTGGAGAACCCTAAGTATCAAGTGTACCCTCCACAACAAGGCAAACCTTTTGTTCCTTGCAACAAGGGAGGGTTTACACAAAACAGTGGGTATTAAGGGCAAAGACAAGGGAACTTCCAAAGCCAGCAACAACAAGTTAACAAAGGTTACCCTCCTGGTTTCGTGCCTCAGCAGAACCAAGTTCAACCTCCACCTCAAGATCCGGTTCAAGCAATGTTTCAACAATTACTTCAGGGACAAGCATCTACAAATCAGAAGTTTGTTGATATGAATAATAGGCTGGACTCTTCTCTGACTGAGGTATCTACACAAATCACCAACTTGAACAATAAGATTCTCCAGCTAGAGAAAGGAAAGGCCAGTTCAAGCGGTCAAGGAAGCTTACCCGGAAAGTGTGAAGCAAACCCTAAGGAGTATGCAAACGCAATAACTTTGTGGAGTGGGAAAGAGCTACCACCACGTTCTACACCTGACGACAATGAGGACATTGTGGTTCAAGAGGGGGAGAGTAATCTCTCAAATGATCAAGAGATCACGTTTGACAATGTCTACATTGCAAGACCTAAGAAAGGCAAGGAAGGGGTTTTAGAGAAAAAAGTGGAGGAAGTCAAAAAAGAGAAAGAAGCTTTCGTGCCTCCACCTTACAAACCAAAGCTTCCCTTCCCTGGAAGTTTCAAGAAGCAGGTGATTGAGAAGCATAAAGCCTTGTTTGAGAAGCACATAAGGAACGTTGAGATCAAACTGTCGTTGGTTGATTGCTTAGCTATGATGCCAAAATATGCCAAGTTTTTGAAGGATACTCTTGCTAAGAAGGATAAAGAGAGCGAAGAAGTCTTGGTGTTGAGTCAAGAATACAGTGCAATCATCCACAAGGAGATAGCTCTGAAGAAGCTAGGAGATCCGGAGTCATTCACTATCCCTTGTGCACTAGGCCCTTTGAAGTTTGAAAGCTGCTTATGTGATCTTGGTGCAAGCATTAATCTTATGCCTCATTGCATTGCCAAAAAGCTAGGCTTTACCAAGTTTAAGGAGTGTAGAATCTCACTCATCCTGGCTGACCGAAGTATAAGGCTCCCTGTAGGCTTGCTTGAAGACTTACCCGTGAAGATCAGCAATGTGAATGTGCCAACAGATTTTGTAGTTCTAAAGATGGAAGAGGAACCAAAGGACCCTCTAATCCTTGGTAGACCCTTTCTAGAAACTGCTGGAGCGATCATAGACGTGAAGTATGGCAAGATTTCTCTGCACTTTGGCAAGGACATCAAGCTGAACTTTGACATCAACGAGGTCTTGAAGAAGCCAACGATTGATAGGCAAGTGTTCTACATAAAAACTTTGGATGCATTGGCGGATGAGTTGCTTGAAGAGTTGGCACAAGAGGATCATCTACAGCTGGCTTTGACAAAGGAGTGTGGGAAGTATGGTTTCTTGAGCGAGCAAACCCACGAGTATGTTCACATCTTTGATTTTCGCAAGGTTGTGAAAGAAGATGAAGGCCAGTGCCATGAGATCGACCTGGAAATCGAGCAGATGTCTCGATCCATGTAAGAGATCGATCTCACGATCGATCGAGACAACTCGATCTGTTCAGAGAACGACCTGGTGAATCGATCCCCTGCTCGATCCATATCCAATCAGGCAAGTGAATCGAGGGAGTGCAATCGATCCAGCCTAGAACGAGGAAGCGATCGACTGACTGGCTCGATCTCTGCGGTGGGAACGGTTAAAGAAGACAGCTTGAAAGCTTATGAATCGGATTCAAAGGAGGCGAATGAGGACAGCAACATCAACACCAGCCAAGACGATGATTGGAACGAGTTGCTAGCCCCAAAGGTGGACCTTAAGCAGCTTCCGAATGGGCTAAGGTACGCTTTCTTGGGACCAAATGATACCTATCCGGTCATTGTGAATGAAGATCTAAGTGATGATGAGTTAGACTCGCTCCTTAAGGAGCTGAGGAAGTATAGGAAGGCCATTGGGTACTCTCTCAGTGACATCAAGGGCCTTTCATCAATGCTTTGTACTCATAGGATTCACTTAGAGAATGAAAACATTTCTTTTATTGAGCATCAAAGACGTTTGAACCCGAATTTGAAAGAAGTGGTCAAGAAAGAAATCTTAAAACTCTTAAAGGCCGACGTGAGATACCCTATCAGTGATAGCCCATGGGTCTCTCCGGTCCATGTGGTACCAAAGAAAGGGGGTATCACGGTTATAAAAAATGAAAAAGATGAGTTAATTCCTACAAGAACAATAACTAGACATAGAATGTGTATTGATTATAGGAAACTCAACTCAGCCACTAGAAAAGATCATTTCCCTCTTCCCTTTATTGATCAAATGCTAGAGAGATTCGCTAATCACCCATACTATTGTTTCCTAGATGGGTATAGCGGTTTCTTTCAAATTCCCATTCATCCTAATGACCAAGAGAAAACCACTTTCACATGCCCTTATGGTACATTTGCTTATCGAAGGATGCCATTTGGGTTATGTAATGCACCAGCAACCTTTCAAAGGTGCATGATGTCTATTTTCTCTGACCTCATAGAGGAAATGGTAGAGGCTTTCATGGATGATTTTTCTGTGTATGGTGCTTTCTTTGGTGGTTGTTTGTCTAATCTTTGCAGGGTTCTCAAGAGATGTGAGGAGACAAACTTGGTGTTAAATTGGGAAAAGTGTCACTTTATGGTGAAGGAAGGAATTGTACTTGGGCACAAGGTTTCTGAGCATGGGATTGAGGTTGACAAAGCAAAGATAGAGGTTATGATGAACTTGGAGCCTACGGTTAATGTGAAAGGGATTAGGAGTTTCTTGGGGCACGCTGGCTTCTACAGGGGTTAATCAAGAATTTCTCAAAGATAGCACGTCCTCTTACAAGGCTACTTCGCAAGGAAGCCAAGTTCGTCTTTGATGAAGAATGCCTTCAAGCCATTAAGACCATCAAAGAAGCCTTAGTCACCGTGCCTATAGATCAAGCTCCGGATTGGGACCTGCCGTTTAAGATTATGTGCGACGTGAGTGACTATGACGTGGGTGCTGTCTTGGGTCAAAGGAAGGATAAGAAGCTGCATATGATCTACTATGCAAGCCATACCTTGGATGACACGCAAGTGAAGTATGCAACCACCGAGAAAGAGCTTCTAGCCGTTGTCTTTGCTTTTGAGAAGTTTAGGTCCGACTTGGTGGGTTCTAAGGTCATTGTGTATACTGATCACACAGCCTTGAGGTACATATACTCCAAGAATGACACCAAGCCGAGACTCTTGAGATGGATCCTTCTCTTACAAGAGTTCGATATGGAGATCAAGGATAAGAAGGGTATAGAGAACGGTGTAGAATATCATCTTTCAAGAATGAGGGTGAATGATGTCTTGCCTTTGGATGACTCACTCCCTGAAGAGCAGCTTATGATGGTCAACACAGTGGTATGTGCAAAGCTAGAGGAGAAGTTTGAAGAAGTCTTGAGCTTCAAGGAAGAAGATCTACTATGGTATGTGGATATTGTTAACTACTTGGCTTGTGGAGAAGAGCCTACTCACTTGGACCACTACCATAGGAAGAAGTTCATGAGGGATATCTTTCACTACTTTTGGGATGATCCCTATCTGTACAAAAGGGGTGTGGACAGCTTATACCGAAGTTGTGTCACAAGAGAAGAAGCAAAAGACATCCTTCTCCATTGCCACGGTTTGACTTATGGTGGACACTTCTCTTCATTCAAGACGGCTACAAAGGTTTTACAAGCTGGGTTTTGGATGCCTACACTCTTTAAGGATGCACATGAGTTTGTAAAGTCGTGTGAAGCTTTCCAAAAGTCAGGGAACATAACAAAGAGGAATGAGATGCCGCAGGTACCTATCTTTGAAGTGGAAGTCTTTGACGCTTGGGGGATAGACTTTATGGGTCCGTTTCCATCATCATACGGCAACAAGTACATTCTTGTAGCAGTAGACTATGTGTCTAAGTTGGTGCAAGTCATAGCCTCACCAACTAATGATTCAAAGGTGGTAGTCAAGCTTTTCAAGACTATCATTTTTCCAAGGTTTGGTGTTCCTAAGGTGGTGATTAGTGATGGAGGCAGCCACTTCATCAGCAAGGTTTTTGAGAGTCTTTTGAGGAAGTATGGAGACAAGGTAGCTACGCCTTATCACCCTCAAACCAGTGCCCAAGTGGAGGTTTCGAACAGGCATATCAAGGCCATCCTAGAGAGAACCGCGGGAGTGACTAGGAAGGATTGGGCAAGCAAGCTTGATGACGCTCTTTGGGCGTATTGAACGGCTTTCAAGACTCCCATTGGTACTACACCTTTCAACCTCCTCTATGGCAAGTCTTGTCACCTTCATGTGGAGTTAGAGCACAGAGCTGTTTGAGCTGTGAAGCAAGTGAACATCAATCTCAAGACGACACAAGAGAGAAGACTGGTGCAACTTCATGAGCTTGATGAATTAGGTTGGATGTTATGAAAGCGCCAAGATCTACAAAGAGAGGACCATAGCGGTTCATGATAAGAAGTTGGTGCTTAAGGAGCTCAAGGAGGGAAGTCTAGTTCTGCTCTGCAACTCACGCTTGAAGTTGTTCCCTGGAAAGCTCAAGTCTAGTTGGAGCGGACCGTTTGAGATAAGAGAAGTACTACCATATGGAGCGGTTACTTTGGTTGGCAAGAGTGGAGAGAGTTTCATGGTGAATGGGCATAGAGTCAAGCCCTACATGGCAAGTGATTGCAGCAAGGAGAGCACCACGTTGCTTCTCCAAGATCCCCCTCTAGCCTAACCAAGTAAAGTCAAGCTAGCGACGTAAAACAAGCACACTTGGGAGGCATTCCCATGACTATCATTGTACATATTTCTGCTTTATTTCTGTTTCAATTTTATGCTTTTTAGTTTAAGTGTGTAGGTACAAGGAGATGGGAACCGGAGATCATAATCTTAGAGTCAACAAGGCAAGGAAAGGATAAGTAGAGCAAACGATCGAGTGGTAGATCGACTTATCCTGGCTCGATCTTTACTAGATCGAGCTAGTGAATCGAGTGAAGTCACTCGATCTAGATGGGATCGAGTAGACAATCGAGTGAGTCAGTCGATTGCGAGAGGATGACCCACCCATACGTTTAGCTGGAAATGCAAACGGGGTGTGGATCGATTGCTCTCACTTGATCCTTGAACTGGATCGATTAGTTCACTCGATCAGCTCACTCGATCATTGCCAAAACGACCTCGAAATCGATCAAGGAGCCCGATCTAAGGATGCATGGCCACAACCACGTGGAATCTTAAAACGAGTAGGAGACACCATCTAAGGGTCCATTCAAATCAGATCGAGCCCCCAATCGAGCAAGCCTCTCGATCACGGATAAAATAGGCATGAGATCTAGGTCAAGATTGACCAAATTGACTCGATCTCATGTCGAGGTTGGTTAAATTTTTCTCTCTTCTATTTCCTTCCCTCCCATTTTAAATTTGAATTTTGGTCAAGGCAAGCATCTTTGACCATGAAAGATGTGCCTTGACCATACTTTTTCAGAGATCCACTTGCATGCATCAATAGATTTTGTCTTTATAACCACTTGCATCCACACTCTCTTCACACTGTATTTCAAAACTGATTTTTTTAAAGAGAGAGTGTGAGTTCGGTTTTTCAAAGCATAGAGCATCTTTTACACATTCCAGTTCAAAGGTACTTTCGAAATTTCTTGAATTTCATGTTTGAGTTTTTAAGAAAAGTTTCTTTAATTGAATTGGTTGAATGTTATTTGCTAGGGATTAGGATAATTTTTTTTTTTAATATCTAAGTGTTAGGAAAATTTTCTTGATTTAATCTTATCTCTTGAGATTTTCCTTTACAATTTATTGATATATTTTAGAAAATCCCCAAAAATCTAGGATTTGTGTTTAGATTTTTTTCTTCCTTGCCTTATCTTTCTCTCTTAATCGCCGCCTATACTCATCATCTCTTTGAGAAATTGTGTTTCAGGTATCATGGCACCCAAGAGAAGCAGAGATCTGGCAACTCAAGGAGAAGCTCAGCAAGTGGTTGAAGAAAGGGTTAGATGGAGTAAAGAAGAGAAGAAGGCAAAGAAAAGGCTTGAGAGGCTGCGGTTTGAACCTACGAAGTTTGCGAGTAGGGACCTGTTGGAAAGGCTAGGCTTGCTAGAGGATTTTAACAAGCTGCTCAAGGACATGGGGCTTGCATGCTTATCACGGATGGACTGCCCTACTTACCCCGAGGCCACGCTTGACTTCCCCTCTACCTTGGACTTCTCATATGAAGATCCAAGCAATCAAGCTCCCTCCAAAGGTCATGTCACATTCAAGATCAGGAAGCAAGCTTACCACCTCTCCATCACCGAGCTATGCCAAGCCTACGGTCTCAATGCTGCAGCCAAACTTGTAGAGTTCCCTCTGCTCAAATCCGCTAACTTTCTATGGGACATGATCTGCAATGATTACTACAAAGCCAACACCGCCAAGATCAAGAAGGTGCGAAACCCTGTGCTGAGATATGCACTCAAGCTACTAGCCAACACCTTCAGTGGAAGATCCGTGGCTCCAACCTTTACCAAGAACGAGTTGTGCTTTCTTCCAAGGGATTAAGAAGGTTCTATGCGATGCTGAAGAGAGTGATGAGCCAATGGAGGATGAGCATGGAAACGACGTCAACTATGGATGCATCTTGGCTTCTTCTTTGGTCAAGTACAAGGCGTGGGCGTTGAGGTGTAAGGCGAGCTCTGCACTCATAGGAGGCTTCCTCACACCGTTGTTCACACAAGCGGGAGCACCTCTCTCGGAGTTTGAGCCTTGCGCGGAGAAAGCTTACATGGATGAGACCTACATGCGCAACACTGATTCCTTGGGACCTACTCCAGCTCCTGGCTTCTATGCCTACCTGTTCTACAACCACCGCTATGAGAAGAAGGTTTGCATCCTGCCTAATTCAGATGAAACCCACCTCCAAAGCATCGGTATGATTGAGTTGTCGCTAAGCGGTGAAGTGTGCTTCCCGCCTCTTGGAGGAACAGCAGCACCACCTCAGCTCACTCGTCCACCATCAGAGTCACCTCCTTTGGATGCTGAGATGCCCCAAGGCTTTGATCTTCCCAAGCTTGACTATGTGCCGCGAACAAAGGCTGAGAAGTTCCTTGCCTCGGTGTTTGAGATGCAGCGCAAAGTCAACAAGTGGCAAGGCAAGATGATCAAGAAGCTGGAAAAGAAGATCAAAGCCCTACAAGAAAAATCATATGAGGCATCTTCAAGTGAAGAGGTTGAGCAACCGGAGAGGAGAAGAAAATCAGCCGGAGGTGTGGAGATATGTGAGCCTCAAGGAAGCAATCAACCTGGGCGACTTTCTCTCCATGAAGCCTCAAGCAGGAGCAAGGATAAGGAGGTGCTTCACGACACTCCTAGAAAGAGCAGGATGACCGGAGCAACCTCAAGCTCCAGTCATGCCTAGCTCCGAGGTACCAAAACACAAACCCTTGTAAATATCATGCAGTTTTTTAATATTTTTGCTTTGTGTTTTTGATCTCCTCTTGAATTTGTTTGACACCGAGAGGTTGTCATTCAAGTTTGGGGGAGAGTGTGTGGTTTGACATGCTTTATTTGGATCTTATTTTGTGTTAGCATCTTTGAGTCTTCATGCATCATCTAAGTGCATAGAAAAATACAAAAAAATCATAAAAGTTTTAAAAATTTCAAAAAAGAATTCATATAGCTTGCATTTGCATTGTTAAACATTTTAGGATTGAGTATAGAATTTTAATCATTTAGGTTGTTTGCATTTGCATAGGGAGCAATGATATTAATTTTTGTTGAAAAGTGTTTTAAGCTCATGAATTGGTTCAAGGTCCTAGTTAGTAGTTCTTTGATGCTTTGTACATACTTTGAAAGTAAGCTCTAACCATATTTGGATCATTTGTCTTAATGAATGTTAAAGGATAGGATTCTTGGATTGTTTGGAATATGAGAGTCATGATTTGAGATTCAATATGTGATGAATATGGCTAAGTTCTTTGGGGTATGAGTTTGTGCATTGCATCTTAGAATTGAGAACTACGACCATTGAATTAATTCATTTGAAAAATACTTGTCAAGGAATTTGAGCTCCCATTTTTAAAACCTCTCTTCCTTTCTTGAATTTTGTATGCTCGAGGGCAAGCAAAATGCAAGCTTTGGGGAGTTGATATACTCATATATTTCGCATATTGAGCATGCATTTAGAGTAGTTTTTATGCATACATCTTTCATAATAGGCTAGTTTTCACCATTTGTCTCATTTTAGGTCCTAAGTGCACTTTGCATTAGCATTTGCATATTTCTTGCATTCTTGCATCATATTCAGGTTGTTTTGGATACACTGGAGCTATGGAGGTTGCGTGGACACGCTAAGGATTGAAAGGAACGCTATGGACACTTGGGAGAACTCAGCCATGCGGCAAAGAAGCCGAGATCGAGGCAAAGATAGAGCTAGGCAGGTCGATCTAGACGAGATCGACCAGAAGATCGAGACACTCGGGTCGTTTCAAGGAAGGAGATCGAGATCAAGATCGACCAAAGGTGATCGAACGTGAGTACGGACGCGGACTAAGCCCGGGAAGAATGAGAGCCAGATCGAGGTCACGACTCGATCATCCGAGGATCGACAAGAAGATCGACTGAAGCACTCGATCCACCCGACCGAGTCAACCCAATGATCGAGTAAAAGAAGACGTTCTAGCCAGGAGATGGAGGGATCAGGTCGATGATATATCATGGTTTTTATGGTTTTTAACCATGATATAAGTCCTTTTTATTGAGTTTTTTTGGTATTTTTAGAGTCCTAGAAGAGTCTTTGCAGGTTATAGCATGTCTGGAGCATAATTGTAGATTTTGGAACCTTTTGGAGCATTCTGAGTGGAAGCCACGAAGTACCAAGCTCGAAGCAGAAAAGTATCGCATATGGTGACGATCGTCACCCCTTTGGTTACGCTCATCACCCAGTAATGAAGGAGCGTGGCGTTTTATTAAAAGTATCAAGAAGAATTTCAGAATCGGCCCAGAAGTTTCCTTTATTTACATGAAGACCCCAGATCGTGTTTAGCTTCTATTTATTAGGTTTTTCAGCCATTGTTGGCTATTATCTAAGTTTTTAAGAATTCAGAGAGCTAGAGAGAGATTTATTCAGAGCCTTTTGGGGAGACAAATCCTGTACTCTTTTGAGAAGATTTCGAACCCCCTTTGTTTCTTACTCTTTCTCTTAATGCAATTTTATTCAGTTATGTTTTGTGATCTCTTAATCATGTCTGAGTAATCTGCTAGTTAAGTTAGGGTTTTCCAAAGGTTGATGAAAAGAGTGTAGAATCGCTATCTGTTAGGAATATCTCATGGTTTTTCATCTGTGCTTGCTTTAAAATCGAATTTCTGAGACACATCATCTAGAAATCCGAAAATCATAGGTTGTTAAATATATGTGAGAGTATTATTCATAACCTGAACTAGTATTTGATGAGCAAAACAACTTAGTACAAAGAGATTTGGCTTAGGAGTTTTGTAAACAATTGAACCTGATCATTACTGCATGCTTAGGTTGTTAGGGTTTACAAAGAGATTTGAGACTCTGTGATCTAGGTATAGATAACTTTTGCAATGAGAATTGATTAGTTATCATTAGAGATTCATGTTTAAAACGGTTCTTAATCATTCCTGATTTCCTGCATCATACACTCTTGGATTCAAACCTGCGAATTACCCTGGCTTAGCGCTTTTAATCTTCTTGAACTCAGATTATATCACACAATTGTTTGCTTACTTTTATTCATTCATTCGCATTACATACATCTTATTTTGCTTAGCTCAGTCCGAATCTATATTCGATAGTGTAGTCTGCATTACTCTCTTGGGATTTCGATACCCCTTATACTACATCTGCTTTTGCTGTGCACTTGCAGTAGTTTTATTTGGGTAAAACCTGACCCTATCAAGTTTTTGGCGCCGTTGCCGGAGAGTAATAGCTGCCTATCGATTTTTAGTATTAGGATTTTGTCTAAGTTTTTATTTGTTTATTGATTTTCAGCTACTTTTCTTTGTTCCTGTTTCAGGTGTATGCCTAATCGCAGAACCAGAAGCAACAAAGAGAAGGAGCTTGTGACTTTGAGCATCGACGAGCTTGCTAGGTTGGAGAGAACTAACAGGAAAGCTAAGAAGCAATCTGCAATGGTCGCTCCACTGATCTTGGTTGAAGATGCAGAAGGTCACTTGGTTGACAGAGAAGGAAACAGGAGGAACGAAGAGGGGCAGAGAATTGATCAAGAGGGGAATGTCATTGTTGAACAGCAGGTTCAGCAAGTGGCTGAGAACGTGGGAGTCCCTGCTGCTGTCAATAACGCTGCTGGGCGTTTTGTTCAGAGGACTCTAGGTGATTACAACAGACCTGATCAGTTCTATGCCAACAGAGCTGCAATCCGACCTCCTGCCTTCCAGAGGAACGATTTTGAGGTTAAACCTGTCTACTATCAGCTAGTTGGACAGCATCCCTTCCATGGTTTACCTCATGAGCATCCTATGGATCACATAGAGAGATTTGAGGACTTGGCTTCCAGTGTCAAAGCTAATGGGGTTAGCAATGACTTTCTGTTCTGCAAGCTTTTTCCATACTCTCTTGAAGGAGAAGCTGCATATTGGCTGAAGCAACTGGAACCTGCTTCATTAACTACTTGGGAGGACACCAAGAATGCCTTTCTGAACAATTTCTATGATGATGCCAGATCAGAAGACATGAGGACGAAAATTGCATCATTTACACAAGGCCCTACTGAAGCTTTCAAGGCTTCTTGGATCAGGTTCAAGTCTTATCAAAGGGACTGCCCTCATCATGGTTTCAGTCAGGTGCAATTACTTGGGATCTTTTTCAGAGGCATTGACTGGAAATATCAGATGGCGCTGGATGCAGCAAGTGCTGGGAACTTTAACACCAACATACCAGAGGAGGCGGTGAGACTGATTGAGAACTTGGTCTGCAGCAACAGCACTAAAAATGCAGACTTTCAGAGAATAAAACAAGCTGGTGTAGCTGATGGAAATCAGATTGCTGAAGTTAAGGCTAAGTTGGATGATATGCACAGCCTTTTGATAGGGAAGAAGTCAGTTCACTTTGCTGCAGAAGTAGAGACTTTCGAAGCTCCAGAGGAAGTTGAGCAGGAGGATGTAAATTTCATCAATTCTGGCGGATTTCAGGGACAAAGGTATGGGAATCAGCAGTGGAACAGAGGATACAGCAACAACAATCAGAAAAACGCCCCTACAGGAGGACAGAACACGCCTGGTTTCACTCCTAGACCCCCTTTCCAGAAGACAGAGTATCAGAAGCCATTCCAGAACAGTGGAAATTACAAAAACTATGGTTCTACTTCCTATCAACCAGCACCTCCACAAGAGAACAAAATGGAAGCAATGTTAGAACAGATCTTGGAAGGACAACAGAAGCTTACTGTGAACTTCAATGACAAGATAGATTCGCTCTATCAGGACTTGAATGGGAAAATTGAGAGTCTGAACTCTCATATGAAGAAGCTTGATGTTCAAGTTGCTCAAACTGCAGGAGCTGTTCAGAGGCAAGAAGGATTTCTTCCAGGAAGAACTGATGCTAATCCCAAACACCACGTGAATGCCATCACATTGAAGAGTGGAAGGAACCTGCAACCAGTATTGCAGAAGGATTTAACCTCAAAAAATTTCGTGGGTATGGAAGAGTATGAAGATGAAGAAAATTTTACTGCAGAACCATTGGTGACGCTCGTCACCAATAATGGGTGTCACTCGTCACCCATTGAGGACAACCCCGACCCCGATTCTTCACAAATTGGTGACGACCGTCACCAAGGGGGTGACGCTCGTCACCCATATCCAGTACTCGACCCCGACTCGTTCAAAGTGAGTGACGCTCGTCACCAACCCAGTGACGCTCGTCACCAGACACCACATGTTGCAGTTTCGCCTAAGACTTCAGATAATGCTAAGGAGACCGTGTATAAACCCAAGATACCCTATCCTAAGCATCCTAAGAAGTCTAAGCAGGAGCTTGAGGATGCAAGATGCAAGGCTATCATGGACAAGTTGGTAATAGAGATCCCATTGATTGATGCTGTAAGGATAACTCCTGTTATTAGGAGGTATGTGAAGAGAATGGTGACCAATAACTTGAGTCTTGAGGTTGGGGCTATGATGATCAACGAGCAGGTCAGTACAGTGATTCAGAACAGAGTTCCAGAGAAGCTTTCAGACCCAGGAAGCTTTGTTTTAGACTGCACCATCTTCAATGACAAGTTTGAGAGGTCATTGTGTGATCTTGGGTCTAGTGTGAACCTCATGCCTCATTCTGTTGCCAAGAGTTTGGGAATGACTGATTTTAAAGCTATAAGAATATCTCTTGTCTTAGCTGATAGATCAGTTAGAGTTCCTGAAGGGGTGATAGAGGATGTTCCTATCAAAATAGGAGATTGTATGATCCCTACTGATTTTGTGGTTCTAGAGTATGGAGAAGAGCCCAAAGACCCCTTGATTCTTGGCAGACCCTTCTTAGCCACTGCAGGAGCTATTATTGACGTCAGGAAGGGTAGAATAGAGCTGAATGTTGGCGATTTAGTGATGAAATTCGAAATGGATAAGCTGATGAAGAGGCCAACCATAGATGGACAGACTTTTTATGTTGATGTTCTCACAAACATTGCTGATCAAATCTTCCATGAGATGAGTTCAGAGGACCCCTTGGAAAGGGCGTTGACCACTTCTACAGCTGAGTATGAGCATTTAGATGCTGCTGCAACAGGCTACACAAAGATGATGGATGCTACTGCATAAGTGATGCAACTGCTTGCACAGGATGAACTTGTCTCCACATCTGCAAAAGCCGCCACAATGGGTGACTGGTCAGCAGCAAAAGCACCAAAAGTTGAGCTTAAACAGCTCCCTGCAGGGCTAAGGTACGCATTTCTAAGAGAAAACTCCATCTATCCTGTTATTGTTAATGCTTCATTGAACAATGCAGAGCTCACCCTACTGCTAAGTAAGCTGCGAAAATTTCGCAAAGCTCTTGGCTATTCTCTTGATGACATTTCAGGTATCTCTCCAGACTTGTGCATGTATAGAATACACTTAGAGGATGAGTCGAAATCATCAGTTGAGCATCAGAGGAGGCTAAATCCGAATTTGCAGGATGTGGTCAAGAAAGTGATCATGAAGTTGTTGCAGGCTGGTATCATCTATCCTATTTCAGACAGTGCTTGGGTGAGTCCAGTGCACGTGGTGCCTAAGAAAGGAGGTGTAACCGTGGTAAAGAACGACAAGGATGAGCTGATTCCAACCAGGACTGTGACAGGACATAGGATGTGTATAGACTACAGGAAACTGAATGCAGCAACAAGGAAGGATCATTTTCCTCTACCTTTCATCAATCAGATGCTAGAAAGGCTGGCGAATCACAAGTATTACTGTTTCCTTGATGCGTATTCAGGCTTCTTTCAGATCCCCATCCATCCAGATGATCAGGAGAAGACCACTTTTACCTGTCCCTATGGCACTTTTGCATATCGCAGAATGCCTTTTGGTCTGTGTAATGCTCCTGCAACCTTCCAGAGATGCATGATGTCGATTTTCACAGACATGATAGAGAAGTTTATGGAGGTGTTCATGGATGACTTCTCTGTTTATGGATCTTCTTCAAGAGCTGTTTGGATAATCTGTGTGCAGTTCTGCAGAGATGTGAAGAGAAGCACTTGGTTTTAAACTGGGAGAAATGTCATTTTATAGTGCAGGATGGTATTGTACTTGGCCACAGAGTCTCAGGAGACGGTATAGAGGTGGATAGGGCGAAAATTGAGGTGATGACAAGTCTGCAAGCACCTGATTCCGTCAAAGCAGTGAGGAGTTTTCTGGGACATGCAGGCTTCTACAGAAGATTCATCAAAGATTTTAGCAAGATAGCACGCCCACTTACTGCTCTCCTCTGCAAGGATGTGAAGTTTGAGTTCACAGAAGAGTGCAAATCTGCTTTTGAACAGATCAAACAGGCTTTGGTTACAGCCCCTGTTGTGCAGCCTCCAGATTGGGACTTACCTTTTGAGGTGATGTGTGATGCCAGCGATTTTGCAGTTGGAGCAGTGCTGGGACAGAGGAAAGACAAGAAACTCCACGCCATCTACTATGCAAGTAGGACTTTGGATGATGCTCAGAAGAATTATGCAACAACTGAGAAGGAATTGTTAGCTGTTGTGTTTGCTTTTGAGAAGTTCAGGCAGTATCTTGTTGGCTCCAAGGTCGTGGTTCATACTGACCATTCAGCACTGAAGTACCTAATGCAGAAGAAGGATGCAAAACCAAGGCTGTTTAGATGGATCCTGCTTCTTCAGGAATTTGATATTGAAGTGAAGAACAAGAAAGGGGTGGAGAATGGAGTTGCTGACCATTTATCCCGGATTCAGGTCGAAGACAGTGTCCCCATCAATGATTTCTTGCCTGAAGAGAATGTTTACTTAGTAGAAACCAGAGAACAGGAGGAAAGTGTTGAAAACCTGCAGTTTTCACAAAACTGCAGGGGAGTGACGAGCGACACCAGGAGGGTGACGCTCGTCACCAACCAAGACCATTCGCGACAAAAGTATACGAGCGAGGTGACGCTCGTCACCAACATTGGTGACGCTCGTCACCGATCTCCACACTTATCTGCGATTTGTGCAAGCTTGGGGAAAGCTTTTGAAGAGCCTGTTTATGCTTTACATGATCCAAAGAGACCCTGGTATGCTGATATTGCCAATTATCTTGCTGCAGAGGATGAACCACATGATTTTAAAGGCTATGTTAAGAAGAAGTTCTTGAGAGAACTTAGGAGATTCTATTGGGATGAGCCATACCTCTACAAGCATTGTGCTGATTGTATTTACAGAAGATGCTTAGCAGAAGAAGAAGTTCAGGACGTGCTCTTTCACTGTCATGGATCAGACTATGCTGGACACTTTGCTACATTCAAGACTGTCTCTAAAGTTTTGCAAGCTGGATTTTGGTGGCCTACTATGTTCAGGGACGCCCAAGCCTTCATCACAAGCTGTGATACTTGTCAGAGAAGAGGAAAAATCAGCAGGAGACACGAGATGCTACAGAACTTCATTCTGGAAGTTGAAGTTTTCGATTGTTGGGGTATTGACTTCATGGGACCTTTTCCCTCATCTTATGGGAATAGATACATTCTGGTTGCTGTTGATTATGTATCTAAGTGGGTAGAGGCGTTGGCTACTCCTACTAATGATGCTGCAGTGGTTTTAAAGCTGTTTAAGACCATTATCTTTCCCAGATTTGGTGTCCCACGGATTGTCATAAGTGATGGGGGTTCTCACTTTGTCAACAAGGTTTTTGACAAGCTGTTGAAGAAATATGGTGTACAGCACAGAGTGGCCACGCCCTATCACCCCCAAACAAGTGGACAAGTCGAGGTTTCCAACAGACAGATCAAACAAATTCTGGAGAAGACAGTTGGGAAGACAAGGAAAGATTGGTCTGCAAAGCTGGATGATGCATTATGGGCCTACAGGACTGCCTACAAAACGCCACTTGGGACTACTCCATTCCACCTTCTCTATGGCAAGGCATGCCATCTACCAGTAGAGCTGGAGTTCAGAGCAGAATGGGCAATAAAGAAGCTGAATTTCGATCTGAAACCTGCTGCAGAAAGGCGCTTGATTCAGCTCAATGAACTGGATGAGATTAGATATCTAGCCTATGAAAACTCCAAGTTATACAAGGAGAGGACAAAGGCATATCATGATAAGAAGATCATCTCTAGGCATTTCGAGCCCAATGACCAGGTACTACTCTATAACTCTCGTTTACAGCTTTTTCCTGGTAAACTGCGTTCTAGATGGTCAGGTCCTTTCACTGTCAAAGAAGCTCGCCCACATGGTGCAATTGTCCTGATTAACTCCAAAGGAGAGGAGTTCACTGTCAATGGACAAAGGGTGAAGCATTACTGGGCACAAGCAGAGACTCCAGCAGGACACATTGTGTCTCTGAATCAGGCACCAGCTGTCTAAACTGCCAGCCAAAGTCAAGCTAATGACTTTAAAAGAGCGCTTAGTGGGAGGCAACCCACTGGTAAGTTGTAGATATATTACTTAGTATTTATTTTCGTGCTTAGGATTATTAGTTAGAATTTTTATTCAGTTATAATAAAAAAAAAAAAAAAAAAGCGGTGACGATCGTCACCCTTATGGTGACGCTCATCACCCGTCGAAGTCGAACACGAGTATTAGTTTTCTCTCTTCTTCTTCCTCGAGCAAACCTGCAAAATAACCGAAACTAGTTAGAAAATAGGAATTTCATAACTTTTGATTTTCTTAACCAAATTGAGTGATTCAAGAGTCTAATCCGTGTGGATTTTACTCCTCTTTCTGAATATCAACTCAATTTTTACGATCTGCAAGGTATGTTTTCGGAATCCCCAATTTTCAGTCCGCTTTAAGTTTGGTAAAATCCGATTTTTGACTTGATTGGCTTGATTTAACTATTGAATCATGGTTAGTTAGGTTGTATTAGAGGAATGGAACCATCTTTGTGAGCTTTTATCGGTTGATTGCACTGTTTTGAATTTTCGAGTTCATGATGAAAGTTGCAAAAATCTGGAAATTTTGGGTGATTTAGGTTGAACTGATGCTTGAATTGTGTTCCTGGTAGTACAGTAGTTACTCGCCATCAGCTATTTCATCCTGTTTGGTTGATTTTTCGAATTTTGAAAAATTTGCTAATTTTTGAGATGGTTTTGGTCGATTTTGGTGTTCAATTTTCAGATGCCTCGTCAGGAGAAACGACCAAGACAAAGCTCGTCTTCCAACACTGCAACAGGGTCTACAGATTCCTTCAGTCAGCACCCGGTTTGCAGGCCCCCATGGCCCAAACGAGAGGATCGGAAAATAGCCTCAGGAGTGGCTTGGGCAGGGACTCCGAAGCAAGAAGTGGCTCGGGATACCTGTGTATTCCGTGATATTCAGGAGGAGTGGGATGAGTATGACAGGCTGTTCTACAATGCGTGGTTGGGAGTTAAGATTATCCCCACTCGACTCGCGGATCCTGCTGTTCTGCAGAAGATGGGGATCTTTGAGGAGGTTTATGAGATTCTGGAGCGCATTGGCATGGGGACTATGCCATTCCAGCAGTACGATCTGTAACCAGATTTGGTCCGCCAGTTTCTCTCTACAGTTCGCGTCTACTACGCGAATGAGCTGGCGAAGCGTGCTCAGGAAGGCACTATGACATTTCTGATCCGAGGGATTCGATACCGGATCAGTCTGATGGAGCTTTGTGGGATTTATAGCTTCTCTGACCATCCCACAGGCGTTCTCCTTCCCTCTCAGTGGACCCATATGAGGACATTCTGGTCCAAGTTCGGGAATGGAGTCTATGATAGCAAGACCAGCACGCAGACAGAGGTTAGACATCCGGTTTTGAGGTACCTTCTGCGCCTCTTTGGTCATACTATTCTGTGCAAGTCTGCGCCCAGCAAGACTCGAGTTAGTGAGCTGATTCTCCTCTACTACGGACTTTATGAGATGCTGGATGATTCGATACCAGTTGATAGTATGGTTCGCGCCAACTTAGGTGCTGTTTTCGCTGAGCACTTGGTCTCTTTGAAGACCAAGCCGTTCACCAGTCCAGGGGAGAAGACTGAGAGTGTGGGCAGCTTGTTGACACCGATCTTCCATCATTTCCAGATCGATGTTACCCCTTGCAGTCTGCGCAGTGATAGATCGCTTATGGATGAGCAGTATCTGCGCCATGTCACTTGGATGAAGACTGGAGTTGTCTGGACTTTCACTACTACCTTTGGAGAGTATGTTGGCATTAAGTTGCCACAGAGAGCCCTCACTACTATCCAGACAGACCCACGCCAGCTATTCTTCATGCCAGCACAGACTCTTCTGCGCCCCTTGACTCTGCGCCCTGCTAGAGCTGCCACAGCTGGTCCCACTGCTTCTACTGCTGCTGCTACTGATGCTGGACCTTCTACACGTCAGACTGGCTCTTCTGCTGCTTTCAGGCGTCCTCCACGATCACAGACACCCATGGATATGGCTGCTTTTCAGGAGTATGTCATTGATAGCTTTGAGGGACTCTGGGATGCTGTTGCTACACTTAGCAATTGTGGTTGTGTCCGCCCCCACTACACTACTGAGCCTTGTGAGGATGAGGATTGAGGTTTCACTATCTGGTTACTTGTTCCTTTTTCCCTTTTAATTTTCCTTCTTTTGAGTCATTTTTATGTTTACTTTGAGTCAGTTGTCAGTTTCTTTGATGATGTTTTGTGAGATTGTTGAACCAGGTTATTATTGCTATGTTTGGATGTTGTTAATTATGTATTTGACTGCTCAAAAAGTCTTACTTTCGAGTACACATGCAAACACTTCGTTAATTAACATCTAACATAAGATTTGGGCAATACAGGTCGTGGTGACGCTCGTCACCCGACCCCACGCGAGGTAACACTTTTCTGACTTGGTTTTTCGACTTCTCATTCATTTTTCTGACCAACTCTTGGCTTAATAACACTGGGGACAGTGTTGTTTAAGTCTGGGGGAGGTGGTTACTGACGTTGTGTGCTTTGTGTCATGTTTATAGAGTCTTAAAGTTGAGTCAAAAACCTGTTTTTCTAGAGTCAAAAATTTTGAAACTGTTAGTTTTTCTTGGAACTAACCATAGGACGTTTTTGCTGATAAGAACCATTGCCACAGTAGTAGATTACAAGTCTTACTAAGTTGAAAGTCATAGGTAGATCAGTCTAGCAATGAAGGTTTAGGTTCTTAGAGAATCTGGAAAATTTGCTGTTAGCTCCACCTTAATGAACTTTAAATTTCTTGTCTTGGTGATTGATTCTTATTGATCTTGATTCTCTCTTTAAGCACTGACAATAAGGTTAAGATACAGTCTCTCTTTGATCTTCCCTGATGTAGCTTTTAAAAGTTTAAGTTCAAAGAATGGTGCATTCATGACCCTGTCTCCTCACAAGGAACACAAGTATTGAGTAGCATCATTTCTTAGACTGAAAAAGTTGAGAAAAAAAAAAGTGAAAAATCGAAATTATCCTAAGGAAAAAGATTAAGGGAAGAGAAAATAGGAGAGCTGTGTTGAGATTGATTTATTCAGTTGTTAGGAAGGGAAAAGAATCTGTAAAGTGATTAAGATGATAGAGCTTTGATGAGACTTCACACTTAGATAAAAAATAAGAAGTTGACAATAGAAATTTTGGATTTCTTGAAGGGATTTAGACTGGACTTGAGAGATTTGCTAAGCTTGTGATGATTAGGCTGAAATTTGATCTTGTGTTGACTCTGTGGTATGTGGATTCGAAAGCTTTAACCAGTGTGGTGTTTCCGATGACTGACTGACTGTTTCTTGTTTTCAAACCTCGACCTTATTCTTTGTCTAATGTTTGCTTGAGGGCAAGCAAAAGCTAAGTCTGGGGGAGTTGATATATCATGGTTTTTATAGTTTTTAACCATGATATAAGTCCTTTTTATTGAGTCTTTTTGGTATTTTTAGAGTCCTAGAAGAGTCTTTGCAGGTTATAGCATGTCTGGAGCATAATTGTAGATTTTGGAACCTTTTGGAGCATTCTGAGTGGAAGCCACGAAGTACCAAGCTCGAAGCAGAAAAGTATCGCATATGGTGACGATCGTCACCCCTTTGGTGACGCTCGTCACCCACTAAGGAAGGAGCGTGGCGTTTTATTAAAAGTATCAAGAAGAATTTCAGAATCGGCCCAGAAGTTTCATTTATTTACATGAAGACCCCAGATCGTGTTTAGCTTCTATTTATTAGGGTTTTCAGCCATTGTTGGCTATTATCTAAGTTTTTAAGAATTCAGAGAGCTAGAGAGAGATTTATTCAGAGCCTTTTGGGGAGACAAATCCTGTACTCTTTTGAGAAGATTTCGAACCCCCTTTGTTTCTTACTCTTTCTCTTAATGCAATTTTATTCAGTTATGTTTTGTGATCTCATAATCATGTCTGAGTAATCTGCTAGTTAAGTTAGGGTTTTCCAAAGGTTGATGAAAAGAGTGTAGAATCGCTATCTGTTAGGAATATCTCATGGTTTTTCATCTCTGCTTGCTTTAAAATCGAATTTCTGAGACACATCATCTAGAAATCCGAAAATCATAGGTTGTTAAATATATGTGAGAGCATTATTCATAACCTGAACTAGTATTTGATGAGCAAAACAACTTAGTACAAAGAGATTTGGCTTAGGAGTTTTGTAAACAATTGAACCTGATCATTACTGCATGCTTAGGTTGTTAGGATTTACAAAGAGATTTGAGACTCTGTGATCTAGGTATAGATAACTTTTGCAATGAGAATTGATTAGTTATGCATTAGAAATTCATGTTTAAAACGGTTCTTAATCATTCCTGATTTCCTGCATCATACACTCTTGGATTCAAACCTGCGAATTACCCTGGCTTAGCGCTTTTAATCTTCTTGAACTCAGATTATATCACACAATCGTTTGCTTACTTTTATTCATTCATTCGCATTACATACATCATATTTTGCTTAGCTCAGTCCGAATCTATATTCGATAGTGTAGTCTGCATTACTCTCTTGGGATTTCGATACCCCTTATACTACATCTGCTTTTGCTGTGCACTTGTAGTAGTTTTATTTGGGTAAAACCTGACCCTATCAGTCGATGACTCAGCTCGATCTCTACACCTTATCCGGACAGCTCATGTTTTGGATTTTAGTGAGGGGACCATCTCTCTTGTTTAGCTATTTTGGGATCGAACAACAACAATGATTTCATTCTGTCTTTTTTTCTTTTAGCTTTACTCTTTCGAGAGAGAAAATCGCCATTGTTTTATGTTTTCAAGCTTTTCATTTTTTGTAGAACCTTAATCTTCCTTTAATCTTAAGTATTTTCCTTTAATCTCTCTTGCTTAATAGTTTAATCATGCTTATCTTTTCTTTCTTTGCATTTTCGTGTGTTTTAATCATGAGTAGTGAGTAGTCATCTATGGGTTTAAGGTTGAGGTGATTAAGGGGTTTAAAGGTTTAAGCTTTGGGCTTTCTTTTGTTCTTAACTCATTCTCTTCTTGGATTTGGGGGTTTTAATGCCTAGAGAGTCTTGAAAAAGATCTCTTTGATCTCAGGGATTTTCTTACCTTAGCAGGATTCAGGAGATCCCTTAAAACCAAATCCAAGAGACTAGCTCATCCTTTCCTAAACGCCATGGATGCTTAGGGAGCTAGTTAGACCATTATTTGAGATCTATGCTTCATGTTCTTAACCCTCTCTTTCCACCACATGCCATGGGTTAGGAGGAAAGGTTGAGGAAAGGATTTATACCACACACCATGGATAAATCCAGCTCTAGTTTCTCAAGGCTTAGAGATAGCAGTCAAAAGTGTAGATCTATGTTTTGAATCTTGAACCTTTTAAACATGATCCTCAACCTTGAATCCTCTTTTAGCATTTAAAAACCTTAAGTTATCATTTCTTAGTTCTAAAGTTTGCATCTTTAATCGTTTCTTGAAAATCATCCTAGGTTGTTAGATCTTTCCTTTTCTGTCTGCCTTTAGCTTTCGAATTTTAAAAATTAGTAGTCTTGCATTTTAAATTCTTAGAAGTCATATTGTAGTTGTTTAACCCTTCAGTAGGGATTTTAAAATAGTTTTTGTGGTCATTTGGTAGTTGCATTTAGTTTTTATCGATTTGCTCCTCCATTTACCCGATTTCACTTAGATTTACTTAGCTCTTGCATTCCTAGTAGCTTTCATCAACCTGAGCTAGATTGACACCCCTTGCACTATACTTACCACTATACTGTGCTTTAGGATTGATAAACCAGACCCCAAAATATTCTGTTATCAATAGCCAAGCAAAGAAAGGTCAAGCTAAGAGACCCCAAACAAAGCACACTTGGGAGGTAATACCATGACTATCTATGTAAATATGCTTTCATTTTGCTTTTCATATGTTTGTTGAGTGATTTCAGTTTGGAAAAAGTGGTTGAATATGTCAGACAATGTGAAAAATCCAAGAAAACTAAAGCTCTGTTTCTGCATCAGAGTACCATATCTAGCAGAACCTCTGCAAAATATGTCTGGTGAAGTGTATCTCGGGGAAAAAGCAGTTCGTATATCGAGCTAGATGCACGATGGCAATCATATCGAGGTGCCACATCGAGCAAAACCTCAAAGGCCCTGCTCGATGGTGATCGATGGTGATCATATCTGGCATTCATATCGAGCAGAACACCCAAGGGCCAGACAGATGCAGGACAGATTTTGATCGCCCGATTGATCGACCCGAACAGAGGCTTTCCGATCAGATTCAGTCTCCGAATTCTTCATGAAAGATGTAGAGGATGGAGTACGCTTTCGAATGGTGGAAGTTTCAAGTCATCCTGATCCGCGGTTAGAAAGATACGGCGATTACAATAAGCCGGTATACAGAAAGGTGATCTTATCAGGGATGCACATTGAGCAGAACATCAAAGGCCCAGATCGATACAGACAAATGCATCTCAAAACACCAGGATTTAAGGGATAAAACTGCCCAATGGTCTCCACTGGCCTTCTACACTGTTATGCATGTCTTCTCCAACCTCCAATGCAAGTACACACCTTCCTCTTCCATAACTCTTTACACATTCTCCTTTACACTTCATTTTTACATTGTGGTTTGCCTCCTTTTGCATTTATAATCACAAAGGACTGTTCTAAGTGTGGGGGAGGGTTTTCTTGGAACTAACATTCTGCATTCTCGTCACAGCTGCATTTGCATATAACTAGACAACCATGCATTGCACTTAAGGCATAGAAAATCACTTAAAATTTGAAAATTTATGAAAATTGATTTCTTAAAACAGAGCGTTCATGTGCATTCATATAAGACTTAGACTTCATGTATTCATTTAGGTTGTAACTTCCTTGTTTAAAATGGGTGCAATGATAGTGAATCTTTATAAATACTAGTGGTTTATGAAAATGATGCCCTTGTTCTTAGTCCTTTGATGCATATGATGAACCACTTGAAATAAGGCTGAATCACTCTTTGAATTCATGATTCTGAAACTCTTATTTGAAGTTGAAGCTTGCTTATTTTGATCTTGACCTTTGTATGAGTGGAATCTTGATTTGAACTTTGAATTATCTTGTTTGTGCATTGAGAGTGATTGCATGGCTACCAATTTACATATTAGGATCGTCTTCTTCCTTTTCACCACTCTTGTTGATCCAAGTAGTTGATCCTCATCATTAAGGGACAGTTAACCATACTTTGAACCAATCCTTTCTTCTAAACCCAAACACTATTGTGAGAGTTTGTGAGGCCTTGCATCATCATTTTCGAACTTATCTTGGCAAAAAGTGCTAGGAATAAGGCTGGCAAGGAAAAGCTCTCTTGTAGAAATCAGCACAATGTCTGATTTAACGGCATAAGCTTGCTCTTCAAACACAGTTCCCAAGCTAGCACAAATCATTGCCATCGTCACGGATTTCGTATCGCGACTCCTTCGCGAGTCTGTGGATTGGGTGATGAGACTCACCCTCCTAGTGTCGCTCGTCACTGGCTTTTTGGCGTGACAGAGTTGCAGATTTTTATTACTCGTGTCCTGCAGTATGGTTTCAATCAAGTAGACATTCTCCTCACGCAGAAAATCATTGATTGGGACGTCTTCCTCAATCTTAATCCTGGAGAGATGATCAGCTACTCCATTCTCAACCCATTTCTTGTCTCTAACCTTAATGTCAAACTCTTGGAGAAGAAGAATCCACATCAACAGCCTTGGCTTTGCATCCTTCTTTTGCATCAAGTAGTTTAGTGCAGAATGATCTGTATGGACCACGACCTTGGAGCCTACAAGGTATTGGCAAAATTTCTCAAAGGCAAAGACCACTGCCAGCAATTCTTTCTGAGTAGTAGCATAGTTCTTCTGAGCTTCATCGAGTGTTCTGCTGGCATAGTAGATGGCGTGTAGCTTCTTATCTTTCCTCTGTCCCAGCACAGCTCAAATAGCAAAGTCATTGGAGTCAAACATCACCTCAAAAGTCGAATACCAGTTAGGAGGTTGTACAATAGGTGCAGTCACCAAAGCCTATTTGATCTGTTCAAAAGCATACTGGCATTCTGCAAAGAATTCAAACTTCAGATCCATGCAGAGAAGAGCAGTAAGAGGTCCTGCAATCTTACTGAAGTCTTAGATGAACCTCCTGTAGAACCCAGCATGACCCATAAAACTCCTAACTGACTTCACAGAATCAGGTGCCTGCAAGCTTGTCATGACACCAATTTTTGCCCTGTCCACTTCAATGCCATCTCCAAAGACTCTATGTCCAAGAAAATAACCATCTTTGACCATAAAATGGCACTTCTCCCAATTCAAAACCAAGTGTTTCTCTTCACATCTCTGCGGGACAACACACAAGTTCTCCAGGCAGTCTTTCAAGGAAAACCCATAAACTGAAAAGTTACCATAAAGACTTCCATAAACTTCTCAATCATGTCTGTTAAGATTGACATCATGCATTTGTGGAAGGTCGCAGGAGCATTACACAGTCTAAAGGGAATTCTGCGATATGCAAATGTGCCACAAGGACATGTAAATGTGGTCTTCTCCTAGTCATCTGGATTGATAGGAATCTGGAAAAATCCTGAATAGCCATCCAAGAAGCAGTAGTACTGATGATTCGACAGCCTCTCCAGCATCTGGTCAATGAAAGGCATTGGGAAGTGGTCTTTCCTGGTGGCTGCATCAAGCTTCATGTAGTCTATACACATCCTATGCCCAATAACTGTCCTTGTAGGACTCAACTCATCCTTGTGTTCTTCACCAATGTGAATCCTCTTTTCTTAGGAACCACATGAACCGGACTGACCCAAGCACTGTCAGATATGGTATAGATGATCCCAGCTTCCAGGAGCTTCATGATCTCCTTCTTGACAATATCCTTCAGATTTGGATTCAGCGTCCTCGGATGCATGCACAAGTCTGGAGAGATACCTGAAATATCATCAAGAGAATAGCCAAAGGCTTTACAAAATCTCCACAGCTTACTTAGCAAAAAGGTGAGCTATGCATTGTTTAATGAAGCATTAACAATGACATGATAAGTGGAGTTCTCTCCAAGGAAGGCGTACCTTAGCCCTACAGGGAGCTGTTTTAGCTCAACTTTTGGAGCTTTGGCTGCACTCCAGTCTCCCATTGTTGCAGCTTTCATAGAGGTGCTGACTAGCTCCTCTTCTACAACCAGTTGCATGACATGTGCAGTGGCATCCATCATCTAGGCATACCCAGTAGTAGCTGCATCCAGGTGCTCTGCTTCTGCTGTATAAGTGGTCACCTCTCTAAAGGATCTGAAGCAAGGGTTTTTGAGGCACTTGTTGGTTCTTCAAAGTTATTATAATCCCCAAATCACTCAAGCAAGAACTCAGACCAGTCTACCAATCTTGTGAACCAATAGAGACCTAGTTAGCTAAGCACCAATCAAAAATATGGACTTAAGCACACAGCTGCAACATCTTAACAATGCTAAGCAATGAGAGAGAATGAAACAAAGACAAGATCTTTCAATGCATACTATCTAACCATCAAGCAAGAATATCAAAACCAGCACTATCTAGCCCTAAGCAAATCATCTAGCAATAGTGAACTATCACTTTGGTGTCACTGAACAAATAAAACATAGACCAATCTAAACTATCAAGCCCAATAAGCGAACCATGCATAAGATAACAAGTCATCTAGTGAACCATATGCATCAATCAATACCATATTCAATCAAAAAGAGCGAGCTTTATTAACAATAATCACTTTCCAAGAGAAGGAGACAACAAAGACAACTAATCAAGCCTAATCACCCTCTAATCACATCTTAATCACTACTTTTGCTACTTAGAAAACTAAATCTAAGGTAAATTACTCACTAATCATGTTTAATCTCATTTGTTTAGAGTTAAACAAGATCAGAGTATATTAAAATGCAATGATGATAAATCTAAACTCCTAGGGTGCTAGAAATGAGATCAAGAGACAATATTAAACCATAAAAGTTCAAACTTTATTAAAAGAAAGGATTACTAGAGAAAATCGCCCTTAAGGATTAGAACATGGTGAAAAGAGAGAGTTTTTATATAGAAAGACTAAACTTAGATAAAGATAATGTTTTGAGGCTTCCCTTTTATAGTAGGAAACCAAAAGAAGCATAAAAAACCTAAAAATAAGATAAGCTCAACAAAAGTCAAATGGTCAACACGCAGATGATTTGCATCGAGGTTGTACGGACGGTGTTCTGCTCAATGTACAACCTCGATAAGGCTCGTGCAGCGTTTATCAGCTTCCTTGCTCGATGTTGGACCTCAAAGCGGAGCAAAGGCTTAGATTCCTCGTGCTGATCCTCTTCTTCACGTCATGCGGCTTACATCGAGCACACTCCATAGAGGTTTTGCTCGATATGGACCAGACTTTGCAAAATCTCTTTTTCTGACATCCTCTTCGGACATGAGATGCTTCCATCTCCTTTCCAACTCCAAGAATCTCCAAAAAGACCTGAAAATCACCACAAACATACACATGAATGCAAATGTATGCAATCCTAAGCTAAATGCATGCCATGTTGATTCTAAGTGCAAAGGAGACTAAACTGCTAAATTATAATGCAAAAATAAAGGAAAATATGCATGAAATTCAGTCTAAAATGCTCTAAAATAGCAAGCTATCAACACCTCCACACTTAGCTTTTGCTTGCCCTCAAGCAAACAAACACTTAACAGGGTGATGAGGTTTTAAATGGGAACACATATCTCTAAAAATGCTAACAATAAATCAAAATAAAGTCCATGTTCTTAATTCTATAGTGCATGATAGCTTGCTATTTTAGATCATTTTAGGCTGTATTTCATGCATCTTTTCCTCTCTTTTTGCATTATAGTTTAGCAATTTAGTATCACTTGCACTTAGAATCAACATAGCATGCATTTAACTCAGGATTGCATATATTTGCATACATATGCATGTATGTGGTGGTTTTCAGGTGTTTTTGGAGTTTCTTGGAGCTGGGGATGAGATGGAAGCAGCTCATGATCAAAGAACATGTCAAAAGTGGAGTTCTTGCAAAGTCTGGTCCACATCGAGTAAGCATATCGAGCAGAAAAGGATCGGCACGAGGATTCCAAGCCGTTGGTCTGCATCGAGGACCAGCATCGAGGAAGGACGTCGATACATGCTGCACGGACCATATCGAGGTTGCATATCGAGCAGAACATCGACCGTACGACCTCGATGCAACTCATCCGCGTTGACCATTTGACTTTTGTTAACCTTATCCTATATTTTTAGGTTCTTTATGCTTTTTTGGCTCCTTACTATAAAAGGGAATTCACAAAACATTATCCTTATCAAGTTCTATTTTTATCTATGTTTTTAGCTTTCTATCAAACACTCTTCAAACCTTAAAGGACGATTTGCCTTAAGGATCTTCATCTTTAATAAAGTTTGCATTTTTATGGTTTAATCTCTTGTCTTTTAACACTTGTTCTTGCATCTTGGTATATTAGATTTATCATCTTTGCATTTTAACCTCATCTAGTTATGTTTAACTCCAAATCAATGGGATTAAACATGATTAGTGAGTACTCCTCTTTAGATTTTGGGTTATAAGTAGGGAAAGTGGTGATTAAGCTGTGATTAAAGGGTGATTAAGCTTGTTTAATGGTTATATGTTATCTCCTTCTCTTGCAAAATGATTAATGTTGATAAAGCTTGCTCCTTTTGATTGAATATGGTTTGATAGATGCATATGGTTCACTTGATGTCTTGATATCTCTTCTCTAAGCATGGTTTGCTTATTTGGCTTGATAGTCTAGCTTGGTCTATGTTTCCTTTGTTTAGTGACAGCAAAGTGATAGTTCACCTTTCTAGATGATTTGCTTAGGGCTAGATAATGCTGGTTTTGAGATTCTTGACTTGATGGTTAGATAGTATGCATTAAAAGATCTTGCCTTTGCTTTATTCTTGTTTATTGCTTAGCTTTGTTAGGATGTTGCAAGTTTGTGCTTAAATCCATTATCTTGATTGACGTATAGCTGCTTAGGTCCTTATTGGTTCACAAGATTGATAAGTTGATCTGAGTTCTTGCTTGGGTGAGAGAGTAGTTGCTTGATTGGTGCATCGCTTAGGCTATAATGGTTCTGATCTTTATGCTCATGGTTGAAGGATACACCATTACAAGTGGGTCTGACACTTCAATCTTGTTGAATATGAATTGCTTATTGACACCAGGTGGTTCCATTTAGATTCCTTATCTAGGAGCATAACATTAAGAATTGCTTGCTTGTTAATGCTTGTTGAATGCTTTAGTAAAAAATCCCCTTGTCACTCTTGAAAACCATTATCCCACAATTGCTAGAACTTTTAGTCTTGCTTTTAATTAATTGTCTTCAAAGTCATCTTGCTTAGTTCTTGCTTTAGTAATCATTTCTTGCTTAGTTCTTGCTTTAGTAGTCATTTCTTGCTTAGTTCTTGCTTTAGTAGTCATTTCTTGCTTAGTTCTTGTTTAGTCATTGCCTTAAGTTCATTGTTTAGTTTTGTTCACTTGCGTTTAGTTTATGCTTTCCTTCCATTGCACCAATAGGTTGTTAGACTTGTTCTCACATAATCAAATCCCCAATCTTGCTTACCTTACAGCATTGTTTGCATATCATCTCGCACAATTCGATTGATACCTGGTCTCTATTCTACAACTGATTAGAAGCTAGGGACATTTGAGTTTAGACCCAAAAAGTCTCCTTTCAAATTGGCGTCGTTGCCATTGTGGATTGTTTGAGTTTAACATTGTTGTTTGGTTATGTTCTGTACTTTAAAAGTTACTAAATTGCTCGGTTTTCTGTGCTCTGTTTTTTCAGGTACTTTTATGAATTTGGGTCTAAAGGCTCATCAAATCATACTCCTTCCATTGACAACATTCATAGGAGAAGAGCTGTAATACAAAGAGTTCAAGAGTTAGAAGAACAGAGGATGGCAGAGCAGGAAGCTTAGTTACCACATGTTGGTGTTGTTGGACAAGCACCACTACAATAAGCTGCAGCACACATAGATGAAGCACAATAAGCTTTGAACCAAGCGACTGGAGTTCAGGGATTTTGAGTACCGGTTCACGTACCTAGAGCTGCAAGACCAATAGGATCTGGTGATGCACCTGATACTTACCACAACAGGAATGGCATTCACGCTCCAGCTGTACATCAAAACTACTTCGAGATCAAGCTTGGGTCGATTAATATGGTGCAAGGCAACAAATTCCATGGTCTGCCCAATGAATACCCTTTGGATCATCTTGACCAGTTTGATAAGGTGTGTGGTAGGACCAAGATTCAAGGAGTCTTTAAAGATGCTTTGAAGCAGCGCTTGTTCCCATTCAGTTTGGGTGACAAAGCACATTAGTGGGAGAAGACACTTCCACAAGGTTCAATCTCTACATGTAATGAGTGCAAGACAGCATTCACAAATTCTTCAACTCAACAAGAATATCAAAGCTTAGGAACACCATAAGCAGCTTTACTCAGCATGGGAATGAGACATTTGCTGAAGCATTTGAGTGGTTCAAGTCTTACACTTTGCAGTGTCCACACCATGGCTTCAGAAATAAAAGCTTGCTGTCTACTTTTTATAGAGGAGTGACGCCAAAGTACAGAATGCTTTTGGATACATATTCCAATAGAAATTTCATGGAGAATACTGTTGTTGATGGACTAGCTCTTGTGGAGAACTTGGCAATTTCTGATGGAAACTATGGTGAAGAATATGACAAAACATCTAGAGTTGTTGTAAGCGCTGAAGGTGAGAGCACGACAAAGAAGGAGATTAAAGCCTTGAACGACAAGTTAGACAAGCTGCTGAGTGTATCTTTCAAGAATGTCAGTTTTGTTTGTTATAGTGTTGCTACACAAGAGGAGGATGGGACATTTGTAGAATAAGAGGTCTTCTACATGAATCAATAAGGAGGCGGTTTTAACAACTACATGAACCATCCCAACTTCTCTTATACAAGCACCAACGTGGCTAACCCTCAGGATCAAGTCTATCCATCACAAGCTGCTCAACAAAACCAAGGAACCAAACCTTTTGTTCCTTTCAACCAGCAGAACAACTTTGCTCCAAAACCACCATTTCAGGGAGGTTTTCAACAAGCTAACTTTCAGTCAAGACCAACTTTTGTCACACAAGGTTTTGGCAATACAAAAACCTCTTCAAGCACTCAAGATGGTTATTTGAAGCAGATGATGCAACAGTTATTGATTGGTCAAGCCCACACCACTATAGAGCTGCACAAGAAATTTGCTGAAGTGCACAACAAAATAGACGCCACTACTTGTGACCTGAATGGCAAGCTAGACCAAAGAGTCAAGTCTCTAGAAAGCAAAGGAGCTTCATCTTCAAAACCTCAAAATCAGTTACCAGGAGAGAGTGAAGCCAATCCTAAGGAATTCTACCACTTGCTTGCTGAAGAGGATGAAGAGTTTGATGATGAAGATGCTTCATTGGAAGACCTTGGCATTATGCTTCAAGAGATGTTGTTACATGTGGACATGTTAAAGGCTGAGTGTGAGTGTGGGGGGAATGTCATCAACGTCACCATTGATGATCAAGAAGCTGCTGATATTGTAGAGAAGTTCCTCCAAGGACTAGATGAAAGCTTGAACAGAGAAGAAGAGCAAGAAAGAGCCGCACAAGAAGCTGATGAGAAAGAAAAGGCTGAGAAAGCCTTAGTTGCTATAGAAGAAGAATCCAAACCAGAGCTAAGTGAAGCTGATAAAGAGCTTGTAACCACGCTTTGATAGTCTTGGCTAGAGAAAGTCCTGAAGACTTCAAGGAGTTGTATGATCGCCAAGTGGGCAGCTCCTCAAGCAGCAATGAGAAGGGTAAAGCTCCTGAAGTTCAAGCTTATAAACCACCAATCCCTTACCCCCACGATGCACTTTACAAAGGCTCAGATGGCAGTTTATGCAAAGTTCAGGAAAGACATACAAGATGCTGGAATAAAGCTTTCTTATGGCACCACTTTGCTTGAAGTTAAGGATCAAATCAGATTCTTCAAAGAAGTCTTTGACAAGCTGGAAGTAATGGAGACAATTCTAGAGAATGTAGGGGATAATCTAAAGAGAAGCAAGGAGCTGAAGACATTGACAAAGCTTCCCAGTCTAGGAAAGTTTCTCATCACTTGTGAGCATGAGATGCTAGACAATGTTGGAGCTTTGTGTGATTCAGGTTCAACAATGAATGTCATGTCTCTCCACTTAAGCCAAATCTTAGGAATCAAGGAGTTGAAACCCTACAAAGCCTCTATCACCTTTGTAGATAACACCTCAACAAGACCCTTGGGCATGGTAATTGATTTCCCTTTGAAAATTGGGAATTGCTTGGTGCCAACAGATTTTATGGTTATGGAGAAGACATATTCAAGAGAGGTGCCACTTCTTCTAGGAACACCATTCCTGGCAACATCATGAGCTCAAGTAGACTTCAAGAGAGGCTCTATGATTTTGAAGATTGTTGATGAGTTCAAAGTCTACAAGATTATCTCTCCTTCCATAGCTTTTTGTGGAACAATCGTTGAAGAGGAGAGTGAGAAACAGCAACTTCTAGAGCATGTGGAGCATACTATGAGCTTCACAATTAGTATGTTGATGAGAGACACTCTCCCTGATGAGCCAGAACAGAAGCTTAACACTGTGTTGAAGCTTGAAGATGGTTTGAAAGAGGATGAAAGCTTGATCACTAAGGAAGTGAAGCCTCTGATCCCACCAAGTGTCAAGAAGAAGAGAAACACGAAGAGAGCTCGTGAGAAGAAGAGACTGATGTCAGTAGGCACTTGGGTTTACCAGAAGAAAGAGGAAGGAGCACCAGCTCCATCAACCTCTTCTCACTAGTCCTCAAACCATCAAAGTCAAGCTTAGTGACTTAGAACAAGCACACTTGGGAGGTAATCTCATGACTATCCTTGTAAATATATTCTTTCTTTTATTACTAATGTCTTTATTTAGTGTTTCAGATGTAAAAAATCAGGTCCATGGATGTGTAGAATGGTTTAAAAGCCAAGGAAAGAAGACTCTTTTTCTTATCGAAGTGCCATATCGAGCAAAACATCTGTCATTTCTGCTCGATACAGCTTATCTCGAGGAAGGACTAGTCTGTTCACCAAGCAGATTGCACGATGGGGATCACATCGAGGTGTAACATCGAGCAGAACACCAAAAGCCCTGCACGATGTAATCGGTCCTGAAGCCCTAATCTGTACACCGATGAGAGTGGTCCGTACATCGATCAGATTGCTCGATGAAGTTAAACCGAGGAGTTGCATCAAGCAGAACATCCAAGGTTCTGCTGATATAGGTGCTATCAACCAACTCGATGCAAGACGGTGTCCTGTACGACAACCACCGAGGAGAACAACAAAAATGTACGAGACGTTCCACATCGAGGTGTAGCATCGAGCAGAACACCAAAAGCTATGCTCGATGCACAATGGCTGAGCCTGAAACAAGCATCTAGACGGTGCCATGCATTGCTGATGAGGACATGGACCCACTGATCATATCGGGTCGAGGGAACGATGAGCAATCAGTCGTACCGGGTCGAGAGAGTGACGGGACGAGAGGAGCTGCGAGAGACCGCCGTACCACCAGTAAACGGCTCACTCATGACACTCTTCAAGACCAGGAGATTAAGAGAAGGATTTAATGAGCTATACAATCACTTCTCACCAACATGAACGTGGAAAACATACTTAGCCCCAACCAAACCTCGTTGCACCCAAGATAGACATTGCCGAGAGATTTGCTAAGATGAGCCTCCAGGATGGCCGTGCTAATACAAAGCAAGGTATGAACGTTTACTTGACAGGAAATGGCAACCAGAACAGCTAGAATTCCACAAATGCTGTATCGGAGCTGCGAGATACACCAAGAACAAGTCACTTAGCCGATAGAGCATCATTGGAGCAAGAAGACGTTTTCAGCCAAGAACATGAGGAAACATCATCAGAATCGCACAAACTTGACTTCAGTGGACTCCAAGGGATCGAAGAATTCAAAGAACCACAAGAAGTAAGGGCCATGCAAGACATATTCGCCAACTTTCCAAACAAGCACCATGAGCGCCAAAAACAGGTATTTTCAATTTGTACAATCTTTGCAGGTAATGAGGCTTGTCCCACTGGTTCTTAAGCACAACAACACGCCAGATGTGCATCAGTTTGAGCCACAAAGAAGACGCCATAGTTTAGTTTTCTTTTCTTATAGTTTAATGAACTTTCCTTGTTTGATGTTTTTGCTCCTTAAGCGCTTTGTAGCTTTATTTTTCCTTTGCGTTGTCGTTTTATTACTTTTATTTTCGGTCCTAGAGCTGAACGAGCTCTTATAAAGCTCCCCTGCAGCGTTGTACTATTTTTTACCCTTGATTATCAATAAAGACCGAACTTTCTTCAAAGCTAAAGCCGCCGCTTTAACCTTTGTTCTTGCTTGATCTTGTGCGTGTAATTCGTTCAAGACTAAGTGTTTTGCTGTATCAGAGAGCCATCCATCCTCTCTGTGGTGCCATCAATCCACTTCGTTTCCCCATTCAACTGATCCCTCAAGAGAGAGCGCTATAGCCAGCTTGACAGATCCCATCTAAGCTCAAGGAGTGTTCCTCGCACCTAATTCTATCATTTCCATCCACTATCCAACACAAGAGAGCTTCAAAGCCAATGTATGGACTCCATCATACAGCCTCTTCTGAACCGTGTAACACTCTCATCTGAGTTTTACATCAATTGCCCATGGGAAGGATCATGCAAGCCGAAGTGTCTCCCTACGCCGAGCAACAACATCGAGCAGAACATCTACTAAGACTGCTCGATGCAAGGTGCCCTGAAGGAGAAGCTGACCAGAACACAGAACCTCCGAGGCAGCAGAGCATCATCGCCGAGCAACAGGACCCGACGTCCCCGATATGATCCCGATATGAATTGCTTATTGACGTTAAGTGATTCCATTTAGATATCTTGTCTAGGAGCATAACAATGCCTGTTCAATGTCTAGAAAACCACTATCCCACAATTGCTTAGAACCTTGAGTCTTGCTTTTAATTAATTGTCTTCAAAGTCATCTTGCTTAGTTCTTGCTTTAGTAGTTATTTCTTGCTTAGTTCATGTTTAGTCATTGCTTTAAGTTCATTGTTTAATTTTGTTCACTTGCATTTAGTTTATGCTTTCCTTCCATTGCACTATTAGGTTGTTAGACTTGTTCTCACATAACCAAATCCCCAATCTTGCTTAGCTTAACCATTGTTTGCATCTCATCTTCTACAATTGGATTGATACCTGATCTTTATTCTACAACTGATTAGAAGCTAGGGACATTTGAGTTTAGACCTAAATAGTCTCTTTTCAGTGCACTTGATGGAAGAATACTTTAAACACTTCGCCACTTTCATCACAAAGCAAGAATGATCACAATGCTATCAACATACACATGCTCATCAAATCAAACAACCTTTTTAACATTCAATTAAGCTCAAACCGTGAATCATGCTTATTCAAATGCAAATGTGTCATTTGGCTAAGGGACAAGGCTTTGTAGAATAAAAATGATCCCACTTCTTAAACTGGTTTTGGTGTTTAAAGGGTTCTCTTAAGGAAAAGCATGGTTGTGCTTTGACAAAATGCTAAGGGTCAAAGAACAACTTACACATTCAAAGGAAGACTCCCATCTACCCAAGATCTATAAGATATGTTCCTTACTCTAGCTAATCAATGTAAACCATTTTAAGAATTTAAACCCCTTTTAAAAACCCAAAAACTCTTCTCTTTCAAGCGCTTTGGAGGACACTTCTTCTTATGAACTTCAAGTGGTGGCGATTTGCTTCTTTTGAGTTTGGCTCCTTTATTTGGTGATGCTGGTAATTAATTTGCCTTCGGCTTTCTGATTTACTTGCTTTGCACTTCTTGCATCTTCTTTTCTTCTCTGAACATGAGCTTTCTTTCTTTTGATCTTAGAATCGCCATTTCCACCTTTTGCTTGTGTCACACTCCTTTTCTTTGTGTCTTGACTTCTTTTCTTCTTTGCTTCTCTTAAAAACTAACCCAAGATAAATCCCAAACCATTTCCCAAACATCCTAGCCTATCTAACTTAAGAGTGAGCTAGTTCTACAATGGAAATACTTCCCTTGTAGTTCCAACCCAACACTTTTTGCTAAGCAACAACCATGATGGAAATAGGCCTCACAAATCACTCACTATAAATATCTAGGCTTGAAAGGAGGTTTAGTTAAAGGTGGGAATATATAAATGGATCTTTTAGAAAGTGGCAAAAGAGATAATAAAATCCAAATACTTTTAACTATCCATGACATCAACCACAAATGCATAAGACATGATAATTGCAAATACAAATTAGGTTCCACTTAAACAAAGGTTGAAATCATTTCAGTGCATGCTTCAGTCTCAAACAAAGCTCACACAAATGCAAATTCTAAAAGTGGTCCAGCTTTATTTCTAGTTCAACATCAAATGCACTAAAAGATTAAAAACAAGGGCTTCATTTTCAGAAACTACTAGCATTAACAAAGATCTACTATCATAGTTCCCAATTTAAACAAGCAAGCAAGTCCTCTATGAATGCATGAAGTATAGTACCTATAAGAATGCATGAAAATCAAACTCTTTTTGTGAAGCAATTTTCGAAAAAATTTCAATTCTTTTGGTTTTTCTATGCCATAGATGCTATGTAAACATTATGCATAGTTCCTATTGTAGTATGCAAATGCAAGTGCAAGCATCATTCCATCATACACCCTCCCCCAAACTCAAATTACACAGTGCCTGTGTAATAAAAATGCTAAGGAGAGTGCTCACAAACATCAAGCAAACAATCGCATGAAACTCTTAAAAAAAATTGTGGTATTTACAATGGTTAGTGTGGTGTACCTTACTTCAGGTAGAGGAGTGGTGAGAGTCTGAACTCTCAATGGAATGGGAGGGAGAAGCTTCTTCTTCAGATGGAGTTTTCTGTCTAGCCCTTCTCTTCTTTCCTTTGCGCCTTGGAACAGCTACATGAGATGAGTGTCTGGCCGGTTCAGCAACATATGTTCTTGGCCTCTCACTGATGTGGAAAGAGTGTCTCTCATGGACTGTGGCTTCTGGTGTGTCCTCAGACATGTCCTCAGATTCAGATCCTCCTCCTTGTGGTTCTACTTGAGCCGCTTGATCAGTTTCTTGGCTGATGAAGATCCTCCCAACTTCTTCTTGAGCTTTCTCACTTTCTTCTTCAAGGAATCAACCGACTTCTTACTAGCTTTAACTGTCTTCAGAAAGCCTATAATAGCCTTATCCTGGAAATGGTTCCACCTCTGAAAAAGCCTAATATGCTCATGAGCAGCCTTTGAAGATTCAGATGTGCAAATCACACAATAAGGGTCAAATGCATAAGGGCGGCTATCATAGTCTTCATGTTCATCCGCCTCTATCCCTTGATGCTAAACCTCTTGTTCTTGATGCTGCTCTTCAATGTCTTCTTCCACATCTGAATCTCTGATGGTGCTTATGTTCTTAACCTTGCTTGGCCTCATCAATGGAGGGTCAGTCCTAGTATCATAAAGGTCATCTTCTGTTGGCATGAAGCGGATGTTCTCATAAGTGGTGAAGTTAGTGAGGCGCTGCCTTGGCAAGACGAACTTCCTCTTCCTGTTTTCCAGCTCAATCTGATAGCCAAATTTGGTTTCCACAGCTCCTGAGAGGTATCCAATCTTACTGAAATAAGGGACATCAAGGAAGATCATGCTAACATCTGGTGTGCCAAGCTCAACTCCAGCACTAAGCAAGATGGGAGTGATCATACCTCCAATGGCTTTCTTAGGCTTCTTCTCTCTTGTGTTGAAACCCCATTGTTGGCATGACAGAAATAGCTTCATTAGGATTGTCACAAGACCAACTTCTAAGCGCTCTTTCCATTATAATGTTCTTCAAGCCATTCACAAGCAACTCCATCTCTTCTTCTTTGACCATGCTCTGCTCTTTTCTTTAGAAGAGTGTGCTGGTGAGGACCCTATGAACATATCTGATAGCTGGATGGCGGATACTAGCACACTTCAGGTGACCAGCTCTATAGGTGTCATTCGCTATCTCCTCCCACACATGCCTAAGCTCATTGTGATTGAAGCTCATGTTTTGTGCTCTTGAGCCTTGATCAAATCCATATATTTCTTCAAGCTGAGTGAACCCCGTGGTGTACCATGCTTTGTTGGCTCTGAACTTGATGAACCCATTGCCAAAGTCTTTTTCTCCTACATCTTATTCCTCATCAAATTTGTAGAAGTAGACTTTGAATCTTGCAAGGAACTCACAAGAAATTTGCTTGTATGTTGGATACCCAACACTAGCAAACTTCTCAAGTCCAATATTTCCTAACAGTTCATCCACCTCAGTCTTGATTCCCAGCTTATCCAACAGACCAGGACTAGCTTATCTTGTAGGAGTAAAGTCCACTCTCCTCATCGCTCTTATGTAGTCCTTAAGCTTTGGTGCTGCATCTTGGACTTGTTCCTCTTTAACTACTGTCCTTTTTCCCTCTGCTCTGTTTCTTGCAGCAGCATTTGAATCAGAAATCTTCTCATCTCCTCTAGTGCTCGACATAGTACCTGAAAATGCAATGCTTTAAGAAAAAATTAGCATATTATTCTTTGAGAGCACTGTGCAGAAAATTATTTTTCAAAACTCAAGCTTGCACAGGAAAATTCTAAAACAACATCACACTGATTGGCAACAAACAGAGTCGAATTTAGCAAAAACTTTCAGCTCAAAAGGATAAACACTTTGCAAATTAAAATTCCCACAGTAACAAGTAGCGATTTAGTCAATTTCAAGCATATGCAGCAAAAACATCATCCTCTCTCCACCAAACTATGAAAATGCATCAGATTCATCATTACTATTCTAATATGAAGCATTTAAATGGTCAATATGCTTGAAAAACAATAACATGCCTTGATTTGGCCAAAATCTAAACACTATGTCAAATTAAGCACAAAATGAGCATTTCTCAAACATTTCAACCATAAATTTTCAAAGAAGAGCAACAATGGTGACATGCAGATCAAACCCATAAACAAAATTATGCAAAACAATCTTAACAACCATTTTAATGAATCCTATTTCATCTTGCAAATATTATACTCAATAAATAAAGGTTTTTAGCAAAATTACCTTAATCTTTGAACCAAGAAAAGAATTTCTAGAACAGAGAATGCAAGAGAGAAAGAAGAAATATTTGGCAATGGTGTTTAGCTCGATATGGATGTGTAGAGAAAGATGCAACTGCTATTTTTAAGGCAAGAGATAAGATGCGAAAAATCTTATTTAAAATAAGTCAAATATGCAAGAAAATCTAATTTAAAATTCAAAAATGCATGTGAGGGGGAAAAAAAGATTCTTTTACCAGCCATCAAAGTCCACAAGAAGGTTTAACTCGATTTACCCATTTAAAAATTTTAAATTTTTTTTACACAGATCATATCGAGCAAAACACTCGATGTGGTACCTCGATGTGTACCATATCGGGGACGTCGGGTCCTGTGGCTCGGCTAATCTGCATCGAGCAAGCATATTGGTGTTTTGCTTGATGCTACACCTCGATGTGGATCTTCTTGTACCCGGTTGAAATGCTCGTCGGTGGTTGTGGTACCGGACATCGTCTTGTGCTCAAGTTAGCTGATAACATCCATATCGAGCAAAACCTTGGATGTTTTGCTCGATGCTACTCCTCTATGTGGCTCCATCGAGCATCTTCATCGATGTATGGGCTGGGGATCTATGATGTACGGACTGGGGATTACATCAAGCAAGGCTTCCAGGGTTTTGCTCGATGTGAAACCTCGATGTAGTCTCCATCGTGCAACCTGCTCGGTGTACGAACTGCTCTTCCCCAAGATAAGCTGTATCGAGCAGCAATGGCAGATGTTCTGCTCGATATGGTACCTCGATATGAAAACAGAGTTTTCTTTCTTTGGCCTTCAAACCATCCAACATAGCCATGGACCTGTTCTTTGACCTCTATTATATTAAATAAACACATTAGTAATCAAAGAAAGCATATATTTACAAGGATATTCATGGGATTACCTCCCAAGTTTACTTGTTTTAAGTCACTAAGCTTGACTTTGATGGTTTGAGAACTAGTGAGAAGAGGTTGATGGAGCTGATGCTCCTTCCTTCTTCTTCTTGTAAATCCAAGTACACACTGACATCAGCTTCTTCTTGTCACGAGCTGTCTTCATGTTTCACCTTTTTTGACACTTAATGCAATCAAAGGTTTCACTTCTTTGGTGATCAAACCTTTATCCTCTTTCAAACCATCTTCAAGCTTCAATTCAGTGTCAAGCTTCTGTTCTGGCACATCAAGGAGAGTGTCTCTCATCAGCATGTTCATTGTGAAGCTCATAGCTTGCTCCACACGCTCTGGCAGTTGCTGTTGCTCACTCCCTTCTTCCACAATTGTTCCATAAAAAGCTATGGAGGGTGATACAATCTTGTAGACTTTGTACTCATCAACATTCTTCAGAATCACAGAGCCTCTCTTGAAGTCCACTTGAGGTCCTGCTGTTGCCAAGAATTGTGTTCCTAGAAGAAGTGGTACCTCTCTTGAATATATTTTCTCGATAACTACAAAATCTGTTGGCACCAAGCAATTGCCAATCTTTAAGGGAAAATCCTTCACCATGCCCAAGGGTCTTGTTGAGGTACTATCCACAAAAGTAATAGAGGCTTTGCAGGGCTTCAACTCCTTGATTCCTAAGGTTTGGATTAAGTGGAGAGACATGACATTCACAGTTGATCCTGAATCACACAATTCTCCCACATTGTCTAGCATCTCAAGCTCACAAGTGATAAGAAACTTCCTGGATTGGAAAGCTTTGTCAATATTTTCAGCTCCCTTGTGTTGATATCTCCATTATTTATATCATTTTAGCTTGCATTCATCACTTGTTTTAGTCTTTAAACATGCATATTTTACTTCTTCTTGTCCTTTTTGCATGTATTTAGGAGTTAGTGTAGTTTTAGGAGCTGCATTGCATTTTGCATGCATTTGGAGTTTTATTCAGGTACTAGAAGTAGTGTGGAGGCCATGTGAAGCAATGGGTGTTAGCTGGGAATGAAGCAAGACAAGGGACAAAGGCGGATAAGCCAATATCGATGGCAATATCGACATCATCTGATCGATACAGGGCATATCGATGGGAGTATCGACCACTCTAACATCGATACAGTGAATGCATGGTGTAAAGGCAGCATATCGACTTATGAAGACCTCGATGCAACAGAGGAGGGCCCATACCGAGCAGTGTATCGACATCCCATATCGATATACCTAACAGGACAATACCAAGGTGCTGTATCGACTTGTTTGCCCGATGAGCATTAACTAAAGGGCGATTGTATCGACTTCACACCATGGAGAGCCAAACCGATACAACATTGAAGCCTTCTCTATCGACCAGCATATCGACCAAGGGACATTGATACAACCTAGAAGAAGAGATGATATCGAAATGAATATCGATGTGCATAGTCGATATGGTCTGTCCGAGTCAGTCTTTTTCGGTTTAAACTTTTCTAGTTCTCCTGTAAATACTAAAGTCCTAAAATGGTTAGGCAACTTAGATATGATTATTTGCCTTCTGTTCTTGCATTAAAAACCTTTCCTTTTTCAGTTTTGCTTTGTAAGAACTAGTTTGATTCTGTGAATTTTTGTATTTGCCTTTAATCTATTCTTGCTTATTCTGCTTTCTAGTCATGCTTAACCATTATTTGTCTTTGGAATTTGTGGTTTTGATTATGGCTAGTGAGTAGCCTTATTTAGGGTTTAAGATGGGATAGATTAGAAGGGTTTTAGGACTAGATTAGTGATGTCTTATGCTTAATATAATTGTCTTCTCTTTAATAGATGTGTTTAACACTAGATTAGTCTAGGCCAGGCTTGTTTAGTATCTTGATTTTCTCTTATGCCTGATAAGTGTTTGATGAAATACCGCTGTGAGTCTCTTAAAGGATGTGTATGCTTAGCCTAAGAAATTAGATGTCTAAGGTGCATTTTGGCTTTATAGGTTTGGAATTTTGTTCTGAATTCTTGCTGATTATGTGTTTGAGTAAAGGGATTTATCTGAAATGTGTGTTTAGCAAAATGTTTAAAGAAATTGGGCTAGTTATAGTTGTTAATCCTATGCCTAGAAGATAGCATTGCTTGAATGGTTTTGAAGCATCACTAGTTAGGTTCTAATCCCCTGATAATCAATAACCCCCATCTTAGATCCTTGTTTTATCTATTTGAATTGTCTGCTTTGTTTGGTTTAGTCTTTAATCCTGTTTAGTTTGATCACAACTGGTTTCTTGAATTTGGCTTTACTTAAGTGGTTTGCTGTATTCCTACTGTCTTAAGAATTCTGATGGATTGATACCTATTGTGCTGCAATGACATGAGTACGATAGGATTTTCTTAGCTAGTCAATATCCTGCTATCAAATTGGCGCAGTTGCCATATGAGTTTAGATTAAGCATTAGGATTTGTGGATTGTTTAAGATAAAGCTGTTATTTTCTATTTGTTACTGATTTGCTAGTTGCATTTCTGCTTATAGGTGTATGAACTTGAGGTCTAGAGGCAATCAAAACCTTCTGGATTATCAACACAATATTCTGCAAGTGGAAAGGGCATTAAGAGCAACAACGGAAAGAGAGAGACTACAGAGGTTTCATTAGCTCAGCATGGAGCATGGTATAGATGATCAGCAATTTCATGGACCACCAGGAGCACAAGGTTCTTAAGGAGTTGCTGGTGTTCAGGTACAGCAAGGAGTCCAAGGTGAGGAAGGTTAGAGAGGACCAGCACATGGTGCATGCCCAATCAGACCAATAGGCACAGGTGATGCACCCAATGCCTACAATAACAGAACAGGAATCCTGCCTCCAGATGTTCAGAATAATAACTTTGAGATCAAATCTGCTCTGATCTCAATGGTCCAAGCCAGCAAGTTCCATGGGTTACCTCTAGAAGTCCCATTAGATCAGTTGGACAACTTCGATAGACACTGCTCACTCACCAAGATTAATGGTGTAAGCAAAGATGGCTTCAAACTGAGACTTTTCCCGTTCTCTATATGGGATAAAGCTCACCAATGGGAAAAGAACTTGCCTCAGGGAAGCATCACAAGTTGGGATGAGTGCAAGAGAGCTTTTTTAGCCAAATTCTTCTCTACTTCAAGGACTGCTATAATCAGGAATGAATATCTGGATTTGCTCAAAGGAACAATGAGAGCTTTGGTGAAGCATGGGAAAGATTTAAAGGCTACACACTTCAGTGCCCACACCATGGGTTTACACAAGCTTCACTCCTCTCCACTCTATAAAGAGGCGCCCTCCCAAAGATCAGAATGCTCCTGGATACTGCATCTAATGGTAACTTCTTATCTAAAGATGTTGATGAGGGATTGGAACTTGTGGAGAATCTAACACAATCTGATGGGAATTATAATGAGTTTGATAGAACTCCAAGAGGAGAGGATGGGAACACTAAGAAAGAGCTGGAGTCTACAAGAAGAAAGTTGAAAGACCTGAGTACTAGGCTAGATAAGCTGCTCCAAGTGCAATACAAAGAGATCAATTATATTGGCGATATGGTGGAGATGCCTAATGAAGAGGAGTTACAAGTAGATGAGATGAACTACTTGGGTAATCAAGGTGGCTACAATGGGTATAGTAACTTCAGACCTAACCCAAACCTGTCCTACAGGAGCAACAATGTTGTCAACCCCCAAGACCAAGTTTACCCACAGAAACAATTGATAGGGATCAGGTTTTACCCAAACAAAACTACTGCAAGTGCACAGCAATGCGATCATAGTACAAGAGGTATCGAATCCCAAAGGAGTATGTAAACTACACTATCGATTATAGGTTCAGATTAAGCCAAGCAGTAAGTAGCGTATTTAATGCAAAATAACTAAATAAAGGAAGGCAGGCGAAATTGGTTTGATCTAAAACTCAGAAAACTAAAAGCGCTAAGTCAGGACAATTCGCAGGTTGAATCCGAGAACGTAGAATGCATGAAATCAGGAATGAATAAAAACCATCTTGAACATGAATCGCAAATATATAACTAATCAATTCTCATTGCAGAAGTTAACTATGTCTAAATCACAGAGTTTCAAATCTCTTTGCATATCCTAGCAACCTAAACATGCAGTAATGATCAAGTTCAATTGTTCACAAAACTCCTAAGCCAAATCTCTTTGCACTAAGTTGTTTTGCTCATCTAATGCTAGATCAGGTTATCAATAATGCTCTCAAATCTATTAAACAATCTATGATTTTTGGATTTCTAAATGATGTGTCTAAGAAATTTGATTTTAAAGCAAGCAGAAATGAAGAACCAAAAGATATTCCTAACAGATAGCGATTTCTACAAACTCTTCATCAACCTTTGAAACGCCCTAACTTAACTAGCAAACTACTCAGACATGATCATGGAATCACAAAGCATAGCTGAATAAAATTGCATTAAAGAGAAAGAATAAAAGTTAAGGGGGTTCAAAATCTTCTCAAAAGAGTACAAGATTTGTCTCCCCAAAAAGCTCTGAAGAAATCTCTCTTTAAAGCTCTCTGAATTCTAAAATCTAAGATAAAAGCCAACAATGGCTGAAAACCTAATATATACAAGCTAAAACACGATCTAGGGCCTTCTTGCAAATACTGGAACGTCTGGGCCAAAACTGCAAATAATGCTTCTTCTTTTATGAAACCAGCCACGAGCCTTCCTCTACGGGTGACGAGCGTCACCATAGGTGGTGACGACCGTCACCCAAATCTATACTTTCTTTTCTGAGTTGCACAGTTCGTGGCTTCAATATCTCCAATTATGCTCCAGACATGCTATGATCTGCAAAGACTGTACTAAGACTCTAAAAAGACCAAAAAGACTCAATAAAAAAGACTTATATCATGGTTAAAAAACCATAAAAACCATGATATATCAACTCTTCAAGACTTAGCATTTGCTTGCCCTCAAGCAAACATCAGCCAGAGAACAGGGTCGAGGTTCGAAAACTAGAAACAGTCAGCTAGACATCAGGAAGACCACATTAATTAACACTTTTGAATCCACATACCACAAAGTCAACACAAGTTCAAATTTCAGTCTAATCATCACAAGCTTAGCAAATCTCTCAAATCCAATGCAAATCCCTTCAAGAAATCCGAAATCTCTGTTGCTAACTCATTATTTTTAATCTATGTGTGATAGCTCATCAAGGTTTATCATCCCAATCACTTATAGATTCCTTTCCCTTCCTAAACAACTGAACAAATCAATCTGAACAGAGCTCTCCTCTTTTCTCTTCCTTTGATCTTTTCCTTTCTGATTTTTTCGGTTTTTAAACTTCTTTTCCTATTTTTTTACAGTCTAAGATATGGTGCTACTCAATACTTGTGTTCCTTGTGACGAGACAGGTTCTTGAGTATGTTCATTACTGTTGTTTCTTGTGAAGAGACAAGGTCATGAATGCACCATTCTTTTGACTTAAACTCTTAAAAATTGCATCAGGAAAGATCAAAGAGAGACTGCATCTAAACATACTTGTCAGTGTTGAAAGAAAGAATCAAGATCAATGAGAATCAAGCCCCAAGATAAGAAGTTTAAAGATCTTTAAGGTGGAGCTAACAGCAGATTTTCCAGATTCTCTAAGAACATAAACCTTCATTGTTAGACTGAACTACCTATGACCTTCAACTAACTAAGATTTGTAACCAACTATTGTGGCAATGGTTCTGATAAGCATAAACGTTTTATGGTTAGTTCCAAGAAAAACTGACAATTTCAAAATTTTGACTCTATAAAAACAGGTTTTTGACTCAACTTTAAGACTCTATAAACATGACACAAAGCACACAACAGCAGTAACCACCTCCCCCAAACTTAAACAACACTGTCCCCAGTGTTATTAAGCCAAGAGTTGGTCAAAGAGAAGCTTGAAAACTTGTAAACCCGAGTCAGAAAAGTGGTACCTCGTGAAGGGACGGGTGACGAGCGTCACCCCTCAGTGGTAACGAGCGTCACCACGTCTGAGACTTCAGAACCATCTTGTTAGATGCTAAAACTTTGTGTCATCATGGGTACTCCGAAGTCAGACTGTTGAAGCACTCAAAACACACATCAAAAACATCCAAACAAAGCATAATCCATGGTTGAACAAGTTAACAAGACGTCCTCAAAGCAAACTGAACAAACTGATTCTTTTTTTTTATTAAAAAATGAAAATAGACTTGAGTATGATAGCTAGATGAATTACCAGTGGGTTGCCTCCCACCAAGTGCTTGTTTAAAGTCATTAGCTCGACAGTGAAGAGACATGACCATCGAGAACGCAGTTTACCATGAAAAAGCTGTATACGAGAGTTGTAAAGGAGTACCTGGTCATTGTGATCGAAATGTCTGGAGATGATCTTCTTATCATGCTATGCATTTATTCTCTCCTTGTATAACTTGGAGTTTTCATAGGCCAGATATCTGATTTCATCCAGTTTATTAAGCTGAATCAAGCGCCTCTCTGCAGTAGGCTTCAGATCGAAGTTCGGCTTCTTGATAGCCCATTCTTCTTTGAACTCTAGCTCCACTGGTAGGTGGCACGCCTTGCCATTGAGCAGATGGAATGGTGTAGTCCCAAGAGGCATTTTGTATGCTGTCCTGTAAGCCCACAATGCATCATCTAGTTTTGCTGACCAATCCTTCCTTGTCTTCCCAACTGTCTTCTCCAGAATCTGCTTGATTTGTCTGTTGGAAACCTCAACTTGTCCTCTAGTCTGGGGATGATAAGGCATGGCCACTCTATGCTGTACACCATACTTCTTCAGCAGCTTAGCAAAATCCTTGTTAACAAAGTGAGAACCACCATCACTGATAACAATTCGCGGGACACCAAATCTGGGGAAAATAATGGTCTTAAACAGCTTCAAAACCACTGCAGCATCATTAGTAGGAGTAGTCAACGCCTCTACTCACTTAGATACATAGTAAACAGCAACCAGAATGTATCTATTCCCATATGATGAGGGAAAAGGGCCCATGAAGTCACGCCCCAACAATTAAAGACTTCAGCTTCAAGGGTAAAGTTCTGTGGCATCTCATGTCTTCTGCTGATTTTTCCTCTCCTCTGACATGCATCACATCTTGTAATGAATGCCTGGGCGTCCCTGAACTTAGTAGGCCACCAAAAACCAGCTTGAAGAACCCTGGAGACTGTTTTGAATGTGGCAAAGTGTCCAGCATACTCTGAGCCATGACAGTGAAACAGGACGTCCTGGACCTCTTCTTCTGCTATGCATCTCCTGTAAATCCCATCAGCACAATGTCTGTAAAGATATGGCTCATCCCAATAGAATCTCCTAAGTTCTCTCAAGAACTTCTTCTTAGCATAGCCCTTGAAATCATGAGGTTAATCCTCTGCAGCAAGACAATTAGCAATATCAGCATATCAGGTCCTCTTTGGATCATCCAAAGCATAAACATGCTCTTGAAAAGCTGTTCCCAAGCTTGCACAAATCGTAGCTAAAGTCTGAGATTGGTGACGAGCGTCACCACTATTGGTGACGAGCATCACCGTCTTTGTACAGAAATTGGGTCGTGACTCTTCTTTGTTGGTGACGAGCGTCACCCCTCTGGTGTCGCTCGTTACTCCCCTGCAGTTTCGTGAAAACTGCAGGTTTTCAACACTTTCTTCCTGCAGTCTTGGTTCTACTAAGTAGACGTTCTCTTCAAGCAAGAAATCATTTATTGGGACATTGTCTTCAACCTGAATCCTGGATAAATGATCAGCAACTCCATTCTCAATTCTTTTCTTGTCCTTCACTTCAGTGTCAAATTCTTGAAGAAGCAGAATCCATCTCAACAGCCTTGGCTTTGCATCCTTCTACTGCATCAGATACTTCAGTGCTGAATGGTCAGTATGGACCACGACTTTGGAGCCAACAAGATACTGCCTGAATTTCTCAAATGCAAAGACTACAGCCACCAGTTCTTTCTCAGTTGTTGCATAGTTCTTCTAAGCTTCATCCAATGTCTTGCTTGCATAATAAATGGCGTGGAGCTTCTTCTCTTTTCTCTGTCCCAGCACTGCTCCAACTGCAAAATCGCTGGCATCACACATCACCTCAAAAGGCAAGTCCCAATCTGGAGGCTCCACAACAGGAGTTGTAACCAGAGCATGTTTCATCTGTTCAAAAGCAGACTTGCATTCTTCTGTGAACTCAAACTTCACATCTTTGCAGAGGAGAGTAGTAAGAGGTCTTGCAATCTTGCTGAATCCTTGATGAATCTTCTGTAGAACCCAGCGTGACCCAGAAAACTCCTCACTGCTTTGACTGAATCAGGTTCTTGCAGACTTGTCATCACTTCAATTTTCGCCCTATCCACCTCTATACCGTCTCTTTAGACCCTGTGACCAAGAACAATCCCATCTTGTACCATGAAATGGCACTTCTCCCAATTCAGAACCAAGTGCTTCTCTTCACATCTCTGTAGAACTGCACACAAGTTGTCCAGACAGCTCTTGAAGGAAGACCCATAAACTGAGAAGTCATCGATGAAAACCTCCATAAACTTCTCTATCATGTCAGTGAAAATCGACATCATACATCTCTGGAAGGTTGTAGGAGCATTACACAGTCCAAAAGGCATTCTGCAATATGCAAAAGTGTCATAAGGACAGGTAAAAGTGGTCATCTCCTGATCATCTGGATGGATGGGGATCTGAAAGAAGCCTGAATAGCCATCAAGGAAGCAGTAATACTTGTGATTCGCCAGCCTCTCCAGCATCTGAACGATGAAAGGGAGATGGAAGTGGTCTTTCCTTATGGCTGCATTCAGATTCCTGTAATCGATGCACAACATGTGTCCTGTCACACTTCTGGTTTGAATAAGCTTATCCTTATCATTCTTCACCACTGTAACTCCTCCCTTCTTAGGGACCATGTGCACTGGACTGACCCAAGCACTGTCTGATATGGGATAGATGATCCCAGCTTGCATCAGTTTCATTATCTCCTTCTTGACCACATCCTGCAGATTCGGATTCAGTCTCCTCTGGTGCTTTACTGATGACTTCGATTCATCCTCCAAATGTATCCTATGCATGCACAAGTCTGGAGAAATCCCTGAAATATCATCAAGAGAATAGCCAAGAGCTTTGTGAAATCTGCGCAGCTTACTTAGCAAAAGGGTGAGCTCTGCATTGTTCAATGAAGCATTAACAATAACAGGATAAGTGGAGTTTTCTCCAAGGAAGGCGTACCATAGCCCTACAGGGAGCTGTTTAAGCTCAACTTTTGGTGCTTTTGCTGCACTCCAGTCACCCATTGCAGCAGCTTTCGCAGATGTGGTCACAAGCTCATCATGTGCAACCAGTTGCATCACATGTGCAGTAGCATCCATCATCTTTGTGTAGCCTGTAGCAGCTGCATCCAGGTGCTCATACTTTGCTGTAGAAGTGGTCAACGCCCTCACCAAGGGGTATTGAAAGATCTGATCAGCAATGTTGGTCAGAACATCCACATAGAAAGTCTATGCATCTATGGTTGGCCTCTTCATCAGCTTGTCGATTTCAAATTGCATCACCAAGTCACCAACATTCAGCTCAATTCTTCCCTTCCTACCGTCAATAATGGCTCCTGCAGTAACCAGGAAAAGCCTGCCAAGAATCAAAGGGTCTTGGGTTCTTCTCCATATTCCAGAACCACAAAATCAGTAGGAATCATGCAATCTCCTACTTTGATAGGATCATTCTCTATCACACATTCAGGAACTCTGACTGATATATCAGCTAGGACAAGAGATATCCTTGTAGCCTTAAAATCGATAATCCCTAATCTCTTGGCAACAAAATAAGGCGTAAGGTTCACACTAGAACAAAGATCACACAATGATCTCTAAAACCTGTCAGAAAAGATTGTGCAGTCTAAAACAAAACTCCCAGGGTCTGAAAGCTTCTCTGGCACTCTGTTCTGAATCACTGCACTGACTTGCTCGTTGATCATCATTTCCCCAGCCTCTAAGCTCAAGTTGTTGGTCACCATTCTCTTCACATACTTCCTTCTAACAGGAGTAATCCTCATAGCATCAATCAATGGGATCTCTATGACAAAATTGTTCATAATAGCTTTCTATTTAGCATCTTCAAGCTCTTGTTTAGACTTCTTAGGATGCTTAGGATAGGGTATCTTGGGTTTATACACCGTTTCCTTAGCATTATTTGAAGTCTCAGTCGAAACTGCAGTTGGTCGCATCGGGTGACGAGCGTCACCAGATTGGTGACTAGCGTCACTCGTTTTAGACAAATCATGAAAATCTGCTCGAGATTGGTGACGAGCGTCACCCCCGTTGGTGACAGTCGTCACCAATTTGTGAAAAAGATCATCGGGGTCATGCTTAGGTGACGAGCGACACCCATCCTGGATGGCGAGCATCACCCGTGGATTTTCAACACAGATTTCATAATCTTCATACTCTTCAATTCCAACGAAATTTCTTGAGCTGAAATCTTTCTGCAACACTGGTTGCAGGTTCTTTCCACTCCTCAATATGATGGCATTCACATGGTGTTTGGGATTAGAATCAATCTTTCCTGGAAGGAATCCCTCTTGCCTCTGAACAGCTCCTGCAGTTTGAGCTACTTGAACATCAAGCTTCTTCATATGAGAGTACAAACTCTCAATTTTCACATTCAAGTCCTGATACAGCAAATCCATCTTGCCATTGAAGTCCACTGTCATCTTCTGTTGTCCTTCTAGGATCTGTTCCAGCATAGCTTCCATCTTATTCTCTTGTGGAGGTGCAGATTGGTAGGAAGAAGAATCATAGTTCCTGTTGAAGTTGATGCTGTTCTGATAAGGTTTCTGGAACTCTGTCTTCTGGAACTGAGGCTTGGGTGTGCAACCAGGCGAGCTCTGATTCCCTGTGAAGGTGCTCTTCTGGTTACTGTTATTGTAGCCTCTGTTCCACTGTTGATTCTCATACCTTTGACCCTGAAATCCTCCAGCATTTATGAAATTCACATCTTCCTACTCAATCTCCTCTAGATTTTCGAAAGTCTCTACCTCTGCAGCAAAGTGAACTGATTTCTTTCCCATTAGAAGGCTGTGCATACTGTCCAGCTTAGATTTAACTTCAGCAATCTGATTCCCATCATTCAAACCAGCCTGTTGCATTCTCTGAAAATCTGCATTCTTGGTGTTGTTACTGCAGGCCAAGTTTTCTATCAATCTGATTGCAGCATCAGGAAGGTTTATGTTGAAGTTCCATCTGATACTTCCAGTCAATGCCTCTGCAGAAGATACCAAGCAGCTGCACCATGTTGAAGCCATGATGAGGACAATCCCTTTGATAAGACTTGAATCTCAGCCAAGAAGCTTTAAAAGCTTCAGTAGGACCTTGGGAGAATGATGCAATTTTTGTCCTCAGGTCCTTTGATCTAGCATCATCATAGAAACTGTTCATAAAAGAATTCTTGGTGTCCTCCCAAGTGGTCAGCGAACTAGGCTCCAGTTGCTTCAGCCAATAAGCTGCATCTCCTCCAAGAGAGTAAGGAAACAGCTTACAAAACAGAAAGTCATTGCTAACTCCATTAGCTTTGACACTTGAAGCAAAATCCTCAAACCTCTCAATATGATCCGTAGGATGCTCATGAGGTAAGCCATGGAAAGGATGCTGTCCCACCAGCTGAAAATAAGCAGGCTTGAGCTCAAAATCATTCCTCTGGAAAGCAGGAGGGTGGATTGCAGCTCTATTGGCATAAAACTGGTCAGGTCTGTTGTAATCTCCTATAGTCCTCTGAACAAAACGCCCAGCAGCTTCAGCAGGAGCTCCACCATCTTCTGCCACACGTTGAACCAGCTGCTCAACTATGACATTCCCATCTTGATTCAGTCTCTGTACTTCTTCATTCCTCTTGTTTCCCTCTCTGTCAACCAAGTGACCTTCTGCATCTTCAACCAAGATCTGTGGATTCACCATTGTAGATTGCTTCTTAGCTTTCTTGATGGTCCTCTCCAACTTAGCAAGCTAGTCAATGCCTAAGGTCAAAAGCTCCTTCTCTTTGTTTCTTCTGGTACAGCAATTAGGCATACACCTGAAACCAGCACAAAGAAAGGTAGCAAAAGTAAGTAAACAAGTAAAAACTTAGACAAAATCCTAATACTAAAAATCGATAAGCAGCTATTACTCCCCGGCAATGGTGCCAAAAACTTGATAGGGCTCAGGTTTTACCCAAATAAAACTACTGTAAGTACACAGCGATGCAATCATAGTATAAGGGGTATCGAATACCAAACGAGTATGTAAACTACACTATCGATTATAGGTTCAGATTAAGCTAAGCAGTAAGTAGCATATGTAATGCGAAATTACTAAATAAAGGAATGCAGGTGGAATTGGTTTGATCTAAAACTCAGAAAACTAATAGCACTAAGTCAAGACAATTCGCAGGTTGAATCCGAGAATGTAGAATGCATAAAATCAGGAATGAATAAGAACCGTCTTGAACATGAATCGCAAATATATAACTAATCCATTCTCACAGCAGAAGTTAACTATGTCTAAATCACAGAGTTTCAAGTCTCTTTGCAAACCCTATCAACCTAAACATTCAGTATTGATCAAGTTCAATTGTTCACAAAACTCCTAAGCCAAATCTCTTTGCACTAAGTTGTTTTGCTCATCTAATGCTAGAACAGGTTATCAATAATGCTCTCACATCTATTAAAAAACCTATGATATTCGGATTTCTAGATGATGTATCTAAGAAATTCAATTTTAAAGCAAGCAGAGATGAAGAACCAAAAGATATTCCTAACAGATAGCGATTTCTACAAACTCTTCATCAACTTTGAAAAGCCCTAACTTAACTAGCAAACTACTCAGACATGATCATGGAATCACAAAGCATAGCTGAATAAAATTGCATTAAAGAGAAAGAGTAAAAGTTAAGGGGGTTCAAAATCTTATCAAAAGAGTACATGATTTGTCTCCCCAAAAAGCTCTGAATAAATCTCTCTCTAAAGCTCTCTGAATTCTATAATCTAATATAAAAGCCAACAATGGCTGAAAACCTAATATATACAATCTAAAACACGATATGGGGCCTTCTTGCAATAACTGGAACTTCTGGGCCAAAACTGCATATAATGCTCCTTCTTTTATGAAACCAGCCACGAGCCTTCCTCCACGGGTGACGAACGTCACCATAGGTTGTGACGAGCATCACCCAAATCCATACTTTCTTTTCCTAGTTGCACACTTCGTGGCTTCATATTGCAATGCTCCAAAAGGCTTCAATATCTCCAATTATGATCCAGACATGCTATGACCTGCAAAGATTCTACTAGAACTCTAAAAAGACCAAAAAGACTAAATAAAAAGGACTTATACCATGGTTAAAAACCATAAAGACCATGATATATCAACAACCTCAAGGGAATCAGCCAAGGCCTTTTGCGCCACTCAACCAAGGATATGCACCAAGGAACAACTTCCAAAGCAACTTCCAGCAAATGCAGTTTGCTCCTCCTGGATTCTCCCAAGGTTAAGAAAGTTCATAAACCACCAATGATGCTGAAGTGAAAGGACTGCTGCAACAACTCTTTCAAGGCCAACAAGCTACTAATGTGGAGATCACAAAGAAGTTTGTTGAGGTTTACAACAGAATGGATACTCTTCTTATGGAGTTGTCAAACAAGATTGATGGGTTAGCTTCAAGAGTGAAGACACTAGAGAACAACAAGAGCATAGCTGGTCCCAAAACTCAAGGAAACCTTCCTGGAAAATCAGAAGCTAATCCTAAGAAGTTGTGCAACGCCATAGTCACTGAAGAAGAGACATACTCATATTAAAAGGAAGCTGTCATTGAAGAGTTCCTTTATCTGTTCAATGAGGACACTGAACTTCAGAGTGGGAGAGAAGAGTTTTTAGCAGCTGACGCCAACCATGAAGTTCCAAACGAATAGTCTCTTGAAGCATCAGCCACTAATGAAGAGGAGAAGAATAGGCTACTTGAGGAGGGCCAAGCTGAGAAACAAACTGAGATCTATGATCATTCTCCTTACAAGCCAGCTCTCCCCTTTCCTGGAAGGTTTAAGAAGCAGCCTATGGATAAGTACACTACTCTCTATGCTAACCAGATGAAGCTTAGAGGTCTTGATATTGGGAAAGAGTTGAAAGAAACCATTGCCAAGACTCAGGTATTGAACATCAAGAAACTTGGAGATCCTGGATACTTTACTCTGCCTTGTGAACTCAAAGGACAAACTTTCAAGAGCTGTCTTTGTGACCTTGGAGCAAGTATCAACCTTTTCCCATCCTCCCTAGAATGCCATCATTCTAGGGAGACCATTCTTAGCTTTAGCTGGCACAGTGTTTGATGCAAAGGAGTGTACAATAAAGCTTAGACTAACCAAGGAGAAAGCGCCGAAGTTTGACTCCAAAGGGAACAAGCTGGAAGATGAGCAAGCCTTCTCAATGGAGGTTAAGAAATTGAAGAAAGTTGACGAGCATTGGCCAGAGTTTGATGGCTATGTAGGTGCAAGTTTTGATGGCTGCTGTCTATCCAGGATGTTTGATGATATCACTGAAGAGGAGGTCCTCGAAGTGGCTGGTTCTGATGCTGTGAATGAAATCTTATTGGGTCCTATAAAAGGAGTAGTTTTGAGGCCATTTGGCTCTAAGAGTGGTGAAGTTTGTTACAAGATGAAGCAAGAGGGAAGATCGAAGCCTTTTTCAGTGCTGAAGATGGATGGGTTCACCAGGAGAGTCAAGGGAAGCAAGATTACACCAAGGAGTTCCAAGACTACTGCTTTCACACCTCAACTAAGGAGCTGAGGAAAGTCAAGCTAAGTGACTCTAAACAAGTGCACTTGGGAGGCAATCCCATGATATCCTTGTATATAGCTTTGCATTTTTATGCTTATTATGTTTGTGTGGGTGTTTTTGAGTGTCTCTAGTAACCAGGTTCAAGCTAAGGAAGAAGGAACCAAGCTTAAGAGAAGGAAGGAGACGAAGAAGGGTCAATATCGACCAGCATATCGGCCATGCACGTCGATACAGCTCATATCGAGCATGTATATCGAGCATACCTTGCTCGATACAAGTACATTAGACTTGTATCGACATGCATATCGCGATGATCCTGATCGATATAACTGTGAGGATTTTTGTATCGATCAGAGTACTGGTATAGGGCAAACCGATACGCTTTAACAAGCAATGTATCGGGTAACAAACAGATCGATATGCCTCCAATGGTATCGATATCGATCACATGTATCGATGCACCATGTCGATACAACACCAAGAAGTGCAAATCGAGCACAATATCGATATAACACACCGATGTGCCTCAACTGCGAGGACGAAAGACGATTAATCGCCCTTTTTAAGGCATATCAGGGTGAATATCGACATCCGACGTCGATACACCTTAAAGGACGAATGAAAACATGCTGTTCAGCATGCGTCGAGGTGTATCGATGTGCATATCGACATGCTAGTCCGATATGGGATTTTTCCCAAATCATACCGAGCTACATATAGAGCTACTAGCTCGATATTGGACAGCTAAGTATGTTCATGGGACTACATATCGACATGAGGGACGTCAATACACAAGGTGTCAAGCAGTATCGATGTGCATACAGGTCGATATTACGACCTAGACATCTGATATCGGCATGCATATCGGCCAGACCAAGTCGATATGATCAATATCGATCACAATATCGACTTGGGTGGTCGATATTGCACCCGGGGTAAGTATTCTTCATTTTAATTTTTTTTCCCTCCTTGGTCAAACTAGATCAAAGAGTTTAAATTTGAATCTTTCCCCTTTCCAAGCATGAGTGGGACCTCTCTTAGGCACACTTTGTCCCCTTGCTCCCCACAAAAACATGCCTCCAACCCTCTATTTAAACACCCACCCTTCTCTGTGTCTCTCACTTTCATTTTCTTGTTTACAACCACAGAAATTTTGAAATATTTAGTGTTCTAAGTGTCTAATAGAGCCACACAATTCAATGTAATGTCTCTCAGCTTTTTAAATATTTCTATTTTGCCGTAAGTACTTAAGAACTTCATTATATATTGTGGTTGTTTGCTTGATTTGTGAGTAATGCTTCTTATTTAATTTATCTCTTTTGCAGGGTGAATAGATTGTTTTTAATTTTTGAAACATTTAGATTAATGAATACTTGCTTGTCAAATTCATTTATTTATCTTTGCATTACCATTTTAGTACATTTGTTTAATTTCACCATGCTAGGATTCATGATTTTCAGTTAATTGGTAAATTTGTTTAATGAATCTTTTACATGCATTGCTTATTTGGTTGCTTCACAACTGGTAGAGGTTTACTTTTTAGTAAATAAACTCCTCCTTTTGTGATTTTTAGCAACATTAAGCATTGTGTTTTGTTGCTTCTATGGTTTTGATTTTTCTTTTGAGAATATGTTTTAGGTATCATGGGAAGAACAACAAGGAGTGAAGCAAACAAAGAGGTTAAGAAGCAAGAGAAAGGAGAGGGCAAGGCCAAAGAAGTTGGGAGTCCAAGTGCCAAATCTCAAAGCAAAAAGAGAGCTGATGTTGGCGCTAGTGAGCAGGTCCCTCATAAGAAGAAAGGCACCACACCACTTGTATGACAAGCTGCAAAAGGTGGATGTGAGGCCAACTAGATACCCCATGTGCCATCTCTAAATGCCTTGGGAATCTATGAAGACTGCTCTTCTATGCTTGAGACAATGGAGCTCACAAAGCAGGTGGGAACTCCATATTCAGCCAACAAAGACCAAGTGCTTCAATTCTTTGCAAGCGTTGAAGTGACATTCTATGAGCCAAGAGAGGAGACTCCTGAAGATGATGGTGATGGCTTCATCACTTTTAGAGTTTCCAAGAAGAACTATAGGATGTCTTTCTCAGCTATAGAAGATGCCGTTGGATTCTCTTATGGAAGCGCTAGAGGACATAATCTGGGAGTTAGCAAAAAAGAGATTAGCAGCCTTTGGGAGCATATAGCAAAGGGCGCTTTCAAACCAGAAAGAAGTAAGGCTTCTCTGATCAGAAATCCAACAGTCAGATATGTGCACAAGGCGCTGGCACATACACTCTTTGCTAGGAAGGAAAGTTGAGCTGTGGAAGGAGGAGAATTGGAGCTGATTGATCATGGTCTTATGAACGTTTTAAATAACACCAGTCAAGGTGTTGCGCTTAAGGGAGCATATGGTATAACATGAATGGTCACCATCTTCATGCAGCAACTTCTGGTTATCAAACATTGGTTAATAACCAATGATGACAAGGCGCCAAAGCTGTACTGTGCTGGCCTTATTACACAACTGATGGAAGCTGCAGGAGTTGAGAGTGGACCACCAACAGTCAAGATCACATACTTGGACCTGCCATACCTGAAGAAAGCAAGATTCCTTGGCGAACAAGTGGGTGATAAGTTCATCTACAACTTCATCCAAGAAGATGGATCTGCTGCAAAGCTTTTACTTCCTGATGGGCACCTCACATCCTTCTCCAACCCCAACGGCTTTGCATTTCAAATTCCACAGCACGTTCTCTACCAAGCTGGCGCTCCATCCTTTTACATTCATCATGGCGCCAACACTCCTCTTCCTCAAGGAGACTATCCCCTTATGGTCTTTGAAGGAGGGCAAATGGAAGAAGGAATTCAGGAAGAATAAGAATCAGATGCTCCAAGCTACAACAGTGAGGAGTACCACTTCCAGCCCCATGATGTCTCACACCACAGAGGGCCTTTGAAGAAAGTCCATGAACACATCAACCTCTTGCAAAGATGGAACAAATGGCAAGAAAAAACCATCAAGAAGTTGGTGAAGTCAGCGCTTGGGTGCCACCAAGAGCATCATGTCAAGAAGCGCCAAGGAGGAGGAGACACCCAAGGAGAGAGCGGCCACTAAAGAGCCACAACATTGATCTCACAGAGGACCTTTCCGGAGCCTCCCATACTTCACACAACACCTTCTAAGGTACTAAAAACTCCTCCATTGTACACATTGCATTTTGTTTTAGTTCTTGTAATATATTTTGTTGCTTCTCTCTTCTACTCTTTTATTACACAAGGGATTGTGTAATTTAAGTGTGGGGGGAGGGATTTGGGGTTTGACTTTGTTTGTTTTTTTCTTAGTTTTTCATTTTCATTCATCTTTGAGTCTCATACATTCATCTAAGTGCATTAAAAACCAAAAAAATCTAAAAATTTAAAAATTTTGCATCTTTTTCAAACCAAAAATAAAAGCATGTAGTTGCATTCATTTGTTTATGATTGAGTCTAGTGTTTTTTATATAGGTTGCATTGCATTTGCATAGGGCATGATGATGATAACTCCTTGTAAAATGCTAAGTGTTTAGGATTGATTTAAATGTCTAAGTGGTTAAATATTTGATGCATCATATGAAGTTAGAAACTAAGGCTGAACCAAGATGTTGAATGCTAAATCTGATTCTCTAGTCTCATGCTAAAATCGCTTGCTCTTTGAAAATCATCTCTACTTATTAGAACCATTAATTTTGAATTGTTAATTATCATGTTCTTGCATTGAAAAGTGGTTTCATGGATTACCTATATACATATTTGGACTTATTTTCTTCCTTTTTACTTCTTCTGCTAGTCCAAATAGATGATCCTCATCATTAAGGGATATATTCACACCTTAACCTTACCTTCTTTTCAAACCTAAACACTATCTTTATGGGTGAGGCCTATTTTTGAATGAACTAAACGTAAAGTGTTAGGTAGGCACGACAAGGATAGGTTATTATGTAGAACTAGCTCTTCACTTTGAGTTAGACATAGGTTTAGGGTGGTAATTATAGGTATGGGCGGATCTGAGTGTTACATTGATCTAAAAGGAGAGAGAGTGAGGGAAGAAAGAAAATAAAGGGAGAAAGGAATGAGAATGGGGAAGCAAGCAAAAACTCAGCATGTGTGGAACCAAATAAGCTCAAAAAGGGTGTCCATTATGAAGATGGAGCCTCAGCAACAACAAAGAAGGCACCAAAGCCTAAATACATCAAAAGGATGAAGAAATGGAGACTCCCAAATACAAAGAAAAGGCGCCCACAACAAATGAGCAAAAAGAAGGCCACAACATGGTGAGATCAAAGGAGAAGCTCCCCTGAAAATGGCAAAGTGTGGAGAGTGTGAGAGTGTTGAAAAAGGGTAGTTAGGATTGGTTTTGATTTGGGGATAGAGTTTTGGGGCTTAGAACATTTTTAGGCATTGGGTGGATAGTAATTTACCCTTGTATGCATAAGTTGTGCTTCACCTTTAACATTATGCCTAAGTTCATTCTTTTTGAGAGAAACCCTTGCATTTGAACCCACATTTTGATGAGATCATTTTTATCTCATGACCTTAACCCTTAGCCAAATGATTCCACTTGATTTGCTTGAACATGATTCAATTGGTTACAACGTTTAAATGAATGTTATAGGGATTGATTGATTTGAGCATTTGACTAGGATGAGCTAGAGATCATTTTGAAACTGGAAAGGCATGGCTAGGTTCTTATTAGTATGACTGATTGTGTTTTGCATCCTACACTTTGGCAGTTAGACATTGACTTCATTTCTTTACATTAGCATTTTTGGATATGAGTGCCCACTTTCAAACCTCACTTCCTCCTTGTCTTAGTTTTGTTGCTTGAGGACAAGCAAAAGGCAAGTGTGGGGGTGTTGATATCTCCATTATTTATACCATTTTAGCTTGCATTCATCACTAGTTTTAGTCTTTAAACATGCATATTTTGCTTCTTCTTGTCCCTTTTGCATGCATTTAGGAGTTCGTGTAGTTTTAGGAGCTGCATTGTATTTTGCATGCATTTGGAGTTTTATTCAGGTACTAGAAGGAGTGTGGGTCCATGTGGTGCAATGGGTGTGAGCTGAGAATGAAGCAAGACAAGAGACAAAGATGGATAGCCCAATATCGATGGCAATATCGACATCATCTGATCGATACAGTGCATATCGATGGGAGTATCGACCACTCTAACATCGATACAGTGAAAGCATGGTGTAAATGCAGCATATCGACTTAGGAAGACCTCGATGCAGCATAGGAGAGCCCATAACGAGCAGTGTAACAACATCCCATGTCGATACACCTGACAGGACAATATCGAGGTGCTATATTGACTTGTTTGCCCGATGAGCATTAACTAAAGGGTGATTGTATCGATTTTACACCATAGAGAGCCAAACCGATACAACATTGAAGTTTTCTGTATCAACCAGCATATCGACCAAGGGACATCGATACAACCCAGAAGAAGAGATGATATCGACATGAATAGCGATGTGCATAGTCGATATGGTCTGTCTAAGTCAGCCTTTTTTCTGTTCAAACTTGGTTTACTAGGGGTTTTCTAGTTACCCTATAAATACTAAAGTCCTAAAATGGTTAGGCAACTTAGATCTGATTATTTTATTTCTGTTCTTGCATTAAAAACTTTTCCTTTTTCAGCTTTGCTTTGTAAGAACTTGTTTGATTTAGGTTAGAGGGGTTTTAGGTCTAGATTAATGATGTCTTATGCTTAATATGATTTTCTTCTCTCTATTAGATGTGCTTAACACTAGATTAGTCTTGGCCAGACTTTTTTAGTATCTTGGCTTTCTCTTATGCATGATAAGTGTTTGATGAAATGATGTTGTGAGTCTTTTAGAGGATTTGTATGCTTAGCCTAAGGAATTAGATGTCTAAGGTGCATTTTGGCTTTATAGGATTAGAATTCTGTTATAAATACTTGCTGATCATGTGTTTGAGTAAAAGGATTTATCTGAAATGTTTGTTTAGCAAAGTGATTAGTGTGAAGGAATTGAGCTAGTTATTGTTGTTAATCTTATGCCTAAAAGATAGCATTGTTTGAATGGTTTTGAAGCATCACTAGTTAGATTCTGATCCCCTCTTAATCAATAACCCCCATCTCAGATCCTTGCTTTATCGATTTGAATTGTCTGCTTTGTTTAGTTTAGTCTTTAATCCTATTTAGTTTGATCAGAACTGCTTTCTTGAATTCGGCTTGGATTAAGTAGTTTGCTGTATTCCTAGTGTCTTAAGAACTCAGATGGATCGATACCTATTGTGCTGCAATGACATGAGTATGATAGGATTTGTTTAGCTAGTCAATATCCTGCTATCATGTTTCTCTTTAGATTAGCCTCCACATTTTCTAGAATTGGCTCCACTACTTCCAGCTTGTCAAAAACTTCTTTATGGAACCTGATTTGGTCATTCACTTCAAACAAAGTGATGCCATGAGGAAGCTTAATTCAAGCATCTTGTATGTCCTTCCTGAACTTTGAATAAACTGCCATCTAAGCCTTAGTGAAGTGCATTGTGGGGTAAGGGATTGGTGGTTTATAAGCTTGAACTACAGGAGCTTTACCCTTCTCATTGTTGCTTGAAGTGCTACCCACTTGGCGCTCATACAGCTCTTTAAAATCTTCAAGACTTTCTCTAGCCAAGACCATCAAAGCGTGGTATGTCTCTACAAGCTCCTTATCAGTCAGCGTCACAGAGCTCTGGTTTGTCTTCTTCTTCTGGAGCAACTAAAGCTTTCTCAATCTCTTCCTTCTCAGCAGCTTCTTTTGCAGCTCTCTCTTGCTCCAAAGCAAGCTCTTCTTCTCTGTTCAAGCTTTCATCTAACCCTTGGATGAACTTTTCTACAATATCAACAGCTTCTTGATCATCAATGGTGACATTGATGACATTCTCCCCACACTTAGCCTTTAACATGTCCACATGTAACAACATCTCTTGAATCATTATGCCAAGGTCTTCCAATGAAGCATCTTCATCATCCTCTTCAGCAAGCAAATGACAGAACTCTTTTGGATTAGCTTCACTCTTCCCTTATAATTGATTCTGTGGTTTTGAATATGAAGCTCCTTTGCTTTCTAGATACTTGACTCTTTGGTTTAGAGCATCTAACTTACCATTCAGGTCACAAGTAGTGGCGTCTATCTTGTTGTGTACTTCAGCAGACTTCTTGTGCAGCTCTATAGTGGTGTTGGCTTGACCAGTCAACAGCTGTTGCATCATCTGCTTGAGATCAACATCTTGAGTGCTAGAAGAATTCTGTGTATTGCCAAAACCTGGTAGGACAAAAGCTGGTCTTGGCTGAAATTTTGCTTGTTGAAAACCTCCTTGAAATGGTGGTCTTGGAGAAAACTTGTTCTGCTGGTTGAAAGGAACTAAAAGTTTTGTTAAGCAGCTTGTGAGGGATAGACTTGATCCTGAGGGTTAGCCACATTGGTGCTTCTATAAGAGAAGTTAGGATGATTCTTATAGTTGTTGAAACCGCCTCCTTGTTCATTCACGTACAATGATTTTTCTTCTACAACTGTCCCATCTTTATTTTGAGTAACAACACTATCACCAATAAAGCTGACATTCTTGAAAGACACACTCAGCAGCTTGTCTAACTTGTCACTCAAAGTTTTAATCTCCTTCTTTGCTGTGCTCTCACCTTCAACGCTTACAACAGCTCTAGATTTTCTATCATATTCCTTACAATAATTTCCATCAGAAAGTATCAAGTTCTCCACAAGAGCTAGTCCATCCCCAACAGTATTCCCCATGACATTTCTATTTGATATTGTATACAAGAGCATCATGTACTTTGGTGTCACTCCTCTGTAAAAAGTAGACAACAAGCTTTTATTTGTGAAGCCATGATGAGGGCGCTCCAAAGTGTATGACATGAAAAGTTCCTATGCTTCAGCAAATGTCTCATTCCCATGTTGAGTGAAGCTGCTTGTGGTGTTCATGAGCTTTGCTTTTCTTTTTGAGCTGAAGAATTTGTTGAGGAATGCTGTCTTGCATTCATCCCAAGTAGATATAAAACCTTGTGGAAGTGTCTTCTCCCACTGATGTGCTTTGTCACCTAAACTGAAAAGGAACAAGCGCAGCTTCAAAGCATCTTCAGAGACTCTTTGAATCTTGGTCATACCACACACTTTGTCAAACTGGTCCAAATGATCCAAATGGTCTTCATTGGCCAGGCCATGAAATCTGTTTCCTTGCATCATGTTGATTACCCCAAGCTTGATCTCAAAGTGGTTTTGGTGCATAGCTGGAACATGAATGCCATTCCTGTTGTGGTCAGTATCAGGCGCATCACCAGCTCCTATAGGTCTTGCAGCTCTAGGTGCATGAACTGGTACTCTCAAACCTTGAACTCCAGCTGCTTGGTTTATAGCTTCTTGTGCTTCATCTATGTTCTTGGTGCAGCTTGTTGTAATGGTGCATGTCCTATAACACCAATATGTGGTAACTGAGCCTCTTGCTCTGCCATTCTCTGTTCTTCAAACTCTTGAACTCTCTGTCTTATAGCTCTTCTCCTATGAATGTTGTCAATAGAAGGAGTCAGATTTGATGAGCCTTTGGACCTCAAATTCATACAAATACCTGAAAAACAGAGTAAAGAAAACAGAGCAAATTAGTAACCTTGATGAAAAGAACTACGTCTAATAGCAATGACGCCAATTTGAAGCAAGGGTTTTGAGGCCCTTGTTGGTTCTCAAAGTTATCTTAATCCCCAAATCAGATGTAATATAGGGTCTTAGGTGTCAAACACACTTGCGGATGATGAGATATGATATATCATGGTTTTTGCTGGTTTTTTACCATGATATAAGTCTTGTTTATAAAGTCTTTTTGGTATTTTTCGAGTCCTATAGAGTCTTTACAGGTCTAGGTACGAATGGAGCATAATTGTGGATTATAGAACCTTTTGGAGCTATACTGAAGTTGTTGCTGAAAAGACCAAGTCGGAGGGCATTAAGGAGCAGGGTGTCGATCGACACCCACCACTTGGTGTCGATCGACACCGATCGTGGTTGCGAAGAAGCGTTAAATCTCATTAGAAGAAATTGCAACTTGGCCCAGAAGTTTCCCACTATTTGCACTTTTGCCCCAATTCGTGTTTAGACTTGTATTTAGGTTTTCTAAGCCATTGTTAGGCAATGATTCTGAGATTCATTGAGACTAAGAGAGAGATTAGATTGAGAGCTTTTGGGGAGACAAATCCATACTCTGTAGAGAAGAATTTCGAACCCCTTCATCTTTTACTCTATTTTCTTAATGCAATATTATTCAGTCATGATTTGTGTTTCACTTGCTATGTCTGAGTAATCTGCTAGTTAGGCTTTGGATTATTCAAAAGTTGATAATGAATTGTTAGAACTACAAAACTGGAAGGACAAATCATTTGGTTCTTCATCTTGATTGCTTTAATACTGGTTTTAAGATTGATCACCTAGAAATCAGATCTTAGGTTGTTTAATGGATGTGGAAACATTGTTAATCACTAGAACTATCTTAGATGAGCAAAATAACTAGTTGCAAAGGAATTTGGATTAGTGATTTTGTGAACATATCGAACTTGATCTATACTGCATGTTTAGGTTGTTAAAATTTGCAAAGGGATTTAGAATTCTGGAATCTGATCATAGTTAATCTTTGCGACGGAAGTCGATCGGTTTTACACTAGTGTTTTGAGTTCTAGAACGGTTTTAATAAATATTCTTTTCAGTCTGTAGTCTGTGATTTGTGTCAACCTACAAATTTCCCATTACCTAGCGTCTTTTCTTCTGATTTTAAGAACCTACAATCCGCCCCCCCCCCCTAAACCCTAAACCCTAATCTCCCCCCCCCCCCCACATCATTGCTTTCGTTTGTTACTTTATTTTCATTTCATCATTTATTGCTTAACTTCATTTGAATCTAAAATCTGTTGAGTGATAGCCTTAAGTCCTTGTAGATTCGATCCCTAAGAACTATAGTGATCTCTTAATTTGAGAGAGTAGCTCTAAGGGTTAATTTGAGCATATCAAATTTTGGCACCGTTGCCAGGGACTTAGATATTGCTTTCAGATCTTTAGTTTTAGAATTTTGACTAAGCTTTTATTTTCTGTTTACTAACTTCTTTCACTTTTTTGTTGTCTTTTTCAGGTGCATGCATAATCGCAGTACCAGGAGCAACAAAGACAAAGAACTTGTGACTTTAGGCATTGACGAACTCGCCAAGTTAGAGATAACCATCAGGAAAGCCAAAAAGCAGACTAAAATGGTTGGACCTTTTGTTCCGAGGACAGATGCTGAGGGTCATTTAGTCGACAGAGAAGGGAACAGAAGGAATGACGATGGGCAGAGGATTAGATGACAATGGCGTTGTGATTGAGGAGCAGAATGTACAACAGCAAGCTGCTGGAGATGCTGCAGGACGTCATTCACAGAGGACTCTGGGAGATTACAACAGGCCAGATCAGTTCTATGCAAATAGAGCTGCAATCCGCCCACCTGCCTTTCAGAGGAATGACTTTGAGCTGAAACCCAGTTACTATCAGCTTGTAGGTCAGCATCCTTTCCATGGGCTTCCACATGAACACCCCATGGACCACATTGAGAAGTTTGAAGACATGGCTTCAAGTGTTAAAGCCAATGGAGTCACCAATGACTTCCTATTCTGCAAGCTTTTCCCTCACTCTTTGGAAGGAGATGCAACACATTGGCTCAAACAGCTGGAACCTGCTTCTTTGATTACATGGGAGGACACTAAATCTGCTTTCCTCAACAACTTCTATGATGATGCAAGGTCAGAAGAGCTGAGGAGAAATATCGCCACATTCTCCCAAGGTCCAACAAAAGCTTTTAAAGCAGCATGGGTTAGATTTAAATTGTACCAAAGGAACTGCCCACATCATGGGTTTAATGAAGTACAGCTGCTGGGAATCTTCTTCAGAGGTGTAGATTGAAAATACCAGATGGCTCTGGATGCAGCAAGCAATGGGAACTTCAACACAAGAATCCCAGCTGATGCCATCAAGCTGATAGAGAACCTAGCTTCTAGCAACAGCACAAAGAATGCTGATTTTGAGAGACAGAAAAACGATGGGGGTGCAGGAAGTAATCAGTTTGTTGCTAAGATGAAAGCCAAGCTGGACTCTGTGCATAATCTCCTGGTTGGGAAGAAGTCTGTTCAGTTTGCTGCTGAGGTTGAGACATTTGAGCCAGCTGAAGAGTTTGAAGAAGAAGATGTCAACTACATCAATGAAGTTGGTTTCCAAGGACAAAGGTACAACAATCAGCAAGGAAAAAGAGGATTCAGTGGGAATATGCAGAGAAACAACTTCACAGGAAACCAGAGTTCTACTGGCTACACTCCCAAGCCTCAGTTTCAGAAGTCTGAGTACAATAAGCCTTATCAGAACAGCAATTTCAACAGGAGCTATGGTTCCTCATCTTATCAGCCTGCACCAGCACCATTAGCTTCAAGCAAAATGGAAGCCATGCTTGAGAAGTTGCTAGAAGGTCAGCAGAAGATTACAGTTGACTTCAATGGCAAGATTGACGCCATGTATCAAGATTTGAATGGGAAAATCGAAGCTCTGAACACTAATGTGAAGACTTTGGATACTCAAGTGGCTCAAACTGCTGGGGCTGTGAAAAGACATGATGGATTCCTTCTAGGAAGGACAGACACCAATGCAAGACACTCTGTTAACGCCATCACGCTGAGGAGTGGAAAGAATCTGCAACCAGTGCAGAAAAAGGGCTTTAGTGCAGAAAGTTTCGAGCAGCTGCAGGAGTTTGAAGATGAAGATTTCGAAAATTTCGAAGAGTGTCGATCGACACCAACCCCTCGGTGTCGATCGACACCAGAGGAAGTTCGCGACTCCTCGACTCGAAGTGAACGGATATTGACCGAGGTCGATAAGCTGCCCGACACCAGATCGACACCACTCTCAGGAACTAGTGTCGATCAACACCCACCCCTTGGTGTCGATCGACGCCCACCACAGAAGCAAGTTCCGAGTTCTCAGACTCCAGAAAGTGCAGAAGAAAGGATCTATAAGCCAAAGGTGCCTTATCCAAGGAACCAGAGGAAGTCTAAACAGGAACTGGAGGATGCTAGAATTAAAGCTATCATGGATAAGCTTGTGGTGGAGATTCCCTTGATAGATGCCATAAGGACTACTCCTGTGATAAAGAGATATGTGAAAAGGATGATGACCAAAAATCTGGAGCTGGAGCAAGGAACAATGCTGATTTCAGAACAAGTAAGTGCAGTGATTCAGAATAAGATACCAGAGAAGCTGACTGATCCTGGAAGCTTTGTTCTGGATTGCACAATCTTTTCTGAAAGGTTTGAGAGATCATTATGTGATCTAGGGTCAAGTGTCAACCTAATGCCTCATTCAGTTGTTGTCAGCTTAGGTATGACTGACTTCCAGCCAACCAGAGTATCTCTTATCCTAGCAGACAGGTCTGTAAAGATTCCTGAAGGTATTTTAGAAGATGTACCAGTCAAAGTGGAAGATTGTGTGATTCCCACAGATTTTGTGGTTCTAGCTTATGGTGAAGAACCAAAGGATCCCTTGATATTGGAAAGACCATTTCTGGCTACTGCAGGCGCCATCATTGATGTCAGGAAATGGAGAATTGCTCTGAAAGTGGGCGATTTGGTGATGCATTTTGACATGGACAAGTTGATGCAGAGACCAACAATAGATGGCCACACATTTTATGTAGACTCCCTCACCAGTCTTGCAGAAGAAATCTTCCAAGAGATGCATCCTGCAGACCCATTGAAGAGGGCATTGACAGCTTCATTGTAAACACTCTCTAAAATTGGAGATATTTGTTGTGTATATATATATATTGTTGTGAGAAACGATGAAACAACTCTTCTTCTTATGTAGATTCTTATTTTAACAGAACATGTCAAAAATTTTGATGATTGAGTGTGTGAAATGCAACCAATATTAAATATATCATTAGAATATAGTGGTTTACGTATTAGAATGATGGTGTAATGATGTATATATATATATGTGTGTGATCATATTAATAATACTTTTCATTGAAGTCTTCCAAGCAACTATCGATCCGCTCCAAAAAAAAGGCCAAGCTAGTCTCATGTTATATATAAATCAACATGCACTTATTTAGATCCAATACATATGAAGATCAAACAGTAATTTCTCAAAGGAAAGTAGCGTATATCCATTTTGTCTTAAAAAGATGTTAAAGATATAGGTTTGCATAATGAAAGGTTGCCTACAAAAAAAATCATAATGCACACATCTAGAAGATATTGATAAAATAGATCAGTAATCGAAACATTCTGAACGAAGTCATAAAAACTGAACCGTACCAACTATCACATCCACAAACTCTAAAGACGAAAGTCAAAGAAAAAAAATATCCCAACGCTCAGATGTAAGTTTTTCATCCTTCCTACGATGTTGGGAAAGAACGCCGAACATCATAGAGGTAAAATATGCATACCACTCTTTTTTCCTCTATAGTTTTGTTTTTGATGTAGCTAAATGTTTTTCTTTCATCCAAATAAAAAAAATCTATTATAGAAACATAACTCTCCAGCGTATCAAATTTTTTCTTAAAGTCATATCTATAATATTATTTGAGAAAAGTACATTTTTGAAACAATAAAAAAAGCAATGTTATTACTATTATTGCCATTACAATTATAACTATTCTGTGTTTGACAACAAATATATTTAGGGAAAAAATCGGCGAGTTATTACGAGTTCCTTAAGTTAACTCACCTAAGATAACTCGGACTATGTCCAAACAGAAAAATCCGACCCACAAGCACATTTAAAAAAACGCAGATCCCACAAACTTAATTTAAACCGATTTCACAAAATTCAATCCCTCAGCTCAAATCATAATATATAAGAATATCAAATTTACGAAACATATGGCAAATAATATTCCTTTAGGTTGTTTATGAGTTCAATGAAATCCTAATTTCTCCTAAACTACCTATCATAAACTGATAATCTAATATCTGTTTGTCATAAATCAAAGATATTCATTAAACTTCTACATTCCCGCAAACAACCTAACATTAAACTCATAACAAACATATCAATATTACACGGGCTAATCAAGAATCTTGCCTAGTAAGATTATGAATATCATTTAAATTCTTAAATGGTTACAAAATAATTCGAGAGAAAACATACCTCACAGCAATTTATCTTAAAGCATCCTTGACCTTTGTCATATCGGAAAAAAATTGATGCACTTCTTCCCATTTTCTATCTAAGAGACTTGAAGCTCCTAGCTCATGCCCTGCAAACATAGAAGAGGAAAGGTAAGAGTCTGTTCTAATCAAACGCCATCACTATTTATAGTGTTTTCTCTATTTATCAACTGAACTACTATATTAAGTCATTGGGACGATGTTAAGACATAACATTCTTTTCTTCAATTTCTATCTTAAAATTATCACTCAAATAATATTCCTTTCATATTAATGTTGTAGGCTACACTTATGCTTAATAATATAGACAAGTGGCTTCAAGTAAGTTTTTATATTTTACTATGTTTTCCATTAAGTCAACTACATATATATCTCTAATTCAGATCAAGGACTAACCTGTTTTCTGGATGCAATATTTCACTTCTGGAAACCAGTTTAAACCTGAAACCTGAATGTAAGATCAAGGAAAAATGAATAAACATGGTGTACTTAGATTACATATCTGATCAATAATATCCTATTTCTAATATTATTTATGATATTTTTCTTATATTATAGAATCTGCAGACATCACAAACTCAAGAAGTGCCACATGAAGCGGACAACAAACAAAAGAAAAGATTGATTTCGAAACGGGAAATGAAAAGTAAGTGTTTTTATATTAAACTATAATTATTTGTATAATGTTTCAATTTTATTATCTAACAAATAACAATGAATGACATTCTCTAATTCCTGTAAATCTCTTATTTCTCCAGACTACTCAACCATTAAACGAAGTTACATCTCCAATTCTTGAATTTTGATTGTCTCCTGAAGTTTTAATCTATAATGGAACAGATCAAAGTTGAAAAAGTCTTGTTTCTTTTAGTTTTATCTTATATTTCCTTATCATTGATCTCTAAACATGATTTTAAACTTACAATTCTGCAGTGACATGGAACATTACCTATATACACTTTCTGGACAGAAAGCATCTATTGCGTCTTCTTCTCTTCTTTCTACAACCGCACCGTGACTGCGAAAACAAAAACGAGACCAAAAAAGACAAACCAATTGAAACTCTTTATATCTTATAAACTGAAAAAACAATACCAATATTTTCTTGTATGGCTGTTTTTATAATTTTAACCATTAAGAGACAACGCTCCTTTGCTAAAAAAAACTAAATTCTCTTAAGTTCTTAAATCTTTTTTTGTGCAGATGATACTTCAAGTTTCTAAGAAACGAGAAGCTGAGAACTTGCTGCTGCTTGTTTTGTTAGTATAATGTATTAAAGAAGTCTCTAGTCCTTCTTTGTATTGTGATTACAGGTTCGGGATATAAACCTTCCTCTTAGAAAAAACTATCTATTTAGCCAAAGAAATTTCTAAGCTCATTTATATTTTACGTTTTGAGACAAATTCCAAAAACAGAGAAGGACTCTCTGCTACAAGTTCTTTTTTTTTTTTCTGCTACAAGTTACTGATCTTAAAAACAAATTTCGGTCTCATCACCCTCTTCTAACTATCCTTATTGCACCCTTCACCACTTATAATGGAATTGAATTTATTAGTGTACATCACCCAATTTTAGAGAACACAAAATTTTCATAATTACAAGTCTATGCAATATCGTGATCGAAGCCAAGCAAATACAATTATTTAATCAAGCAAATTATGATCTATCTTCATAAGAAAGAGTTACACGAGAATGTGAACAAGCCGGCGATGAAAAGCCTAAACTGAGAATTGGATATATGTAAGATAGGAAGATGAGTACCTGCTGTTTTTGTATCTTAGTGGACAAATATGAAGAATTCTGGGTCTGAATTTCCATCCACGAATCGTATTTCAGAACCGCATTTCTCTGCTGACAACATAAACCTAAGGTCCAATCGCCGCGGCGTGAACATGAGATAGACTTCACTGACGACCCTCCGCGCAAACGAAGCTGCTGGAAACCGCGAGAGAGACTCTCCAGATTACAATCTCAGACTGAAACTGCAAAACGACGGCCAAAAGACCGGAATCGACGGCGGAGATGGCAAAGAGAGAATGCTGGAGCAGGCCTAGACGGCAGCATAATTCTGGATCCGAGAGGTGATGGAGTAGGTGGAGAGTGAATTGGAGAGGGGAGAGGAAAGAGAGGGGGAATCTGGGGTCGGAGAAGAGAAGAGACATTGAGACGGTTGAAGAAGAAGAAGAAGAAGAAGAAGAAGAAGAAAAAAATAGAAGATAGAAGATAGAAGGGATTGCTAACACGGTCACCAATTTTACCCACTTTTAATTAATAAAAACTGTAATTTTTAATCAATCTCATTGTTTCATTCATTTTTAAAATCTGATTAAGTGATAACCCGCACCCTGTGCAGAATAAAAAATTCATTATTTAAATTCGATAAATTAAATTTAAAAAATTATGAAGATGATATATTTGATAAAAATTTAATATATAAAATAAATAAATTAACTTTAAAAAGTGAAAAAATGTTGGAGATATGAACAATATAGTAATACATCTTTTGGAGATAATTACATTGATTGATTTAAAGCTGAGAAATAAATGTATGTGTTTCAGCTATTATTCATTTTTCTAATATTTATTTTAAAAATTAACAAATTAAAACATTCTCTAACTACTAATAGAATCTAAAGAAACACATATCAATGTTCACATGAATTTGATATATGATAAATCAAACATTGATTCAAAAGACTCTTAAATAATATATATGTTTACTAAATGCACTTATATAAATTCACTTATCTTTTTAGGTTGCCTTAAGTCTCTTAAATAATATATATGTTTACTAAGATATATCATATTCGTTAAATAATTAATATTAGTAAACAATATATATGGTTTACTAAGACATATCATATTCGTTAAGTAATTAATATCGGTAAACAATATATATGATTTATGTTTTAATAAAGTATGCAATTAAGTCATGTTACCAGATTAATATGTCATTGATTATCATTGATTAATTTAAAAGCAATCAATATCCAACAAAAATCACAATCACAATATTATGATTTCCTTATATAGTTATTACGAATAGCTATAAATGAACTCTAATCATAATTTTGGAAATTCCTAGTTATAATTTTCTTATAATTCGAAATATAAAATTATGATTTATTTATATAATTTTATGAATTGTTAAAATATATGGTCAGAAGTATTATTTATAGTAATAAATGAACTCATAACAATTTTGGATATTCTTATTTATGATTCTTATAATTTGAAAATATCAAATATTTTTAATCATATTGTTTTGTATATACTTATATGAATTGTTTAAAAATATTAATGAAAAATATATGGTATTGAAGTATTAATTATGTGTTGGACAGTTATTTTTGTGTTTGCTATATAATTACAACAATAGATGAAATAAAATTATTATGACTTATTTGAATTTGCTCTGATTGATTTTTGACAAAAATATTTTTTGAATTATTTTTTAATTTTAGTTATATGGTAAAAGAATTATCATCCCCACTTTTATTTTATACTTTTTATGAATAATTAATAAACTGCTTTTCGGATGAAAGTAATAAATATTAGTAAATTATTATATATTTTATTACGGATTTATAATTAAATACATAAAGATAATATTTAGAAAGTGTTCTTTGGATAAATATTTTGTTATTTTTGGTCTATTAAGTTATTAAAATATACATTATTAATTTTGAATTCGTTTAAATGAAATATAACTTTATACATGGATCTAAAATATATAATGGCATAATATGTAATTATTCTAGTAATCTATGTTTTTTATAAAAAAAAATAGCTGAGAATGAATGTAGAGTTGACACATCAGCATAATGGCACCACTGTAAATACTTACACAAATAAAGTTATTTTTTAAAAATACTTCTCTTTTAATATATAGGAGATTATAAAAAACAAAAATAAATGTAACATTAGACCACAAAATTATTACTAAGATCATAAAAGAATAATTAAACCTGAATATATCTACATAATTTATGATTTTAGTATTGTTAAGCTTTTTTTTTTTAATATACAATTTTGATTTGGATAAAAATATAGTACAATGCAGGTTAGATTTTTTACAATCAAATTATATAACAAACTTTTAATACCAACATGATTATAAATCATACCTAAACAATAAATTAATCATAAAAAATTATAAACAATATACAAATAAATAATAAATCCATATAGGTTATATATTTTAAATATTGTAAAAACTTTTACAAAAATATTTTCTTTCTCATTTTTTTAAAAATGGTGGATTGATAATATGATATTATTTTTTCTTCTCGTTTTTTTATCCTGTTAAGCGAAAAAAAAAAGAAAAATTTTCAAAAATTTCAGCATACATACAAATTATATAATACCATCATCAATACCAAAATAAAATTATCAGTACAACAAAATGTTTTGATACACTGCATTACAGGTTATATAAACTTTCAAAAAAGTATTTTAATATGATAGTATATTTTCTTTCTCACTTTTCATCCCGTAAAACAAAATAAGAAAACCATCAAAAATTTCAGTGCATATACTAATTATATAATCCATCATCAACACAAAAATAAAACTATCAATACAACAAAATATTTTAATACACTACATTACATGTTGCATAGACTTTAAAAGAAAAAAATTTAGAAATAAAAATAGAACTATCAACAACAAAATAAAACTATCAGTAGATCTCCACAATTTTATGAATAGAATATTAAAATATGTTAATAGTATGAATGACGGTTTGTATAGGATTTAAAAAAAAAAATTTAGAATTTTTGTGATCCAACAAACATCCTCAACCAATATAGTAATATAGATAAGAAAAATAGTTTTTTTAACAATTAAAATGTATATCAAACTACTAATACCAACATAATCATAAACCATACTTAAATAATAAACAAATCATACAAGAAAATATTAACAATATACAATAAATAATAAATCCATATATGGTATATATTTTAAATATTGTGAAAGTCCTAAAAAATATTTTGTTTCTCATTTTTCAGAAATAATGGATTGATAATATGATAATATATATATTTTTCGTTTTTCATCCCATTAAACAAAAAAAAAGACTAATTGCCAAAATATCATTGATAATACCATCATCAACACCAAAATAAAATCATCAATACAACAAAATATTTTAATATATTGCATTACGGGGTGTATAGACTTTTAAAAAAATAATTTTAGAAATAAAAATAGAACTTTCAGCAATAAAATAAAATTTTCATTACATCTCCACAGTTTTAAGAATCGAACATTAAAATAATTTAATACCGTGCATGACGGATTGTATAGGCTTTTAAATTTTTTTTTATAATTTTCATTGATCCAACAAACATACTCAACCAAATATAAACTTTCAACTAAACATAAATTTTTAAAAAAAATAAAAATATATAAATTTGTACATAAATTAATGATATAACCCCTAAAATTATTTTAAAATATATAACTCCGCGCGTAAAGCGGACTAAATCCTAGTTTAAACAATAGTTTCTATGAAAAATCTTATATTAATGGTATTTTACCTAAGTTTTATTCTAACATTAATTCTTACAGAAGTCTTCCCCATTTGACTTTGCTTCAGAAAGGGCAAACTCATCTTATGATTTATTATCGATCAATTTTTAAATATTTAAATGTTCAATCAGCTAGGAATATACCCTTTCAAACCATCTTTCGTTTTAATGTTATTCTTCTCTAACAGATTTGTAGTGCATGTTTCAATATATTTGGACTGTTGCCTAAGTACTATAACGCCAATATTAAAGCATGGTTTACTTTGTTAAACTTTTAACAAAACACCTTTTTAAGCTGTTTGTCTTATTAATATCGCTTTAGAATTACATAAAAAAAAATTTTTTTTACAAAAAATATATAAAAAGAAACCATGAATCCTTCTGTCTTGTAAAACAGGTTTTTTCATGACACATTAGCGATACAAATATAAAGTTGTTTTGATTCTTTTAAAGGTTATTAAAATGGGTTCTCTTACCACAATAGCAGAAAAACATCTTATTCTTTTTTTGTGATAACACAACAACAATACTCATGATTTAGATACATTTCATACTTTAATTATCTTCGTCAATTTTATTTCGTAAGAGTTAACTTCGCTAATGCCCGCTATAAAAACTGTCAAATATAATGGAACTACAAAATGCAAACCAGATATACATACAAAATTGGCTAAAAACTAAACATCTCTAATAAATATAAATCGTCTACGAAAAAAGTAACTACAAAGATAAAAAAAAACTTTCTAAAAAGAGAAAACATAAACTCAAACAAGAGACTTACACAAAGTCATAAAAAACTGAATCATGCCAACTACCATATCAAAAAGCTATAAGAACGAAAACCAAATACAAGAACATCCCAACCCTCACATATAAGCTTTTCATCCTTCCCACAAAGTTGGGAAAGATCACCGGACATCGAAGAGGTAAAATATGCATATCTCTCTTTTTTCCTCTATAATTCTGTTTTTGATATAGCACAATGTTATTCTTTCATCAAATATAGAAAATATATTAAAAAACCATAACTCTCCAGCGTATAAAAAGAATTCTTAAAGTATAATTTTAAATAGGTCTGGGCACGGAGCGGATATCCAGAATTTTAGTGATATCCGTGATCCGCTCCGCCCCGTACAGATCAACAATTTTTTGATCCGTATTTGCTCTGTTACTAATCGGATATCCAGTATTCGGATATCCACTAAAATCCGGATTTTGACCGGATATCCGATCCGTTTCAAAAATATTAGATTAATTATAAAATAATTAAAATATTTATAAAATAAATAAAATTATTTATAAAAATAATTAAAAAGTCAAAAATTAACTCATATATTAAATTTTAAATTGTTCTTATTAAAATTTAATAAAATTTTGTATTAAAATAACTGATAAAATAAATATAAATTCACAAAAATTTACATATAATTATATTAACTATACATTTTATATGTAATTATTTATATATATACACATATATATATGTATATCAGAACGGATCTGATATCCGGCTCTTAGAATTTTAATATTTGTGATTTGCTCCGTTTTTAACGGATATCAAAATTTAGTATTTGCTTTGCTCCGTAAAGCTATGGATATCCAGATTTTTTGATTCGAATCGAAGCAAATAGCGGATCGAATCAAATATAACGGATAATTTTCCAGCCCTAATTTTAAACAATATCTTCTTTGAAAGTCTTATATTAATAGTATTTTCTACCCAAATCTTATTTTAACAATAATTCCTACATAAGTCTACTCCTTTTGGCTTGGCTTCAGAAAGAACAAGCTCATCTCATGATATATTATCGATCAATATTTAAATATTTAAATATTTAAATTTTCAATTTAGCTAGTCATATACTCTTTCAAACCATCTTTTCTCTTAACTTTATTCTTATCTAACAGATTTGTAGTGCATATTTTAATATATTTAGACTGATGCCTAGGTACTATAACGCCAATATTGATGCATCATATATTTTGTTAAACTTTTAACAAAAAACCTTTTTTAAAAAACATCATTGTCTTATTTATATAGGTCTGGGATGTATTACATCATAAAATATATCTGAAAAATCAAAATGCAAAAAGAAACCAATAATCTTTATGTCACATAAAACAAGTTTTTTCATGACATATTGGCAAACAAATTCAGTCTTGTTTTGATTCTTTCGAAAGTTATTAAATGAGTTCTCTTATCACGATAGCAGACAAACATCTTATTCTTTTTGTGACAACACAACAACAATACTCATGATTAATTAAGATACATTTCATACTTTAATTATCTTCAATTGGCGATACAAATTCAGTCTTGTTTTGATTCTTTCGAAAGTCATTAAATGAGTTCTCTACCAAGATAGCAGACAAACATCTTATTCTTTTTGTGACAACACAACAACAATACTTATGATTAAGATACATTTCATACTTTAATTATCTTCATCAATTTTATTTCGCAAGAGTTAACTTTGGTAACACCCGCTCTAAGAGCAGTTGAACAAAATGGAACAACAAAATACAAAACAGATATATATATATATATATATAATTGACTAAAAACTAAACATCTTTAACAACTATAAATCATCAACGAAAAAAGTAACCATGAAGATAAAATTTCTTCTTAAAAAGAGAAAAAATAAATTCAAACAAAAGACTTATACAAAGTCATAAAAACTGAACCGTGTGAACTACCATATCCAAAAGCTATAAGAACTAAAGCAAAAAAAAAAAGAACATCCCAACCTTCAGATGTAAGCTTTTCATACTTCCCACAATGTTGGGAAAGATCGCAGGACATCAGAGAGGTAGAATATGAATATCTCTTTTAACCTCAATATTTTTGTTTTTGATGTAGCGCAATGATTTTCTTTCATCAAATATAAAGAAATCTATTAAAAAATCATAACTCTCCAGCATATACGAAAACTTCTTAAGCTATAATTTTAAACAATATCTTCTATGAAAGTCTTATATTAATAGTATTTTCTATCCAAGTCTTATTTTAACAATATTTTTTACATAAGTCTACCCCTTTTGGTTTTGCTTCAGAAAGGACAAGCTCATCTCATGATATATTATCGACCAATTTTAAAATATTTAAATGTTCAATCAGCTAGTCATATACCCTTTCAAAACATCTTTTGTTTTAACTTTATTCTTATCTAACAGATTTGTGGTGCATGTTTCAATATATTTGGACTGTTGCCTAGGTACTATAATGCTAATATTGATGCATGGTTTATTTTGTTAAATTTTTACAAAAATCTTTTATAAAACCCATTGTCTTATTTATATCGGTGTGGAATAGATTACATCATAAAATATATATGAATAATAAAATACAAAATGAAACCAACAATCTTTATGTCACATAAAACAGGTTTTTTCATGACACATTGACAATACAAATACTGTTTTGTTTCGATTCTTTCGAAAGTCATTAAAGGAGTTATCTTACCACGATAGCAGACAAACATCTTATTATTTTTGTGACAACACAACAACAATACTCATGATTAAGATACATTTCTTAATTTAATTATCTTCTTCAACTTTATTTTTAACTTCAGTAACGCCCGCTATAAGAAGTGTAGAACAAACTGGAACAACAAAATGCAAAATATATATATACAAAATTGACAAAAAAAAACTAAACACCTATAACAAATATAAATCATCTTCGAGAAAAGTATCTACGAAGATAAAATTTCTTCTTAAAAAGAGTAAAAATAAACTCAAACAAAAGATTTACCAGAATCATAAAAACTGAACCGTGCCAACTACCATATCCAAAAACTATGAGAATGGAAACCAAAGAAAAGGACATCCCAATCCTCACATGTAAGCTTTTCATCCTTCCTACGATGCTGGGAAAGATCGCCAGACATCGAAGAGGTAGAATATGCACATCTCTTTTTTTTATGTATAGTTTTGTTTTTGATGTAGCACAATGTTTTTCTTTCATCAAATATAAAAACATCTATTAAAAATTTTCATAGCTTTCCAGCGTATAAAAAACTTTTTAAAGTATTATTTTAAACAATATCTTCTATGAAAATCTTATATTAATAGTATTTTCTACTCAAGTCTTATTTTAACAATAATTCCTACAGAAGTCTACCCCTTTTGGCTTGGTTTCAGAAAGAGCAAACTCATCTCATGATATATTATCGATCAATTTTTAAATATTTAAATATTCGATCAACTAATCATATAACCTTTCAAACCATCTTTTGTCTTAACTTTATTCATATCTAACAGATTTGTAGTGCATGTTTTAATATATTTGGACTAATGCCTAGGTACTATAACGCCAATATTGCTGCATGGTTTATTTTGTTAAAATTTTAACAAAAATCCTTTTTAAAAAACTCATTGTCTTATTTATATCGGTGAGGAATAGATTACATCATAAAAGATATCTGAAAAATAAATACAAAAAGCCAACAATCTTTATGTCACATAAAACAGGTTTTTTCATGATACATTGGCGATACAAATACAGTTCTGTTTCGATTCTTTCGAAAGTCATTAATTGAGTTCTCTTACCACGATAGATAACAAACATCTTATTCTTTTTGTGACAACATAACAACAATACTCATGATTAAGATACATTTCATACTTTAATTATCTTCTTCATTTTTATTTTGCAAGAGTTAACTTCAGTAATGCCCGCTACAAGAACTGTCAAACAAACTGGAACAACAAAATGCAAAATAGATATTGTTAAAGAAGGGTTTTGTGTAGCATCAAGATGCCGATCAGAGGCTCATATCTTCACCATCCGTGGCGGTCAAACAATCTCTCGACATTACTACATCGATAAACAACGCGCTCATAATGCCTATAGTTTCGTTATCGGCAATGGTCACGATTATTACCCACATATAGTTCACCACGAGAAGCCGAAAAGCGATCTCGTTACTCAGGTGAACATCGACAACGCTCATTCTGAACGTTGTGTCGGCATCGGTACAGAGCTACTGCCAAGCATGCAGGACGAATTACCCACTTTCCTTCGGGAGTTATAAGGTCTAAGTTTTACCCAATAATTTTACTACTGCAAATGCACAGCAATGCAGTTGTGGCATAAAGAATTATCGAATCCCATGAGTAAGCTACTACACTATAGATTTTAGATTCAAATTAAGCTAAGCAGTAATGAATGAATGTAATGCGATTAAAATAATGAAAGCAGGCAATTTTTGTTGATTGCTGTAAAATTCAGAAATCCAAAAGCACTAAGTTAGGATAATTCGCAGGTTGAATCCGAGAATGCAGAATGTAAACTATCAGGATATTATTAAAACCGTCTAGAACTCGAAACACTGATTTAAAACCAATCAACTCTCGTTGCAGATGTCATCTATGCCTAAATTCCAGAATTTCAAATCTCTTTGCAAATTCTAATAATTCAAACAAGCATTAACGATCAGGTTCGATTGTTCACGAAATTCCTAAATCAAGTTTCTTTGTAGATAGTAATTTTGTTCATCTATGATTAGTTCAAGTGACAATGCTCTCACATCTATTAAACAACCTAGAATACGATTTGTGGATGACTAGTCCTAGAATCGAGATATGCGCAAACCAAGATGAAGAACCAATGGATTATTCCTGACAGTAAAATAAATCTACAAACTCATCATCAACCCTTAAATCATCCGAACCTAATTAGAAAACTACTCAGACATGGTGAATTGAGAAAACATCATGAATAGAATATATTGCATAAAAAATAAGTATAAAGATTAAAGGGGTTCGAATTCTTCTCTCAGAAGAAATATAGTCTCAGAATTGTCTCCTCAAAAGCTCAAGAACAAATCTCTCTCGTTGTCTCTCTAGAAAATAAGATACCAAATCAAAAAGTGGCTGAAAAACCTAAAATACAGACCAAAAACAAACTGGGGCACTTTTACATTTAATAAAACGTATTGGCCAAAACTGCAATTCTTCCCTTAACTTTTAATTAACTCGCGTGCTTCCTCCAGAGATAGGTGACGAGCGTCACCCAGCAGTAGTGACGAGCGTCGCCAGTCTATAATCACGTCTCCTTGTTGCTCTCATCATGAAGATCTCCAGTTTTGCTCCAGAATGCTCCAAAATCTCCAATTATGCTCCAAACACCTATTAACCTGTAAAGACTCTAATGAGACTCTAAAAAGATCAAAAAGACTCTATAAATAAGACTTATATCATGGTTAAAAACCATAAAAACCATGATATATCAGGGAGAACATTGGTACTTTCGCATGGCCGATGGCCGATATGAAAGACATCAGCCCTGAAATCACCGACCATGAACTGCATGTCGACTCTACTTTCTAGCCGATCAAACAAAAGCGACGAAAGCTGGTACCTGAGCGAGCACAAGCCATACACGACGATTTGGACAAACTACTGAAGGCCGGATCGATTGCCGAGGTGAAGTACCCGAACTGATTGGCCAACCCGGTGGTGGTCAAGAAGAAGAACGGCAAATGGCGGGTTTGCGTCAACTTCACCAACCTTAACATGCCCTGCCCTAAAGATAAATTCCCACTTCCTCGCACCGATCAACTAGTTGAGGCAACTGCAGGCAACGAACTCCTTTCGTTCATGGACGCCTTTTCCGGTTACATTCAGATCCTCATAAATCTGGACGACAGCGAGAAGACAACCTTCATCACTGACCGAGGCACTTATTGCTACAAAGTGATGCCCTTCCGTCTGAAAAACGCCAAAGCCACTTACCAGCGCCTAGTGACCAGGATGTTCACCGATCAGTTGGGCAAGACAATGGAGGTCTACAAAGACGACATGCTCCTCAAATCAGCCAAGGGAGCCGACCATAGCAATCATCTCCGCGAGTGCATCTTGATACTCAATATATACGGCATGAAGCTCAACCCAGCTAAGTGCACTTTTGCAGTCACATCAGGAGAATTTCTTGGCTACTTGGTCACGCAGCGTGGGATTAAAGCAAATCCCAAACAGATTTCTGCGATCTTGGAACTACCTTCACCAAAGAACACGCGTGAATTCCAACGTCTCACTGGTAGGATAGCCGCACAGAACCGATTCATATCGGCCTCTACCGGCAAGTGCCTGCCGATCTACCAACTCTTTTGAGGCAACAAACGATTCGAATGGGATGAGAAGTGTGAGGAGGCATTCTTGCAACTTAAAACGTATTTATCAACACCCCCGATCCTGGCTAAGCCTGAGCACGGTGACACTTTGCTCTTTTACATCGCCATCTCCAGCGTGGCGATTAGTGGTGTCTTAGTTCGAGAAGACCGTGGCGAACATAAGCCAATCTTCTATTTCAGCAAAACGCTGGACAGTGCTAAAGCTCGTTATCCAACCTTGGAAAAGCTTTTCCTTGCAGTCGTCGTTGCCCCTATAAAACTGCGTCCTTATTTTCAGTCGCATTCAATAGCCGTCCTAACTAGTCAACCTCTTCGGACATTTCTACAAAGCCCGTCGCAATTCGGAAGCATGGTAAAATGGGCGATCAAACTGTCCGAATTTGATATTGAATACCGGACGCGAACCACCACAAAGTCGCAAGTCTTGGCGGATTTTCTCATCGAGTTGTCGCTCGAACTCCTAAATACCGACCCGGCGAACTCTGAAAGGTGGACTCCACACGTCGACGGAGCCTCATCTCGCTTGGAAGAAGGCATCGACATCTTGTTGGAATCTTCCACTGGAGAACTCCTCGAGCAATGTTTTTTCTTAGAATACAATGCCTCAAACAAAGAGGCCGAATATGTAGCCCTTATCGGAGGTCTCCGTCTTGTTCGAAGAATGAATATCTAGCATATATGAGCATTCAGCGATTCACAGCTCGTCGTTAAATAATTCTGCGAAGAATATGACACCAAGAACGATCGTATGGACGCCTACCTGAAGCTAGTCAGGCAATTGGCAGAGAAATTCACAACTTTCGAGTTGCTTCAAATTGACCAATCTGCAAACAAAGGTGTTAACACTTTAGCAGCCCTAGCATCGAACAGAGATTCCGCTCTCAGAAGGACTATTCCCGTCTAAGGAATTTCTCAACCGAGCATAACCCGGTTCAAGAGATACTCCAGATTACAACCGCATAAGGTGGAACCACACCCGCAGTGCCAAATATGCAGTCGTTGAAGACATCCTCTGCCGTTGGACGGATTCATGCATATTACTTACTTGCTTGCATGGAGATGAGGTACAACGATGCATTAAGGATACATATGACAGTGCAGGAGGAAATCACTCCAGCGGACGAGCCCTCGCCCTGAAAATAAAGAAACACAATTTTTTTCTGGCTGACCATGCAAGAAGACTGCAAAAAGTACGCGCGGATGCGAGTACTGTCAACAACACGCCTCGATGATTCATCGATCCCTTCATACCCTTTCATGCGTTGGACGATGGGCATCATGGGACCTATGATCTCCTCCCGCTAGCGCAAGTATGTGCTCATCATGACCGGTTACTTCACCAAATAGGTCGAAGCTAAGGCATTCACCATTATTATGGAAGCTGAAGTACAAAACTTCATCTGGAGATAAATTATCTGCCACCACGGTCTCCCCTATGAGATCGTCATCGACAACGGAAAGACTCCTTTTCTCATTAGTTTATGGCTGCGAAGCCATGGTTCCTGCTGAAATCAACATTGGCAGTTTACGCGCAGGGTACTCCCAGATTACCACACCGTGAAAGACGCAATGTTGGTAGATAACCTCGACACATTTGAAGAAACAAGAAATCAAGCTTTGCTCCGAATGCAGAACTATCAGAACCAGACTGCTCGGTACTATAACAAGAAGGTGCAGAACATATATTTTGACAAAGACGACCTCGTTCTCCGGAAAGTCTACGACAACACCAAAGAAGACAAACACAGGAAAACTTGAAGCTAACTAGGAAGGCCCTTACATCATCACCAACATAGTCAAACCCGGTGTATATCGACTCGAAGCAATGGACGGCGAAGTAATCCCTCAAGCCTGGAACTCTATAAGCCTCAAGCGATACTACAACTAGTTCGGAATTTTCCATCAGAACCAAAAATAAAAAAAAAGTCTGGTCCACTTTAGCTTAGAAACTTAAAGCCAAGACATTGATGCATAGTTCAGTTTAACTTGTTATTAAGCCGACCTGCTTTGCACAGTCCGAATCATACGTAGTTATAAGTCGAGTCAGTCTTGCTCCCGTATTCGAGTCTGACACTTCTAAGTGGTACCGATGAAATAACGCTGACCTGATTCGCACATCGAGTATTCACACTTAGAAGTTAAGTGGTACGAAAAAAATTTAAGCTGAGCTTCTCGCACGTTTGTATTCACACTTGTTTAAAAGCCAGAACACTTGTATATTCTACACCTACTTAGAAATTAAATCGCATAAATAAATTAAAACCGATATCGTATAGCAGTTTATGTTCAGATTTCGAAAAACACCATTTCATTAAAAACGCCAGAACAGCATCAAAAGTACAATCCCAGCTCAGGGAGATTCGAAGTACAACAAAAATACTTAAAAAAATAAAAAGGGAGATTCAGCCTTTAAAACCATCAATCTCAGCCTCTTGGCTTTTCTCCTGCTGAATTTCTCCTTCTTCTTCAAGATCGGCATCCTGCTCCTTAGTCTGGTCGGCCTCTTGACCTTTCTCCAGGTCGGCCACTTTGGCAGACTTAGCCGTTTTCTCAATTTCTCCTTGGCCCGAGCCGAGAACAGATGGTACAATCGCTGATGCATCGACGGACTGAGCAGCACCACTCATAGCTTCCAAGAAGGACTCTGGTGCAGGAATTTCTAGCTCGTCGGCCGAAAAGCTGACTTCTTCATAGGTTTTTTGCTTTGCCTTGCTCTCGGCGATCTTCTTCGCCACATTTTCATCAATCAGAGCCGGGAAGTCGTAGCCTTGTCTGTGGACGATGGCAAGTGCCCTTTGCGCGCCAACCCATTAAGCCGTAGTCGAGATTAAGTCTTCGGTAATTTCTTGGCCGAAGACAACCTTCTCTTCCTTAGCCGCGGCCAGCTCGGCTTCAAGCTTCTCCTTAGCAACGTTTCTCTCGTGCTTAAACTGTTTTGCAGCTCGGCCCAGAAGCCTTTGTTTTTTGTCATGGTCTACTCAAACTTAGGCAAGATCCAGCTATGATTCCTGCTATGCAAGTTCGAGCTCAGCATTCTTTTTCTTTTCGGTAGCGTCTTTGATAGCCTCTCTCTAGTTCAGATCGGCCACAAACAAGATCAAAAGCCAACCAAACTTAAACAACATGAATAAAACAAGACTAACCTCTTGTTCTTCCAATTTTCTCTTCAGTGATCTTGGCCAAGTGATTGCGCTGATCGCTGCGAATCGATCAGAGGTCTTGTAAATATAAACCGGATCGCCAATGATTAGCGATCCTACGGTCACTATGACAGACTAGGCACCATAAATATCATCTCCAGGCCAATATCTCATTCTTCATTTAAGGACACCAATGACTCCATAGTCGATTTTCTTGGCATAACCACCAGGATGTTATCCGAGATCGGCTTGACTATCTTTTCTCCTTTCCTTTTTTGCACCTTTCTCATTGGCGGTTTCATGTCAAAGATGTCGAACTGGTTTACTTCGTCTTCTACGACGATCGCATTCAGTTCGTATGAGATATCCATCTCGTTTATTCCTCCCCACTCGTCAGATTCATCTCGTAGTTCTGGGATCTCGAACGGCACCCTCGAAGACGTCTCTCCGGATCTCAGAACGGCTCTGACCTGATCGTCATGAAATCGATCAGTTGCTGCTTGATGATTCTTCTCTCTGACCCGCTCTTGGAAAGCATGATCTAGTGTGGAGAGCTCACTTGTGTCTGAAGACCGATCTGACAATGACTAATTAACAACGACCTCTTTTCCTTTAAATCAGCCTCTTACGAGCCTGTCGTCCCTAGACATCTCGAGAAATTGCTCTAAGGAGATGCCAAGCTCATTGACTTTTTCTTGGTCCGACCTGTTCTTCTTTGAATCAGGTCGGCGACTTCAATGCGGATCGGAGAAAGCAAAGGCGGAGTTCGAACAAAACGCGGCAGAGGGATGATCGGAAAATAAAAAAAAATATAAAAACAAAGAGATGAGAGGAAAAGAGCAAACCTTTTGGCAAACTTTTCACAAAATGCAGAAGTGAGGAAGTTGGGCCGGGCACCTCCTATTTATACAGAAATGAGAGTGGTTTTCGAGATTCATCATGACTTCAGCGGCTATTTGATTTATCAGCCTCTTCGCCTACTTCCTCAACTAATTGACACATGTCAAACCTAGGTCTATACGCAGACCTAGCCTACCAAAAGCGAGAAACGTTGGCGCCAAAACTATGGGTCTGATTGACATTAAAAATTGCCGATCTGAAAACCAAGGTCACAATATTTCAAATTCTAACTTTTGCAGGGACCGATCTTAATTTATACCGAGCTAACTTTCTTGAAATTCACCAAGTTCGACATACCTTCACTTGCCGAACTGGGAGGGGGGGGGGACTTACTATTAGAGAGGGATTTTGTACCCCCTCTAAAAGCCCTACATTAATTAAGGTAAGTCCACTTTAAAACCCTAGAGAATATCTAGGTCGGCAAGTTAAATGGAAATCTTCCATTTATCCTATCAAATTCCAGAAAAGATTGGAGGTCGACTTTATCGAAAGGGAAGTTTTCCTATTTTGGACAAGAGTAGTTATCTCCAGAAGACCGACCTGATCAGGTATAAATACGGTGGTCATCTACTTCCCAAATCATTCACAGATCATCTCTCGAGACTTAGGGCTAACTAGCTATTTTGTTGTTCTAAGTTCTTGAGTTTACTTTCATTACTATTTTAGATCAGCCGTCTTATTCCGACGACCTTTAACCTCCGTGTACTTTCGAGCTCTGGGTATTCTTAATAAAAAAATTTGTTTTTTTCTATAGATCGGATTTGAGTTATTACAATTAGCGTCGTATGTGGGGAATAAGAGACTCAATAAAAAGATTTGTCTCTGTTAGTATTTCGTCGAATCGCTCTCTGGAAGCGCCCTTACATGATTTTCACAACTTCCACCGAACTCCATCAGCACTTTTAAGGAGCTTACATACCGTTTTCTCAAGCATTACTCGATCTATATCGACACAGAATCTACAGCGCTCGACCTCTGGGCCTGTGTTCAAGGCGAAACGGAGCCACTGCGAGACTACATCAATCGTTTCCGATCCATAGTTTCCCGATGCAGCCTGTTGGACGAGCTCTCTCTCCATATCTTAGTCAAGAATTTGAGGGACGACCAGTCGTACTGCGAGAGATTAAAGACTGGAAAAACCAAAATCCTGGAGGACGCTTTACACAAAGCAACCGCCTACATCAGGCTCGAGGAAGACAAAGCGGCCAAGAACAAATTGGTCGACGACCAAACGACCCGAGACAAAGAAACCTTGATCATCAAATCAGGACAGCTATTACGAGCCTCGACAGCACTACGAGAGGCACGACATGAGCCACAAAAACATCAACACCGTCGCTCGGCAATCAAGCTAGAACACCTGGGATCGCCATCCTGAGAGCAAGAAACCATACTGCTCTTACCATAAAGTGCACAGCCATCATTCAGATGATTGCCGCACTCTTACAGTCCTCTTAAGGAAAAAAACTGAGAAGACGGTGAATGTGGCGTGCGGAGCCACAAAATCAGGCAAGATGATCTGATAACAATCAGGACAGACCTGACAACAATCAGGATAGCCGTCCTGATACTGATCGGCCATCCGCAAAGCGCGAAGGGAAGGAAGTTAAACAAGATCGGAAGGACGATCATACACCTCCAACCTAACCTCGACAGAGGATCAACATGATCATGGATGGAATCCTTTCCTACACAGATTCCATCAATTCAATCAAACGGCTCGAGCAGAAGGTTGCAAACCCACAACAGGACGCCCCGCCGTTATTTAAAGACGACATCCCATTCACATTCACCGAACAGGATGCACAGGTATAGATCAACCTCACAACGATCCTCTCGTTATCTCACTTCCTCTCGGCGAAGATGACGTCTCCAAAATCTTGATCGACACAGGCGGCTCAATCGAACAAAATGGAACATCAAAATACTAAACAGATGTATATACAAAATTGTCTAAAAACTAAACATCTCTAACAACTATAAATCATCTATGAGAAAAGTAACCACGAAGATAAAATTTCTTCTTAAAAAGAGAAAAAATAAACTCAGAGAAAAGACTTACACATAGTCATAAAAACCGAACCTTGCCAACTACCATATCCAAAAACTATAAGAACGAAAGCAAAAGAAAAGAACATCCCAACCCTCAGATGTAAGCTGCTCATCCTTCCCACGATGTTGGGAAAGATCGCCGAACATCGGAGAGGTAGAATATGCATATCTCTCTTTTTTTCTTCTATAGTTTTGTTTTTGATGTAGCACAATGATTTTCTTTCATCAAATATAAAAAAAATCTTTTAAAAAGTCATAACTCTCCGGGGGAATTGCTGAATATGACTCAAAACTTGAGTTGAAATGCAAAACTAGACCCCCTATTGCATGTTTGACAAAAATAACTCACAGGAGTAGTAAAATTACAACATTAACCCTTATGACCAAACAAAAAACACCAGCCGCAATTACTGTTTTATCCCCGAGTAGACTTCTCGAGTAGACTTCCTGGAGAAGTATACTCTATAATAATTTATTTACAATTAATTTTAAAAATCATGAAAAATAGTTTGATAAAAAGATTAGATCCATAACATAAATATATATTTTTACACCTATTAAAAATAAAATTTGACACAAAATAACCAATTCAAATCATCATAGATAAATTAGGTTAGAAATGAATACTAAGTAGACTTCTCTGGGGTAGACTTCTCCGAGAAGTCTACTCTCTAATAATGTCTTTACCATTAATTAAAAAAATCATAAAAATAATTTGGTAAAAAAATTAGCAACATAACCAAAACATATACTTTTTACACCTATTAAAAATAAAATTTGACACAAAATAATCAATTTAAATCATCATAGATAAATTAGGTTAGAAATCAATACTAAGTAGACTTTTCACGAGTAGACTTCTTGGAGAAGTCTACTTTCTTATAATTTCTTTACCATTTATTATAAAAATCATGAAAAATAATTTGGTAAAAACATTTTATACACAAATAAAACAGATACATTTAGCATATATATAAAAAAAATCATGAAAATGAATCAATTTATAAGTTTCATAAGTATACAATTCAAAAGGGTTAGAGTTGAGGTTTAGGGTTTCAGGTATAAGAGTATAATTCTTAGGGTTTGCACAAATTCTATATGAATCATAGTTTATGGTTCAGTTAATGAATCATGGTTCATATATTTGTTATTTTAACTATGACTTGTCAATATGGTAAGTAAATTAATGTTTTAATATAAGTTTTAATCAAAAAATATTATTTAGGATTTAGGGTTAAGTAGACTTCTCGGACCGAAGTAAACTTCTCTCGAGTAGACGTCTCGGACCAAAGTAGACTTCTGTCGAGTAGACTTCTCTTACCGAATTAGAATCAAAAGTAGACTTCTTTGACCGGTTATGTCCGAGTAAAATAAAAACACTCCGACTGAACCGAATAATCTTACTAACCTATTTTTAACCGGTCTATATATTCAATTTTACCAGAAAGTAACTCATTCCACAAACCCTAGTTTCTCTCAACTCGTAACCAGCGTTTGGGCGTTTTTTTTTGCCATTTCTGTCGCCGTTCCTACAGTCTTCGCCGCCGCTGCTTCAACTCCTTACCACCGTTTGTAAATTGTCAATGAAGGTAATCTCTGTTCTCCTCTCTCAGATCTCTCACTTTTGTATATCTCTTTATCTGTATATAGACCTTAATCGATTTCGTTCATCTCTTTTCATCGCCGCCTCTCTTGCCTTGTCGCCTCGTCGCCTTGTTATTGCTGGTAATTCTGTCCTCATTTCTCTTTGTCCGGCATCTGTTAGATTCAATTTTTTGCCCTAGATATCATCGCCGCCGCTAATTTGGAAATTTTTTGTTTGGATTTACAGATGTCGACGACGCCGTTGGTTGTCTCCGCCGGATTTCAGTGTTCGCAAAGTAATTTATGTAACTAGTGATTTATTTTAGAATTCGTATCAGTAGACTTCTCTAGAGTAGACTTCTCTTTCGAGTAGACTTCACTTTCGAGTAGACTTCTCTTTCGAGTAGACTTCGCTTTCAAGTAGACTTCTCTTTATGTAGACTTCTCTTTCTAGTAGACTTCTTCTCAAGTAGACTTCACTTTCAAGTAGACTTCACTTTCGAGTAGACTTCTCTTTAAGTAGACTTATCTTTCTAGTAGACTTCTTCTTGAGTAGACTTCTCTTTCGGGTAGACTTCTCTAAGTAGACTTCTTCTCGAGTAGACTTCTCGGAGAAAATTAGACTTCTTTCTGAACTAGACTTCTGGGTTTTGCTAATAATTTTATATTTCTTGCATATTTATGTCATAATTGGTTTTACAGGATGGAGAAGCAGCCCAAGTTTCCAAGGAGATTATTCACAAAGGGCGAGGAGCTCCAACCTGGGAAAAGTATAGCCTACTACAGCAACAGTAGGAAACTGTTTCCTGCATTGGAAGCAGTACTGGAAGCAGATATATGGGAAGAGCTTTTAAAATCAAGGCTTTCTAAAGTTTTACAAACTGAATTTTTGCTGGGGGTCGAGGGTGGTGCAGTTTATACTCGGTTTTCAGCTGGACTGCAAGAAGAAGTATGAGATATGAAGTCTCATAAATGCAACCCCACTGCGGTTTTCACTCAATGAGTTTGAACAACTCACCGGTCTCAACTGCGAGGATGTTAAGGAACCGGAGGAAGCAGAAGTTACTCCTGAGATGAAATGTTTCTAGGAGAAGATTGGCGTTAGTATAGATGTTGGCCCCACCGTTGACAAACTTACTAAAGCATGTAAGCATGCTGGGGAGTGGACAACGGATGATAAGCTTAGGTTAGGATATTTATCCATCTTCGTTGGACTTATCGAGGCAAGGAAGATGGATTCACCCACACGGTTGAACTATGCAAGGCTAGTCGTGGATGTCGAGGCATTTGCAAATTACACGTGGGGAAGAGTGGCTTTCAAGACCCTCATAGAGTTTGTCAAAAGAGCTGATTTGACGAAGACTGTTATTCTTTATGGGTTTGCCGAAGTGCTCCAAGTTTGGGTGTATTATGATATGCCAGATTCTGGGAGGCATTACGGAAATCCCCTTCCCGACAACCCAACTCCACCGGTGCTGGCTTTCAGCGGTTGCCGAGGGCGAAAATACATCAAAGAAGCTATGCCGAAACAGGTAATCCCAAACTATATTTGCTTCTCGAGTAGACTTCTTCTCAAGTAGACTTCTTCTCGAGTAGACTTCTCTCGAGTAGACTTCTTCTCGAGTAGACTTCTCTCGAGTAGACTTCTTCTCGAGTAGACTTGTTTTGTCTCGAGTAGACTTCTTCTCGAGTAGACTTCTCTCGAGTATAATTCATTGCATAGACCTCTGTAACATATATATTCCATTTGTTTGCAGGTTAGCTTCAACAAGTTTTGTGTCAAGGAACGGGAGGAAATGTTCCCTACCTGGGATGATGAGGAAGATGATGTCCCTATCGAGAACGTTGTGGGAGCCATGTTTGGGGAGTTTAGTGGTGTTGGTTGGAAGTGGAAGCCTAGTGACTGGCGGTCCAAAGGGGTTAAGATGTTAGAAGCCACAAAGGGCCAAAAAAGGAAAGTTAAAGATGATGAAAGCCGTGTTGACCCAGACGATGAAAGCCTGAAGAAGACTTGTCCAGTGCCTCCTTCTGCCATATAAGAGGAGGGTTTGAAGAGTCTGGCCGAGACGATGAAACAACATTTCTCAGAATGTTGCAAAACATCGTCTGGGGAAATGAAGGCTGGGTTTGAGGCGTTCGATAAGAAGTTTTACCTCCTCTCTAAAAAGGTTGTTGCCGTGGAGCATACTGTTGCCAAGATGAAAGAGGCAAAGGAGGAGGAGCATGTCCAGTCAAACGATGGTCGGGTTAGTAATGATCCCTCTCTCAAATCTACTAAAAAGACTTCTAAGACTTCTACGACTGCTATTCCTTCGTTGAGTCCAGTCATTAGGCTTACTAGGGCAAGAGCGAGGTCTTCCAAAAAGAACTAGATGTTGTTGTATTTTTGTATGTTTTCAAAAATTTGTACATGTACCTTGTACTTTGACGTATGTTTTGTTTACTTTAATGAATTCCAATAAATAAAACCGTCTATTCTGTCATGTTGTTCTTCTCAGTAACATGTATAATACATTATTTCAGAAAAAACCATGTGAGAGTGTCAACCGCTAGGACGTGGATGTAGAACCAAGTGTCGTATTTGTCGAGTCACGGAAACAAACGAAAGAGGTTTGGAGGTGTAGTTAAGGAAACAGCAGTCAAAGAAGGTCGCGGCACAAATTTTGTCACGAGCCAAGACCGCCAAGAAGACAAGGAGGTTGTCTAGACTAGGCACTGGATATGATCCTTTTGCTCCCATTGATGCAGCGAAGAATAAAGCTCTAACTGAGTTTTTCAAACGTCTTTTGTAAGTTCTCTGTATGGAACAAGTTGTGAGCCTTGTGATTGTGTACTAATTACAGTCTGATGATTATGTACTAATGGTGTCTGCAGAAATTGGCCGAGTAGACATGCTAAGAAGTTTCCAGTAAACCACTGGTGGTGGCTGCTGAGGATGCCACAGCAATGGCTCGCAGATACGGTTAGACTTCTCTCGAGTAGACTTCTCTCGAGTAGACTTCTTCTCGAGTAGACTTCTTCTCGAGTAGACTTCTTCTCGAGTACACTTCTTCTCGAGTAGACTTCTCTCGAGTAGGCTTCTTCTCGAGTAGACTTCTTCTCGAGTAGACTTCTCTCGAGTAGACTTCTTCTCCAGTAGACTTCTTCTCCAGTAGACTTCTTCTCGAGTAGACTTCTTCTCGAGTAGACTTCTCTCGAGTAGACTTCTTCTCGAGTAGACTTCTTCTCGAGTAAACTTCTTCTCGAGTAGACATCTTCTCGAGTAGACTTCTTCTCGAGTAGACTTCTCTCGAGTAGACTTCTCGGAGAAAAGTAGACTTCTGTTTCTTGACTTCAGTTTCTGACTTTCTTGACTTCTCTATTTGGCTATGTAGCACATAGATGCCGTCATGAACCTGCTGAGATATCGATTCATTGAACATCCGCAGTAGTTTAGGAGTGATCGTATCTGCTTACTTGATACGATTTTGAGCATGATGCGGCGTACCAAATACGCGGATTTTCTTCCTGCCTGGCGCCTTTGATTATTACACCGGTGAGACACCGGTGTACTGCAAAACAGGCAAGACATGGGGGGTGGAGGTTGATGACATATACACGCCCTTGAATGTAAAGGATAATCATTGGGTTGCTCTGTGTATCTCTTTACCTCAGAGGCACATTCTCATTTGGGACAGTCTCGTTGGTCATTCTAGCGCTGCAGAAATAGCGAAAGCAGTTGAGTCTCTTGCAGTCATGCTGCCTTATCTGCTTCGAGAAATGGCTATCCGAGAAGATAAATACAAGTTCCCATATGACGCTTTCACGCACACACAGCTAGAAGCAAAGGAGGTGCCACAGCAAGGGCCAAGTGGTGATTGTGGAGTTTATTGCCTTTAGTTTATTGAATATCATGCTCTTGGACTGCCATTTCCTTTGTCACTGTGCCCCGCCAACATGAAAGTTATCAGACATAATCCACAACTCCAAAAGCCAAAGGAAATATCTGAAAGTTACCGTCCTGTGCGGCTGCCACGAGCAAATCACCCCCATACTTCCCAGTTAGATGAGTCCCATCTACAACAATCACTCGCCTCAAGTACTGAAAACCAGCTATGGAAGCTCCAAATGAAATAAACAGGTACTTAAATCAATCCATCTCATCGCATACAAGGTTTGTGACACTTCCCGGATTAGCTTTCTCAATTTGACGCAATTAAGAAGGCAGCTTCTCATACCCATCTTCTGTTATTCCTCTCACCAATGGTTGGGCATATATCAAAGCTCTATAAGATGTGGTGTAACTGAGGTTTATACCAAGCATCACCTTCATTAAATCTTATATGCTTTGGCACAATTCCATCAATTATGCCAACTCTTTCCACAAACAGAGCCCCAATGTACTTAGGTGTACAATGTCTACGATGAGCTGATCGGTCTAACACATAAAAAGTATGATCCTTCAGATACTTTGTCACCCAGAATGTGTTTGCTTCGTTCTTCACACCCGCTATAACCATCCAAACTCATCCTTTGACAGAACATTTTGCTACAAACAAAGACGTCGTAGACTTATATACTTTGAAAGCAAATCTCTTTATAACTGCCATCAATTGCAACGCAGATACAAGCTTCTCCTTGCTAGAAAAACTCGATTAACAAAGATTTTAGACGACCAACTACTATCCAGTCGATCAAAACCACTACAACGCTCTCTTACACCCTCAACTTCATCCTCATCTTTAACTTTCCCGTACTCATTGTAATCCACATCTGAGTCATCATACTTTTCTTTCATATTCTGATCAACTTCATCTTCATTCAAACTATCAGCTTCATCCTCTTTTTTAACGTTTTCATCCCAATCTTCAGCGTCTTCATCCCAATCTTCTTCAGCATCAGAGCACGTATCCGCATGTCCATCCACATCATCATTTTCATGGTCCACTATCCTACTCGAAACACAAAGGCGAACACCATGCATCTTACTTAACTCAATCAAGCTCTGAACATGTCTATCATTTGTGACATACATAGGCAGAGAATCAGGAGGCATTTGTTGAAGCATCAGAAGTGGTAAGGGATAGGATAACTCCACCTTTGTTTCCTTTTCCAGCATATAATCCTCTTGCACCATTCCAAGAAGCTCACCATGTCTGCAACCATCTCTTAAGAACAACATTCGCCCTCCTTTGCTATTATCCACCTTGAACTGCCACACTGATTCACTCTTAACCCATTCTCTATAAACAGCGGGTATGTGAACCATTCTCTGTGAAAAAAGAACAAAATCCAAACCACATTAGACATCAAAATTGCATAAGTAGACTTCTCGGAAAGTCGGATGAAGTCTACTTAGTAGACTTCTAGAGTAGACTAAGAAGTCTACTCTTAATAAGCTAAGTATCATATAAAACATGAAACTCATTCGACTATACCTGTAAAATATAAACATGCAAAACTTATACATAAGCAAGAAAACTTAATAACAGAAGCTTAGGATCACGAAAATCTTAAAAATAATTTTTTAAAAAAAACAAGAAAAGTAGACTTCTCGGATAAAAGTAGACTTCTCGCAGGTTAGTTTTGCAATTACCAAAATATTAGTAGACTTCTCTATGAAAAGTAGACTTCTCGGAAAAGTCTACTTATTCTCGCAGATCATTTTTGCAATTGAAAAATATTTGAATTTTTGGTCAATTGCAAATTGACCTGCTTCTAAAGAAGTCTACTCGAGAAGTCTACTCCGTTTTTTTGTTATCAAAGGAAATGGAGTAGACTTCATTCAGACCAAAAGAAGTCTACTTTTTTATGCGGTCAATTGCAAAACTAACCTGGGCGTTGACTAGTAGACTTCATTCGGACCGAGAGAATACTACTTTCAGAGCCCAGAACTGAAAAACACTAAAATTGAATGAAAATCCGGCTTACCACTCGTCTTTAGCTTTTTTTCTGTTCAAGATCTTCGATTCTAGCCACAATAAAAGAAGCACAACCGTAAAAAACAACCAACTTGCCAGAATATAGAAATCTTTATGAACTTCAACTTTTTAATAGACAAATTATAGATTTTTTGGGAAGAAAATAGAGAGAAAATAGAAGAATAGAAGCTTAAAGAGAAAATAATGAGCTAAACAAACTCAAAAATGGGGTTTTGCCACCATTAAAGCTTCAAAATTGGTTGAAAATGGTGCTTGGGTGAATTGATGGTGATGGCATTTTCATAATAAGTGAGGAAGATGAGGATTAGTTGGTCATTTGGATTTCAAAAATAAAAGAAATTAATTAAAAACAATGGTAATTTCGTGAATAACTGAAACTATGAAGGATTGTTTGGACACAAAATGGTAAATATTGGGAATGTGATTTTTGTGGGTTAGATTTGTAATTCAAATCAAATTTTAGGTCATTTTTGCAAGAATTCCTAACTCTCCAGCATTTACAAAAACTTCTTAAAGTATAATTTTTAAAAAAGTTTCTTCTGTAAAATTTTATATTAATAGTATCTTCTACCCAAATCTTATTTTAACAATAACTCCTACATAAATCTATCCCTTTTGGCTTTGCTTCAGAAAGGACAAACTCATCTCATGATATATTATCGATTAATTTTTAAATATTAAAATGTTCAATCAGCTAGTCATATATGCTTTCAAAACATCTTTTGTCTTAACTTTATTCTTATCTAACAGATTTGTGATGAATGTTTGAATATATTTGGACTGATGCCTAGGTACTATAACGATAATATTGATGCATGGTTTATTTTGTTAAAATTTTCACAAAATCTTTTTTTTTAGAACTCATTGTCTTATTTATATCGGTTTGGAATAGATTACAACATAAAATATATCTAAAACATTAAATACAAAAAGAAACCAACAAACTTTATGTCATAAAACAGGTTTTTTCATGACACATTGGCAATACAAGTACAGTTTTCTTTAGGTTCTTTTGAAAGTCATTAAATGAGTTCTCTTACCACGATAGCAGACAAACATCTAATTATTTTTGTGACAACACAACAACAATACTCATGATTAAAATACATTTCATAATTTAATTATCTTCGTCAATTTTATTTCACAAGAGTTAACTTCAGTAACACCCGTTATAAGAATTATTGAACAAACTGGAATAACAAAATGCAGAATAGAGATATATAAAAAATTGACTAAAATCTAAACATCTCTAACAAATATAAATCATCTATGAAAAAAGTAACTACGAAGATAAAATTTATTCCTAAAAAAAGAAAAAATAGCTCAAACAAAATACTTACACAAAGTCATAAAAACTGAACAGTGCTAACTACCATATCCAAAAACTATAAGAGCAAAAAAGCAAAGAAAAGGACATCCCAACCCTCACATGTAAGTTTTTCATCCTTTCCACGATGTTGGGAAAGATCGCCGAGCATCAGAGAGGTAGAATATGCATATCTCTCTTTTTTTCCTCTATAGTTTTGTTTTTGATGTAGCACAATGTTTTTGTTTCATCAAATATAAAACAATCTATTATAAAATCATACCTCTCCAGAGTATAAAAAACTTCTTAAAGTATAATTTTAAACAATATCTTCTATGAAAGTCTTATTTTAACAATAATTCATACAGAAGTCTACCCTTTTGGCTTGGCTTCAGAAAGGTCAAGCTCATCTCATGATATGTAGTGGATCATTTTTTAAATATTTAAATATTCAATCAGCTAGTCATATAACCTTTCAAACCATCTTTTGTCTTAACTTTATTCTTATCTAACAGATTTATAGTGCATGTATTATAAGGCCAATATTGATGCATGGTTTATTTTGTTAAACTTCTAATAAAAATCTTTTTTTTTTAAACTCATTGTCTTATTTATATCAGTATGGAATAGATTACATCATAAAAGATATCTGAAAAATAAAATACAAAAAATACCACCAATTTTTATGTCACATAAAACAGGTTTTTTTATGATACATTGGCGATACAAATACAGTCTTGTTTCAATTCTTTCAAAAGTCATTAATTAAGTTCTCTTACCACGATAGCAAACATCTTATACTTTTTGTGAAAACATAACAACAATACTCATGATTAAGATACATTTCATATTTTTATCATCTTCGTCATTTTTATTTTGCAAGAGTTAACTTCAATAATGCCCGTACAAGAACTATCTAACAAACTGGAACAAAAAAAATGCAAAATAGATATTGTTAGAGATGGATTTCGTGTAGCATCGAGATGCCGATCAGAAACCGTATCTTCACCACCCGTGGTGGCCAGACCGTCTCTCGACATTGCTACATCGATAAACAACGCGCTCGGAACGCCTCTACCTTCGTCATCGGCAACGGTCACAATTTTGACCCACAGATAGTTCACCACGAGAAGCCAAAAAGCGATCTAGTTACTCAGGTGAACATCAACAATGCTCATCCTGAATGTTTTATCGGCATCGGTACATAGTATTGCCAAGCATGCATGATAAATTACTCTCCGGAGAGCGTTGGTACTTTCGCATGGTCGACGACCGATATGAAAGGCAATAGCCCTGAAGTCACCGACCACGAACTCCATGTCGACCCTACTTTCAAGCCGATCAAACAGAAGCGACGAAAGCTGGGACTTGAGCGAGGACAAGCCGTACACGACGAAGTGGACAAATTACTGAAGGCCGGATCAATTGCCGAGGTAAAGTACCCGGATTGGTTGGCCAACCCGGTGGTGGTCAAGAAGAAGAATGGTAACTGTTGGGTTTGCGTCGACTTCACCGATCTTAACAAGGCCTGCCCTAAAGATAATTTTCTACTTCCTTGCATCAATCAACTAGATGAGACAACTGCAGGCAATGAACTCCTTTCGTTCATGGATGCCTTTTCCGGTTACAATCAGATCCTCATGAATCCGGACGACAGCGAGAAGACAGCCTTCATCAATGACCCAAGCAACCATTTCTACAAATCGATGCCCTTCGGTCTGATAAACACCGAAGCCACTTACCAGCGCCTAGTCAATATGATGTTCGCCGATCAGTTGAGTAAGACAATGGAGGTCTACATAGACGACATGCTCTTCAAATCAACCAAGACAGCCTGATACTCAACAAATACGGCATGAAGCTCAACCCAACGAAGTGCACTTTCACAGTCACATCACGAGAATTTCTTGGCTACTTGGTCATGCAGCATGGGATTGAAGTAAATCCCAAAAAGATCTCTGCGATCTTGGAACTACCTTTACCAAAGAACACGCGTGAATTCCAACGTCTCACAGGCAGGATAGTAGCAGTGAACCAATTCATATCACGCTCTACAGACAAGTGCCTGCCGTTCTACCAAATCTTTCGAGACAACAGACAATTCGAATGGGATGAGAAGTGCAAGGAGGCATTCTTGCAACTTAAAACGTATTTTTTTAACACCCCCGATCCTGTCCGACGCATCGACGGACTGAGGAGCACCACTCATAGCTTCCATGAAGGACTTTGGTGCAGGAATTTCTAGCTCGTCGGCCGAAAAGAAGACTTCTTCAAAGGCTTCTTGCTTTGTCTTGCTCTCAAAGATCTTCTTCGCCACATTTTCATCAATCAGAGTCGGGAAGTCGTAGCCTTGTCTACGAATGATGGTGAGAGCCCTTGAGATAAGTCTTTGGCTTTTTCTTTCTGAGCAAGAGATTCCTTAATCTTCCTGACCAGATCAGTATAATGGCCGTTAACCTTAGAAACCACGCGCTTGGCAATTTCTTGGCCGAAGACAACCTTCTCTTCCTTAACCGTGGCCAGCTCGGCTTCAAGCTTCTCCTTAGCAACATTTCTCTCGTTCTTAATCTGTTTTGCAGCTCGGCCCAGAAGCCTATGCTTTTCGTCATGATCCGCTCGAACTTGGGCGAGATCCCGCGCCGATTCCTGCATTGCAAGTTCGAGCTCAGCATTCTTTTTCTTTTCGGTTTCAAGAGCGTCTTTGATAGCCTCTCTCTTGTTCAGATCGGCCATACACTTCATAGCATCGCGATCGTATTCACACATCACGTTCAATACAGTGCTAAGGGCCTACAAAAAAATGGTTCATCATCAATAACATGTTTGTATAAGAAAAGGTGCGATAGAGGAAAGTTTAACATTTTTTACCTTAACCTGATTAATTGCGTAGCGCGCAATTGCCTTGCTACGAATGAAACTCCAAGGTTCCGTGGGAGAACTTGGCGGGTGATCCTTCAACCAAAGGAAGTAATCAAGGCAAGCCATTGAGTCGTTCACTACCGGCCCAGATCCACGATGTTCATACAAAAACCCTAACGGGTGGAGCTTCTTTTCGACACGAGACCTTTTTGACCCTTGCGGTCTCTCCGGCAACTCCTCCAGACCTCTCTTGTTTGGGTTAGCGGAATTACCTTCCTTGCTAACGGCTATCTCCTCGACCTCCCTGTCTTGCACAATCTCTTTGCTACACTCATCCAGGTTGGCTTTCTTCCGAGCTCTTTCCACCTCTTTTGGCCTTCTTATCGGCGGCTTTCTTAGCCTTGGCTGAATCCTTTTCTGCGCGATCCTTTGCTACGTCGGAAGCTTCATGTCCTTCTGACGATACTACCGGCGTAAGACTTTCCGGCTCCCAAGCTCTCGGAGACCCCAAAGCAGTCTCTAGGTCGGCTGACTAATCTTTGAAAGAGCGGCACCTCAATTTTTCAGGTCGGTTTCGATGACGTTATAATGCAGCTGCAAGCGTTGAAGACAAGATCAAAAGCCGGCCAAATTTAAACAATCAGATCGGCGAATAAAACAAGAATAACCTCTTGTTCTTGCAATTTTCTCTTCAGTGATCTCTGGCCATGTGATTGGGCTGATCGCTGCGAATCGATCAGAGATCTTGTAAATATCAACCGGATCATCAACGATTGGAAGATTCCTATTACCTGCAAATTCAAAGGAAAACCGATCAAAAAATGCAACACAAATATTCAACTATCTTTGTATTTCTGGTTGGTCAAAACTCTACTCATGACCTCCGTCCATTTCGTTCAAATCAGCACATCCTGGTGGACGGTAGAGAATTCTTTGATCAATACAAAGAAGTACCAATCTCTATAGTCGGCTATCTTCGTTTTATGCCCACCGGTGACTATATTGAACCTTTTCTTCATACTCGTGTAGTATGACCCTTGATTCCTTAATTTCTCCTTTGTCCTCCTGGTGTTTGTCATCGCATCGAAAGTAGCTCGGCTCAACGGTATATCGTGCTTAATCGACATCACCAGCATACTTACTATCAAACAGATCGTCGAATGAGAGAATTAGGAGATCGGTATCTCTTTGTGGTCGGCAAATTACAGCAGCAATCTCGGAAGAGGAAATCAAAGATGGAAATCCCTGAATAAGCACTCGTAGATGCAAAACCATCCCTTTGGTGCATATCACGGTCGCTCTGACAGACTAAGCACCATGAATATCACCTCCGGGCCGATATCGCATTCTTCCTTTAAGGATACCAAAGTCTCTATAGTCAATCTTGTCGGCATAACCCCCAGGATGTTATCCGAGATCGGCTTTACTATGTTTTATGCTTTCCTCTTTTTTTCGCCTTTCTCACAAGTGGATTTATGTCGATGATGCCGAACTTGTTTATTTCGTCTTCTACGACGATCGCATTCAGTTCGTCTGAGATATCCATCTCGTTTGATCTTCCGCATTCGTCAGATTCATCTCGTCCTTCTGGGATCTCGAACGACACCCTTGAAGACGTCTCTCTGAATCTCTGAATGGCTCCGACCTGATCGGCATGAAAACGATCGGCTGCTGCTTGTTGATTCTTCTCACTGGCCCGCTCTTGGAAGGCTCAATCTTGCGTGGAGAGTTCACTTGCGTCTGGAGACCGATCTGACGCTGATTGATTAGTAGCGACCTACTTTCCTTTAGATCGGCCTATGAGCCTGTTGTTCCCAGGCATCTAAATAAATTGTTCTAAGGAGTGCCGAGCTCATTGGCTTTTTTTGTCCGACCTGTTCTTCCTTGAATCAGGCCGACTCCCTCCGATCTTCATACTCTTACTCATCTCTAATTAATATGCTGACGACTTCAAAGCAGATCGGATAAATCAAAGGCGGAGTTCGAACACAAAGCGGCGGAGGGATGATCGGAAGATAAAAAATATAAGAACAAAGAGAAGAGAGGAAGAGAGCAAACCTTTGGCAAAATTTTCGCAAAATGCAAAAGTGAGGAAAATGGGTCGAGCACCTCCTATTTATACAGAAATGAGAACGGCTTTCGAGAGTCATCATGGCTTCGGCGGCTGTTCGCATTTCTTCTCATTTGATTTAATCAGCCTCTTTGCCTTCCTCCTCCACTACTTGACATGTGTCAAACCTAGGTATGCATGCGCAGACCTAGCCTACCAAAAGCGGGAAATGTTGGCACCAAAACTATGGGTGTGATTGACATCAAATTGCTGATCTGAAAACCAAGGTGACAATCTTTCAAATTCTAACTTTTGCAATGACCGATCTGCATTTATGCCGAGCTACTTTTCTTGAAATTCACAAAGTTCGACATACCTTTACTTCCGGGGGAGGGGGGAGGGGGGGGGGGGGGGGGGGGGGGGGGGGGGGGGAGGAGGGTGGGAGGCTTACTGTTAGAGATGAGTTTCGTACCCCCTCTAAAAGCCCTACATCAATTAAGGTAGACCCATTTCAAAACCTTAGAGAATAGCTAGGTCAGCAAGGTAAATGGAAATCTTCCATTTATCTGATCATATTCTGGAAAAGATGGGAGGTCGGCTTTATCGATAGCAAATTTTTCCTATTTCGGACAGGATAAGTTATCTTCAGAAGACCAACCTAATCAGGTATAAAACGGAGGTCATCTACTTTCCAAATCATTTCACAAATCATCTCTCGAGACTTAGGGCTAACTAGCATAGCTATTGTTCTAAGTTCTTGAGTTTACTTTCATTACTATATTAGGTCAGCCGTTTTATTTAGATGACCTAAAACCTCCATATATTTTCGAGCTCCGGCTATTCTTAATAAAAAAATTTCTCTTTAAATTCACTGACTCATGTTCTTTCTATAGATCGGATTTCAATTACTACAATAAAAACAAAAGATTAAAAAAAAATTGTTTACATAGATTTTTAACAGTAAAAAAGTTGTCAAATAATTTTTATGTCGTATCAAAGCTTTGCGGTTATTATGTACTAATGCGATTCTCATACTTGTCAAGGAAAGAGTTTTAAATTCAAGTAAGTTAAATAAAAATCATCTTTTTTTTATTTACTTTTTTACTTTCAGTAAATTGGATTACTACTATATTTTCTTTTGTCTACAAACATACTCTCCTATTTGTAAGCCCTCCCTATTGCTCTTAGAGTTTGGTCGTTGTAATTTAATATTCATCCCTATTCTTACTTTCTTTTACTTATGACAATACAAAGTTACGTAGTTTACACTCAATTACAGACTGAAATCACACAGTTTCAAAAACATTACACATCAATCTAATTATACGAACATGCATAGTCTTTTCAATATTTTAACTGAAATTGAGCTTATTAACCTCAGCCAAAGTGATAACTACTAATGCAACCGTTTAATGAGTCTAGTCTATATCTTGAAAACAGAGAGGGACTTCTAATTGGATAAAACATTTTCATACAACCAAAAAACAATTCTAACATCACAAATGCTGTCTCAATCTAACCAATAAAAACAGAAGAACAAAGGTTTAGTAAAGAAACAAATTTAGACTTTATTCATGTGTTTTATTCTTAATTTACAAAAGAGTCTCAACTCTTACAAACTTCGAAGCACGAACCATAAAAAGGAAACATGGATGTGCCCTAAAAGATAGGATCATAAATTCTGTGTTATTTATAAAAGCTTAAATAAAAAGGATCAAAGATGTAGTCTTGATAGTACTTTGCGTTGGGCTGTCCTACGTGTATGGGCCTCAAATATCCTCTTTTTCTTTAGTGTTACCTCCCTGCACTATAATGCTTATTTGGGTCTTCTGAAATACAGCAACATAATACACAATTGTTCCATCTATCTTATATGTACCTAAGAACTTACCATCACATATTATATTCATTTCATCTTTCATTATGCTTTAAACGAAATCTTTTATTCGAGCCGAGTTGGATCAGAAAATTTTCAACGCCATTCTTCTTGCCAAAAGCATCATTAATCTTAATATTGGGAACCTCATACTTCAGCAGATATACTTGATCTTTTATGACCTATATTAATGTTTTTTTGTACTCATGAATAGTAAGAGGTATATTGATTTGCTAAGACGCACTATTGTCAATATCGAACAATTTATTTTCAATAGCTACATAAACACTCTTACCAGAATCATTGTAAACACTCTAAAATTGGACCCAATATATATATATATATATATATATATATATATCTGATCAATAACTTTTAAATTTGTTGTTGTGAGAAATGACGAAGGAATCCATCTTCTTTCTTATATTGATTCTTATTTTAATCTAACATGTCCAGATGATTGAGTGTGTGAAATGCAACCAATATTAAATATATCATTAGAATATAATGGTTTACATACTGAAATGATGTAACACATCATTAGATCATAATAATATATAATTATATTAATAACACTTTTCATTGACGTCATTCAAACAACTATCACTTTGCAACCTAGATATAAAAGAAAAAAAAAAGCAAGTGAAAAATAGCGGTGCAGCTCTCTAAGGTGTTATTTGGTAAGATAAGCTTCTGCACCTTAACAATTTCATGCTATTGTATTCATATCTTTTTACTGGGTGGTTTCTGGGACCCCACTAAATCTGAAATAGCAGACATCTTCTTGCTTAGAGCAGAAGGTAACACTTCATTACGACGAACATATACTTTGCGAGAGGAGATGGTTTTATTACCGGTTCCCTATCTTTTCCTTGGTGATGCTCGCCCTTTGAGACTAGTAAGCATCTTCAAGGCTCCTCCTCCACGTCTTTTTGGGCTGTTTTGGATCATTTTTTCATGCTTACTCCCGAGGCGGGCTTTTGTTTCACTTGCTTTCAAGCTGATCCTTCCTTGCTAGTGACGTGTGGAGCAACTTGATGACTGTTTTTTCCTGAAGCACGTTTCTTAAGAGAGGGAGTTAGTTGAGAAATGGCCTCTATTCTTTCATTCTCTTCCCCCAACTCATCCCCTAAAAATTCATCTTCTTCCATCTCCTCCTCATTCATCTCCATTTGTTGTTGTGCCTTCACCTTCGCAGCATCTTCTTTATCAAAATATTCCAACTCCTTATCGGTCATAAGAGGTGTCAGATCACTCTCCAAATCATCCGCTTCAAGCATCTCATCCAGCTCCATGGAGTTCACATCCTCACGAACATGCTCCTCTGCCGACGAGGTCCTTGTCGAGGTTGGTGTTTCTTGATTGCTTCGCTCCGGTATCACTATCGGGCCTGGTTACTTTAGATAGCTAAACTGCACTAGTTTTCGAGTGTCCTTCTCTCCTTCGACATCTTTTGATTTTTCTTTGATCCTCCATCTCCTTTCCTCTTTCGACTCCTTATTATGCGTTGTTGAGGCACTTTCATTCAAATTGTTCCTTATATCCAGGCCCGCAATCTGATCCGAGATAGTGCATTGGGAGTCTGATACAGCCTTTGAAGTCGAGTTTTCTTGTTCACGCTGTCCCTGTTTTTAATGAGAAGAGGGACGCGACATCTCATCCACTCCGCCTTCTTTTGCTCTGGCTCCCATTGTATCCTGTGTATTTTTAGAGCTTTCCTCTTCCATGATTTCTCATACTCCGATAACGGATATGGACGGTTATTTTGTTTCAGATGCACGCGATTACGTGGAATTATGACTTCATCTGGCTTTTCAATGCGACTCCACATTTCTTTGCTCCTTTGTATCCTTCGTTGCAGGCATTATTCCTTTTAGTCCACTCTTTATGGTACAGCTCTCTGTTTCTATTCCCATAACCTCGTTCAGCTTCCTCTCCCCTCATTGCTACTATGTAGTTTCCACTATCCAGCTTTTTGAATTTGTGAGGGTGAAAATCATCTCCCAAATTTTTTCCTATGTCTCAACCTGAGTTTTGTATCCGAGGGATTACTTTGTTTTGCTTATTTGAGTAGAGCTCCAAGTTTTTCCCATCGGATCTTAGTGTTTCGTGAGCCCCTCTATTGTATTCTTTTGGCCGATATTGAGACTGTCTCTCCTCCCTCTCCTCCCTTTGCGGAGAGCGAGTTCTTTTTTGATTGTCATTCCCTGCAGGTATGGGATTTTGGAGCGGTGCCATCAGCATTTTCTCCTCGGTTCCCCCATACTTGCTATGTATCTCTTGTTGTTTCTCTGCAGCTAAAGCAGGACATGTATTCTCTTCATGAGAAGCGTTTGCAGTTAAAACAATAACGATGGAGGCTTTCGTACTCAAACTCCACTTTTCCCACATCCCCATTTAGGAAACCCACTCTTCTTTTGAACTGCAGAGGGTCATTGGCGTTGATAGATACTTTTACCCTTGCACCTTCCGCATCCATCCCCAAGACTCATCCCAGAGCTTTCTCAATGGCTTTGAACGCATCATCGTTCCAATAGTGCACCGAGACCCTTGTGACTCGTAGCCAGAACAGGATTGTAAAGGGGAAGTCCTCCCTCGCTGAGGGTTCCCATCGTTCCAGAGCAAAGCACCATCGATTGAAGTGACATGGGCGCTTTGCCAGAACCTTCTCCATATCCTCTTCACGGTCAAAATCAAACTGGAATCGTCCATTTCCTAGGTTCGAGCCTTTCACTCACCCTTCTACATCCCAGATTCTTGCTCTCGGCAGCTGGGCTATCAGAGCTTCCGTACTTCTTTCTTCACAATACAGCATCCTGCAAATGAGAGTTTTCTTAAAACGCTCTGAAGCGGCCACCAGATCACATGCTGGTAGTTTAATGATTTCATCATCTTCCAACTTCAACCTTCATCTTGTTTGCATCAAAGACCCTCCTCTTTGCAAGACACTTTGATTCAGAACCATTCTTCAAACCTTGGTAGCGCCCCTGAACGATGATCTGAAAATGTAGATCCGACTCTTTCAAATCTCGATATTTCTTTCCCCGCACAAAATCAGTCAAAACGTAGTACAAGACTAGAAAACTGATCTCGGAACAACCTGGCGGAGAAGATCGTAGACCGTAGCAATAGCTAGAAACCATACTCACTTGTGATTCAAAATGATCCCTCTACCACAAAAAACGACATATCCAAAGTCATAGCACCCTACGATCCAGAAACGAAACTGTCTTCACAACTGTCTCAATCCCCAAGTTCTGAAACACTTATCTTTGTTTGAGAGACGATGCGAGAGAAGTTAGCTCCAAGATCCACCGTTGTTGATGATCGCTGGTTAGGGTTGCAAGAATCGCCTTTGTAATCGCCAAAACCCTAGTGTCGTCTCCATAATGGAGCTGTGGTTTTTTTTTTTGGGTGCAATTAAAGCTTAAAATTGGTTAAAAATAGTGGTTGGGTGAATTGATGATGATGACATTTTCATAAATAAGTGAGGCATATGAAGAATATTTGGTCAATTGGATATCCAGAATAAAAGAAACTAATTTGAAATAATGGCAAATTCGTAAATAATTGGAACTGAGAAGGATTGTTTAGATACAAAATGGCTAATATTGAAAGAGAGAATTTTGTGGGTTATATTTGCAATTGACTTTAATTTTTGAGTCATTTTTGCAACTCTCCCTAGAAATATAAGTAGTGGAAAACGTAAATACTTATGACAGCATATAAATATGGTTGAAGTTTTTAAACAATTAGTACATGTTAATGATTTCGTAATATATCTATATATTTTAGGATAATAAAAATAATAAAAAATAATTTTAATTTTCAAAAATAGAAAATAACTATCAAAAAATACTAATAAACTTAAAATTAACATACTAATATATAAATATATAAAAAAGGATCTTAGGGGAAAGAGTACTTTCGAGTTTTTATTTGAAAATTGGGTACATGAATCTTTTAATTGGTATAGCAGAGAGAAACGGAGAGAGAAAAACTGGACGATTTTTGCCTGAGTCATAGAGAGAGACAGAGACAAAGAAGAGAGAGATAGAGAGAGGAAAAGTGTCCACTTTCTCATGGGGCCGAGTGTTGCGCGTGATATGTGTGTGGGTAGACACGCGCGAGTAAATCTTCAGTCTAAGTGAGAGTATACTCTCCCTGGTTCGGTAAAATACCCAATAATTGACCCATAATTTACGGGTAATTTATGCGGGTCCGGTATGGATAAAAGTACTATCTATCCAGTTTGGATTAAGTACCCAGAAATAGGTGACACTAACCAAGCGGTATGTTCTCCGGATTGTTTGTATAATTTTTGGTTACACCTGGTTTTGAAACGACAATACAATGTCTTTCATAAAGTACCCAGAAAATAATGGGCCTATTGTTTTATTTTTAAGAGTTTATGGGCCTCTACTACCCAAGAAATATGGCGGGTAACAACGGTTTTACTTCTTAGTAAACACATTTACCTAGAAGAAAAATAGAAAATTATTAGAAACCATTTTTTCCGATAAGAAAACCAGTGTGGTCTTCAGCTCGATTTCGGCGACATGAATCCCGACAAGAAACCAAAGGAAGATAAGCGCGTTGTGTATTATTGGATTGAAGATATGCTTACTGAGATCAATGGGAATGGCACATCACCGATTGAGAGTGTTACTAACTGTGATCTGCATGTGTTTAAATTATTGCATAAATGTACAAGTCAGTTAACATCTTCGTGACATTCTTAGAGCGTGTGGGCGACAGACTAGTCATTTTGAAGGCTAAGCAAGGCGTGACTGCTGAAATAAAAAGGGAAAGAAGTTGTTATGGTCGCACAGAAGAAAATGAAAAACAGAACCATAGTAGTGGGAGTGGATTGTTGGGTTTTGGAAATGAGAGAGAAGATGAGGAAATACTAAAGCACATCGCGTCGGTGGAAGCTGCTCTGGAAAAGGGTCAAGATAAACGTAAAGCTGGAGAGGAGATTAAGGATGGACGTTCAAATGAATCACAATCGCAAATTGCAGCAAAAGAAATAGAGGAGGAGAAGAGGATAATGATGAAGACGGAGATGAGTATGATGATGAAGACGGAGATGAGAATCAGGATCAAGAAGAAGACGGAAAAGAGGATTACTATTGGGACTTCTGGCATGACCTTGTTTTAAATGTTGGGATCTCACAAGTGGATGGAGGCGCTTCTGAATCCCAAAGAAACGTGACAGAGCATTCCAATATTCCAGTTTAAGAGAGTAGGTTCAACAATCATTGTGGAGATGAGGTATTCTGTGACTGGCTCCGCGATGATGAATTCGCTGATGAGGCACCACACTTTTCGCTGAGGTATATAAATATAACTTCTCTACATGGCTAGAAGATACACCGCCTGCAAAATCGGAGACCACGACCAAAAAACCTCATCTCGTGGATGTGAGTAGGGATGATAAATTCCTGTATACTGACAAAAAGCTTAATATCGTGGATGTGAGTGGAGATGATAAATTCCTGGATACACTGCCTGCAAAATCAGAAAACATTGCCAAAAAGCCCTACATCGTTGACCTCAGTGGTGATGATGATTTTGTGGATACACCTCCGAATAAATCAGCAAACAATGTCCCCACTGCCGCAGATGCGTTCTTGTATACACATACGTCATTCTCGCGACGTGTCCCTTTCACTGATGAAGTTTCGAGGATCCTTTGCAAAGGTCAGAAAAAGATGTAAGTTTCCGGGGAAGGGGTTGGGAATCAGTTAGGAGAGGTATTAGGTTGGTAGATGTATATGGTTATGAAGATCTGCCAGCTGTATTTAACGATATGGCTTATGTTCCATTTAATATCCATGACGTTGCTTTGAGGTATGAAGATGATGCCATTTACGTAGGGAGTTTGTTCAAGAACAAAGAGCATTTTAAAATCACGGTGGGTATATATGCTATAAAGGAGGTGTTTAGGTTCATGTATCACCGTCATGCGAATTTATATGTTGATGCCAGATGTATTGATCGTAAGTGTGATTGGAGTGTTAGGACTCATAAACTCGGGATTCAGATATCTATGAGATAAGGAAAGTGAATTTGGGTCATTTGTGCAATTCAGATAGTAGAGGACAGTTTTTGAAGCATGCAACCTTGAAAGTTATTGCCGCTTTGTTGAGATCAAAGTATGAAACTACATTTGTTGGACCAAGTGCAAAGGATTTACCGGCTGCAATACTTAGTGAGCATAGGATTAGTGCAACGTATTGGAAGTGTTGGAAAGCATGAGAGTTGGCACTCTATACAGCCCATGGAACAGAGGAGAATTCATTCAAGTTGCTTTCCATGTACTTTTTCGTACTGAAGTATGCTAATCCAGGATCAATTACGCACTTACGTACTGAGGTGGACGAATTGGGGACAGGCACGATCTAAGTTCTCATTTATGGCATTGAATGCTTGTATTTATGGGTGGAAACATTTGAGGAAGGTGGTGGTGGTGGATGGAACTCACCTGTTTGGAAAGTACATAGGATGTCTCCTTTGGAAATCCTTTGTACGAAAAGTACAAACGAATCGGAAATTAAAAGATATCATTGGAGATGGTGCAGATGTTACTATGACATCTGATTGATGCAGCTCTATCTATACGGCAAAGGAAACGTGGTATCCACTTGCAAAACACGCTGTCTGCCTTGTCCACATACAGAGAAATATTGGTAACAAGATTAAAAAAAGACGGTAAAAGGAGATGGTAGGTTTGGCAGGAGATGCATTCAGACCATCCCAGTTTAAGAAGATTTATGCGACGCTTAAGCTAGTGGATATATGTTGTTGGGAGTACATGGAGAAAACTGATAAAAAAAATATTGGACAAGATGTTACTTCGAGGGAGGGGAGGGGGGGGGGGGGGGAAGATATAATTTGATGTCTAGTAACATAGCTGAATCCCTAAACAATTACTTCCTGCCAGGGACAGTCCTATCATTTTATTGTTTGAGTTTATCCAGCGGATGCTAAGCAGGTGGCATGAGAGTAGACGGAAGAAAATCAGTAAAATGCAAGGTAATATTCCAGAGGAAGTAGAGAAAGAGCTCTCTAACCAGTTGAATTTCTCCCTAGGGCTTCCCGTTTCAGAAATCTCAACATGGGATTTCAAAGTTACATCTGGGACATGTGTAGCGCACCATGTTCCCTAGAGAAAAGAACGTATACATGTCATGTATTTCAGACACTCCTAATACCTTGCCGAAATGCAATAGCAGCAGAAACCACTCATAAACTGTCGTACAAGACTTTAGTAGGTGACATGCATTCAAAGTCCGTGTGGTAGAAGACATTGTCGGGTATTATTCTATCTGTTCCAGACCCAGAGGATGTTCTAATTGAAGTCAACGAGGGTCTCGAAGTTCTTCCTCCTAAGACTAAGCATCTCTAGGGAAGCCTCCCAAGATAAGAGAACGTTCAGTTGGTGAAATACCGGTAATCCCACTAACCTCTATATTCTGGTTATTGTCAATGAAGATTAGATGAAAACTATAATTTCTATCACTTAACTTGTCCTAGGGACTAACGAAGAAAGCCATGATCAACAAATGTACGAGGTGCTTCGTAGGGGGACAAAATCGGGTTACTTGCATCGTTTCATTGGGATGATAACATTTGCTGTACGTTCTGATTAACCATATTCTGTACATAACGTTGGTGTACGTTCTGTACTGTATATGTTATAACAATTGCCTGGTGGACGTTTTGTTAGTGTATGATTCCTTTGTGAATATATTAATGTACGTACTTCTTGGTGTACGCTGCGGTTTGTTCATGTGTACGTTCCCCTAGTGTATGCCTTGTTAGTGTACATCATGTTTGTGTACGCTATGTTACTGTACGTACTTCGTGGTGTACATTTCTGTTTATTTAGGTGTACATTTCCCTAGTGTACGTCACGTTTGTGTACGTTTTCTTCATGTACTTTCGTTTGTGTTCACTATGATAGGTTATGTATCTGGTCGTGCAACAATATGTTTTGTTGGTTGATGTTTCGTTTGTGTACGCTATGTTAGTGTACATACTTCGTGGTGTACGTTGCGGTTTTGTCAAGTGCAAGTTTCCATAGTGTACCCCTTCTTAGTGTACGTGATGGTTTATGTACGCTATGTGGTGTACGCTGCAGTTTTGTCAGGTGTACGTTTCCTTAGTGTATGATTTCTTAGTGTACGTGATGGTTGTGTATATTTTCTTGGGGTACGTTTCTCTTGTGTACACTATGTTAGTGTACACCAAGAGAACGTCCCATAACATTTATGATAGGTAAACATGATAAAGGACATCGACACTAAAAATTAAATAAATTCAGATTACAGAATTGAAGAGCTTATGAAAGCAGAAAGGTAAACACGAAAAATTACAACTTCCAGAATAAACATCCATCAACATCCATTAGAGCATGCTGCATATACGACGTGTGCACCCATATATGTAGCAGTCGTTGCAAAATGGGTCAAAGTATAGGATCATGTTCAAAAGCATATTCTGGCATCTTAACAAGTGCAGTGTCTGGGTAAGAAAATGTGGTTATGTGGGTATTGTTGCATCCGGGGCTATGCCAAGATATTTCATAAATTAACTCCTCTCCCATGTGTCTCGCCCTTTCTGCTCGTAGAGGTGAGTGGTGTACTTCAAACTTGTGAAAGAGTTTGCTGGCTCTGTCTGCATCGCCACGACAAATGTTAAAGATTGCCACAGCTAGGGTGGTGTCTGCATGTTCTGGAACATTTAGCTCCATGAGATCGGCTCCACCATTTCTGTCTGCACCCTTGCATACCAGTCTTATATATTCGAAGTAAATTGCATACTGGTTACCTTGTTCTAGACACTTTGCAAAGAAAGGGCGCCCTCTTCCTCCAGGTCAGATGTCTAGGAGATCTCGGCAAAGCGACCATAGGTTACTGATTCGTACGACATCGTTGTTGTAGCTGAGGTGATAGGTCCGTTTCCCTGCTCTAATAAACGGCCCTAGATGCCAAAATGTATCTTCCACAAACTTCTGAAGGATTATAGATATGATTTAATATGGTAGGTGTGGTAGTATCATGATTGAAGACCGAAATGGAGGAGAATATATATCACCAATAATAGTATAATTTTTCAGATCTTAGATCTAAAATGAAGATGCGTCCTTTTGTTGCAAATATATATGAACATTATGAATGAATAAGATGCTACGTGTTGTAACCCCGTCAGAGTTATTTATAAGCCGAAAATTACAAAACTCATAAATAAGACGTAATATAGATAATACATAAGGACAAGCGTTTCAGAAAATTATAAAACATAGTCAACCACATAATTATGACATAATTAAAATATAGTGAACCACAAAATCTCGAATATATAAAAAAAGTTTGGTAAACCATTACAGCATGTCACAAAGACGGCTAACGCACGTATATAAGTAGCACTCCTCGCAAAGTGGGTCGTCATGATCCAAGGCACAGTCGGACCAAAATAAATCAGGGAAGGTAAAATTTCCAATGTACGAATTGAGGAATGGAGGATCAAACCAATACATGGTATAGAATAAATTCTCCGCAAGTTCTTTAAGTCATCTAGATTTTAGTGGCACATGGTTCTCAGCAAACTGGTGGAAATACTGTGCTGCCTCATCCGAATCCCCAAAATAAACAGAGAATAGTACAGCTGCGATAGTTGCATTGGCGTGCTTTGGGACATTACATACCATGAGATCGATTCCGCTAACAATATCTGCAGACTTGATTATCAACCTTTGAGACTCGTATTAAATGGCTTGCTGGTTACCTTGTTCGATACACTTTTCAAAGAAACATCTCTATTTTCTTCCTGCACTAATGTGAATCGGATGGCGACACACATTGTACAAGTTACATGTGCGGAGTACATTGTTCCCATACACAAGCTTGTATGTTCGTTTCCCGGCTCTTACGAATGGCTTAAGCTCAGAAGCATTATGTCCCCCAATATTTTCAACGATTATACAAAGGATCTGATCAGATAAGTATGGAAGTGCCATTTCGTTTAGATGTAATTTGCTTTGAGTTGTTGTTGTAGACTTCTGAAAAAAAGAACATACATATAATGGTGGATTATTGGTGGGTGGGTAGTTAGTTTTACAAATAAGTAATGATGTGTTATTGTCGTTGTCCTTTATTTTAGAATATGGGTGTACTTGTAAATCTTCTTTTTAAAAATAATAGTTGTATATTTGCGTATTACATATATTAAATGTAATTGAAAGAAAGAAAATAAATTGATTTTATTAGAGCATACCACATATAGCCCAAGTGGCGAAAAATAAAAAACAGAATTTACATAGAGGCTGCCCAAACTGACATTGACTCCAGTTGATGATTTCGTTGTCTAAAATACTTAAATATCTTATGTAAGTATTCTCGAACGGAGGATCAAACCATTTTATCTCTTCCAGTAAATTCTCCACAATATCTATAGCCGTTGGCAAGTGTAGAGGGGCGTGCTTCTTAGCGAAGCGGTCGAATAATCGGGTTGCTTGAAGAGAGTCCCCACGACATATGCGAAACAATACTGCTGCAAGGGTGGCATCGGCATGAGTTAGAACATTGTGTTCCATCAGTCTAACTCCACCGTATAAATCTCCAGACGTTATAATCAGCCTTAGATATCGTAGTATATGGCTTGAGGGTTACCTTCTCCGAGACACTTTAGAAAAAGAACTCGACATCTTCCTCCTGGACTGAGGTTGATGGGATCGCGACACATAACTAGTAAGCTACAAGTGCGGAGAATATTTCTACCCAACACAAGGTGATATGTGCATTTCCCCAAATATTATTTTTCCCAACATTTTTTACGATTATGGAGAGGATTTCATTTGGTAAATCAGAAACTGACATATTGTTTAATTCATCTATGGAATTTGATTTGCAATGCCTTGTGATGGGTATATATACAAAAGTGTTTGGTTTTTACTTGTAATTAAATAGCATTTATTGCTTTTACATAGAAAACTGAATTGTTGAGCCGAGTGTAACTATTAGTTTTGACCAAGTACTTCGTATTCCTAGTATTTAATTTTTTCATGTATTTATCCATATTTATACTTAACCCGTCTTATCATAATTTATTACTAAAGCCAACTAATAGCCAGTACAGTTCATCTTCCCCTCGCATTAAATAGAATTGCAGAACTAGAAAATATTATACTGTATCTGTTTAGATAAATGTCTTGTCGGTTTAAGTGTAGAGACTACGGCATACGGGGCTTAGTAGTATACATGCTTTAGGGTAGTGGTAGAGTAAAAATATGGAAAACAATTTAAATCTCGTCGTAATTCATTTCAAACATTAATCAGAGTAACCGTTAAAGATAACCCAAAAATATAAAACAAATATCATGTCCTTCCAATATAACTGAAAACATTACTCAACCAATCCAAAACATAATTATTCGGATATTAAAACTGAAAGCGATTGTTTCGAGGGGTCTCTTCATCGAGTACATTCACCACAAATCACCAATCTGACATATTTAGTGCGTCTCAACTGCATATGTGATATACCTGAAGAACATTGCTGTATCTTGTTCCCAATGGCATGCACTACATAAGTTTGGACCCTTACATCCAACTACATGCCAAGCTATGTGGGGATCAGGCACACCGCAGACGCAATCCCAGAGAGTAACAAATCCTTTGTTAGTCTCGAACCTACTATCCATGAATTCTTCCGGTTCTTCATAAGGATACGCACGGCATCCTTTGTTTTTGATTTCGCGGATAATTTTCCTCTGTTTTGACCGAGATAGTCTGAAAAGATATGCATCCCCCTCTGCTTCCTCTTGCCTTGCCACTTTCATATACATACTGTATGTATAAGCTAGAACATCATAACCTTCGTCGGCTGATTTCTTGATGACCTCTATACCGCTTGGGTCCTTCCTGATGAAATAATCTTGCATGCCCTTCATAAAGATAGACAAAGGATTCCAAGCGTCGAAAAAACCTTCATCAAATCAAGGTACTCCCAAATTCTCCTAAAAGGTATCTCCATGTCCCCGAGGTTGACGGCTCTGAAAAACGCTTGTGTTTTGGTACTGCTGTTGAAGCGCTTGCAGACCTGACGGATTATCATCATGTCTTCCAAATTCGAACTGCTCGCAGCCAGGATCTTCTCCAGGATTTCGTCAGGAAGGGAGAGCATATAGGAATACGTCCTCTGATTTCCTGTCCGGGGCCTTGAAGACATGTTAAGCGAACAAAATGCCGTTAAGAAGATGGAGGCGGTTAGAGAAGAATGGGAAGTTAAAGAAGAATGAGCAGTAGAAGGAACATGTATTTAACAGCAAGCATCATTAAAGAGATCACGTCGTTTCGTAATGAGGTCACGTCGCTTCGTTTTATTAATATCAACTACTATCTATTAAACATCCTCTTCCATTACAATCATTTTATTAACATACATGGAACAATTAAGAGTCCCATTTGTCAGATTACAGTGTGGTTTACACGTGTGGTGTACAGATAACATTGTGGTTTACACATATGGTGTACGCGTGTAATGTGTATGCGTCTAATGTGTACGAATCCAATGTGTACGCGAGTAATGTGTACGCAACTACATAGATAAAGAAAATGGTTTTTATTACAACATGTCAGAAAAGAAGTGGTTTTTATCATAAAACTTGTAATTGTTATGTTCAACATTGTCTTATCGTAATCTACACGTAACACGTCTTATAATAATTTATTACAAATAACAACTACTATACACTACACATTCATCTTCCCTTCTCATTAACTAGTGTCCAGTATACTTCCATTGATAATTTCTATCTGTTTACATTTATCAAACGAACCATTAAAAAGTTAGTATACATATTTCAAATCTTAACAAATATATGAAAATCATGAAATCAAACATTAATCAAACGAACCATTAAAACATCAGATAAATATGAAGCATTATTCAGACAAACCATTAAAAGAGAACTACAAAGATTTGCATAATTAAAAATAAAAAGACCACAGTTCCGAGTTCATTCACCACGATACACCACGATTCACCACTTATCAATTGGTAGTCCAGTTCTAACACCGTTGCTGATGAACCTGAAGAACATTTCTGTATCTTGGGCCCAATGACATGTATTACATATGTTAGGACCTTTAAATCCAAAAACATGCCAAGATGAGTCGGGATTGATCACACTGTAACTGCATTTAAACATATAAATAAAATTCTTGTTTGTTTCCCACCCCCTACGGCCGAAGTCTTCCGGTGGATCAAAACGATTCCCACGGCGACCGAATATCATGAATCTTCAGATAATTTTCCTCTGCTTTGACCAAGATAATTTTCCGAGATACGCACCCCCCTCTTCTTCTTCTTCCCATACAACTTTCATATACATGTCGTATACATAAGCTGCAACATCATATCCTTCGCCGCTTTCTTGATGAGTTTGTTACCGGTTGCGTTTTTGTAGACAAAGTACTTTTGCATACCCTTCAAGAATATACACCCAGGATTCCCGGCCTGAAAAAACACTTTCAGCAATTCTGAGAACTCCGCCATTTGTTGTTGAGGCATCTCCATGTCCATGGGATCGACGGCTCTGTAAAACCTTTTTGTTCTCGTAAGGCGGTTGAAGCGTTTGCAAACAAAACATAGTTATTTCTTCTGTTCATGCACTTGTTTCTTGTCCAAAGTGTCAATCTTATTGCAGGAACTAAAGAAGTAAGCTGCAAAGAAAAGCCACCAGAAGAAAATTGGTTACAAAATCAATTGGTGATGAAAGATTTGGACCCAAAGGTGATCATTACCAAGTTTACTAAAGAAGAGAAAATCGTACCAGACCTGAGCAGATGAGTAATCCTATCATACTTGCTCAAAGGAGAACCCCCTGATGTTCCATTCCTTACCAAACCAGAGCCACCACAAGGTAAGAAAGTAAACTCTTACAATTCATGATACTAACTTGACTTATCTATGTGTAGATAAAGAAGTTTTGAGAACAAAATTTTTTGAAGAAGGGGAGTATAATGCAATATTTTGGATATCATCAACAATGGAGCTGAGGATCAACGGACATGATGGTCTAGCCAAGGGTAAAAGAGAGACGATCTCTCTTGGGCAACATGTCATGAAAAAAGGAGAGACTATCTTTTATGATTTGTTTCTTCTAGACCTCAATCCCTCCATGCATTCAGACTCAACTAAGATATGGAGAGCATACAAAACTCACCTACAGTTCACCACGAAGAAGAATCAGCCAAAAAAGATTTCCTATGAAGAAGTAATTGAAGATACAATTTGGCGGATCTTCAGTGAGCTCGATGAGGACATACGATCACTTATCGAGTCATTTCAGACGAACCAGGATGAACCAAGAAACAAATTCAACTTTTTAGATTCTCAAATCATCAGAGATGCGCGAAGAATTGGATTCAGTCCAAACCGATTTCATACGAAGGAGATATTCAAATTCAAAGTCGGGTGAACCGGAACTTTTTCGAATCGGATATGTGAGCGGTTATTGGAGGTTTCCCACTGAACCAGAAAGAATTAAGCTACGAATCAACTTGGCATGGAATCTTTGATCAACCTTGGTACTCATCAAATTGGATTCATGCCAATATCTTTTCTGGTTTGAAAGTTATTAAGTTTCTAAACCGGAGGATCCTACACTTGCCTTATTTGGAGCCTTACGAGTTTGAGAGATTGCAAACATATCTTTGGCGACCAGGACACAATATCAACCATATAGAAGCTTCAAAAGACGTCCTTAGCTGCACCAGCATCCAGAGAATCAGACGGATTCTACCTTGGCCATTCATACTTCAACACTTGAGCATTCACATTTGGAGCAATTACTTACCAACGGCTCTATTATGATTCAGTCCATATCCAGAGAATTAATAGAAGATTAACAAGCCATGGAATCATCCAAAAGCTGTCAAGATATATGAACTCACGAGTTTCCCTCTTATCTTAAGCATTTAACGCCTAACGGCTAGTTTTCTTTAATTTTGTCAATTCTGGTTCTTTCCTTAGCTTTTAGAACGTTTGATATCCCTTGTATTTACACTATTTAGGACTGCATTTAGTATATGTTTTGGTTCTCTTTTGTATGTTTTCCCTTAGTTTTTGTCCCATTTTCTTCTCCTTTTAGACTTAGGTTGCATTTAGGATATAGTTTGCATTTTTCTTGCATTTTGGATGTTTTTAGGTGCTTTTGGAGCTAAAAGGAGCATAGAGGAGCTTTGGAGATGATTCAGGATGCTAGCTGGATCAAAGGGAGCAAAAAAGATTAAAGCAGACAATCTCTGCAAAAGGTTTGCGGTCAGAGCACGGAGAACATCGATCAAGGGGGTGACCGAGATCAGATTTTCGGTCAGAAGCATCAATCATCAGGTGACCGATACGAGCACATCGATCAACAGTATCGATCAGAAGTGATCGACACAGATGCCCTGGATGAATTTCGGTCACCACATCGATCACTGCCCAGACCGATGGGATTTACATCGATCACTAGCATCGATCACTTATGACCGATGTAAACCCAGTCCGAACCTGTTTTATTTACACTTTTGCCATTACTCTAGGGCTTCCTTCTTTAAGCTATAAATAGCATTTTTCTAGATTTTCGACAAATCTTGTCAAATTACTGTTCTTAAGCATTTTTTATAAGTTTGTAAGACAAATCCTTTGCTTTATTTAATATATTTGAGTATTTGCCTTTAATCCTTCTTTATTCTCTCTTCTAATCATGATTAACATCCTTTTCTTTTGTGATTTAGTGTTAAACATGAGTATTAGTGAGTAGTTTGCTTAGAGTTTCTAGATGTGGTAGATTAGGGGAATTTAAGACTTGATTAAAGCTTGTTTAGTGCTTCAGTTTATAGGTTCCTCTCTATTAATCTGTTATTAATGCTAGATTTGTCTTGATCACACTTATCTAGGTTGTTAGCTTTCTCTCATGCCCACCAAGTGTTTGATGAAATGCTGATCTTGTTTAATAGAGGATTTGCTGGCCTTGGCTCAAGAGATTGACTGTTTGAGGAGCATCTTGACTGAAATAGAGTTGTTTATTAATGCTTGCTTGATGTTTTAACACTAATGAGAGTTAGTTCTTGTTAAGATGTTTAGCAAATGGCTATTTTACAAGAGATTGGATCTAGCTTGCTTGATTGTGAACTCTATGTCTAGGAATCACTATTGCTTGCTTGTTTGCTTGATCAATGTAGTTTGAAACAGCCTTAGTTAGTCTATAAATTCCCCAAAGCCAATAACAACATCTAGGGACTTGCTTTCTCTTATTTGAATCTCGGATTTGCTCTGTTTTACTCTGTTTTGCTTGCTTAGTTTTGTTTAATTTGCCTTTATCTTTACTTTCTTTGCTGCTTGATCATATTAGGATATTAGGTTGGTTGCTTAGGCAACAAAAACACTTTTCTGCTTTCTTGACTTAGAGATTTTTACTCTCAACTCTTCTGTTTTCAACTATAACCCATTTGGATTGATAAAAACCCTATGCTATACTACAATTGTCTAATACAAACTTGGGTGATTGAATAAAGACCTCAAATCTCATGTATCAATTTGGCGCCGTTGCCATTTGGGTTTTGTGTTTGAATGATTAGAGTTTGTAGAATCTTTAAGATCAAGTTTTTAGTTTTCTTTGGTTACTAATCTCCTTTGACTCTCCTTGCTGTCTTTCAGGTATATGAACTTGAGATCCAGAGGTTCAAGCAATCTTGTGGACTTCATTGACAACATCAATCTGCTGGATAGAGGACAGAGAGCAAGGAGACAGCAAGAAAGGCATCAACACTTGGAAAGACTTGGAATGAACAACCAGGAACAAGTCATGGATGATATCAGATTTCAGGGTCCCCAAAGAGCTGCTGGCGCTCAGGGTATACAAGGACATCAAGGTGTTCAGGGCTTACAGGTTGAGCAAGGACCAAGAGGCGCTGCACAAGCTCCAAGAGTAGCTAGACCCATTGGCACTGGTGATGCACCAAATGCCTACAACAACAGGACAGGCATAATTCCACCAGCAGTTCAAAACAATAACTTTGAAATCAAATCTGGATTGATTATCTGGATAACTTTGATAGGCTATGCTCACTAACAAAGATCAATGGCGTCAGTGAAGATGGCTTCAAGCTCAGGTTGTTTCATTTTTCTCTTGGAGACAAAGCACACCAACGGGAGAAGAACCTGCCCCAAGGAAGTATCACCAGCTGGGATGAGTGCAAGAAAGCCCTTTTAGCAAAGTTCTTCTCTATTTCAAGAACTGCTAGAATAAGGAATGAGATTTCAGAGTTTGCACAGAGGAACAATGAAAGCTTTGGTGAAGCTTGGGAGAGATTCAAAGGCTACACACAGCAATGCCCTCATCATGGCTTCTCACAAGCCTCTTTGCTCTCCACTCTCTACAGAGGAGCCTTACCTGAGATAAGAATGCTTTTGGACACTGCATCAAATGGGAACTTCCTGTCAAAAGATGTGGATGAAGGCTTTGAGCTGGTACAGAATTTGGCTCAGTCTGATGGGAACTACAATGAGGAATTTGACAGAGCTCCAAGAAGTGTAAAAGATGAGTTAGAGTCTAGCAGGAAAGAATTCAAGTCTCTACATGAGAAGCTGGACTTGTTGCTAAGGAAATGAAAGAGGTTCACTTTGTGGGAGACATGGTTCAGCTTGATGATCAGGAACAATGCCAAGTTGAGGAGATAAACTACTTGGGAAATCAGGGTGGTTACAACAACTATGGGAACTACAAACTCAATCCCAACTTGTCTTACAGGAGCAACAATGTTGCCAACCCACAAGATCAGGTCTACCCTCAACAGCAACAGCAAGCTGCTCCAAGACCTTTTGTTCCCTACAACAATCAAGGTTTTCAGCAAAGGAACAACAACTACCAATCTAGAGCGCCCTACAACCCTCCAGGATTCAATGCTCAGGCTCAAGGACAAGATTCCTCCAGCTCTCAAGACACTGAACTCAAGACCCTCATGCAACAGATGATCAACACTCAAGTCACAACAACCTTGGGAATGAACAAGAAGTTTGCAGAGGTCCACAACAAAATTGATTCAGTACATGTAGAGCTCACCAACAAGTTTGAAGGGTTGGCTGCAAGAGTCAAAACACTGGAGAACAACAAAGGCATAGCTGGTCCCAAGCCTCAAGGACAATTTCCTGGAAAACCAGAAGCTAACCCAAAGGAGTTCTACAATGACAAAGTCATAGAAGAAGAGAGATTCTCAGCTGACGAGGAAGCTGTCATTGAAGAGTTCCTCTACTTGTTCACTGAGGACACTGAACCTCAAAGTGGGGGGGAAGAGTTCTTAGAAGTTGAAACTGACCAAGGAGCTGTAAAAGAAGAACCCTTTGGAGATGGGGAAAATTCAGATGAAGAAGAGTGGTGGGCGCCACATGAAGTTGTTGATAACACAAGGGACTACTTGATGGAAGTTGCTGGTGATAAAGAAAAGGCTCAAGCCGCTGCCCTTCCTGTTTACCAACCAACCATCCCTTTTGCAAGAAGATTTAAGGAACAGCTTGTGCAGAATTGAAACCCTCTATGCTTCTCAGATGGAATTGAGGGGTTTAGATGGTCAAGAAGAGCTTGAGAAGCTAAGGGTAAAAGCTGGAATATCAGAGGTTAAGGAGCTTACTATCAAGAAACTTGGAGATCCAGGATGTTTCACTCTCTTATATGAGCTTAAGGGGCAGACTTTCAAAAGCTGTCTTTGTGATCTTGGAGCAAGTATCAACCTTATCCCATCCTCTACTGCTAAAGCTCTTGTCTACACTCAACTTCAAGAAGTAATGTGTCCCTTACTATAACTGATGGGACAGTGAAGAGACCACTTGGGAGTCTCAAGGATGTACCAATGATGATTGAAGGAGTAACCATCCCCACTGATTTCTTGGTGCTTGATGTGGAAGGCCATATAAAGAATGCTATCATCCTAGGAAGACCTTTCTTAGCCTCAGCTGGAGCAGTGTTTGATGCCAAGGAATGCACAATTGAGCTGAGACTGACCAGGAAGAAAGTTTTAAGGTTTGACTCCAAGGGGAATAAGCTGGAGAATAGCAAGCTTTCTCAATGGACATAAAGAAGCTGAAGCAGCTTGGGAAACATTGGCCAGAGTTTGAAGGCTACCAAGGGGAGAGTTTTGATGGCTGCTGTTTGCCAAAGTTGTTTGAAGACACCACTGAAAAGGAGGTCCTTGAAGTGGGTAGTTACAAGAATCTGAATGATATTAAGTTGGTTACTAACAAAGGAGAGGTGGTTTTGCAACCAAGTGTCTCTAAGAGGGGAGAGTTTAGCTTCAAGCGTCGGCAAGAGGGGAAGACTATGTCTTTTGCCAAGATCAGGATTAATGGAGCCTCTGCCAGAGTCAAAAGGAGCACGCCACCACCAAGGAGTTCCAAGACTCCTTCCCCTCACCTCAACTAAAAGAGGTATGAAAAGTCAAGCTTAGTGACTTTAAACAAGCACATTTGGGAGGTAGTCCCATGGTATCCTTTTGTATATATTATGCTTTCTAGTTTCTCTTTTATGCTTTGTTATAGTGTATAGAAGCAGGATTTCGAATTGGGGGTTGAGAAAGTCTGTAAGGGACAAAGAACAGGTGTTTACTGGCTGACATCGATCAAGTGTATCGGTCATGACAAGACCGATACACACATTTCAGTCATAAATATCGATCATATTTGATCGATGTCAGTGGAAGCCAGTTTATCGATATGGAAGGAAGTTTGAAAGGGAGATACATTTCGGTCATTCACATCGATCAAGCTTGATCGATATAAACCCGCCGGACTAATTTCGGTCAAGTGTATCGATCAGTTGGTGATCGATGTGACTCTCAGAAACATATCGATCACCAACATCGATCATACACTGATCGATATAAACCCAGCGGATTAATTTCGGTTAAGAACATCGATCATGTGATGACCGATGTGATCCCCAGGAAGAACATCGATCACTAGCATTGATCACTTATGACCGATACTGACATTTCGGTTAGTTACAACAGTCATTTGTGATCGATGTTCCACCCGAGGTAAGTACTTCATCTTTCAAAAAAAATTTCCTCCTTTGGTTTGGAGCCAAAGAAGTTTAAATTTACACATTGGATTCTTCCTGACCTCTTTCATAGCTTCTGAGCACTTTTGTTCTTGTCCCCTACTCTTTTGATTCCTTTGGTTCCCTCACCAACCATTGATTCCTTTGGTTCCCATTTTTTCTCTCTATTTAAACCAATAATCTCCTTCACTTCTCTTCACACTTCAATTCACTACTTCTCTCCCCTAAAGCTCAAAATTCTTAGTTCTCTCTCTCTTATTTGCTTTCTCTAAGTGCTTAGAAGCTCCACAAAGGTTTGCTTCCTAAACTATTCTTTATTTGCTCTTAATTTATGCATGTGTTCAAAATCGCTGAGTATATGTCTTTAAGAGCAAGTTTTGATTAGTTTTAAGTGTTGTGTTTTGGTTTTGCAATGTGGGTTTGTTTAAGATAAGCAAGTTAGATGTTTAAACTTTGTTTACTGTTCATCTATCTTATTACTTGCTTATTTATCATCTCTTTTACCTAAAAACCATTTTGCTAGATTCTCATGCATAACTGTTTATCCTTTGTGCAATCTAGCTTATCTAAACTGCTAGCCTTTGATTTCTTCTTGCCTTGTAGAAGTTTAATCTTGTTATTAAGACCTGTTAGACTTTTCTAAGCCTAGAGAGTTTTCTAAAAGCTTTCAGTTATTAGGTTCTTCAGCTTTTGTTCTTTCACTTACCTTGTTTTCAAGTTTTGCTTTTGAAGGTACCATGGGGAGAACAAACATAGCTGCTGGGAAAAAGGGAAAGGCACCACAGGAAGGAGGAACCTCTTCACCAAGAGCTAAGAAAGATATGGGAAAGGGCGCTGCTGCTGAGACTTCATCCAAGGCCGCTGGAAAGAGGCTAGTTGGAGACAAGAGCGCCAAGCAGAGAGGCAAGGGAAAAGCTACTGAGGAGGACACACCATCCAGGAAATACAGTGCTAGGGAACTCATGGAGGCATTCTGTGGTAACCCAACCCGGTAAACCGTACCGCAGCTGTGTCCCACTACATCCTCTAAGTCCGATTTCTATACTTAGCCAAATTTTAAATTTTTCTTTTAACTTATCAATACACAGCGGATTTTAATCAACTTATTTCATTCCATTAACTTTCATAAAAGCACTTAAACAAGATTCAGGGTTCAACATAAATAAAAGCACAAGGTTCACTAACGATTACTACTGATCATCTAGCAACCTAACGATCAAACACCAAAGCCATAAGACCCTAAACACAAGTCTTAAATCATAAAACACTCTATCCCCGATCCATCCATATCCATCACTGCCGCCTGGTCTCGCCCCCTTACTGCTTAGTACCTGCACACTCAAGAAGAGAGGCATAAGTATTTCATAAATACTTAGTGAGTACGTGATAAACACTTTGTGGGCAAGGGTGAAAATGCAATGAGGTTATCAAACTCAAATGCAAGACATGTTGTAGTACAGCAAGCAAGAGAGAGTCAATCCATGCCTAGGATGATAGAGAATGCAAAGAGAATACAAGGACTAATACAAATCCAAGCGAAATGAGATGATTTATGAGAAAATCTCTAAAAACTATATGCAGCAACTTAAATAGAATGCAACCTATTTTAAAAATACTAGAAATGAAGAAACTACCACGAGGAACAAACAAAATAATTAAAGGACAAAGCTTCGAATTACTAAAATTCGACTAGTGGATCGACCATGAGATCGACCACTAGATCGAGCAATAACAATCAATCTCGTCTAAAAATGTAAGAACAGTAAAACTAATGACCAGGATGCTATCAAAGATCAAGTGAATGACGAGATAAGAAGTAAAGATGCTAAAAGAAAGGGCCTAGGGTTGAGATTCATGGTCAGGGGTTTCAAAGGTTTGACCTTGGGTTGAAAACTTTAAATCGACTCACTTTGTGAGGATCTCTAAGCCTTGAAAACTAAGCAAGATCTATCCGTGGCTTTCGGTATAGATCACTCCTTCATCCTCTCCTCCAAACCCATGGCTTTTGGTGGAAAGAGAGGTCGAAGGGCATGGAAAGCAGATTTCAAATGAATGGCTTAACTAATCCCCCAAACTTAAATGGCTTTTGGGAAGGGGTAACTAGTCTCTAAGGTGTGATCTTTCGAGGCTCCTGAATCCTGTCAAGGTAAGGAACCTCTCGGATCATGAAGCTCTTGGCGTGAGAGTCTTCAAGCATTGAGATCTCAACACCTTAGAAGAGATAGCCGTTGAAAACGCTTAGAAAAACCCCAAGATCGAAACCTTTTAGACCCCTTAATCCTCTCAACCCCGAACCCAAATAAACTACTCACTACACATAAAGTAAATCAAGCAAAGCATGTAAAAGGAAACGATGAACTTGAAAAGAAAACTAGATTAAGACGGAAATGATTCGATTACAAAGCTTAAGAAAAACTCAAGTTCGACAATGGTGTTCTTCACGAAAAACAGAGAGAAAACATAAAAGAAAAAGATAAGGATTTAAAGTTGTGTGGGAAAAGGACGTCGCCGCCTTCCCAAAATGGCCAAAACAAGCTGATGGTCTCCCCTCGCTAGCGGCCAAAAGTGGTTGAAAGGACAGAGATCGACTCCAGGATCGAGCGGTTCTCTCGATCATATCCGGACATCGTGTCTTCGGCTCGATCTGGGTCTCGATCATCATCGGCGAATCGAGTGTTGCATCCGATCTCGGTATTGATCTTCGGCTGGATCGAGTGGTGTACTCGATCTGGCTCTCGCTCTGCATGGTGTCATTCACGTCCGTACCATTTGATCGAATGCTTCACTCGATCTTTGTCTCGATCATTCTCCTTGGATCGCCTGGTTGGCTCGATCTTCTGGTCGATCACCTCCTATATCGACCGGCCATGCTCGATCTGCTCCTCGATCTCTGATCCTTAGCATATATCCGAGCTCCCACGTACTGCTACATCAGCCTTAACATGTCCACGAACCTCCACGACTCCAAAGCAGCCAGAAACAATCTGAATGTGATGCAAAATGCAAGGAACATGCGTATGCTGGTGCAAGAATGCTCTAGGACTCTAAGTGATGCAATCTAACCTAAAATGTGATACAAATGCATGAAAAGCTAACTAATGAGTATGCAAAATGTATGCAATATGCAGTAACATCAACTCCTCCAAACTTACTTCTTGCTTGCCCTCAAGCAACAGAAAATAAGTAAGGAAGAGAGGTTTTCAGGAAAAACGAATGGGGGTTTAAACTTCTTGCAAAGGTGCCTTTCAAATGAATCAATCTCAATGTCCTAGTTAACAGTTCTAAAATGCTATGCTTACACTCATACTCTAAAGAACTTAGCCATACTCATCACACAAAGAAATTCAAATCATGACTCTCCTATTCCTAACAATCAAAGAAACTCATCCTTTAACATTCATTAATCATTAGAACCATGAATCAAACTTATGCACTTTAAAGCAAAACACATTTGGCTAAAGGTGAAGGTTATAAGCATTGAATGATCTCATTTGAAAAGGGTTTATAATTAGAACAAGGGTTTCTCTCAAAAATGGTTGAACTTGTGCATAATGCTAAAAGTAAAGATAATTTATGCATACATGATTAGATTCTCATCTACCCATGTAAACTAACAAATGATCCTATACCCCTCTCATTTATCAACTTTTATCCTCACTCACCACTTAGAGTCTACCCTTTTTCTGCTCAAAACTTAGCAATCCCCAATTCGAAACAAAAACATTTTTAAACTTTTTAGACTAGTGAAAAGGTTTTGAAAATAACTTTGCTCTTTAGATATTTCTTATTGGTAGCTCTCTTATTATTTTTTTTTCTTTTTATTTTTATTTGGCACTTAGGCTCTTTTATTTCTTTTTTTTTTTTTTATGGGAGAGCTACCTCCTGAAATTTATTAGAGCATACTTAGTTTTTAAAACACAACCTTTCACTTAAAACCTATTTCTTTCTTTAAAACACCAAGTTCTTTGAAACCGAGAACAAATAGAAAAGGAAACAACCCCAATGATCCCCCAAAATTATCCTAAGCCTATACCTAGCTTCAAAATGCAAAGCTAGCAATCATATGAAAACCAAATCATGTCGCCTAAACCTAACACTTTATGCCAAGTTCAAACCGAAAGGAAGGCCTCACAAAGATGTCACACAAGAACATTTGGCTTCAAAAAAGGGTAAGGTTCAAGGAGGGAGTTCTACTTAGGCTCTCAAAGAGTGGTAAAAAGGAAGAAGAGAGTCTAAATATTTTAAAACCATGTGTTCATTTTCAAATGCATAAGGATGATAATTAGGATTTCAAATTAAGGTTCTCACTTATTAGGACAAGTTTCAAATCATGAGAGTTCAATTCAAGCCATGAAAATCCTAACAAGTGATCCAAGCATGGTAAGAACTTACTTTCAAAGCATAGACAAAGCATTAGAGAACTACTAACTAGGGCATTGAAACAATTCATAAGTAAAAACACCTTTTTAAGAAACTCTAACCCCTTATGCAAAATGCAAACAACCTAGATGCTATGAGAAACTCTAGACTCAATCCTAACATGATGAATGCAACTACATGAATCTTTGGAAAATTTTTTAAAACTTTTACCAATTTTTCATGAACTAAAGACTCAAGGATGCTAAAGGAAAATAAGATCACAGAACACAAGTCAAATCACACATGTACTCCCCCAAACTTGCTTGACACCGTCCCGGTGGCAAACTCATTCGAAGGAGTAGCAAAACACAAAGCAAAAAGAAGCAAATATGAGCGGTTATGTACAATGGGAGAAGGTTATTACCTCTGGTCTAGTCTCAGCTGGAACTTGAGGATGTTCCAGAGGAGCTAGAGACTATGGTCTTGCCTTTGTCGGCTGGTTCTTGGAGAGAGTGGCGCGCCGGCTGAATGGTGCTTCCTTGGGTCTCGCGGATGACAACTCCACCGGTTGAGAGCCTTCTCTTCTCGGGTTGTTGCACCTCTTGACTTGCAGCTTTCTTAGGTGAGCCTCCCTGAAGTGCCTTGACTTTCTTTCCAAGCTTCTTTAGCATCTTGCCTTGCCACTTGTTAATTTTCCTTTGCATCTCCACAACAGATGCTAGGAACTTCTCGGATTTTGTCCTTGGCTCAAAGTCTAACTTGGGAAGTGTGTAGGCCTCGGGCATCTCATCTTCCATGGCTGGAGACTCGGACCTTTGACGAGGGGCAATCGCTGAAGCAGGTGGTCCTCCTAGAAGGGCAAAGCATTCTTCCTCCGTGGGCAAGAACTCGATGTTACCAACACCAAGCAGCTCGGTTTCATCTTTGTTGGGCAGGATGCACACTCTCTTCTTGTCTTCATCGTCTATGAAGAGGTAGGCGTAGAACCCATCTGCTGGCGTGCGTCCCAAGCTGTCAGTATTCCTCATGTATGCCTCGTCCATGAAAGCTCTGGCTGGTACATGGGCGAAGTCGTGAATGGGCACACCAGCTTGCAAGAACAGAGGAGTGAGGAAACCGCCAATGTAAGAGGAAGTTGCCTTGCACTGCAAGGCATAAGCCTTGTATTTCACCAAGGAAGCCGCAAGCACACATCCGTAGTTCACTTCATCGCCGAGTTCATCCTCCATAGGCTCGTCATTTGCATCCGGATCACACACCAAGTGCTTCACACCTTGGAACAGGAAGCACAGCTCTGTCTTTGTGACCGTAGGAGCAACAGATCTTCCACTAAACGTGTTGGCGATCAGCTTCAGAGTGTACCTCAGCACCGGGATTCTTACTCGCTTGATCTTGGCGGTGTTGGCTTTGTAGTCTTCATTGCTGATCAGGTCCCAAAAGCCGTCGGCTTTCTTGAAGGCGGGGAACTCGACCTTGTAGGCATCCGCGTTGAGACCATAAGCTTGGCATAGCTCAGGGATGGAGAGTGTATAGGCTTGACGGCCAACCTTGAAGTAGAGGCGACCTTGAGAAGGGACGGGTGTGCTAGGATTCTCGTAACGGAACCTCAACGTGGCAAGGAAGTCTATTGTCACTTCTGGAATGGTTGGGCAATCCATCCGTGACAGACATCTTAAGCCAATGTTCTTGAGGAGTTGGTCGAAATCCCCAAGAATCCCTAGCTTGGACAACAGCTCTCGATCAGCAAACTTGGTAGGCTCAAACCGAAGCCTTTCCAGCCGTTTCTTGTCCCTTTTCTCATCATTAGTCCATCTGACCCTCTCTTGAACTGCCACCTCTTGTCCTTCTCCTTCTTGTGCTGTCTCTTCTCTTGTTCTCTTGGGGGCCATGGTTCCCGAAACAAGTTTCTAAGGAAGTTTGATAAGCAAAACGGCGGTTTGATGAGAATGAGAGAAGAGAAGGAGAGAACTTATAAACACTACCCTAGAATTTTGGGGAATTAATAAAAATTATAGCTAAATAAAGGAGAATCATATCTTTAGATACTGAAAAATCTAGAATTATTCCTTTTACTTAGCTGGTTTTTAAAAATCAAAACCGACCCTATATTCTAGAACAATATCTTGCAAATTTAAAGGAAATTTTCCTAAAAATAAATCATTAAATTTTGAAAATACCTTTGCAAGAAATGTAAAAGATCTTTGCTAGCTTCTGAAAACCGAAACTCTCACTCTCTTCGTTTAGAAATTTCGAGAAAAACAGGAATGAGAGGGTGAGAGGTTGTTGAAATATTTAAAGACTAGCAAATAGCAAAACAATGGGTAGTAAAAGTGGTTTTTCTGACAAAGTCTTGGTCAAGGCACATCTTTCATGGTCAAAGATGCTTGTCTTGACCAAGTTTTGAATTTAAAAGTTGGAGGGAAAAGAGTAAAGGAGGGAAAGAAAATGTTACCTCGACATGAGATCGAGTCCATTTGGTCGATCTAGGACTCGATCTCATGCCTATAATGGCTTAGATCGAGAGGGTTACTCGATTTGAGACTCAATTCATGATGAATCGAGTCTTGGATCGATTGGCTCTCTCGATCATTGAGATGTTGGCTCCACGGCTAAGTCCTCATGATCGAGCTATGTCCTCGATTTAGGGGTCGATTTGGCACAGATCGAGTGATGGATCGAGTCGAGTGATCGATCCATTTTCAACAGATTTTCCCGAGAGAAATTAGATCGGTCGATCCGTTTTGGATCGATCGATCCTTTTTCGTCAAGGTCGATCTTGTCACTCGTTCTCGTCTAGATCGACTAGCTCCTCACGATTCACTGACTCGATCTAGCAAAGATCGAGCCAGGATCAGTCGATCTAACACTCGATCTCTAGCCTTATCTTAACCCCTATCGCCTCTTTTAGACTTCAAGACCAAGGTTTAGACTCCTCATACCTGTTCCTACACACTTGCAGAATAAAAACATAAAACTGAAAGGGAAATGAAGCAGAAATATGTACAAGATAAACATGGGAATGCCTACCAAGTGCGCTTTCTTTAACGTCTTTAGCTAGACCTTACTTGGTTTAAGCGGATGGTGGGTCTTGGAGAAGCACAGAGGTACTCTCCTTGTCATAGTCGTCTGCCCAGTAAGGCTTGACTCTGTGTCCATTGACGGTAAATGCACTGCCACTTTTTCCCATCAGAGTAACAGCTCCATAAGGCAACACTTCTTGAATCACGAACGGTCCGCTCCACCTTGACTTCAGCTTGCCCGGGAAGAGTTCGAGCCTCGAGTTGTACAGCAACACTAAACCTCCTCCTTTAAGCTCCTTGGCAACCAACTTCTTGTCATGAGTCTCCTTAGTCTGCTCCTTGTATATCCGAGAGCTCTCGTAAGCGTTCAGTCTTAACTCATCCAGTTCGTGTAGCTGAATAAGGCGCCTCTCCTGAGCAGTCTTGAGGTCAAAGTTCAGCCTCTTCACAGCCCACAACGCACGGTGTTCCAGCTCAATCGGGAGATGACAGCCCTTGCCATAGAGTAGAGTGAAAGGAGTTGTACCAATCGGCGTTTTGAAGGCGGTACGGTAGGCCCAAAGAGCGTCGTCCAGCTTCACTGCCCAGTCTTTCCTTGTTGCTCCGACAATCTTCTCTAGTATAGCGGTTGGAGACTTCCACTTGACCGCTTGTTTGAGGATGATACGGTGTAGCCACCTTATGCTTAACTCCATACTTTCTCAAGAGATTCTCAAAGACCTTGTTTATGAAGTGGCTTCCCCCATCGCTTATAATCACCTTAGGTACTCCAAACCTCGGGAAGATGATACTCTTGAACAGCTTGATTACCACCTTAGAGTCATTTGTAGGGGAAGCAACTGCCTCAACCCATTTAGAGACATAATCCACTGCTACTAAGATGTATTTGTTGCCATATGAAGAAGGAAATGGCCCCATGAAGTCTATGCCCCACGCGTCGAACACGTCAACCTCGAAGATAGGAACTTGAGGCATTTCATTCCTCTTAGTGATATTCCCTGCTCGTTAACATGCCTCACAGCTCTTCACAAACTCGTGTGCATCTTTAAAAATGGACGGCCACCAGAAACCGGCTTGCAACACTTTCGTGGCAGTCTTGAATGAGGCGAAGTGTCCTCCGTAGGAAGAGCCATGGCAATGATAGAGGATGTCCCTAGCTTCTTCCTTTGTAACACATCTCCGGTACAAACTGTCTACTCCTCTCTTGTATAAGTAGGGCTCGTCCCAAAAGTAATCACTAGCCTCTCTCATAAACCGCTTCTTGTGATAGCTGTTGAGATGTGTTGGCTCCTAACCACTCGCTAGATAGTTCACTACATCAGCATACCACAGTAGATCCTCTTCTTTGAAACTCAACACCTCCTCAAACCTCCCTTCTAGCTTTCCACAAACAGCCGTGGTAATCGCCATGAGCTGCTCTTCTGGAAGAGAATCACCTAAGGGGAGAGACTCGTTGATCCTTAGTCGTGAGAGATGGTCAGCGACTCCGTTTTCTATTCCCTTCTTGTCTTTAATCTCCATGTCAAACTCCTGGAGTAAGAGAATCCATCTTAAGAGCCGAGGCTTAGTGTCTTTCTTCGAGTAGATGTATCGCAAGGCAGCGCGATCCGTGTATACAATAGCCTTGGAACCAACGAGATATGATCTGAACTTCTCGAAGGCGAACACTACTGCAAGTAACTCCTTCTCTGTAGTGGTGTACCTTGTTTGCGTGTCATCCAAGGTTCTTGAAGCATAGTAGATCACGTGCAGCTTCTTATCTTTCTTCTGACCAAGAACGGCTCCTATGGCGTAGTCACTAGCATCACACATGATCTCAAAGGGAAGAGACCAGTCTGGTGCTTGGACTATAGGAGCTGATGTAAGGGCTTCCTTGATGGTCACGAAAGCTCTCAAACACTCCTCATCAAACACAAACTCAGCTTCCTTGCACAACAACCGTGTAAGAGGGCGTGCAATCTTGGAGAAATCCTTGATGAAGCGCCTATAGAAATCCCTGGCAACGGCACCATTTGATAAACACTTTGTGGGCAAGGGTGAAAATGCAATGAGGTTATCAAACTCAAATGCAAGACATGTTGTAGTACAGCAAGCAAGAGAGAGTCAATCCATGCCAGGATGATAGAGAATACAAAGAGAATACAAGGACTAATGCAAATCCAAGCGAAATGAGATGATTTATGAGAAAATCTCTAAATTAGATGCAGCAACTTAAATAGAATGCAACCTATTTTAAAAATACTAGAAATGAAGAAACTACCACGAGGAACAAACAGAATAATTGAAAGACAAAGCTTCGAATTACTAAAGTTTGACTAGTGGATCGACCATGAGATCGACCACTAGATCGAGCAATAACAATCGATCTCGTCTAAAAATGCAAGAACAGTAAAACTAATGACCAGGATGCTATCAAAGATCAAGCGAATGACGAGATAAGAAGTAAAGATGCTAAAAGAAAGGGCCTAGGGTTGAGATTCATGGTCAGGGGTTTCAAAGGTTCGACCTTGGGTTGAAAACTTTAAACCGACTCACTTTGTGTGGATCTCTAAGCCTTGAAAACTAAGCAAGATCTATCCGTGGCTTTCGGTATAGATCACTCCTTCATCCTCTCCTCCAAACCCATGGCTTTTGGTGGAAAGAGAGGTCGAAGGGCATGGAAAGCAGATTTCAAATGAATGGCTTAACTAATCCCCCAAACTTCCATGACTTTTGGGAAGGGGTAACTAGTCTCTCAGGTGTGATCTTCCGAGGCTCCTGAATCCTGTCAAGGTAAGGAACCTCTCGGATCATGAAACTCTTGGCGTGAGAGTCTTTAAGCATTGAGATCTCAACACCTTAGAAGAGATAGCAGTTGAAAACGCTTAGAAAAACCCCAAGATCGAAACCCTTTAGACCCCTTAATCCTCTCAACCCCGAACCCAAATAAACTACTCACTACACATAAAGTAAATCAAGCAAAGCATGTAAAAGGAAACGATGAACATGAAAAGAAAACTAGATTAAGACGGAAATGATTCGATTACAAAGCTTAAGAAAAACTCAAGTTCGAAAATGGAGTTCTTCACGAAAAACAGAGAGAAAACATAAAAGAAAAAGATAAGGATTGAAAGTTGTGTGGGAAAAGGACGTCGCCGCCTTCCCAAAATGGCCAAAACAAGCTGATGGTCCCCCCTTGCTAGCGGCCAAAAGTGGTTGAAAGGACAGAGATCGACTCCAGGATCGAGCGGTTCTCTCGATCATATCCAGACATCGTGTCTTCGGCTCGATCTGGATCTCGATCATCATCGGCGAATCGAGTGTTGCATCCGATCTCGGTATCGATCTTCAGCTGGATCGACTGGTGTACTCGATCTGGCTCTCGCTCTGCATGGCGTCATTCACGTCCGTACCGTTTGATCGACTGCTTCACTCGATCTTTGTCTCGATCATTCTCCTTGGATCGCCTGGTTGGCTCGATCTTCTGGTCGATCACCTCCTAGATCGACCGGCCATGCTCGATCTGCTCCTCGATCTCTGATCCTTAGCATATATCTGAGCTCCCACGAACTGCTACATCAGCCTCAACATATCCACGAACCTCCACGACTCCAAAGCAGCCAGAAACAACCTGAATATGATGCAAAATGCAAGGAACATGCGTATGCTGGTGCAAGAATGCTCTAGGATTCTAAGTGATGCAATCTAACCTAAAATGTGATACAAATGCATGAATAGCTAACTAATGAGTATGCAAAATGTATGCAATATGCAGTAACATCAGTACGGTCATCCCGTAACACCTGGTCAGTACCAAACACGCAATCATACTTTCAGATTCAACATTCCACACAGTCAATTAGCAATAGACATAACACTTTAACAAACGGCCATGATCATCTAACTTAACCAACCAAGTTGAATCCCTTTTTAAGACTCATGTCTACTTCAGCAAGAATCCCACATCTCATAAGCTAGTACATGATCCGGATTACCCTGAGGTTAGCTAGATATCATCTATGCCACGGTAAACACCTTATTATATCATAACATGAAATCGCTTATCAGTTCTAAACACACAACATGAAAATCACACAATCAAACATGCAAACATTCAACCCTAGCAATCCTATGGTTCTAGACACCAACCACAGTCACGCACTCACCGATGAAATCCGCACCAAATCGAAGATATCCGATCACCCTAGGAATCTCACGGCTGTCTGTACGATCCGATCCCTTTCCTTTTGGGTATCTCTCGATCCGTTCACCTTTCTCCGAGCCAAACTCTGTTTATCCTCGGAAACCCCACAAAACAAGGCTATTAGCTCGAGGTTATCCGATGAAAACTCAACACTTAGAAAAATATCCAATCGCTTACCAGTTTATCTCGGCGATGGTCGGATCTGCTCGGCGATAACCTGATCTCTCTCGGATGTCCTCGGGATAAACTGTTTTTCTTAGGTTATTTTCTCGACTAAACTCTCTCTTTGCTTTATTTAGCTCAAATAAACGCAACACCCTCGAGTTAAGTCTCAAAATCCCTTATATACTCGCAAAACCCTAGGTAACTCGGACTTATCCGACGTTTTCCTGGTTCCAGTAGGTTTTATCCCGGTCCGATTCGATTCTCTCGGCTATTCCCTGTACCGGCTTGACCATTCACACGATAAACCACAAAATAGCCGACCTAACACTTGGCCCACGGCCCAAATCCTTTCCCACTCGGATAAACCGCCCTTATCCGAGGTGTTTTCCATTTTTCACCTGGATATTCTTTTTTCTCTCGGACAACTCGTCCCACCTCGGCTAATCCTCTATTTCTCTCGGAGGTTTTCTTTTTTCCCTCGGAGACAGTCTACTGACACTCGGACTAACCTTCCAGACTCTCGGATAAATCCCACTGCACTGAGATAAATCCCAATTTCCATGGACTAGACCCTCTTTCCCTCGGATACGGTCCATCCGGCTCGGCTATCCAGCCCACCATCCGACTATTTCCTCGGTGAACACCCGACCATAGTCCAAACCTCCATTTCCCAGCCAATATCCAACCCTTGGCTCGATCATTCCTTGGACAATGCCCTGTCCAGTCCGATCATCCCGAATTCTCTCGGATACGGATGCTACAACTCTCCCCCACCCGTTCTGGATTCGTCCTCGAATCCGACTCATCCGTTTGCAACTTGTCAAACCATTTGGGATACTCAGCTTTCATCCTAGCCTCATTTTCCCAAGTAACCTGTTCATGCCCGTCGCAGTTCCATACGACCTGAACCATTCTGACCAGCTTCCCACGCTTAGTCTCTTCCTTCCGATCTATCACCCGAACCGGCCTAGCCACTACTGCAAGGTCCTCTTGCAAGTCTGCTGGCGGCTCCTCTATAACCGTTTCCCATTCGGTAATGTGCTTCCTTAGTTGCGACACATGAAATACATTATGGAACGCTCCCATTTCTGATGGCAAGTCCAACTTGTAAGCCACTGCGCCAACTCTTTCCAGTATCCGGTACGGCCGAATGTACCTCGGATTCAACTTGGCACTCTTAGCTGCCATGTCCGTTCCCTTTTAAGTCAGTGCCTTAAGATAAACCATATAACCCACACTGAACTCCAAATCCCTGCGACGCTTGTCCGCATAACTTTTCTACCTGTCCATAGCCTCTTTCAGCTTAACCTTTAAGAATCTGATCTTTTCTGTAGTAGCCTCGACCACTGCTTGCCCTATTACGCTACGCTCACCCACTTGTGTCCAACACAATGGTGTCCTACACGGCCTGCCATACAACGCCTCATACGGAGACATCTCAATGCTCCTTTGGTAGCTATTGTTGTATGCAAATTCAGCCAACGGCAAGTAGTCTTCCCAACTACCACCCCAGTCCAGTACACACGCTCAACATGTCCTCCAGTGTCCTGATCGTCTGTTATGACTGTCCATCAGTCTGAGGATGATACGCTATACTCATATGCAACCGTGTTCCACACGCTTCCTGGAACTCCTTCCAGAACCTTGAAGTAAACTTCAGATCATGATCTGAGATGATACTTACTGGCACTCCATGCAACTTCACGATCTGATCAATATACATGTCTACCAACTTTGGTACTCCATCCGTCTTTTTCATTGCTAAGAAGTGAGCAGACTTGGTCAAACGATCCACAATGACCCATATCTCGTAATGCAACTTCTTAGTCTTAGGTAAACCCAGTACAATGTCCATGGTGATCATGTCCCATTTCCATTCCGGCATTGGCAACGTTTGCAACAAACCACCCGGAAACTGATGCTCTGCCTTAACCAATTGGCACGTCTCACATCCAGCTACCCACTTAGCCACATCACGTTTCATCCCTACCCAATGATAGTACCGTTTCAAATCCTGATACATCTTGGTCATTCTCGGATGAACAGAAAACCTTGACTGATGTGCCTCCTTCAGGATCTCATTCCTTAACTCCTTCACATCTGGAACACAGACCCGTCCATTCACAATAATGGTCCCATTGTTTGAAGTCTGATATTCCGTTTTATCATTCTGTGACACCTTGTTCAAATTCTCATCCTGCTCCTGAGCAATCTGAATCCTAGTCAACAAGTCAGCTCTATCCGCAGCTTCCAAACCCAACGGTTCAACCCCTTCCGTTATTGCATTCAGCTGCAATGTCCTTAGCATGTTCACAATGCTCCCAACATTCAGTTCTGATGATACGCTAGCCCTTCTCCTACTCAACGCATCCGCCACCAAGTTGGCCTTCGCTGGATGGTATGCAATCTCCAAGTCATAGTCCGCTACCAACTCCATCCATCTACGCTGTCTCAAGTTCAAATCCGGTTGAGTAAAGATGTACTTTAAACTCTTATGGTCCGTGTATATCTGCACCTTCTCTCCATACAAGTAAGATCTCCATATCTTAAGTGCAAATACCACAACCGCCATTTCTAAATCATGCGTAGGGTAGTTCCCATCATGCTTCCGTAGCTGCCGCGAAGCATAAGCTATCACCTTACCATTCTGCATCAGAACACACCCTAGTCCTTTCCTTGATGCATCCGTGTATACCACGTATGGCTCACCCGGTTCTGGTAACGCCAATACTGGTGCACTAGTGAGTAACTCCTTTAACTTTGAGAAGCACTCTTCACACTCGTCCGTCCAGACATACTCCACGTCCTTACCAGTCAGATTTGTCATTGGCTGAGCCATGCTTGCAAAACCTTTGACAAACCACTTGTAATATCCAGCTAGCCCCAGAAAACTCCTTATCTCTGTAGCGTTCTCTGGCCTAGGCCAATCCGCAATGGCCTGAATCTTCTCTGGATCCACGGACACTCCCTTATCCGAAACAATGTGACCCAAGAACCCTATATGTCGTTGCCAAAAGCTACACTTACTGAGCTTGGCATATAACTTCTGTTCTCGCAACTTCTCCAGAACAGTCCGCAAATGACTCTTATGTCCTGCCTCATCCTTAGAGTATACTAGAATATCATCTATGAAAATGATCACAAATTCATCTAGGTACTCCCTGAATACGCCATTCATCAACTTCATGAATGCAGCTGGCGCATTCGTCAAACCAAACGGCATGACCACAAACTCGTAATGACCATACCTTGTCCTAAAGGCAGTCTTACGCACGTCTGTCTCCTCTATGGGTATTTGATGGTACCCTGATGCCAAATCGATCTTAGAGAACCAAGTAGCTCCCCTGAGTTGGTCCAACAACTCGTCTATCCTGGGAAGTAGATACTTGTTCTTCACCGTCACACGGTTCAATCCGCGATAATCAATGCAAAGCCTGAAGCTTCCATCCTTCTTCTTCACGAACAACACTGGCGCTCCCCATGGTGAACTGCTTGGCCTAATGAACCCTTTGTCCAACAACTCCGTTAGCTGTTTCTTCAGTTCAGCCATCTCAGCTGGCGCCATCCGGAATGGTGCTTTGGACAATGGAGCTGTCTCCAGCTCAAGTTCAATCGTGAATGGATCTGAACGAGCTGGTGGCAGTCCAGCCAACGCCTGAAAGACATCCTCAAAATCTTGCACCACCGGTATACTGCCCAAGTCTACATCTGGTCCTCCTTCCGTGGTAGTAATCGTTGCTAGATACGCCTCACAACCCTTCTCTATCAGCCGTTCTGTTTGAATAGCTGAAACCACCAAACTTCCTGAGGTTGGTCTAACTCCCTGATAAACCAAGACCTCTCCGTCTCTCTCAAACCGCACCCTTCCACGGTGACAATCCAAGTGAGCTCTGTGCTTGCCTAACCAGTCCATTTCCAAAATGACATCATAGGACTTAACCCAACAGATCACTAGATCCGCTGGCATGTTCACCTCGCCAAACATCACTGGAACATTCTTGACCGTTCCTAATGAAAACATCACTTGGCCTCCAGCTGCTTGAACTAACCCAAAGTCCTCTCCGGGTTCCTTCTGGAACTGCCCCCTTCCGATCATGTCCGGATTAACAAAACAATGACTCGCTCCCGAGTCAAACAGAACATGGGTTTCAACCTCACCCATTTTCAAGGTCCCTACACATTCATTCCCTAGAATGCTAAGACTCTATACTAACACACAACACGCAAAAGCAATTCACAAAACTTTATGTACCACACGTACAAGTAATCGGATGAGAAGTGCTCATTTCCTCGGCTGCTGCTGCACTCGTTATGTACACCCTCGGCATACTGGCCTGTCTCTTGGCCTGTGATGCAAGCGCCTCCTCTGCTCTCTTCCCTTGAGCCACGGCTTGCTTGGTCACGGCTGTACTAGCCCCAGCTGACATCAAAACAGCTTCTGCCTGTCCTGACTCCAACAATGCCGCCTTCTCAACAAGCTCGGCAACTGTCCTGAAGTCACGGACTACACATCCGTTCCTAAGCTCAACTCGCAGTCCGCTCATAAACCTACGAATCAGCTTCTCCTCCGTGTCAAACTCATGAGACACATACTTCTTCAGCTGGTTAAACTGAGTCTCATACTGCCTCACTGTAAGTGTCCCCTGACTAAGGTACAAGAACGCCTTCTCTAACTCGTTGTAAGCTTCCTGTGGGAAGTACTTACTCCTGAAAATCGCTGAAAATGTCTCATATGAACAATTCGCATTCACCAGCCTTCCAATGATTCCTTTCCACCACGTGTGTGCATCACCCTCCAAGTAGTGCACGGCTATGTCCCTCTTGTAACCCTCTGGACATCAGATAGACTCAAAATTCCGTTCCAGTCTCATCCTCCACTCATCTGCCTCAATCAGTGTAGAACCTCCAGCAAAGAACTTGGTTCCCAACCGCACTATGTGATCCAAAACCTTGAGGTAACTCGGAACCCTCTCCACTTGGTCTGCTTCCTCCCTAATCACATCCGCATTAACCCCCACCGGTGGTACTACATGTGGTGCTGCTGCAACCGCCGGAGCAGGAGCCACCGCAGGTAGCCTAGCTAGTACCTGTGCTAACATCTCAAGCACAGCCTTTAACCCCACTGGTGCTACATTCGCAGCATTCCTTACCACGTTCTCGGCATCCGCAGCATTCCTTACCACGTTCTCGGCATCCGCAGCATTCCTTGCTGCTTCCTCGGCTGCCACTCTAGCCGCCTCATTTGCAACCGCAGCTGCCTGTCTCTCGGCTTCCCTTGCCCTCTCAGCAACATCACCGTTGACTGAGTTCACAGACCCAACATCCTGGTTGTCCCCATTGTTTCTCACAGTTCTTCTGGTATCAACCATCTGCAAGTACAATAATGCCAGTTAGCCGAAGCTAACTCAAAACGTGTTTCACAACACTAAACAACAGCTTACCGCGAGACCTTGGCAGTGAGGATTGGATCGGACCCCCATAAACCCTAAACAAGCAAACAACAGCAGTCACCAATTTCAGTCCTAGAAGCGTTAAAACGCTCTGATACCAACTTGTGGTAACCCAACTCGGTAAACCGTACCGCGGCTGTGTCCCACTACATCTTCTAAGTCCGGTTTCTATACTTAGCCAAATTTTAAACTTTTTCTTTTAACTTATCAATACACAGCGGATTTTAATCAACTTATTTTATTCCATTAACTTTCATAAAAGCACTTAAACAAGATTCAGGGTTCAACATAAATAAAAGCACAAGGTTCGCTAACGATTACAACTGATCATCTAGCAACCTAACGATCAAACACCAAAGCCATAAGACCCTAAACACAAGTCTTAAATCATAAGACACTCTATCCCCGATCCATCCATATCCATCACTGCCGCCTGGTTTCGCCCCCTTACTGCTTAGTACCTGCACACTCAAGAAGAGAGGCATAAGTATTTCATAAATACTTAGTGAGTACGGTCACCCCGTAACACCTGGTCAGTACCAAACACGCAATCATACTTTCGGATTCAACATTCCACACAGTCAATTAGCAATAGACATAACACTTTAACAAATGGCCATGATCATCTAACTTAACCAACCAAGTTCAATCCCACATCCCCTAAGCTAGTACATGATCCGGATTACCCTGAGGTTAGCTAGATATCATCTATGCCTCGGTAAACACCTTATTATATCATAACATGAAATCGCTTATCAGTTCTAAACACACAACATGAAAATCACACAATCAAACATGCAAACATTCAACCCTAGCAATCCTACGGTTCTAGACACCAACCACAGTCACACACTTTGGAAACAGATTGGTCAGAAGAAATCCTGATGAAATCCGCACCAAATCAAAGATATCCGATCACCCTAGGAATCTCTAGGCTGTCCGTACGATCCGATCCCTTTCCCTTCGGGTATCTCTCCATATGTTCACCTTTCTCCGAGCCAAACTCTGTTTACCCTCGGAAACCCCAAAAAACAAGGCTATTAGCTTGAGGTTATCCCATGAAAACTCAACACTTAGGGAAATATCTGATCGCTTACCAGTTTATCTCGGCGATGGTCGGATCTGCTCGGCGATAACCTGATCTCTGTCGGATGTCCTCGGAATAAACTATTTTTCTTAGGTTTTTTTCTCGACTAAACTCTCTCTTTGCTTTATTTAGCATAAATAAACGCAACACCCTCGAGTTAAGTCTTAAAATCCCTTATATACTCGCAAAACCCTAGGTAACTCGGACTTATCAGACATTTTCCTGGTTCCAGTAGGTTTTATCCCGGTCCGATTCGATTCTCTCGGCTATTCCCTGTACTGGCTTGACCATTCACTCGATAAACCACAAAATAGCCGACCTAACACTTGGCCCACGGCCAAATCCTTTCTCACTCGGATAAACCGCACTTACCCGGATATTTCTTTTTCTCTCGGACAACTCGTCCCACCTCGGCTAATCCTCTATTTATCTCGGAGGTTTTCTTTTTTCCCTCGAAGACAGTCCACTGACACTCGGACTAACCTCCCAGACTCTCGGATAAATCCCACTGCACCGGGATAAATCCCAATTTCCACGGACTGGACCCTCTTTTCCTCGGATACGGTCTATCCGGCTCGGCTATCCAGCCCACCATCCGACTATTTCCTCGGTCAACACCCGACCATAGTCCGAACCTCCATTTCCCAGCCAATATCCGACCCTTGGCTCGATCATTCCTCGGACAATGCTCTGTCCGGTCCGATCATCCCGAATTCTCTCGGATACGGATGCTACACATTCAGTCAATGCACCTTCAAGCCAACAAGTTACCCATGCCCCACCACAATGAAGGAGCTACGGATCTATGAAGACTGCATTTGCCTCTTTGAGCACATGGGGCTTACAAAGCTGTTACAGCCTCTTCCCTCCTATGAGCGCTTCACTCATCAGTTCCTTTCCACTCTCAAGGTGGTTAACTATGAGATGAGTGAGCTCCCTGACCGTGATGGATGGATCTCCTTCAAGCTTGGAAAACAGAGGTTTACAATCACCTTCCAAGAACTCTCTAAGGCGCTAGGGCTAAGCGCCTATTTTGAAAGAGGAAAGAAGTTCTCAATCCATAAATCATAGTACACAAGGCTATAGGAAATGGTTGGAGTTGGGGAATTCATAGCTGGTGTTACAAGGAATCAACACTTGAAGCATCCTGCAGTTAGATATGCACCCGAGGCAATTGCAAACACTTTCTTTGCAAGGAAGGAAATCTCACACCTAACTGGCAAGGAGTTCCTCTACTCTGAATTGTATGACAATGTGGCCACAAACGAGAATGCAACACCTATTGGTTCACTAAGCAAATTCCCATGCCTTGTAAGACTGTTGATGGAGCAGCTGCTAACCTACCAGAGCTGGGCCATAAACGAAGGAAAAAGGGAGAAAAACCCACAACTTCACATTGGAGGAGTTGTGACAGCCATACGCATGGCCTGTGATGTGAATCTTGAGGAGCATGCTGAAGATGCTCTAAGTCCTTCCTGGATAGACAGGGACGATCTGAAGAGAAGTCATTTCCTTGAGAAGAGTGTCCAAGACAGGCATGTCTACCTATTCTTCAATGATCACCAATAGCCAGTAAGAGCCCTTCTCCCTAACCCAAGGCTCACCTCCTTCACCACAAGCACCAACATCAACTTCAATCTGAGTGAGGAGGAGCTCTACAAGGGCGGCCCTATCCCTGGAGAAAGAGAACAAGACAGTGAGGAAGGAAACACTGAAGAGATTGGAGAGGAAGCTGAAGAATATCACCAATGGAATGCTGCTGCTGGTGCTGAAGGCCAAGGAGGAACCTATGAAGAAGATGAGCTTGAAGAAGAAGAAGTGTTGAGCTACAGTTCAAGGCAGTTCCACTTCAAACCCTATGAAGCACCCAGCCAAGGAGGCTCTTTGAAGGTAGCTCATGAGCACATCAACTCTCTACAGAAGTGGTGTAAATGGCAAAAAAAAGCCATAAAGAAGTTGGTGAAGATGGTTAAGGGGAAGTTCAAAAAGGACAAAGCAACATCAGCAAGAACTTCCCACCAAAGCCATACTCATGAGCACACTCCTGATCAAGAAGAGCATCTACAACAAGCTGAGCCAACTGAAGAGGAGGAAGCTGTTTGGAACCCCCATGGAAGACACTCTTTCCATGCACACCAAGTGATCAATGGGGGATATGGGCAAAACCACGAGCTTCATCTTATGAGCCAAGTACCCATGTACCATCAGCTTGGGAACCAACTCCCACTCCCTCTGAAGTTCAGGAGACATGGCAATGGGGTCAACAAGGGAACTCTTCTCAAGCAGAGCAGCTATGGTCAAGCTAGGTTCAACCACCACAAGAAGCAGAGCATTCTACCATGGTTTATGAGAGAAGAAACAAGAGGAGAGCTAGCAAGTCTCCTCAGACCTCAGGATCATCCCACCACTCCTACCACTGAACCAAGTACCACATTCTCTCCACTGTTTATACCATTGCATCTTTTTGGTTTTGTATTATATTTTGTGCTTCTCTCTCTCATTTCTTTCATTACACAAGAGACTGTGTAATTTAAGTGTGGGGGAGAGATTTGGGGTTTGACTTTGTGTTTTGTTTTCTTAGTTTTTCTTTTTCTTTCATTTTGAGTCTCATGCATATCATGCATTCATGTAAGGCATAGAAAAACACAAAAAAAAATCGAAACATTTGAAAATTTTTGCATTTTTGCAAACAAAAAAAAACCATGTAGTTGCATTTCATTCTTCTAGGATTGAGTCTAGTGTTGACATATAGGTTGCATTGCATTTGCATAGGGCATTATGATGAATTTTTCTTGTAAAGTGCTTAGTGTTTATAGATGATTTCAGTTTTTAAGTGGCTAGTTGTTTGATGCATCATATGATTGCTGGAAGTTAAGGCTGAACCATGCTTAGATTGCTAGATTTGGTCTTCTCATCTCATTCTGAAAGCACTTGTTCTCTGAAAATTAACTCTATCAACTTGAAATTTAATTTGGACTTTTAATTATCATGTCTTATGCATTGAAAAGTGAATTCATGGCTACCATATACATATTTGGATCATCTTTTTCCTTTCTACCACTCTTGTTGATCCAAATAGCTGATCCTCGTACTTATGGGACAGTTACATCCACACCTTTAACCAAAACTTCCTTTTCAGCCTAAACACTATTGTGAGAGCTGTGAGACCTTTGCATTGCATTTTCGATTTTATCTTGGCAAAAAGTGTTAGGAATAAGGCTGGAAATGATTAGCTCTCTTGTAGATATCAGATTGCATCTTGAGCTTGATTCTAGGATAGGAGTTTTGGGGTTAAAAGGGTAGTATATGTGGTTTGAGCTTCATGTTTATATGTTTTTAAAAGAAAAGGAAAAGATTTGAAATGGTAGAAAAGGGTAAACAGTCTAGAATTATGGTTAAGTAAAGGGAAGAAAAAGCTCTAAGTACAAAGAAGAAAGGCGCCAGCAACAAAGCTCAGAAAGGTCCAAAGAAGAAAAATCAGACCAGGAGCAATCCACCAAAGGTGATGAAGGTGTCAATACAACAAGGAAGAGCAAGTCCCAATCAAAAAGAAGCAACCACACAAGCAAAAAGAAGAACTTTCCCCACCCATGAAGAAGGGTAAAGGGTAGAGTTTAGGAAAGGGTAGACTTAGGGATTCACTTTTGGGTGTAGAAGTACTTAGGATTCATCTTTGGGTAGAAGGGAGCTTTGATTTGCATGCATAAGTGTGCTTTTACCTTTAGCATTTTGCCTAAGATGAAATCCTTTTCATTGAGTGATCCCTCATGTTTATTAACCCTTTGCTAAAATGAGATCATTCTTATCTCATAACCTTTCCCTTTTCAACCAAATGTCTTCACTTGATTTGCATAAGCATGATTCATGGTTCTGATCTTAATTGAATGTTAAAGAGTTGGTTGATTTGAGCATTTGCCTAAGTTGAGATTTGAGATCATTTTGAATAGCTGATTATGTTTGCATCCTACAACTAGGCACTTAAAGTATAGCTGATTATGTTTGCATCCTTCTTCCTTTAGCATGGCTAGGTTCTTTAAAGTATAGCTGATTATGTTTGCATCCTACAACTAGGCACTTAAGCATTGATACCATCTCTTTACCTTTGCACATTTGGAATCTGAATGCACACCTTCAAACCTCACTCTCCCATTTGTTCTTATTTGCTTGAGGACAAGCAAAAGGCAAGTGTGGGGGTGTTGATATCCCTTGTATTTACATCATTTATGACTGTATTTAGTACATGTTTTGGTTCTCTTCTGCATGTTTTCCCTTAGTTTTTGTCCCATTTTCTTCTCCTTTTAGACTTAGGTTGCAGTAAGGATATAGTTTGCATTTTTCTTGCATTTTAGATGTTTTTAGGTGCTTTTGGAGCTAAAAGGAGCTTGGAGGAGCTTTGGGGATGATTCAGGATGCTAGCTGGATCAAAGGGAGCAAAAAGGATCAAAGCAAACAATCTCTGCAAAGGTTTTTGGTCAGAGCACGGACAACATCGATCAAGGGGGTGACCAATACCAGATTTTTGGTCAGAAGCATCGATCATCAGGTGACCGATACGAGCACATCAATCAACAGCATCGATCAGAAGTGATCGACACAAATGCCCCGGATGAATTTCGGTCACCACATCGATCACTGCCCAGACCGATGGGATTTACATCGATCACTAGCATCGATCACTTATGACCCATGTAAACCCAGTCCGAACCTGTTTTATTTACACTTTGGCCATTACTCTAGGGCTTCCTTCTCTAGGCTATAAATAGCCTCTTTTTCTAGATTTTCGACAAGTCTTGTCAAATTACTGTTCTTAAGCATTTTTTTTAAGTTTGTAAGACAAATCTTTTGCTTTATTTAATATATTTGAGTATTTGCCTTTAATCCTTCTTCATTCTCTCTTCTAATCATGATTAACATCTTTTCCCTTTGTGATTTGGTGTTAAACATGAGTATTAGTGAGTAGTTTGCTTAGAGTTTCTAGATGTAGAAGATTAGGGGAATTACTTGATTAAGGTTTGTTTAATGCTTCAGTTTATGGGTTCCTCTCTATTAATCTGTTATTAATGCTAGATTTTTCTTGATCACACTTATCTAGGTTGTTAGCTTTCTCTCATGCCCACCAAGTGTTTGATGAAATGCTGATCTTGTTTAATAGAAGATTTGCTGGCCTTGGCTCAAGAGATTGACTGTTTGAGGAGCATCATGACTGAAATAGAGTTGTTTATTAATGCTTGCTTGATGTTTTAACACTAATGAGAGTTAGTTCTTGTTAAGATGTTTAGCAAAGGGCTATTTTACAAGAGATTGGATCTAGCTTGCTTGATTGTGAACGCTATGTCTAGGAATCACCATTGCTTGCTTGTTTGCTTGATAAATGTAGTTTGAAACAGCTTTAGTTAGTCTATAAATTCCCCAAAGTCAATAACCACATCTAGGGACTTACTTTTCTCTTATTTGAATCTCGGATTTGCTCTGTTTTACTCTGTTTTGCGTGCTTAGTTTTGTTTAATTTGCCTTTATCTTTACTCTCTTTGCTGATCATATTAGGATATTAGGTTGGTTGCTTAGGCAACAAAAACACTTTTCTGCTTGCTTGACTTAGAGATTTTTACTCTCAACTCTTCTGTTTTCAACTATAACCCATTTGGATTGATAAAAACCCTATGCTATACTACAACTGACTAGTAGAAGCTTGGGTGATTGAATCAAGACCTCAAAACTCTTGTATCAACGTTGCAATGAGCATTATATAAGTTCACTAAGTAATTCATTTGTAAGCACCCTTGATCATTGAATTTAAATCAAAGCTTTTTAGTTTTCTCTTACAAAGTGAGTTATCTTTGTGTTCTTTTCATTTGAGTGTTAGTGTGGATTCACTAAACTCCTTTGAGTTTTGCAGAGTGAGTAACTTGTGGATTCAAGTTGTTAATTTCGTGGTTGAGTGTGGATTCATTCAACAAACCTCCATTTCGGCTCAAGTCTTCTGAATTCAAGCCTTGTTCTATCATCAACCATCCACCGATCTGTAAGAGAGAGCGCAAAAGCCAACTTATAGATTCCATCTTCCGCCTGATATAAGTCTCACCCTCGAGTCTTACATCAGGAGGTTGTATTGTCATCGCACCGGTTGCGTGAATCTGCCCCTCAGAGAGGTTGGTAAAAGTATCGAGAGAAGTTTAAGGGGAGAAGACGACGCGGCAGATTTGATTTTTAGTGTACCGATTTGCGAGGTTGGGTGTGTGTACAATATGTTGTGTAAGAGTTGTGATTGCTTGTGGATAGAAAATAAGTGACAAGCCGTGTTCATGGATTTGTGGATGGAGAAGGGAGAGAATTCGAAATACAGGATGATGTGGACAGAAAATACTAAAAATTAGGATAAGTAGATTTAAAATAATGTGGATGCATAGTTGCATTAATAGGTTGGAGACGTGGACACTATATGCAATTGTCATTTGATAAAAATATTTCTGGATGAGCGCCTTTGGATACACACTTGTGGATACACACCTATGAATACACTTGCAGATACAGTTGTGGATGCACACTTGTGGATACACCCTATGGATATGCTTGCAGATGCAGTTGTGGATACACACCTGTGGATACACCTTTGTAGATACACACCTGTGAATACACATATGTGGATATATACCTGTGGATAAAGTTGTAGATACGTCTTTGTGAATACGCACTTGTAAATACACATCTCAAACTGGTCGATACACAATATTCATATTGATGTGGACATAATATCATATGCCTATGTTTAGGTGTTTGTGGATGTAAAACTAAGAAACTCAGTGTTCAAGTAGGTGTGGAAAAAAACTGAACATAGGTTAATAAGTGTATCAACTGTTCAGATTGATGTGGAAGCAATAATAAGTATATCCAGTATTCATGTTAATGTGGATGCAAAGTCAGTTGGCATGGGCAATATTTCAAAAAATAAGCACACAATGTTTTACGGACACTAAAAATAGAAAAGAAAAACTGTGAGTATATCTCGATTTAGGGTAAATGTGTATGCTAAATTCAGTAAACTTGGCCTGGACATAATTTTTTTTAAAAGACAACATACAAAGATTCCATTGATACTAAAAGGGAAAGAGAAGAACTGTGAGCAAAATCTGACCTTCTATGGCGGAATATTCTTAGTTGACCATGTTGACAATATTTTGGATCTGGAGAAGAAGATGTGTAAAATTGGCGATGGTAAACTTGATTCCAGCATATTACCTTGTCCAATTCGGTTTCGCTTGTTCAACCCATAAGCACAATGTCCCACTCTAAGTTGATATCCTTCCAGATCGATGTTTCTTCCATTCTCAGATTGCTCCTCTAGCGAATAGAAGACGTTATCATCACCATTCACTGCTTAATCCGCTGGTTTCTGCTTACGATTGTGTTTCTTCCATCCATTGTACTCTGCAGATTGGATCGGATCCATTAGCTTTTCTAAAGTTTCTCGATTGTGGATACAGAAATCTACACTCAAAAATTTATGTGTTTTTGTAAGAAAAGAACTTTAGAGGTTTAAGGGTTAACTTCTCTCGAACAGATTGACAATATAAGCTAGCACTAACTAAAAAAAGAACTTAGTATTAATCGGTTGAATGAAACAGTTACAAAGATTCCGATGAACATGATGAACTGAAAAGAGCTCTAGGAGCGGTTACATAGTTTTTGTATTTTAGAAGTAAAAATCTAGCCAGGAAGCCGTCCCCCAAACTAAGCTGTTTGTCTTCTTTATATAGCTCGCCACGTCGAGCTCCGAACTCCAGCGTGTATCTCGGCCACGTGCAGCAGCTATAGCTGGAAATCTCGCCACATTCAGCAGTTTCCTCCACGATCTTCGGACTTGTTTGAACTGGCGATAACATGCTCTGACTTGGCTTGGATCCTTCCTTGTTTCTCGAGATTTTTTCGAGCTGGAGCTCGACCTCATCGAACAGAACGCCTGGTTGTTCATGATTGGATCGTTGAGAGTTGAATGGGCCTGGGCCGTAGGGTCAAAGCCTAATACATTTGGCTTAGTTTGGATCTGTCCTTTGGGCTTGAGTGGGCCGAATTTAGGATGCTAAATCCAGCTCCAAAAATTGCCCCCCAGCCCATTAATGAGAGCGAGCTCGAGCTTTAATGGGCGGCAAGATGTGACTTTTGAAAGATATTGTGCTGGATTATGCTGACGTCATAGAGTCAGATAATCATTCGAGATCGACGGTTCAGATCTTGGAAAGGTGAATAGTCCGTCGATCATATGATCGGGAATCGACCTCGAAATCGCAACTTTGCATGTGGAGATAGATCACTTATTATCTCGTCAAGGTGGACGGTCGGGATTCGAAGTAAAAATCATCATTTACTTTTCTGTTTTGGCGGTCGAGCTTCCCGGGGCAAGGTGCATCTCTCGAGAAGATTCGCGCTGAAATTTGGTGACGTGGAAGGTCTAGATGGAGAGAGAGAGAAAGTCGATCTAACGACCTCGATCAAACGAGCTTCTGCAGCGCGTCATATCGTCGAGGTCGAATATTCGACGGTTGCGATTGGGAGATCGAACGGTCGAGATTGGAGCGTGGCTAGATTCTCTACGATCTCCGAGGTAGGCAATAATTGATAAGATATAAAGTCCACTTTCATCAGTTCGTCGATTAAAGGTAACTTCTTCTCTCTTCTTCCTTTTATTTTCTGCAACTTCCATTCGTCGTTTCCCTGTTTAGAAATCGTTTGCTGAATTCTCTCTTGTTTACCGAAAGAATTTCGACCTCCTTTTTTCGGGTTTTCTGGGTTTAGTGTCTTCTATCTCCTTTTCCTCTCTTTCTTTCCCGATGTCGGCGATAGTAAAAATCAAGGGGGAGAGTTCCGGGAGACTCGCCTTAGTTCTGGGTCCCTCCAAATTACACGACCAGAAGACTCTCGACGACATCCGTCGGGAGTGCGAAATCTCCGACGGGGTGGAGCTGGCGGTTTTGACGTCATCGGAGACTCCAGCGAATGTAGAGCCAGGCTTCGGTTGCGAGTATGCAACATACTTCTGGGATTGCGGGCTGTTTTTCCCAATCCCTCGGTTTGTCCTCGAAGTGCTGGCGGACCTGCGGCTGGCTTTCCCGCAGATGTGTCTGATGTTACTGCATATTGCATACATTTTGCATACATATTAGTTAGCTTTTCATGCATTTACATCATGCTTTGGACTAGATTGCATCACTTAGGGTCCTAGAGCATTCTCGCACCAGCATACGCATGTTCCTTGCATTTTGCATCACATTCAGGTTGTTTCTGGCCACTTTGGAGTCGTGGAGGTTCGTGGACATGCTGAAGCTGTTGTGGCGGTTCGTGGAAGGTCAGATGTTCGCTAAGGACTAGAGATCGAGGAGCAGATCGAGCATGGCAGGTCGATCTAGATGAGATCGACCAGAAGATCGAGAAGACCAGGCGATCCAAGGAAACTGATCGAGATGAAGATCGAGTGGAGCAATCGATCAAACGGTACGGACGTAAATGACGCCATGCAGAGCGAGAGCCAGATCGAGTCCATCACTCGATCCAACTGAAGATCGATACCAAGATCGGATGCAACACTCGATCCGCCGAAGATGATCGAGACCCAGATCGAGTCGAAGACACGATGTCCGAAAATGATCGAGAGAGCCGCTCGATCCCGAAGTCGATCTAAGTCCTTTCAACCGCTTTTGGCCGCTAGCGAGGCAGGGACCATCGGCTGTTTTCGCCATTTTGGGAAGACGGCGATGACCTTTTCCCACACAAGTTTTTTAATCTTATCTTTTTATGCTTTTCTCTCTGGTTTTGGAGATTATCCGCTATTGTCGAACTTGAAGTTTTTCTTGCTTTTGTAATCGAATCGTTAAAAGTTTAATCTAGTCCTTTTTCATGTTCATCGTTTCTTTCTTCATGCTTTGCTTGATTTATCTTATGTGTAGTGAGTAGATTCATTAGGGTTCGGGGTTGAGAGGATTCAAGGGGTCAAAAAGGTTTTCAATCTTGGTGTTTTCTAGCGCTTAATGGCTATCTCTTCTAGGGTGTTGAGTTCCTAAAGCTTAAAGACTCTCACGCCAAGAGCTTTATGATCTGAGAGGTCTCTTACCTTGACAGGATCCAGGGACCTCTGAAGATCGCACCCTAGAGACTAGTTACCCCTTCCCAAAAGCCATGGAAGTTTGGGGGACTAGTTAAGCCATTTGTTTGAAATCTGTTTTCCCTGCCCTTCAACCTCTCTTTCCACCAGAAGCCATGGGTTTGGAGGAGAGGATGAAGGAGTGATCTATACCGAAAGCCACGGATATATCTTATTCCGTTTTCAAGGCTTAGAGATTCTCACAAAGTGAGTCGATTTAAAGTTTTCAACCCAAGTTCAGACCTTTGAAACCCCTGACCATGAATCTCAACCCCTTGATCTTTGATAGCATCCTGGTCGTTAGTTTTGCTGTTCTTACATTTTTGGACGAGATCGATCGTTGTTGCTCGATCTAATGGTCGATCCCGTGGTCGATCCACTAGTCGAATTTTAGTAATTCGTAGCTCTGTTCTTTAATTATTCTGTTTGTTCCTCATGGTAGTTTGATCATTTCTGGTAATATTAAAATAGTTTTGCATTCCATTTAGTTGCTGCATCTAGTTTTTAGGGATTTTCTCAAAACCGACCTTTATTCGCTTCGATTTGCAAAGCCCTTGCATTATCTTTGCTCTCTCTATCATCCTAGGTGTGGATTGACTCTCTCTTGCATAATGTGCTACAACCTGTCTTGCATTTGAGTTTTGATAGCCTCATTGCATACTCACCCTTGCAAAGAAATTAGTTATCAGTGTCCGATGTCGGATGTGCCGTGCGGGCCAGAGAAGAGAATGTCATCTTTCACTACTCGGACCTGAGAGCATTTTTTTCTATCAAATACAACGCCCGCCGTCCCGAGACTTTCTATGCGTCCCCGAGGTCAAACCGGCGGTTTATTGAGGAGAGCCTGGAGAAGGACTCCGGTTGGGAGAAGACTGGGTTTAAATTCCGGGTCAACGAAGTGTCCTTCATAGACTTTGACTTCTCCCGGCTGCCGGTCGAGTTCGCAGGCAACGGTTGGTTTGCTAGGCTTGGGCATTTGTTAGCTATACTCGCTTTGTTTTGCTTGACTGGTTTTCTGACCCTTTGCTTGTTTTTTGTTTTATCAGGCCAGCTATCCAGAGCACAAAGGGATCCTGACATCGAGCACCGGTTAGAGTTGTTCATGCGAGGAGAAGTTGTCTGGAGCACGTTCACGCGAGAACGAGTTCGACGAGTTCTTTCATCGCCCGGCCCGGCTCCGGTTGTCGCACCTGGTGAGTTTTTCTTTGAACTAGTGTCGACCTCGCTTATTAGATCGTTATGAAATAACGCAAGGTGGTTTATTTTGCTGGCAGCCGGAGTTCTTCCTCTCCATTCCGATCTTCCCTTTTCTAGTTCGGCAAGTTCAAATTCAGCCATGTCTCGCAAGCCAACTTTTCGTCAAAGAGTCGTGAAATCCCCAGCCGGCCCCAGCAGCTCCAGGGTTCGTTCCAGGAGCGTCAAGGAGGCCCTTGAGGCCGCGCTCGCCTCGGCTGCTGCTTCCACACCTCACCTCCGTGACGAGGAGGTTGAGCAGATGATGAGCCCTCAGCCTGACCCCCCTCCCAGATTAGTGGGGGCGATCTCCGTAAGCTCAGGCAAGACCCAGCAGCCCGCTGATTATCAGGAGCCCGAGCACTCTTCACAGCCTGCCTCCAAGAGGTCGAGAGACGACGGGGGAAGTCGCGCTGCTGAGCCGCGCCAATCGGCGTCCAACGGGAGTGGTGGCTCGACGGGTAGTCGGCCTTTCCACTGGAAGTTCGAGCACGCTAAGGATCATCCGATCACGGATAACTCCAAGGGCATGGCGGCCATGTGGCGTCACTTCAAACCCATTGGGTGCCAACTTCCAGCTCTCAAGAAAATGACTGAGAGAGAGCTCTATATGGAGATGGCGATGACCCAGGGAAAGGTAAACGGTGTACCTTTACTTTGTATTTTTTGGTTAAGTGTTGTTTGTCTTAACACATTGGTCATTGATGCTCGCAGGCTCGGAGGCTGGAAACTGGCTCTATGGTCACCTCGAGCAAAGGCTGCGAGATGTCCCTCGTCCAGAGGAGAACAAGGAGATGGGGGAGGTAGTCGGCAAGTTGAAGTCCGACCTTGAGGCCGCGAATTGCAGGTAGCTCGCCAGACTAAACTCCTTAAGCAGTTCAAAGGCCAGCAAGCTCACATCACCGATCTCGAGAACGAGCTGGTTGATAAGGGCGAGAAGTTCAAGGTTGCCACCAATCAGATCTTTGAGGCCAAAGCTGAAGCAGTGCGAGCTCACCATGAGGCCGTAGATGCGAGGGAGGAGAATCTCCGTTTGATCCACGAGCGCGAGGGTGCAATCCGCCAAGCCAGCCGTGAGGCTCAGAAGGAGATGTCCTGGAGGTTCATGGAGGTGATCGAGGGTTTCAAGCTGAAGTGGGAAAGGAAGAAGGCCGAGGGTGTGGCCGAGTGTGATCTCCAAGAGTGCATCACGAACAAAGAGATGCTCGAGCAGGTCATTGCCACAGCCACTACCATCAAAGAGGAGCTGGAGAGGGTGAAGAAGGACGAGGAGGACTTGGGAGCGGCTTTTAAGGCTGCCCAGGTCTCAGACTTCTTGATCAGCAAGCTGAATCTCCCTGTGATCTCCGAAGACTCGGTAGCTATGGATGTTGACCCGGTTTCAGGCGCGCCCGTTGGTCTCAATCAATTCGGTACAAATGTGGAGGAAGGAGATAGTAACAAAGCGAGGAGGGAGGACGAAGACGAGAAGGCGGGTGGTTAGCTTGACGGCTGACCGGGGCTCCTTTCTCTTGCCCTTCCTCTTTTTAAATTTATTTTTCGAACATGGTTGCCCGGCGGGGCTTTTACGCTGGTTCTTGTGCCCGGGATGGCTTTAATCCTTTTCTATTTTTGAACTTATCTATGCCCGAAAGGGCTTCTGTTTAATGCAATCGGGCTTTGTGCCTTAGATTTTAGTTTATCTTTGCCTCTTGCATTCGTTTTGTTCGAGTAGGATATTTGCTAAGTCGTTTAATAACTTAGGGAAGTGGACTAGGATTATCGAACTCGAGGTTCAGATCGCTAGTCGTGAGTTCGGTGTTCGAGCTGTTAGTTGTGAGCTCGTTTGCTGGATTTATCGGACTTAGATAAACGATCAGGTCGCGGATGGCGATTCGTTTATTCTGAGAAAAATGGCTAAGTTTTTTAGCTCAATTTTTCCTCAGTTCTTAGAACATGGATCGAACTGCTTCGAGGTGAAGTTTCGGTGCTCGAGAGCTTGAGCTTGCTGGTTGTGAGGTGTGGGTGGGCGGACTATTTTTTGACCTTGAAGGCGAGCTGTGGATCTCGAGTTTGTTTTTAATGTATTTCAGCTTATAGATGTATGGCGAGGGTGGTCCGAACCGTTTTGGTTCGTGATCTCAGTTTTGACAAATATAATTGTTGCTGAGTAAATGAATTATTATTCCAATTAAAAATGAGAAAAGGGGATGATACAACATAGGGTCGTCGCGCGTAGCTCGCCTATTGATGTTGTCGTGCTGTAGAATAAAAATTTGATAAAAAACGGTTGCTGCACTCGTGGTTTGAGCTGCCTACGTACCCTGTAAGGGGATCAAGCCATGACGTAGTTCGATTGTTAAAGTGCTTTTAGCGATAATACCTCTTGAGGTTCATTACATTCCAAGGTCTTATCTCGGGCACCCCATTTCGTACTTTTGTGATCTTGTAGACGCCGTCGCGAACTACTTCGTTGATGCGATAGGGACCTTCCCAGTTGGTTCCTAGTTTCCCAGCACCAGGCTCTTTGGTGTAATCTTGTACCTTACACAGGACCAGATCTCCTACGTTGAATCTCTGGTGTTTGACTTTGGAGTTATAGTAGCGAGCTGCGGCATGCTGGTAATTTTGGATCCTGATCAGTGCTTGATCTCGACGTTCGTCGATCAGATCGAGCTGGTCCCTTAACAACTGCTCATTGAGTTTGGTGTTCGTCGGGCACAGGGTCCGACGAAGGCTAGGAACTGCAGTTTCAGTTGGGATCATAGCTTCCAGCCCGTACGATAGTGAGAACGGTGTTTCGCTGGTGGCTTTGTGGGGCGTGGTCCGACAAGCCCAGAGTATGGCCGAAATGTGTTCGGACCACCTCTCTTTCTTGGCGTCGAGCCGTCTCTTGAGATTGCTTAAGATGGTTTTGTTTGTTGCTTCAGTTTGCCCGTTTCCTTGTGGATAACGAGGTGTGGAGTAAGAGATTTTAATCTTCCACTTCGCGCAGAAGTCTCTGAAGTTTCGTGATATATACTGCGAACCGTTGTCCGTTACGATTTCATAGGGAAGCCCGTGACGGCAAATCACGTTTTTCCAGATGAAGCCTCGCATCTGGAGCTCGGTTGTTTGCTAATAAGCCTTGGTTTCTATCCACTTGGTGAAGTAATCAGTGAGCACCAGCAGGTACCTGAATTGCTTAGGTCCCGAAGGGACCATAGGTCCTATTATGTCCATTGACCACCTCAAGAATGGGTATGGTGCGGAGATCAACGACAGTCTTTCTGCTGGACAATGGATGATCGGGGCGTGCCTCTAACATTTGTCGCAGATTTTGGATAGTCTTTGACAGTCCGCTATCATGGTTGGCCAGAAATAGCCAAGTTTTTTAATTCGAATGACGAGCACTCGACCTCCAGCATGACTTCTGCAGGGGCCTTGGTGAGTGTCGGACATTACAGTGTAGGCTTCCTCCACGTGTACGCATTTAAGGTATGGTTTGGATAGACCTCGCCTGTATAGCTTGTCATTGAATAACACGCTGTAGCGGGCACTTTTGACCTTGAGCTTTCGAGCTTCCCACTTGTCGCGGGGGAGCTATTCTGTTTATGATGTACTCAAGGATGGGTATCCTCCAGTCCGCTCTGGCAACGAACTCATCCTTGAAGGTCGATTCGTCTGCGAGAGCAGTCGGTACTGTGTGGATTGTTGATTCCTGAGTACTTTGTGAGGAGGTCGGGTTCAACTCCGCATCCTCCAGTTTAGAGTTAGCTGGCCCATCCTCGTTGGGATGGCTGGCTGTGTTAGAAGGTCCCGGATCTTGGGATTGTTGCGTTTGTGACCGAGTTGATGGTCGCGTGGTAATTGCGTTCACAGTCAGAGTTTTGAGTACTAGATCTATGTTAGGTTTCTCAGTGCCTTCGACTGGAATTATTCGCTTTACTGTTGGGTCCGAGGTGGAAGCTAGAGCTGCCAAAGCGTCTGCTGCCATGTTTTCTCCTCAGGGTATGTGGACGAGCTCGAAACGAGTGAACTGTTCTGCGAGGCTGCGAACTATAGTTCAGTGGGCTTCCATGCATTCTTCCCTCGTTTTGTACTCGCCGCTGTAATGGCCGGTTACGAGTTTTGAGTCGCTGTGAGCTTTGATCTCGCTTGCACCGACGCCGATCGCGAGCCAGAGCCCGGCTATTAATGCTTCGTACTCGGATTCATTGTTAGACGAGGTGAATCCGAGATGGAAGGATTGTTCCATCACTTCTCCGGTTGGAGAAGTGAGCTGGACCCCGACTTCAGAGCCTTGTTTGGACGATTCTCTGACGACGTAAAGAGACAGGTTTTGAAGGATGGGCTTTCGGAGCTGGCCTCTGGGGCTAGCTCGACCATAAAGTCTGCTAGGACCTGGGCTTTAGGGCATGTCCTAGTCCGATATTTGATACCGTACTCGCTGAGCTCGATGGCCCATTTCGCAAGGCGTCCCGACTGGCTGGGACTGTGGAGTATAGTTCGCAAGGGTTACGAGGTCATTACCACGATCGAGTACGACTAAAAGTAAGGTCGAAGCTTGCGAGCGGACATTACTACAGCTAGTGCTAGTTTTTCCATAGCTGGATACCTAGTCTCGGCATCGATATGTGTTTTACTTACGTTAAAGATTGGTTTTTGCTCGTTGAGCTCCTCTCGAACCAGTACGCCGCTTACTGCAGCTGGATAGACCGCTGTATAAAGGTATAAGGGTTCTCCCTCGATTGGTTTAGCTAGGATGGGGGCTCGGTGGGGTAGGTTTTGAGTTGGGTTAGTGCCTCCTCGCATTTCTCGTCCCACTAAGGAGCTGGTAGAATGGGAGACACTTGACGGTTGACCGCGAGATGAACCGGTTAAGGGCTGCGACTCGACCGGTTAAGCGTTGTACTTCCTGAGTTGTTTTGGGAGATGGCATTTCGAGGAATGCCGTGATCTGCTCCGGGTTCGCCTCGATTCCTCGTTCGGTTACTAGGTAACCGAGGAATTCATCTATGGCGACTTTGAAGGTACATGTAGCTGTGTTGAGCTTCATCTCGTATTGGTTTAAGATTTTGAAGCATTCCCTGAGTTGTGTGATGTGGTCTGTGTCTCTCGAAGACTTGACCAGCATGTCGTCTATATAGACTTCCATGGTTTTACCGAGCTGGTTAGCGAATATTTTGTTCACTAGCCTTTGATAGGTTGCTCCTGCGTTTTTCAGCCAAAGGGTATTACTTGTAGCAGTAGGTACCTCGATCGGTAATGACGGCTTTTTTTTCTTGGTCTTCCGGACTCATCTTGATCTGATTGTATCTAGAAAAAACGTCTATAAAAGACAAAAGTTGGTGTGGCCAGCAGTGGCCTCGACCACGCGGTCGATGTGTGGAAGTGGGAAGCTTTCTTTTGGACATGCTTTGTTTAGGTAGGTGAAGTCGACGCAGACTCTCCACTTTCTGTTTTTCTTTTTGACGACCAGGGGGTTTGCTAACCAGTCGGGGTATTTCACCTCCCTACTCGACCTTGTCGTTGACCACTTTAGTTTGATCTGGACCGAGCTTGCGGCATTTCTGTCTGACGGGTTTGATGGTTGGGTCGATGTTGAGCTCATGTGCGGCGATCTCTGTATCGATGCCCGGCATGTCTGCAGTGGATAATGCGAAAGTGCTTATGGTTTTTTTAGAAAACCTATTAGCTCGTCGCGAATCGTTTTCGCGAGGTCGACCCCGATTCCAACGCACCTTTCGGGGTTGATCTCGTCTATGCATACTTGCTCAATCAGTTCTGTTTGAGGTTCGCATACGGAGGGGTCTTTATTGTGTTTGAGTTGTCGGACTGCGAGCTCCTCCTTTTTCAGTAATTGCTATACAGGAGCTTTCTCGGAGCAATCCCTTGAGGCTCGTTGGGAGCCGCGTATCAATTTGGTTCCCCAAGGGGTCGGGAACTTGACACATTGGTGGGTGGAAGCTACAGCTTTCATCGCGTAGAGCCACGGTCTGCCGAGTATGGCGTTAAATGGAGCTGGGCGATCTACGACCACGAAGTCAATTGTTCTTATGACCCTGTCGGCCTTAACTGGAAGCTGGATGGTTCCTAACGAGTAGGTGGTTTCTCCTGCGAAGCCGGTGAGTGGAGTTCGTCTTGAATTTTTACGATTTTTGTTTTGATCGCCTTGAATTTAGTGATGTATGATCGAAGTAGTTCGTCTGGAGCTTGGACTAGCTTCCAGAGGTCGGCTTCGGTTTCTCGTTTTTCGATGAAGATCGAATATTGCTTGAGGATGGCTACTACGAGCTCGTTAAAATTCGAGATCGAATTTCTTACAGCGTCGCGAACCATTCCTGGGCTGGTCCGACTATGTTTTTGGCAAAGAGCCTGCAGTATCCTGCTTCTTTTTCCTCTGGGGAGAAGTTAGCTCGGATAGCTGCGAGGTTGAAGAGTCGGATGTGAGCTTTCGGGTCGCTGTTTCCAGTGTACTTTGGGACCCGTACTTTAGTAGTGTCTCGGAGGTATGTGTTCATGATCGAGTAAGTGAATGGAGTCCGTTGGGTCTCGCGGATTACTCTGTCGATGTCAGGAGCCGAGCTCAGAGCTTGGTGAAACATAGAGTTCATCTGCCGAATGGCATACTCGGTCTGGTTCTGGAACCTTTCAAAGGATTCGCAGTCGACTAGGTTTCTTGAGCCGACGCCGGGGTGGTTAGCCCAAGTCGGATCATTCGGAATATGAGTTCCGAGCTGTTGGTGAATGAACCCTACAGGTCGTTCGTGGATCCCGCTAGGGAGTCTTGAGCTCGAGGACGTGTTCGGTTGTTGGCCAAACTGGGGTGGTGTCTGCGAGCTCGAGGCGAAGGCCGAGGACCCAAGCCATCTTTGTCGAGGTGGCTCGGTTCCAGGTGGTCTTAAAGGTGGGGATGGATATCTCGTGTTGGGACGGGGTCTCATTTAGGGTATTCCCGGTGCTGGCACAGGCGGAGATGGATATCTCGTCGTGGGACGAGGTCCCATCTTTGGTATTCCCGGAGCCAGGATATCCGTGGTGATTGGTGTCTGGTTCGCCGCAGGGGCGAAGTTTGGTGGACCTGGAGCACGCAGAGGTGTTAAGTATGGTCCGGGTGGATTACTCGTAGTAGGGATCGACGAAAAGTCGAGCTGAGTCTGTGGAGGTGGACTCGCAGCGGATCGAGCTGCGGCTTGATGCCTTTCCAGTCTCTCTAATCTGATCTCCTGATCTCGTTGTTGATCGATCAGATGTGTGAGCATTTGAAGTATCTTCGCCGACTCTGAGGTGCTCCTAGAAGCTACGGGTATCGGCGGGGAAACAGGAGCTGCTCGGCTTTGCGACGCCGAAGCTGTGGGTGGATTCTCAGATTGCACCCAGGTTCGAGAAGGAGGCCTCTCAGATCGGATCCATTAGCTCTTCTAAAGTTTCTCGATTGTGGATACAAAAATCCACACTCAAAAATTTATGTGTTTTTGTAAGGAAAGAACTTTAGAGGATTAAGAGTTAACTTCTCTCGAACAGATTGACAATATAAGCTAGCACTAACTGAAATAAGGACTTAGTATTAATCGGTTGAATGAAACGGTTACAAAGATTTCGATGAAGAAGATGAACTGAAAAGAGCTCTAGGAGCGTGTGGATGCAGAGATCCACACTCAATGATTTGTGAAGTGTTTAGATGATATTGGGGAAAAGATGGCTAAGAATCTCTATTTGAACAACTGAACTTAAGATCAAGAATAGATAAATAGACTTTTATTGATTTAATCAAGAGATCGTTTACAAGAGATCGAGTATTTTGTGGTGCAAGAGCTCGTAGAGCGAATGGTCCTTTAGTTCGTGAATATCTTTCTTAAATATTCTCCCTATTTCGTTAGTTTCAGCGCATATCCCGCGATCCGTATCCCGCACGAGCTCCGGATCTCGCGTCGTCCTTTTGAACCGTTCTCTTCTTATCCTTCCTTTCTTTTGTTGGGCCATGCATTCGGAATGTGGATATCCTTCGAGGTTGGTTTCGATGGGCCAGTTAACGGGCCGGATTTGGTGATAAATCCTGGTCCAACAGTTGCCCCCCAGCCCATCAGGCGTAGTGGAAAGCCTGATTGGCGATTCTTTAGTCTGTTCGGCAGGAGCTCGTCGTATTTTCCGAGCTCGCGAGATTCTTGTTGAGGGAAAAGCATAAATATCTTTTCGATGACATGAATAAAATATTGTTTACCCGAGTAGATTCGAATATCGGGAAGCAGAAAAAATAAATTATTCGTCTTTATCAACGATAGGACGGTTGGGATTTCCAATAGGAGAGAGAGAGGGAAAATAAATCTTTTGGGATTTATTTTCAACGAACGGAATGATTACTGTATATAAATGCAGTTTTTCTATCTTGCCTCTTCGTTAACTGCACACGTCTCCACTCCTTTTCAAGGTAACTTCTTCTTTTCCTTTTTGTTCTTTTATTTAAAGAATCGTAATTGCTTGTTCTTACTTTTCCCCTTCTACTCTTTTGCTTCTGTTTATGAAAAAGAGCTCAGGCGAGATTTGCAGTTTTTTTTTAGTGTGCCCGATTTAAATAGAGTGTTATTGTTCGTTTGCTGGCCTATTTCTTTCCTCTTTCTCTTTGATTTCCCTTTGATATGGCTGATTCTCCTGCTAATCAAAGCGAGAAGCTTATGGCTGTCAAGAAAGAAAAAGAGGATCCCGCCGGCGTACCTCGGCGAGTGAAGGCATCAGCAATTCGGGGTCCTCGTATGACCACAAAGATGAGTTCCGACGAAGTTGAGGAGCTCCAGCTTGCTTACGGGGATGAGATACTTCGGTTGCGGAAGCCGGAGGGTCCCCAGAGGGTGACGAGTGGATACGGGTGTGCCTTCTGGCAATACTTTGAGTCCTGCAGGCTCACCTTCCTGATTATGCGGTTCCTGCTGGAGTTCGCGGCCGAGATGGGGATTGCGTTTCCCCAGATGCATCCGAACCTAGTTCGGACGATTATCGGGTTGTGGGTCTTATCGCGAGAGAACAGACTTCACTTTGGAGTCAAGGAATTTCACCGTCTTTGCACGTTGAAGAAGAATGCTCGCAGCGATGACTCCTTTTACGTTTCCCCGAAATCGGGTCAAAAAATCATTGATGGTTTGCCGCCGCAGGATGACGGGTGGCAAGATAAGCCTTTCTTCTTCAAGATCGACCAATCTTCGGTTGGCGTTGATTTCAGTTCTCTGCCCTCTGAATGGGCCGAATCCGTCGGTTAGGAGAATTTTGTTTAGTTTTTCGGCCTTTGATAGATTCCCTGCTGTCTTCTTGTTATGTTTGCTTGATTGATTTTTGTTTGATTTGAGGATCATGTACTGACCGGACTCCGCTTTCGTTTTGGTACAGATTCCCCCGGTCGAACTCGCTTTGACGACGCGCTGAAGGATCGGGCTGACGCACTCAGGAGAGGTCGTACTGGGTGGTCGTCTTTTACTAAGGATAGAATCCTTCGGGCTTACCAGCTCCCGGCTCCCACTAAAGAGGCTTCGCTTTCCGCTCAGGTTTCGCCAGGTATGCGTTGATCTTGGCTTTCGTAGATTTCATGAGGTTGTACGTTGTGTCGCGAACTGTAACTTCAGGCTTTTGACTTGTAGCAAAAGGCCCGCAACTTGAGGACAGCAGTTCATCAACGGTTCCTCCTCCCCTGATAAGGAATATGTCTCGCCGTCCCTCGCAACGTCAGCTCGAGAAGGCTGCAGGAAAGATGAAGGCTGATGATGGTGAGCCTGCGAATGCCGGCGATGTGGCGTCTGCGCTACACAAGGTGATGCAGGAAAAGGAGGCTAATGTCTCAACGAGGGCTCGTCCTCCAAACGTCGTATCGCCTCGTGCGGACTCGCCAGATCGTGGTAATTCAAAGCGGGCTTCTGCCGCGCATGGCTCGAAGTCCCAGAGCTCAGGGAGCAATGCCAGGGTCTCACCAGCAGCTGAAACGTCAAAGAGTGGAGAAGTCGTCTGCCCGTGATGGCAGGTCGCGGGGCAAGCCCTTTCACTAGGTGTATGAACACACTATGGATGCTCCTATTATGGAAGATCAAGTCGGGCTTGCCCACCTGCTGAGACATTGTAAGCCGGCCGGACGCCCTATCCTGCCGATAGAGAAGTTGAGGGCTCGCGGTCTTTACATTGATACAGCGCTAGCGGATGCTCGAGTAAGTTTTCATTTTGTCCTCGTTCTGTTCGCGATATCCCACCTCGTGGTTGCTTGCGTGAACTAAATGCGTTTGTTTTTGGGTTTTCAGTCCATGGAAGCGAAGAATAAGCTGGTTGCTTATTATGAGGACCTGCTGCAGAGTGCACCTTTCGTCGACGAGCTCGCGAGGGTAACAACGGTGGTTAGCAAACTGAAGGACTCGTTGGAGGCAGCCAAGGCTCAGATAGCTGCCTGCGAGAAGGAGCACACTCCTTTCAGCGAGCGAAATCATCGCGTCGAGTTACTAGAGGCTCAGATCAAAGTCGCGAGACTCGAGCGACAAGCTGTCGTTGATCAGGCCGCCAGGCTCAAGGCCCAGAACAACGAGCTGAGGGACTCCAAGGAGGAAGCCATCCGTCGTGCTGCCAGAGCTGGGAAACGCGAGATCAAGGCCGGGTATGATAACTTGCTGAAGTCGTTGAGGAAGAAATGGGACAAACGCAAGAGCGAGGTTTGACTGCCGCATTTCTCTTCAGGAGGCCGTTGCTAATATCGACCTGATCACGGATATAATGGCTGGGACAGCGAAGGTTGAAGAAGAGTTGCCCAAGTGGTTGGTTGTTTCCGATATGACTCTGGCCAAGCTGGATATTCCCCAAGTTTCTGATGACTCCGTTCGGATGGAGGTGGATCTTGTCACTGACGTGCCGACTGGCTTGGATGAATACGGGAGTAACGGCAGCAAGGATGCTCCGGGCGATGATTATGGTGAGAAGGGCGATGGCGCAGAAAGGTCTGCAACCGGCGTTCAGGACAAGGCCGAACTCGGGTCTGCCGTGGAAAAAGGCCGTGGTGACACTCTTGCGCCTACGTAGTGATCCCGATGATTTCTCGCCTTCCCTCTTTTTCTTTTTGTTCTAGACTTTTGCCTGGGAGGGTTTTTATCCTTGAACTCAGTTTGTCTTTTGTTATGTATGTTTTTTCTTGGTCGCGAGCACTTTTGGTTCACGACGTACTCTGGTTTTTGTTTGCCTGGGAAGGCTTTTCTCTTTTAATCGAATTCCGTGTTTTAGGAACTTTCGTGCCTTGCATAATTTGACTCTGTTTTCGATTGTTTGCTTAGATTCTATCTTGTTTCGTGCTGGTTGAATTCTCGCGAGCTGTCCCGGGAGCGGGCATCAGCTCGCGTGATTTTCACATTTTTCTCGAGCCGTGGAGGCTAAGTGTTTGTACGGGTTTCAGAATGGTAGTTAGAGTCCAAAGCACTTTTAATGCGAGCTGAAGCTCGGGACGCTGCCCGACTCGAGTTTGTTTGGGCAGTGGTACTTGTGCTAAAGCATGTTATTATGCGAACGTTTGTTCGAGGCATGTAAGAGATGAGCTCGTGGGGGTGTTGTCTGGCCAGACGTTTTTTAGCGGATCGTCGTTGATCCCGAGTACTCATTTATGCATAATCGTATTTGCGTCGTATTTAGGGACTATGAACTCAGTTAAGTTTCGGAGGCCCGTAGCCTGTCTTATATATAAAAAGATTTGCGTATACAGTGAAGTACAAAAATGCAAACAAAGGTTTTGAAGATTGGGGCTGGACTCTAGGGATGAGCTGCCTACGTACCCCGCCAGGGGATCAAGCCTTGTCGTAGTTCAATTTTGGGACTATTTTAAGAATAGTATCGTTTGAGGTTCATGGAATTCCATGGACGCAGCTCAGCTGTTCTCCTCTTTTGATCGAAGAGTTTCTAGACATCGGGGCGAACTACTTCGGTGACCTTGTAGGGACCTTTCCAATTGGCCCCTAGTTTTCTACCTGTTCTGCACGTTTTGTCGAAGACTTTTCGGAGTACTAGATCACCGACTTTAAACGTCCGTTCTTTCACGTTTGAATTGTAGTAGCGGGCTGCGGCCTGCTGATAGCTCTGGATGCGGACTAAAGCTTGATCTTATTTTTCTTCGATTAGGTCTAGTTTGTCTCTGAGCATCTCTTCGCTGAGTTCTGCGTTGACCAATAGAGCTGTTGTCTGAGGGTTGGGACCCTGAGTTCGGTTGGAATCACGGCTTCCATCCCGTAGGCCAGCGAGAAAGGTGTTTCTTTAGTTGCTTTATGGGGCGTGGTCCTACAGGCCCATAGGACCGCATTCAGCTCGTAAGACCATATTTCCTTCCTAGCGTCTAACCTTTTCTTGATGTTATTCCTTATTGTATTATTCGTTGCTTCTGCCTGGCCGTTTCCCTGCAGGTACCTGGGTGTGGAGTAGGATATCCGTATATGCAACGTTTTGCCGAAGTCCCTGAAGGCTTTTGATATAAATTGCGGGCCGTTGTCCGTTACGATCTCGTACGGGAGGCCGTGTCTGCATATTATATCTTGCCATATGAAGTCTTGTACGTTGACTTCAGTCGTTTGCTGGTAGGCTTTTGCTTCTATCCATTTAGTGAAGTAGTCTGTTAGGACCAACACGAACCTTAACTGTTTTGGTCCCGAGGGGACCATTGGCCCTACGATATCCATAGACCATCTCATGAATGGGTATGGGACGCTGATGGACGAGAGGTTTTCGGTTGGTTGATGGATTGCTGGCGCGTGCTTCTGGCAGTTGTCGCATTTTGCAGCGTAGCTTTCGCAGTTCGCAATCAGCGTTGGCCAGAAGTAGCCATGTTTCTTGATCCTTATGGCCAAGGTTCGTCCACTGGAGTGGCTGCCACACACACCGTGGTGAGTGGTGGACAGGATGGCCAGAATTTCCATGCCGTGGATACATCTGTAGTACGGCTCTGATAAGCTGCGTTTGTATAGTTTTTCTTCAATTATACAGTAGCGGGAGCTTTTGGTTCTCAGTTTTCGGGCTTCCCACTTGTGGTCAAGCAAGGTGTCATTTTGGATGTATTCGAAGATCGAGATTCGCCAGTCCGGGCGAGTGTGGAAGTCTTCGTCCGCGACGAACCGTCTGTCGGTGCCAGTTGCATTCGATGCGGTTTGCTCGTTCGCATCAGGGTCTGGATTGGGATTTGGGTTCTCTGTGTCTGGTACATCCGTTTCGTTTGTCGACGCGGGCTCGTTGGAAGGTTCGTTCGTGCTGGCTGATGCCTTGTCTGATATGGCTAATGTTTCGCCGGCTGCTGCTTTAACGGCTATGTTAATGCTCGGTGTTTCGATTCCTTCCACGGGTATGATCCTTTTGATCGCTGGGTCCGAGGTCGATGCCAGGTATGCCAGGGCATCTGCTGAGGTGTTCTCCCCGTGGGGAATCTTCGTCAGCTCGAAGCTGTCGAATTGTTTCGTCAGTTCGCGGACGACATGCAGGTATGCTTCCATTCGTTCGTCTTTTGTTTCGTAAGTTCCATCGAACTGGTTCGTAACGAGTTGGGAATCGCTGTGGGATTCCACCTCTCGGGCTCCGATCCCGAGGGCGAGCCGTAGCCCGACGATTAAAGCCTCGTATTCGGCTTCGTTATTTGACGCTTCGAAGCCGAGATGGAATGATTGTTCTAGTATTTCACCAGTGGGGGAGGCCAGCCTGATTCCTACCCCAGAACCCTGTTTGGAGGATGCCCCTTCGACATGGAGTGTCCATTTGCTGTTTGTTGCGGTGTTATCCGTGGTTTGTGGCGATAGCTCGATGATGAAATCTGCTAGGACTTGTGCTTTAGCGCAGGTTCTTGTGCGATATTCTATATCGTACTCACTTAGTTCGATAGCCCTCTTTGTTAGCCGTCCTGACTGGTTCGGGCTGTGCAGAATTGTGCGCAACGGTTGCGAGGTCATGACGACGATAGAATGAGACTGGAAGTACGGTCTCAGTTTGCGAGCTGCCGTCACCAGGGCTAGTGCCAGTTTTTCTAAGGCTGAGTATCTTGTTTCTGCATCTATTAGGGTCTTGCTGACGTAATAGATGGATTTGTGCTCGTTCTGTTCTTCTCTTACTAGCACCCTGCTTACCGCGGCGGGTGATACCGCGAGGTAGAGGTATAGCGGTTCTCCTTCTACCGGCTTAGCTAGTATCGGGGATTCGCTAAGATACGACTTAAGCTGTTGTAATGCTTCTTCGCATTTATCGTCCTACTAGAACTTTTTATTAGCTCGTAGCACGTGATAAAACGGGAGGCATTTATCTGTTGACCGGGAGATAAAGCGGTTAAGAGCTGCTATTCGGCCTGTTAACCTTTGGACTTCTCGAGTGGTCTTAGGTGAAGGCATTTCGAGAAAGGTTGTGATTTGTTTGGGGTTTGCTTCGATTCCCCGTTCGGTTACGAGGATACCTAGGAATTCTCCTGAAGCTACTCCGAACGAGCATTTGGCGGGATTGAGTTTCATCCCGTATTGGTTGAGGATTTTGAAGAATTCCCTGAGCTGGGTTATGTGGTTTTTTTCTCTGGAAGACTTGACAAGCATGTCGTCGATATACACTTCTATGGATTTACCCAGCTGATCTGCTAACATTCTGTTTACTAATCTTGGATATGTGGCTCCTGCGTTCTTTAGTCCGAATGGCATGACTTTATAACAATATGTACTGCAGTCTGTTATGAATGAAGTTTTCTCCTGATCTTCTGGATTCATAAGGATCTGGTTGTAGCCCGAGAAAGCGTCTATGAAGGACAGCAGCTCGTGACCGGCGGTGGCTTCGACGAGCCGGTCGATGTGCAGGAGTGGGAAACTGTCTTTTGGGCATGCCTTGTTGAGATCGGTGAAGTCTATACAGACTCTCCATTTCCCATTCTTCTTTTTGACTACAACCGGGTTGGCAAGCCAATCGGGGTATTTGACATCCCTGATTGATCCGACTTTCAAGAGTCAGTTGACTTCGTCGTTTACTGCCTTTGCTCTTTCGGGCCCCAGCTTGCGTCGTTTTTGTTTTACGGGTTTGAATGTGGGATCGGCGTTCAGCTCGTGAGAGATTACTTTTAGATTGATCTCAGGCATATCTTCTGTCGACCATGCGAATGTATGGACGTTCTCTTTTAGGAAAGTGACGAGCTCTTTTTTTATCGAGCTCGCGAGCTCTGTTCCTACGTTGACTCGTCTTTCTGGGTGGGAGTCATCGATGCATATCGGTGTTATAAGGTTCTTGGGAGGTCCACTTTTCTTTGTCTGTTGTTCGGCGAGCTCGTGCTCTTTCTGTAATTGTTATACCGGGGAGTTCGCGGTTTGTTTGTAACAATTAAGGTAACAGATCCTGGCGTTCTTCTGACTGCCGAAGACTGTTTGGGTTCCCTTCGGAGATGGGAACTTCACGCACTGGTGGTAAGTGGAGGGTACTGCTTTCATGGCGAAAATCCAGGGGCGTCCTAGGATAGCGTTGTACGGCGCTTGGCGATCTACCACTACGAATTCAACGTTTTTTAGCACGGACCCGGCCTTTACCTGTAGTAGGATTGTGCCGAGAGAAATAGTTGTGTCTCCGGAAAATCCGGTGAGGAGTGTGACTGTGTTGTTTAGGGCTGAGTTTGAGAAGCCAATTTTTTTTGAAAGCTTCGTAGAAAAGGATGTCGACCGAGCTCCCGGTGTCTATCATTATTCTTGAGAGCTCGAATCCGGCTAGATCGAGATGGATGACGAGTGCGTCGTCGTGCGGCTTATCCAGGCCCAGGGTCTCGCTTTTGCGGAAGCTTATGCAGTGGTCGGGGACTTACTCGAGCATCTGCAAAATGAAAACTTACTCAGCTTCTCTATCGGCGGGATAGTGCATTCGGCTGGCTTACAGTGTCTCAGCAGATGGGCAAGCCCGACTGGATCCTCCATAATAGAAGCATCCATAGTATGTTCATACACCCAGTGAAAAGGCTTGCCCCGCGGCCTGCCATCACGAGCAGACGACTTCTCTATCCTTTGACGTTTTGGCTGCTGGTGAAACCCACCATTGCTCCCCAAGCTCTGGGATTTCGAACCATGCGCGACAGGAGCTCACTTTGAATTACCACGATCTGGTGAATTCGCACGAGGCGATACGACGTTTGGAGGACGAGCCGCCGTAGAAGCATTAGCCTCCATCTCCTGCATCACCTCATGTAGCGCAGATGCCACATCGCCAGCGTTCACAGGCTCACCATCATTAACCTTCATCTTTCCAGCAGCCTTCTCGAGCTGACGTTGCGAGGGACGACAAGACATATTCCTGATCGGAGGAGGAGGAACTGCCAATGAACTGCTGTCTTCGAGTCGCGGATCTTTTGCTGCAAGTCAAAAGCCCAAAGTTACAATTTGCGGTACAACGCACAATATCATGAAATCCACATAAAACAAGATCAGTGCATACCTGGCGAAACCTGAACGGAAAGCGAAGCCTCTTTAGTAGGAGCCGGGAGCTGGTAGGCCCGAAGGATTCTATCCTTGGTAAAAGATGACCACCAAGTATGACCCCTCCTGAGTGTGTCAGCCCGATTTTTCAGCGCGTCGTCAAAGCGAATTCGACCAGGGGAATCTGCACCAAAACCAAAACGGAGCCTGGTCAGTATACGATCTAAACAAAAATCAAACATGCAAAAATAACAAGAAGGCAGCAGAGAATCTATCAGAAGGCCTAAAAACTAAACAAGATTCTCCTAACCAACGGATTCGGCCCATTCAGAGGGCAGAGAACTGAAATCGAAATCGCCAACCGACGATTGGTCGATCTTGAAGAAGAAAGGTTTCTCTTGCCACCCGTCATCCCGCGGCGGCAAACCATCAATGATTTTCCGACCCGATTTCGGGGAAACGTAAAAGGAGCCGTCGCTGCGAGCATTCTTCTTCAATGTGCAAAGACGATGAAATTCCTTGACTCCAAAGTGAAGTCCGTTTTCTCGCGATAAGACCCATAACCCGATAATAGTCCGAACTAAGTTCGGATGCATTTGGGGAAATGCAATCCCCACCTCGGCCGCAAACTCCAGCAGGAACCTCGAAATCAGGAAGGTGAGCCCGCAAGACTCAAAATAGTGCCAGAAGGCACATCCGTACCCACTGGTCACCCTCTGGGGACCCTCCGGTTTCCGCGGCCGAGTTATCTCGACCCCGTAAGCGAACTGGAGTTCCTCAACCTCGTCGGAACTCATCTTTGTGGTCATAGGAGGATCCCGAATCACGGATGCCTTCACACGCCGCGGCGCGCTAGCAGGATCCCCTTTTTCTTTCTTGACAGCCATTAGCTTATCACTTTGAATAGCAGTAGAATTGGCCATAACAAAGGGAAATCAAAGAGAAAAGGGAAAGAAATAGGACAGCAAACGAACGAATTTCACTCGATTTAAATCGGGCACACGAAAACCGTAAACCTCGCCTGAGCACTTTTAGTAAACGGAAGCAAAAGAGTAAAAGGAAAAAAAAAACAAGAACAAGCAATTAAGATTCCTTAAACAAAAGAACAAAAAGGAAGAGAGAAAGTTACCTTGAAAAGGAGTAGAGACGTGTGCGGTTAACGAAGAGGCGAGATGGAAAATTTACATTTATATACAGTAATCATTCCACTCGTCGAAAATAAATCCCAAAAGATTTATCTTTCCCCTCTCTCTCCTCTTGGAAATTCCAACCGTCTTGTCATTGATAAAGTCGAATAATTTATTTTTTCTGCTTCCCGATATTCGAATCTAATCGGGTAAACAATATTTTATTCGTATCACTGGGAAGATATTTATGCTTTCCCACAACAAGAATCTCGCGAGCTCGGAAAATACGACGAGCTCCCGCCAAACAGATTAACAAACCGCCAATCAGGCTTCCCACTGCACCTGATGGGCTGGGGGACAACTGTTGGACCAGGATTTGTCACCAAATCCGACCCATTGTCTAGCCCATCAAAACCAACCTCGGAAGATGTCCACATTCTGAATGAGCGGCCCAACAAGAGAAAGGAAGGATAAGAAGAGAACGGTTCAAAAGAATGACGGGAGATCCGGAGCTCGTGCAGGATACGGATCGTGGGATACACGCTGAAGCTAACGAGGTGGGGAGAATATTTAAGAGAGATATTGATGAACTAAATAATTCATTCGCTCTATGAGCTCTTGCACCATACAATACTTGATCCCTTGTAAACGATCTCTTGATTCAATCAATAAAGTCCATTTATCTATTCTTGATCTTAAGTTCAATTGTTCAAATAGAAATTCTTGCCCACCTTTTCCCCAATATAATCTAAACACTTTACAAATCTTTTGAGTGTAGATATTTGCATCCATAGTCTGTGCCATCTAGATTGGTTTATGGTCGCAACTTGGATTCGGCTTTTCGTTGAAAAGCTTTAATTGAGTTAATGGAGTTACTGCAAAATAGGGAGCCTCCGGAGATGAAGTTTATCTGCTTCGGGGCGGTAGCCCCTACACCCTACCGGCAAAGTCGTAGGCTTTGTAAGCGTTGGCATATGGTATTTTTGGGGCGGGAGGGGGGTTGTAATCGACTTCATCTGGCCTCCGCATATGCTAGAGCTAAAGATCGTTTCGATTCTTTGTTTGGCTGCTGGAGGGGGCGATTGTTTGCCTTACTCCAACCTGTCTCGTTTGTCTTTGGTAGCCTTGGTCTTAGGCATCTTTTTGGGTTTTGGGGGAGTGTTGGAGGGGCTTTCCTCCTCTGAGGATTCCTGCTCGGGGTTGTCTTCGTTGCTTCGTGGTTTTTTTGCTGCAGCTAGTAGGCGGGCTGCTGCGCGGCATTCTTTGGTGGAGTGCCCTTTGCGCTTGTGGTGTTTGCAGAATTTATTGGCATCGTACTCGGATTGTTTTTCCGGGTTTGGACTATCGATTGCGAACGATTGCTGATTTCTACCCGTGGATTCCCTTTTGGGGTTTCTTTTTTACGAACTCAGACTTTGAGCTAAAAGGCTAGCTTTGTGCTGCTTCTGTTCGAATGCTCTCGTTTCTTCTGCTTTTGCGAAAAGCATGGCTAGGTGCAACGCGTCGTTTAGCGAGGTGATGCACCTGATCGAGAGTTCCAGATTGAGGCCGGATGCGTACCAGAGTCCGTCCTTGAGGGCTTCCAGTGCTAACCCTTCATTGAGGTCGGCGATTTTGTATTTTATTTCTTTGAACCTTGTCAAGAAACTTCGTAGCGGTTCGTTTTCACCTTGCTTTAGCCTGTATAGGTCGGCCTCGGTGGTTTTCGTTTCGATGAACACCGAGTACTGCTTGAGGAATACTGCTACGAACTGGGTGAAGTTGTTTATGAAGCCGCTTTCCAAGCTTGTAAACCATTCTTGCGCTGGTCCTACGAGTGTTTTGGCAAACAGTCTGCAGTAGCCAGAGTCTTTTTCGTTATCGTCGAGTCGGACTCGGGCTGCCGCGTGGTTGAAGAGCCTGATGTGTGCTTTAGGGTCTGTTTGCCCTGTGTACTCCGGGAATTTTATCCTTCCGGTATCGCAGAGGTTGGCGTTTGCTATTCTAGCGACGAAGGGTGTTCGCCTCATTTCTTCGATGGCGAGGTCAATGTCTGGTGCAGAGCTTGTTGCTGTATGCATGAATGCTCTCATTATACGGAGCTCCGCGTTTTGCATCTCGATATGCCTTTGGACCGATTCTAGGTCTGTTACCCTTCGAGGGTTGATTTGGTCGAGGTGGTCAGTAGGGTGTTGCTGGGCAGCTTGTTCTTGTGAGCCATCGTTTAGCTGGGTGTCGAGATGGTCGTCTCGCCTTGCATGCATTTCTCGAGAGTGGGTTCTGTGTGTTTCGAGGTCTGCTGTTTCGTAGCGGGGGTCCGAAGGTATTCCTGATGGATTAGGGAATTGCAATCCAAGACGAGGTGGAGGCGGGGGAAGTATTTCCTGGTTCCCACTGGCTGTTGCCATGCTGGGGCTCGGATCGTTGGGGTTGGCGACTCCTTGTCGTGAAGTAGAAGGTGCGATATGCTGCCTTCTGTTTTCTGGGGTTGTAAATGCCTGGGAGAAGTCCAGATGCACTCGAGGTGGTGATGGTACTGCATATTTTATGTATTTTGTATACATATTAGTTAGCTTTTCATGCATTTACATCACTATTTAGACTAGATTGCATCACTTAGGGTCCTAGAGCATTCTCGCACCAGCATACGCATGTTCCTTGCATTTTGCATCACATTCAGGTTGTTTCTGGCTACTTTGGAGTCGTGGAGGTTCGTGGACGTGCTGAAGCTGTTGTGGCGGTTCGTGGAAGGTCGGATGTTTGCTAAGGACCAGAGATCGGGGTGCAGATCGAGCATGGCAGGCCGATCTAGATGAGATCGACCAGAAGGTCGAGAAGACCAGGCGATCCAGGGAAAATGATCGAGATGAAGATCGAGTGGAGCAATCGATCAAATGGTACGGACATAAATAACGCCATGCAGAGCGAGAGCCGGATCGAGTCCACCACTCGATCCAACCGAAGATCGATACCAAGATCGGATGCAACACTCGATCCGCCGAAGATGATCGAGACCCGGATCGAGTAGAAGACACGATGTCCAAAAGTGATCGAGAGAGCCGCTCGATCCCGAAGTCGGTCTCTGTCCTTTCAACCGCTTTTGGCCGCTAGCGAGGGGGGGACCATCGAGCTGTTTTTGCCATTTTGGGAAGGTGGCGATGTCTTTTTCCACACACACTTTTTCGTTCTTATCTTTTTATGCTTTTCTCTCTGGTTTGGAGACTCTCCGCCATTGTTAGACTTTTAGCTTTTTCTTGAATATTTTCGAATCGTTTAAGTTTTAAGCAATCGTTTTCATGTTCATCGCTTCATCTTTCATGTTTATTTCGGTTATTCTCATGTGTAGCGAGTAGTTTCATTTGGGTCTTGGGGTTGAGAGGATTCACGGGGTCTAAGGGTTTTCAAGTTGGTAGTTTTCTTGTTCTTAATGGCTTTCTCTTCTAGGATGTTGAGTCCCTAAGGCATAAAGACTCTCACGCCAAGATCTTTATGATCAGAGAGGTCTCTTACCTTGACAGGATCCAGAGATCTCTGAAAATCACATCCTAGAGACTAGTTACCCTTTCCCAAAATCCATGGAAGTTTAGGGGACTAGTTAGGCCGTGTGTTTGAAATCTGAGTTCATTGCCCTTCAACCTCTCTTTCCACCAGAAGCCATGGGTTTGGAGGAAAGGATGAAGGAGTGATCCATACCGAAAGCCACAGATGGATCTTGTTTTCGTTTTTAAGGCTTAGGGAATCTCACAAAGTGAGTCGATTTAAAGTTTTCAACCCCAACTTAGACCCTTGAAATCCTGGACCATGAATCTCAACCCTAGACCCTTCTTTCTTAGCATTCTTACATCTTCGTTAGTCGTTCGCTTGATATTCGCTGCATCCTGGTCATTAGTTTCTTCATACTTGCATTTTAATTTTTCTGTTTGTTCCTTGTAGTAGTTCAATCACTCTTGGTAATTTTAAAATAGTTTTGCATTCCATTCGGTCATTGCATATAGTTTTTAGGATTTTCACAATATCGCCTGTTATTCGCTTAACTTTACACTGCTCTTGCATTCTCTTTGATCTTCCTAGCTCCTAGAAGTGGATTGACTCTCACTTGCATACTGTACTACAACCTAAGTGTTGCATTTGAGTTTGATAGCCTCATTGCATCCTCACCCTTGCAAAGAAAGTAGTTATCAAATGGCGCCGTTGCTATTCTAGGAGTGATAGAAAGCATAGAAATTTGGGGCTTAGTAAAGACTAAGCCTTTACCTTGTTTTAGTTACTAATCTCTCAACTCTCAAACGTGTGTCTCTCAGGTACATGAATCTTCGTTCAAGGGGAGACAACAATCTACTTCAACCCTTGGACAACATTCATCAGCTTGGTCATTCACGGCAAAAAAGAGTACGAGAACAAGCCAGAGCCTTTGAGGAGATTGTTCAGCACGGTTTGGTTGACTTTGAAGCTATGGCTGAACACGAGCATCCAGAGGGACCTCCTCCAGCTCACGGGGCAGTGGGACGGGGCAATGGAAACCCCAACACGCGGCTAGACCCCCAAGGATCATAGGAGCCGGAGATGCTCCCAATACTCATCACAATAGGTTTGGGATCACTCCTCCTCTTGTACAAAACAACAACTTCGAGATTAAGCCAGGTTTCATCTCCATGGTGCAAAACAACAAGTTCCACGACTTAGCAATGGAAGATCCCTTGGAGCACCTTGACAATTTCGAGCAAGTATGTGGGATGATCAAGATGAACGGCATATCAGAAGATGCTTTCAAGCTGCGTCTCTTTCCCTTTTCACTCGGAGACAAAGCTAGGCATTGGGAGAAGACCCTTCCACAAGGCACCATCACCTCATGGGCCGAGTGTAAGAAAGCCTTCCTCTCAAAATTCTTCTCTAGCACCAGAACGGCAAGGCTGAGAAGCGAAATCAGCGGCTTCACTCAGCGGAACAATGAGACATTCAATGAGGCAATGGAACGTTTTAAAGATTACATGATCCAATGTCCTCATCACGGTTTCAGTGAGGAGACCCTACTCAGCACCATCTACCGCGGAGCCTCACCAAAGATCAGGTTGTTGCTTGACACGGCTAGTAAAGGGAACTTCCTTGGTCAGGAGGTAGAAGAGGGCATGAAGCTGATTGAGAACTTGGCATTGAGTGACGGCAACTATGCTGAAGATTATGACCGTGCACCGAGAGGATCTGAGCTAGAGTCTCACAAAAAGGAGCTGAAGTCCTTGCATGAGAAGATTGATAAGCTGGTGTTAGCCAACCAGAAGCATGTTCACTTTGTTGGTGAAGCAGATGAGAATCAAGAAGAGCTTGAGTTGAGCCAGGAAGAAGCCAATTGGGTGGCGGGACAGAATAATTACAAACCTCACGGCTACACCCAAGGCTACAACCAGAACAACAATCTCTCCTACCGTAGTACCAACGTCGCCAACCCTAAGGACCAAGTGTACCCTGCTCAGCAAGCAAAACCTTTCATACCTTACAACAAAGGTTTTCAGCCGAGTGGTGGCTTCCAAGTTCAAGGGCAGAATAACTTCCAAGAGCAACATCAAGGTAACAAGGGTTATACGCCAAACTACCCTCCGGGCTTTGCACCTCAGCAGCAACAGCCGATGCAACAACAAGTTGATCCGGTTCAGGCCATGTTTCAGCAGCTGATCCAAGGGCAAGCCTCTAAAAACCAGAAGTTTGCCGAGATGAACACTCGTTTAGACTCGTCTCTCACTGACTTCTCCACTCAGATCACCAACTTAAACAACAAGATCAGACAGCTAGAGAAGGGGAAAGCGAGTACAAGTGGTCAGAATAGCCTACCGGGCAAGTGTGAGCAGAATCCTAAGGAATATGCCAACGCCATCATGTTAAGAAGCGGCAAAGAGCTAGCACCTCCGGTTACTCCTAAGAACAACAAGGACGTTGTAATTCAAGAGGGGGAGGGTAAGCTTCCCGCTGATGATGAGATCAACTTTGACAATGTCTGGACTCAAGGGCCAAAAAGAGGAAACAAAGCAGTTGTTGAGAAGAGAGCGGAGCAAACTACTAAGGAGAAAGATGCTTATGTACCTCCACTGTATGTACCTAAGCTGCCTTTTCCTGGCCGTTTCAAGAAGCAACTCATAGAGAAGCACAAAATCCTCTTTGAGAAGCATCTTAAGGACGTAGAGATCAAGCTACCTCTCGTTGACTGCCTTGCAATGATGCCTAAATGCGCCAAATTCTTCAAAGACACTCTCGTGAAGAAGAATAAGGAAAGTAAGGAGGTGCTTGTTCTAAGTGAGGAGTGTAGTGCTGTGATACATAAGGAAATAGTCCCTAAGAAGTTGGGAGACCCTGGAAGCTTCACTATACCCTGCGCTTTAGGTCCTTTAGAGTTCAAGAGTTGCCTTTGTGATCTCGGAGCTAGCATAAATCTGATGCCTCATTCTGTGGCAAAGAAACTCGGCTTTACCCGTTTCAAGGACTGTAGAATCTCGTTGGTACTAGCTGACAGGAGTGTGAGGTTACCCGTAGGATTTCTTGAGGACTTGCTAGTAAAGATCAGTGGAGTGAACGTGCCTATAGACTTCGTTGTTTTGGAAATGGATGAAGAGCCGGAGGATCCACTCATTCTCGGTAGACCTTTCTTAGCTACCGCCGGTGCCATAATAGACGTCAAGAACGGGAAGATTGCCTTGCACTTGGGTAAAGATATAAGGCTAGACTTCGATATCAATGAGGTCTTGAAGAAGCCTACGATAGAAGGGCAAGCTTTCTACATTGATACAGTGGATGCCTTAGCGGATGAGTTGCTGGAACAGCTGGCTCAGGAAGATCATTTGAAGCCGGCACTGACTAAGGAGCCATGAGAGTTTGGTTATGTAGATCAGAGGACTCAGGAGTTCGTCAACTTGCTTGGTTCGAGGAAAGTTGTGCTTGAAGATGTTGGTGTTTGCCTAGAGATCGACTCCAAGATCAACGACATTACTCGATCCAGGGGTCAAATCGATAAGACAATCGAGAGCACAACTCGATCCGGTGCAGAAATCGACAGTCAGATCGAGGAGGGTGATCGATCCAGGAAAATAATCGAGTCCGAGATCGAGAAAGGCCATCCGATCAAATTGAGGTCCAATCCGGAGATCGACTCAGCGTCTCGATCTCTTACTCGATCCACATCAAATCGAGTGAGTGAATCGAGTGAAACTGCTCGATCTAGACGACATCGAGAGCAAGATCGACCAGACGACTCGATTTCAGAAGGGATAGTGGTAGGAGAAAGCAGCCTCAAGGGCCATATCTCGTGTTCTAAGGAGGGCTCCAAGGACAAAAACAACAACAACAGCCACGAGGATGACTGGAGCGAGCTGTTAGCACCAAAGGTGGACCTTAAGAAGCTCCCAAAAGGGCTAAGGTATGCTTTCTTAGGGCCTAATAACAACTATCCCGTGATTGTGAATGAATACTTAAGTGATGATGAGTTGCACTCGCTCCTGACTGAGCTGAAAAAGTATAGGAAGGCCATTGGGTACTCTCTCAGTGACATCAAGGGACTTTCACCAATGCTTTGCACTCACAGGATTCACTTGGATAATGAGAACGCCTCTTCTATAGAACATCAAAGGCGTTTGAATCCTAATTTGAAAGAGGTTGTTAAGAAAGAGAGCCTTAAGCTTTTAGAGGCTGACGTGATCTATCCCATAAGTGACAGCACGTGGGTTTCTCCTGTACACGTGGTGCCTAAGAAGGGAGGAATCACGGTCATAAGGAACGATAAAGATGAGCTTATTCCTACTAGGACCATCACTGGTCATAGGATGTGTATTGATTATAGGAAACTTAATCTTGCAATTAGGAAGGATCATTTCCCTTTACCCTTTATTGATCAAATGCTTGAGAGACTTGCTAATCACCCTTACTACTGTTTCCTCGATGGGTATAGCGGTTTCTTTCAGATACCAATTCACCCAAATGATCAGGAGAAGACGACCTTCACATGTCCCTATGGTACCTTTGCTTATCGAAGGATGCCATTTGGATTGTGTAACGCACCGGCTACGTTGCAGCGCTATATGATGTCGATCTTCTCCGATCTAATAGAAGAGATGGTAGAGGTGTTTATGGATGACTTCTCTGTCTATGGTGCATCCTTTTCTGCGTGTTTGTTGAATCTTTGCAGGGTACTAAAGCGTTGTGAAGAGAAAAACTTGGTGCTAAACTGGGAGAAGTGCCACTTTATGGTTAAGGAAGGGATTGTGCTTGGTCACAAGATATCAGAGAACGGCATTGAGGTTGATCAGGCTAAAGTGGAAGTCATGATGGGTCTTGAGGCGCCGGTTAACATTAAGGGAGTCAGAAGTTTCTTGGGACACGCCGAGTTCTATAGGCGCTTCATCAAGGACTTCTCCAAGATTACACGCCCTCTTACACGGTTTCTGTGCAAAGAAGCTGAGTTTGTGTTTGATGAGGAGTGTTTGCGAGCTTTCGTGACCATCAAGGAAGCCCTTACATCAGCCCCTATAGTTCAAGCACCAGACTGGACACTACCCTTTGAGATCATGTGCGATGCTAGTGACTACGCCGTAGGAGCCGTTCTTGGTCAGAGGAAAGACAAGAAGCTGCACGTGATTTACTATGCTTCAAGAACCTTGGATGACACGCAAACGAGGTACACTACTACAGAGAAGGAGTTGCTTGCAGTAGTGTTCGCCTTTGAGAAGTTCTGGTCGTATCTTGTGGGTTCCAAGGCTATTGTCTACACAGATTACGCGGCTTTGCGATACATCTATTCAAAGAAGGACACTAAGCCTTGGCTTTTGAGGTGGATCCTCTTGCTTCAGGAGTTTGATATGGAAATTAAAGACAAGAAGGGAATAGAAAATGGAGTTGCTGACCATCTCTCACGGCTAAGGATCAACGAGTCTCTGCCCTTAGATGATTCTCTTCTAGAAGAGCAACTCATGGCGATCACCACGGCTGTTTGTGGAAAGCTAGAAGGGCAGTTTGAGGAGGTGTTGAGCTTCAAAGAGGAGGATCTTCCCTGGTACACTGATGTTGTGAACTACTTAGCGTGTGGTGAGGAGCCAACACATCTCAACAGCTATCACAAGAAGAGGTTTATGAGGGAGGCGAGTGACTACTTTTAGGACGAGCCCTACTTGTACAAGAGAGGGGTGGACAGTTTGTACCGGAGATGTGTTAAAACGGAAGAAGCTAAAGACATCCTCTTTCACTGTCATGGCTCATCCTATGGAGGACACTTCGCTTCATTCAAGACTGCCACGAAAGTGTTGCAAGCTGGTTTCTGGTGGCCGTCCATCTTCAAAGATGCACACGAGTTTGTGAAGAGCTGTGAGGCGTGTCAACGAGCAGGGAATATCACTAAGAGGAACGGGATGCCTCAGGTTCCTATCTTCGAGGTTGACGTGTTTGACGCGTGGGGCATAGACTTCATGGAGCCATTTCCTTCTTCATACGGCAACAAGTACATCTTAGTAGCGGTTGATTATGTCTCTAAATAGGTTGAGGCTGTTGCTTCCCTTACAAACGATTCTAAGGTGGTGATCAAGCTGTTTAAAAACATCTTTTTCCCGAGGTTTGGGTACCAAAGGTGGTTATAAGCGATGGAGGAAGCCACTTCATAAACAAGATCTTTGAGAGCCTTTTGAGAAAGTAAGGCGTTAAGCATAAGGTGGCTACACCGTACCACCCTCAAACGAGTGGTCAAGTGGAAGTCTCCAACCGGCAAATCAAGGCTATACTTGAGAAGACGGTCGGAGCAACAAGGAAAGACTGGGCAGTGAAGTTGGACGACGCTCTTTGGGCCTACCGTACCGCCTTTAAAACACCGATTGGTACGACCCCTTTCACCCTGCTCTATGGCAAAGGCTGTCACCTCCCAGTTGAGCTGGAACACCGTGCATTGTGGGCTGTAAAGAGGCTGAACTTTGACCTCAAGACTGCTCAGGAGAGGCGCCTCATCCAGCTACATGAACTGGACGAACTAAGGTTGAACGCTTATGAGAGCTCTCTGATATACAAGGAGCGGACTAAGGAAGCTCATGACAAGAAGTTGGTTGTCAGGGAGCTTAAGGAAGGAGAAGTGGTGTTGCTGTACAATTTAAGACTAAAACTCTTCCAGGAAAAGCTGAAGTCAAGGTGGAGCGGGCCGTTTGTGATCCAAGAAGTGCTGCCTTATGGAGCTGTTACATTGATGGGCAAGAGTGGCAGTGCATTCACCGTGAACAGACACAGAGTCAAGCCTTACTTGGCGGACAGCTATGACAAGGAGAGTACCTCGGTGCTTCTCCAAGACCCACCATCTGCCTAAACCAAGTAAAGTCTAGCTAAAGACGTTAAAGAAAGCGCACTTGGGAGGCATTCCCATGTCTATCCTGTACATATTTCTGCTTTATTTCTCTTTCAGTTTTATGTTTTTATTTTGCAAGTGTGTAGGAACAGGTATGAGGAGTCTAAACCTCGATCTTGAAGCCCAAAAAAGGCGATAAGGGTTAAGAAAAGGCTAGAGATCGAGTGCTAGATCGACTAATCCTAACTCGATTTGGCTTAGATCGAGTTAGTGAATCGAGAGGAGCCAGTCGATCTAGACGAGAACGAGTGATAAGATCGATCTAGATGAAAACGGGTCGATCGATCCCAAATGGATTGACCAATCTAATTTCTCTCGGGAAATTCTTAAAGGATAGATCGATCACCCGACTCGATCCATCACTCGATCTAAGCCAAATCGACCCCTAAATCGAGGATGTAGCTCGATCACGAGGACTTAGCCATGGAGCCAAAATCTCAACGATCGAGAGAGCCAAACTCACAAATCGAGTAATCCTCTTGATCTAAGCCATTATGGGCATGAGATCGAGTCCTAGATCGAACAAACAGACTCGATCTCATGCCGAGGTAACATTTTCTTTCCCTCCTTTATTTTTTTCCCTCCAGTTTTTAAATTTAAAACTTGGTCAAGGCAAGCATCTTTGACCATGAACGATGTGCCTTGACCAAGACTTGTGTCAGAAACCACCTCCTTTTACCTATAGTTTTATTTGTTATTGGCCTTTAAATGTTTTCAACAACTTCACACTCTCTCATTCTTGTTTTCTCGAAATTTTAAGCAAATAGAGTGAGAGTTATTTATTTTCTAAAAGCTAACAAGCTTCTTAACAATCTCTGCAAAAGGTATTTTCGGATATTTGATAAAATTCTTAAGAAAAATTTCTTTTTATTTCAGCTTTGATTGTTTTATATGCTAGGGCAGTTTTGAATTTTTAAATTTAGCAAAATAATAGGAGAAATCCTGGATTTTCTAGTATCTCTAGATTTGATTCTCCTTTATTTTGCTATAATTTTTATAAATTCCCCAAAATTCTAGGGTATTAGTTATAAGCTTTGCTCTTCGCCTCTCTTCTTCTCTCATCCGATCGCCGTTTTGCTTATCAAATTGCTTAAGAAATTTGTTTCAGGCACAATGGCTCCCAAGAGAACGAGAGAAGAGACAGCACAAGAGGGAGAAGGACAGGAGGTGGCTGTTCAAAAGAGGGTCAGATGGAGTAAGGATGAGAAGAGGGACAAGAAACGGCTTGAAAGGCTTCGGTTTGAGCCTACAAAGTTTGCGGACCGGGAGCTGCTGTTCAAGCTAGGGATCCTTGGAGATTTCGACCAGCTCCTCAAGAACATTGGCTTAAGATGTCTGTCACGAATGGATTGCCCAACCATTCCAGAAGTGACAATAGACTTCCTTGCCACGCTGGAGTTTTGTTACGAGAACCCTAGCGCCCCCGTTCCTTCACAAGGCCGTCTCTCTTTCAAGGTTGGACGTCAAGCCTTCTGCCTCTCAATCCCCGAGCTGTGCCAAGCATACGGTCTCAACGCAGCCGCCACCAAGATCGAGTTCCCCTCCTTCAAGCGAGCAAATAATTTTTGGGACCTGATCAGCAACGAAGACTACAAGGCCAACACCGCCAAAATCAAGAGAGTGAGAAGCCCGGTGCTGAGGTACACCTTGAAGCTGATCGCCAACACATTCAGCGGAAGGTCAGTTGCTCCCACGGTCACGAAGACCGAGCTTTGCTTCTTGTTCCAAGGCATGAAGCATTTGTTGTGTGATCCGGCTGAGAATAAAGAACCTATGGAGGATGAACTCGGCGACGAGGTGAACAATGGATGCGTGCTTGCTGCCTCCTTGGTGAAGTACAAGGCTTATGCCTTGCGGTGCAAGGCAACCTCTTCTTTCATTGGCGGCTTCCTCACTCCTCTATTCATACAAGCCGGCGTACCTATACACGATTTCGCACCCGTCCTGGCTAGAGCTTTCATGGATGAGGTCTACATGAGGAATACCGACAGCTTGGAACGCACGCCAGCAGAAGGATTCTACCATTATCTTTTCATCGACGACGAAAACGAGAAGAGAGTGTGCATCCTACCAAACAAGGACGAAACCGAGCTGCTTGGTGTTGGGAACATCGAGTTCTTGCCAACAGAACAGGAGTGCTTTGCTCCTCTAGGAGGAACGCCTGCCCCAGCGATTGCTCCTCGTCAAAGGTCTGAGTCCCCAGCCACGGAAGATGAGATGCCCGAGGCTTACACCCTTCCCAAGATAGACTTTGAGCCGAGAACAAAAACAGAGAAGTTCTTAGCATCTGTTGTGGAGATGCAAAGGAAAATCAACAAATGGCAAGGCAAAATGCTCAAGAAACTTGCCAAGAAGTTCAAATCGCTTCAAGGAGGCTCGCCTAAGAAAGATGCAAGTGAAGAGGTTCAACAACCCAAGAAGAGGAGGCTTTTAACCGGTGGAGTTGTCATCCGTGAGACTCAAGGCAGCAACATTCAACCGGCGCGTCTCTCTCTTCAAGAGCCAGGCTCCAAAGGCAAAGCCGTAGCATCTAGCTCCTCTGGAACATCCTCAAGTTCCAGCCGAGACTAGACCCGAGGTAACAACCTTCTTCCATTGTACATACCGCTCATGTTTGCTTCTTTTTGCTTTGTGTTTTGATGCTCCTTTGAATTTGTTTGCCACCGGGACGGTGTCAAGCAAGTTTGGGGGAGTATATGTGTGGTTTGACTTGTGTTTTCTGATCTTATTTTCCTTTTAGCATCCTTGAGTCTTCATTACATGAAAAATTGGTAAAATTTTTAAAATTTTTTCAAAGATTCATATAGTTGCATTCATCTCATTGAGCATTTTAGGATTGAGTCTAGAATCTTAAAGCATCTAGGTTGTTCATATTCGCATAAGGGGTTAGAGTTTTTCTTAAAAAGGTGTTTTAAACTCATGAATTGTTTCAATGCCCTAGTTAGTAGTTCTCTAATGCTTTGCTCATACTTTGAAAGTAAGTTTTTACCATGCTTGGATCACTTCTATGATTTTCGTGACTTAAATTGAACAGACATGAATTGAATCCTTTCCTACTAAGTGAGAACCTTAATCTGAATTTGAATTATCACTCTTGTGCATTTGAAATGAAATAAATGGATCACATATACATATTCAGGTTTTCTTACCCCTTTTTACCACTCTTTGTAAGTCTGAATAGAATTCCACACCCTGAACCTTGCCTTCCTTTCAAGCCAAATATTTCTTGTGTGATGTGAGGCCTTATTTTTGGATTGAACTTGGCATAAAGTGTTAGGTTTAGGCGACATGAGTACGCTTTCATATTGATGCTAGCTTTACATTTTGAAGCTAGTTTTAGGTTTGTTTTGGGGCAGGGATTCGCTGGTGTTAAAAGAATTTTGTTTATGTGTTTTCAGTTTAAAAAGAAATGGTGTTTGGGGTTTGAAAATAAAGGACTCATGGTTTTAAGTGGTGGTGTTGTTCTGTTTTTAAAATAAAAGCTCAGTTTTAAAAGAGAAGGAGGTAGCTATCAAAAATAAAAAAAAAAATCAGAAAGAAAAGAGCCAAAAGGCCAAAGTTTTTTTTAAAAAAAAAATTAATAATAAGAGAAGAGAGCTACCAAGATTTAAAGAGAGAGCTTTAAGTTTGTGTTTGACCACCACTAGCCTAATAAGAGTAAAGTTGTCTCTTGTTTTCGTGGGTTATGCTTGGCTTCTTGACTTGTCATTTGGGTAGTTTCTAGAGGGTGAGTGAGCTTGAAAAAGAAAGAAAATGAGAGGGGTTTAAGATCATTGTTAGTGTATATGGGTAGATGAGAGTCTAGTCATGTATGCATCAATTGTCTTTACCTTTAGTATTATGCATAAGTTCAATCCTTTTTTAGATAACCCATTGTTTGGATTACCCGCTTGAATGAGATCTTCTTTGTCTCAAAACCTTGTCCTTAGCCAAATGTATTCTGTTTTAAGTGCATAAGTGTGATTCACGGTTTGATCATTAATTGAATGTTAAAGGTTAGGATTCTTGGATTGTTTGGAATATGAGATTCATGATCTGAATTTCTTTGTGTGATAAGTATGGCTATGTTCTCTGGAGTATGAGTGTGCGCATTGCATTTTAGAACTAGTAACTAAGACATTGAGATTGATTCATTTGAAAGGCATCTTTGCAAGAGGCTTAAACCCCCGTCTTTTCTAAAACCTCTCTTTTTTTCTTTTTTTCTGTTGCTTGAGGGCAAGCAAAAAGTAAGTTTGGGGGAGTTGATGTTACTGCATATTTCATGTATTTTGCATACATATTAATTAGCTTTTCATGCATTTACATCACTCTTTATACTAGATTGCATCACTTAGGGTCCTAGAGCATTCTCGCACCAGCATACGCATGTTCCTTGCATTTTGCATCACATTCAGGTTGTTTCTGGCTACTTTGGAGTCGTGGAGGTTCGTGGACGTGCTGAAGCTGTTGTGGCGGTTCGTGTAAGGTCGGATGTTTGCTAAGGACCAGAGATCTGGGAGCAGATCGAGCATGGCAGGTCGATCTAGAAGATCGAGAAGATCTAGATGAGATCGACCAGAAGATCGAGAAGACCAGGCGATCCAGGGAAAATAATCGAGACGAAGATCGAGTGGAGCAATCGATCAAATGGTACGGACATAAATAACGCCATGCAGAGCGAGAGCCGGATCGAGTCTACCACTCGATCCAACCGAAGATCGATACCAAGATCGGATGCAACACTCGATCTGCCGAAGATGATCGAGACCCGGATCGAGTAGAAGACACGATGTCCGAAAGTGATCGAGAGAGCCGCTCGATACCGAAGTCGATCTCTGTCCTTTCAACCGCTTTTGGCCGCTAGCGAGGGGGGACCATCGAGCTGTTTTCGCCATTTTGGGAAGGCGGCGATGTCTTTTTCCACACACACTTTTTCGTTCTTATCTTTTTATGCTTTTTCTCTCTGGTTTGGAGACTCTCCGCCATTGTTAGACTTTAAGCTTTGTTCTTGAATATTTTCGAATCGTTTAAGTTTTAAGCAATCGTTTTCATGTTCATTGCTTCATCTTTCATGTTTATTTTGGTTATTCTCATGTGTAGCGAGTAGTTTCATTTGGGTCTCGGGGTTGAGAGGATTCACGGGGTCTAAGGGGTTTTCAAGTTGGTAGTTTTCTTGTTCTTAATGTCTTTCTCTTCTAGGATGTTGAGTCCCTAAGGCTTAAAGACTCTCACACCAAGATCTTTATGATCAGAGAGGTCTCTTACCTTGACAGGATCCAGAGATCTCTGAAAATCACATCCTAGAGACTAGTTACCCTTTCCCAAAAGCCATGGAAGTTTATGGGACTAGTTAGGCCGTGTGTTTGAAATCTGAGTTCATTGCCCTTGAACCTCTCTTTCCACCAGAAGCCATGGGTTTGGAGGAAAGGATGAAGGAGTGATCCATACCGAAAGCCACGGATGGATCTTGTTTTCGTTTCTAAGGCTTAGGGAATCTCACAAAGTGAGTCGATTTAAAGTTTTCAACCCCAACTTAGACCCTTGAAACCCTAGACCATGAATCTCAACCCTAGACCCTTCTTTCTTAGCATTATTACATCTTCGTTAGTCGTTCGCTTGATATTCGCTGCATCCTGGTCATTAGTTTCTTCATACTTGCATTTTTAGATGAGATCGATCCAAACTGCTCGATCTAGTGGTCGATCCTGTGGTCGATCCACTAGTCAATTTTTGTTAAATCATAGCCTTGCACTTTAATTTTTCTGTTTGTTCCTTGTAGTAGTTCAATCACTCTTGGTAATTTTAAAATAGTTTTGCATTCCATTCGGTTATTGCATATAGTTTTTAGGATTTTCACAATATCGCCTGTTATTCGCTTAGCTTTAGACTGCTCTTGCATTCTCTTTGATCTTCCTAGCTCCTAGAAGTGGATTGACTCTCACTTGCATACTGTACTATAACCTAAGTGTTGCATTTGTGTTTGATAGCCTCATTGCATCCTCACCCTTGCAAAGAAAGTAGTTATCAGGTGGTGGGCTCCTCTTCGAGTCGGTCACATGCCCGCGGCGGTTTTCTTGAAAATTGTCTCGAGCTGTGGATCTCGCGACTTCGGCCCGATATTCGTTAATAGCATGAGCCTGCTGGTTCAGACGGGCTTCGAAGTTTTGAGTCATCTGGAAGAGCATCCTCCGGATCTCAGAGGCATCATCCGGGTTAATGCCGGGCGTCCCCAGATTGGGGGATTGGATCTGTTATGAGGTCGAAGATTGTCTTTCCCCTGTTCTGACCCAGACGAAAGGGTTTATTCTTCCAGTGGGGGGCTGTTCTGGAGGTGTGCTCCTTGAACTGCCGGCTACGGTTTGATTTACCGGGACGGTCATCACGTGCTCAGCGCGAGCGTCGGCGTTCGAACCTCGCGTGCTGGAGTTAAGAGCATGCGGGTTATGGTGCCTGTTCGGATTGCTCGGGCTGAGTGCTCGCTCTTCGCCGATGATCCTTTCCTCGTGATTTGTGTCACCGGTTGCGATCTGTTCTTTAACTGAAAGATAACTTCCTTGTTTCGTGCAGCCACAAGCATATCATCAACATAGATCAGTAGATACATCAACGATCCATCTTGTAGGCTCTTGATGTATGCACAGTTGTCATACCTGCTTCTCACAAAGCCAATCTCAGACATATAGTTGTCAAATTTCTCATTCCACTGTCGTGGAGCCTGCTTAAGACCGTACAGTCTCTTGTTGAGTAGACATACCTCATCTTCTTTAAACATGGACTCATAGCCTTCTGGAGGAGTCATGTATATCTTCTCCTTTAGCTCACCATGTAGAAAAGCGGTTTTGACATCTAATTGCTCCAGCTCCAAGTCTTCTCAAACTACGATTGAAAGCAAGATCAGTATGGATACATGCTTTACCACTGGAGCAAATATCTCATGGTAGTCTATACCCTCTCTTTGAGCATACCCTTTGGCGACCAATCTTGCTTTGAAACGGGGATTTTCAACTCCAGTAACTCCATGCTTGTACTTATAGATCCACATGCTGCCAATAATCCTCTGATTTAATGGTCGCTTGACAACAGTCCAAGTGTTGTTCTTGAGCTGAGAATCCATCTTCTCTTTCATAGCAATCTTCCATTCGTCCTAATTAGAATCCACCTTGGCCTCACTGTAATCATTAGGTTCCACTGTACCACCATCTTCAGTAGTATAAAGAGCTTCAAACACATAGCTTTCATCATCAAATCGCCGAGGTGCTATGATCTCTCTTCTGGCTCTGTTACGTACCAGAAGATAGCTAAGTGGAGACTGTCTTGCTTCAGTCTCGGTTTCCTCCTCAACAGCTTCCCTTGTTGGTGTAGAGTACCTTGAGCTTGACGGTGAAGATGGACTTGATTGTGAGCTCGAGGGAATATTACTGATATCTTCTTGAGCTCTACCTGAGATAGTTTCCATGTCTATATCAAGATCCAGATCCCTGTATGATCCATCTTGATCGCCTTCTTGAATAGTCATGTTATCATTTCTCTGCAGCAAATCTTTGTACACTGCATTCTCTTGAAAGATAACATTTCTACTAATGGCACATCTCCTTTCTTCCACCAGCCAGACCTTTTACCCTTTGACTCCATCTGGATAACCAATGAGAACTCCCTTCTTAGCTCTAGGACTCAACTTTTCATCATCTGTATGTATGAAAACCACACATCTGAACCTTCTCAAGTAGCTGTAAATCGGTTGCTTTCCAAACCATTTTCTATCTGGAGCTTCGAAATGTATAGCCGATGACAGCGTCTTTTTGATGAGGATAGCTGCTATATGAGTCGCTTCAGCCCAAAATCTCTTTGGCAAGCCTGAATCACTAAGCATAGTTCTCACCTTTTCTATTAAGGTTTGATTCATCCTTTCAGCAACGACATTATGTTGTGGCGTGTAAGCACACGTTCTGTGCCTCTGTATCCCTCTTGATTCACAAAAGTCATAAAACAGCCTGTTACAGAACTCTAGACCATTATCGGTTCTCAGAGTTTTGATCTTCTTATCACTTTGGTTCTAAACAAAACGAACCCATTCCGTGAACTTTATGAAAGCTTAATCTTTCCATCTCAGAAAATAGACCCAAAATTTTCTAGTGTAGTCGTCAATAAACGATATGAAATATTGACAGTTACCTAAAGAGAATGGCACAGTAGGAGCTCCTCACAAGTCAGAGTGAGCGTACTCAAGCTTTTCCTTTGTATCGTATTGAGCCAAGTTAAAACCAACTCTTTTGGCTCTTCCAAAGATACAATCTTCGCAGGTTTCAAAGGCAGATATCTTCTTCTTGTATAAGAAGCCTTTTCTCAGCATCACATTTATATTCTTTTGACTCATATGTCCCAGTCTTCGATGCCAGAGCATGGAGTCATCTTGTCTCCTCTATGTTGCATGTAATTCATCAACTAGAGGTCTCCATTGAAGAAGATACAGAGTGTCATATCTTCTTCCCTTTAGTAGCATCTGACTTCCTGCTTTGATGCTTAGAATCCCGTTTTCTGACTCAAACCTGTAACCAGCCTTCTCAAATGTACCAAGTGACAAGAGATTCCTGTCCATTTCAGGTACAAATCTGACATCTGTGAGTAGAACTTGTAGTCCTTCTTCATTCTTGATTCGAATAGAACCAACTCCTTGGACTTTGGCTAGTGTCCTCTTTCCCATTCTGATCGAACCTCCAACATCTTAATTCAAGCTTTCAAACCATTCCCTTTTGTAGGTCATGTGATAACCCAACCAATATCCATTATCCACTCGTCTTCTAAATGTATATCGGTCGTCAGACACATATAATCCGGTTGATTTTACTAAGTTTCCTTTTCCTGATGATTCACCTTTGCTGTTGCTTTGCTCCGTTGACTTGTAACACCCTTTATCCTTGTTCGGACAAGCATTCTTGTACTGACCTTCCTAACCACATGTCCAGCATCCCTTGCCTTTGGATTTAGACTTAGATCTGGAATTCTTGTTCCCCTTGTCTCTATGCTCGCTTCTGCCTCTGGAGTCAGACTTTTCTTTTGCATAAAGACCCTCAGCTTGACCCTTGATGCTCTCCTGCGAACCAAACTCCAATTCTTTAGAGTAAATGGCTGCAGTAATCTCGTCCATCGTCAAGGTAGTTCTTCCGGAGCCATATCTGAGAGTATCCCTCAGCTAATCAAACGGTCTTGGTAGAGACATCAACAGCAGTATGGCTTGATCTTCATCAGAAATATTGATATCCATATTCTCTAGATCTTCTACTCTATGCAAAAAATCATCAATAGCCCTGTTCTTTTCACAAAGGCTACGTCAGCGTCAGCGTTCGAAAAACACAATGAAAATAAAGCAAATAAAACACTGGCAGTGATGCATTGAATACACAGTGACCGCAAACAAGGGCGGCCACCTCGACTAAACTTGATGCATTGAAAACACAGCGACAGCCGCAGCTCCATTTTCTACCGCTGCGTCTTCGTTTTTGGATTTCCGAAAATCTTTAAACTTGCCACATGTTTACTTTAAAACTTTAAAGCTTTAGATTTCTTGTCGCTGATGCAGGCGCCGGCGTTAACAAAACTTCTATAGAGAAATTTTCTGACATCTTGTAACTGTAGAGTTTCTGCTTGAGATAGATCGTGTTAGGAAGCGTTTTTGACATGTACAGTTTTTCCAGTACATTTGTCATCTCTACTGCAGTCGTAGCCTTCTTAACTTTCCTTAGAACTCTATCTGGTAAACTTAGAACAATGGTACTCCTTGCTCTTTTCATCTTCTCTTCAAAAGTCTCGCTTTTGAAATCCTCTTCAAGTTTTCCAAGATCTGAGCCTTTTTTTGACAGTTGCCTAAAGAGAATGGCACAGTAGGAGCTTCCCACAAGTCAGAGTGAACGTACTCAAGCTTTTCCTTTGTATCGTGTTGAGCCAAGTTAAAACCAACTCTTTTGGCTATTCCCAAGATACTATCTTCGCAGGTTTCAAAGGCAGATATCTTCTTCTTGTATAAGAAGTCTTTTCTGAGCATCACATTCATATTCTTTTGACTCATATGTCCCATTCTTCGATGCCAGAGCATCGAGTCAACTTGTCTCCTATCTGTTGCATGTGATTCATCAACTAGAGATCTCCATTGAAGAAGATACAGAGTGTCATATCTTCTTCCCTTTATTAGCATCAGACTTCCTTCTTTGATGCTTAGAATCCTGTTTTCTGACTCAACCCTGTAACCAGCCTTCTCAAATGTACCAAGTGACAAGAGATTCCTGGCCATTTAAGGTACAAATCTGACATATGTTAGTAGAACTTGTAGCCCTTCTTCATTCTTGATTCGAATAGAACCAACTCCTTGGACTTTGGCTACTGTCCTGTTTCCCATTCTGATCGAGCCTCCAACATCTTCATTCAAGCTTTCAAACCATTCCCTTTTGTAGGTTATGTGATAACTGCAACCAATATCCATTATCCACTCGTCTTCTAAATGTATATCGGTTGAAGAGAGGGCTTCAGACACATATAATCCGGTTGATTTTACTAAGTTTCCTTTTCCTGATGATTCACCTTTGCCGTTGCTTTGCTCCGTTGACTTGTAAGACCCTTTATCCTTGTTCGGACAAGCATTCTTGTAGTGACCTTCCTCACCACATGTCCAGCATCCCTTGCCTTTGGATTTAGACTTAGATCTGGAATTTTTGTTCCCCTTGTCTCTATGCTCGCTTCTGCCTCTTGAGTCAGACTTTTCTTTTGCATAAAGACCTTCAGCTTGACCCTTGATGCTCTCCTGCGAACCAAACTCCAACTCTTTAGAGTAAATGGCTACAGTAATCTCGTCCATTGTCAAGGTAGTTCTTCCGGAGCCATATCTGAGAGTATCCATCAGCTAATCAAACGGTCTTGGTAGAGACATCAACAGCAGTATGGCTTGATCTTCATCAGAAATATTGATATCCATATTCTCTAGATCTTCTACTATATGCAAAAAATCATCAATAGCCCTGTTCTTTTCACAAAGGCTACGTCAGCGTCAGCATCCGAAAGACACAATGAAAATAAAGCAAATAAAACACTGGCAGTGACGCATTGAATACACAGTGACCGCAAACAAGGGCGACCACCTCGACTAAACTTGATGCATTGAAAACACAGCGACAGCCGCAGCTCCATTTTCTACTGCTGCGTCTTCGTTTCTGGATTTCCGAAAATCTTTAAACTTGCCACATGTTTACTTTAAAACTTTAAAGCTTTAGATTTCTTGTCGCTGACGCAGACGCCGGCGTTAACAAAACTTCTATAGAGAGATTTTCTGACATCTTGTAACTGTAGAGTTTCTGCTTGAGATAGATCCTGTTAGGAAGCGCTTTAGACATGTAGAGTTTGTCCAGTGCATTCGTCATCTCTACTACAGTCGTAGCCTTCTTAACTTTCCTTAGAACTCTATCTGGTAAACTTAGAAAAATGGTACTCCTTGCTCTTTTCATCTTCTCTTCAAAAGCGATCCTCTTCAAGTTTTCCAAAATCTGAGCCTTCTTTTGACAGTTACCTAAAGAGAATGGCATAGTAAGAGCTCCCCACAAGTCAGAGTGAACATACTCAAGCTTTTCCTTTCTATCGTGTTGAGCCAAGTTAAAACCAACTCTTTTGGCTCTTCCCAAGATACAATCTTCGCAGGTTTCAAAGGCAGATATCTTCTTCTTGTATAAGAAGCCTTTTCTCAGCATCACATTCTTATTCTTTTGACTCATATGTCCCAGTCTTCGATGCCAAAGCATGGAGTCATCTTGTCTACTCTCTGTTGCATGTGATTCATCAACTAGAGGTCTCCATTGAAGGAGATACAGAGTGTCATATCTTCTTCCCTTTAGTAGCATCTGACTTCCTGCTTTGATGCTTAGAATCCCGTTTTCTGACTCAAACCTGTAACCAGCCTTTTCAAATGTACCAAGTGACAAGAGATTCCTGTCCATTTCAGGTACAAATCTGACATCTGTGAGTAGAACTTGTAGCCCTTCTTCATTCTTGAAACGAATAGAACCAACTCTTTGGACTTTGGCTAATGTCATGTTTCCCATTCTGATCGAGCCTCCAACATCTTCATTCAAGATTTCAAACCATTCCCTTTTGTATGTAATGTGATAACTGCAACCAATATCCATTATCCACTCATCTTCTAAATGTATATCGGTTAAAGAGAGGGCTTCAGACACATATAATCCGGTTGATTTTACTAAGTTTCCTTTTCCTGATGATTCACCTTTGCCGTTGTTTTGCTCCTTTGACTTGTAAGACCCTTTATCCTTGTTCGGACAAGTATTCTTGTAATGACCTTCCTAACCACATGTCCATCATCCCTTGCCTTTGGATTTAGACTTAGATCTGGAATTCTTGTTCCCCTTGTCTCTATGCTTGCTTCTGCCTCTGGAGTCAGACTTTTCTTTTGCATAAAGACCCTCAGCTTCACCCTTGATGCTCACCTGCGAACCAAACTCCAACTCTTTAGAGTAAATGGCTGCAGTAATCTCGTCCATCGTCAAGGTAGTTCTTCCGGAGCCATATCTGAGAGTATCCCTCAGCTAATCAAACGGTCTTGGTAAAGACATCAACAGCATTATGGCTTGATCTTCATCAGAAATATTGATATTCATATTCTCTAGATCTTCTACTATATGCAAAAAATTATCAATAGCCCTGTTCTTTTCACAAAGGCTACGTCAGCGTCAGCGTTCGAAAAACACAATGAAAATAAAGCAAATACAACACCGGCGGTGACGCATTGAATACACATTGACCGCAAACAAGGGCGACCACCTCGACTAAACTTGATGCATTGAAAACACAGCAACAGCCGCAGCTCCATTTTCTACTGCTGCGTCTTCGTTTCTGGATTTCCAGAAATCTTTAAACTTGCCACATGTTTACTTTTAAACTTTAAAGCTTTAGATTTCTTGTCGCTGACGCAGACGCCGGCGTTAACAAAATTTCTACAGAGAGATTTTCCGACATCTAGTAACTGTAGAGTTTCTGCTTGAGATAGATCCTGTTAGGAAGCACTTTAGACATGTAGACTTTGTCCAGTGCATTCGTCATCTCTACTGCAGTCGTAGCCTTCTTAACTTTCCTTAGAACTCTATCTGGTAAACTTAGAATAATGGTACTCCTTGCTCTTTTCATCTTCTCTTCAAAAGCCTCGCTTTTGAAATCCTCTTCAAGTTTTCCAAGATCTGAGCCTTCTTTTGACAGTTACCTAAAGAGAATGGCATAGTAGGAGCTCCCCACAAGTCAGAGTGAACGTACTCAAGCTTTTCCTTTGTATCGTGTTGAGCCAAGTTCAAACCAATTCTTTTGGCTCTTCCCAAGATACAATCTTCGCAGGTTTCAAAGGCAGATATCTTCTTCTTGTATAAGAAGCCTTTTCTCAGCATCACATTCATAGTCTTTTGACTCATATGTCCCAGTCTTCGATGCCAGAGCATGGAGTTATCTTGTCTCCTCTCTGTTGCATGTGATTCATCAACTAGAGGTCTCCATTGAAGAAGATACAGAATGTCATATCTTCTTCCCTTTAGTAGCATATGCCTTCCTGCTTTGATGCTTAGAATCCCGTTTTCTGACTAAAACCTGTAACCAGCCTTCTCAAATGTACCAAGTGACAAGAGATTCCTGTCCATTTCAGGTACAAATCTGTCATATGTGAGTAGAATTTATAGCCTTTGTTCATTCTTGAAACGAATAGAACCAACTCCTTGGACTTTGGCTACTGTCCTGTTTCCCATTCTGATCGAGCCTCCAACATCTTCATTCAAGATTTCAAACCATTCCCTTTTGTAGGTCATGTGATAACTGCAACCAATATCCATTATCCACTCGTCTTCTAAATGTACATCGGTTGAAGAGAGGGCTTCAGACACATATAATCCGGTTGATTTTACTAAGTTTCATTTTCCTGATGATTCACCTTGGCCGTTGCTTTGCTCCGTTTACTTGTAAGACCCTATATCCTTGTTCGGACAAGCATTCTTGTAGTGACCTTCCACACCACATGTCCAGCATCCTTTGCCTTTGGATTTAGACTTAGATCTGGAATTCTTGTTCCCCTTGTCTCTATGCTCGCTTCTGCCTCTGGAGTCAGATTTTCTTTTGCATAAAGACCCTCAGCTTGACCCTTGATGCTCTTCTGCGAACCAAACTCCAACTCTTTAGAGTAAATGGCTGCAGTAATCTCGTCCATCGTCAAGGTAGTTCTTTCGGAGCCATATTTGAGAGTATCCCTCAGCTAATCAAACGGTCTTGGTAGAGACATCAACAGCAGTATGGCTTGATCTTCATCAGAAATATTGATATCCATATTCTCTAGATCTTCTACTATATACAAAAAATCATCAATTGCCATGTTCTTTTCACAAAGGCTAAGTCAGCGTCAGCGTCTGAAAAACACAATGAAAATAAAGCAAATACAACACCGGCGGTGACGCAGTGAATACACATTGACCGCAAACAAGGGCGACCACCTCGACTAAACCTTATGCATTGAAAACACAGCAACAGCCGCAGCTCCATTTTCTACCGCTGCGTCATCTTTTCTGGATTTCCGGAAATCTTTAAACATGCCACATGGTTACTTTTAAACTTTAAAGCTTTAGATTTCTTGTCGCTGACGCAGACGCCGGCGTTAACAAAACTTCTACAGAGAGATATTCTGACATCTTGTAACTGTAGAGTTTCTGCTTGAGATAGATCCTGTTAGGAAGCGCTTTAGACATGTAGAGTTTGTCCAGTGCATTCGTCATATCTACTACAGTCGTAGCCTTCTTAACTTTCCTTAGAACTCTATCTGGTAAACTTAGAATAATGGTACTCCTTGCCCTTTTCATCTTCCCTTCAAAAGCCTCGCTTTTGAAATCCTCTTCAAGTATTCCAAGATCTGAGCCTTCTTTTGACAGTTACCTAAAGAGAATGGAATAGTAGGAGCTCCCCACAAGTCAGAGTGAACGTACTCAAGCTTTTCCTTTGTATCGTGTTGAGCCAAGTTAAAACCAACTCTTTTGGCTCTTCCCAAGATACAATCTTCGCAGGTTTCAAAGGCAGATATCTTCTTCATGTATAAGAAGCCTTTTCTCAGCATCACATTCATATTCTTTTGACTCATATGTCCCAGTCTTCGATGCCAGAGCATGGAGTTATCTTGTCTCTTCTCTGTTGCATGTGATTCATCAACTAGAGGTCTCCATTGAAGAAGATACAGAGTGTCATATCTTCTTCCCTTTAGTATCATCTGCCTTCCTGCTTTGATGCTTAGAATCCCGTTTTCTGACTCAAACCTGTAACCAGCCTTCTCAAATGTACCAAGTGACAAGAGATTCCTGTCCATTTCAGGTACAAATCTGTCATCTGTGAGTAGAATTTGTAGCCCTTCTTCATTCTTGAAACGAATAGAACCAACTCCTTGGACTTTGGCTACTGTCCTGTTTCCCGTTCTGATCGAGCCTCCAACATCTTCATTCAAAATTTCAAAACATTCCCTTTTGTAGGTCATGTGATAACTGCAACCAATATCCATTATCCACTCGTCTTCTAAATGTACATCGGTTGAAGAGAGGGTTTCAGACACATATAATCCGGTTGATTTTACTAAGTTTCATTTTCCTGATGATTCACCTTGGCCGTTGCTTTGATCCTTTGACTTGTAAGACCCTTTATCCTTGTTCGGACAAGCATTCTTGTAGTGACCTTCCTCACCACATGTCCAGCATCCTTTGCCTTTGGATTTAGACTTAGATCTGGAATTCTTGTTCCCCTTGTCTTTATGCTTGCTTCTGCCTCTGGAGTCAGACTTTTATTTTGCATAAAGACCCTCAGCTTGACCCTTGATGCTCTTCTGTGAACCAAACTCCAACTCTTTAGAGTAAATGGCTGCAGTAATCTCGTCCATCGTTAAGGTAGTTCTTTCGGAGCCATATCTGAGAGTATCCCTCAGCTAATCAAACGGTCTTGGTAGAGACATCAACAGCAGTATGGCTTGATCTTCATCAGAAATATGGATAGCCATATTCTCTAGATCTTCTACTATATGCAAAAAATCATCAATAGCTTTGTTCTTTTCACAAAGGCTACGTCAGCTTCAGCGTCCGAAAAACACAATGAAAATAAAGCAAATACAACACCGGCGGTGACGCATTGAATACACAGTGACCGCAAACAAGGGCGACCACCTCGACTAAACATGATGCATTGAAAACACAGCGACAGCCGCAGCTCTATTTTCTACCGCTGCGTCTTCGTGTCTGGATTTCCGGAAATCTTTAAACTTGCCACATGGTTACTTTAAAACTTTAAAGCTTTAGATTTCTTGTCGCTGACGCAGACGCCGACGTTAACAAAACTTCTATAGAGAGATTTTCTGACATCTTGTAACTGTAGAGTTTCTGCTTGAGATAGATCCTGTTAGGAAGCGCTTTAGACATGTAGAGTTTGTCCAGTGCATTCGTCATCTCTACTACAGTCGTAGCCTTCTTAACTTTCCTTAGAACTCTATCTGGTAAACTTAGAATAATGGTACTCCTTGCTCTTTTCATCTTCTCTTCAAACCCTCTCTTTTGAAATCCTCTTCTAGTTTTCCAAGATCTGAGCCTTCTTTTGACAGTTACCTAAAGAGAATAGCATAGTAGGAGCTCTCCACAAGTCAGAGTGAACGTACTCAAGCTTTTCCTTTGTATCGTGTTGAGCCAAGTTAAAACCAACTCTTTTGGCTCTTCCCAAGATACAATCTTCGCAGGTTTCAAAGGCAGATATCTTCTTCTTGTATAAGAAGCCTTTTCTCAGCATCACATTCATATTCTTTTGACTCATATATCCCAGTCTTCGATGCCAGAGCATGGAGTCATCTTGTCTTCTCTCTGTTGCATGTGATTCATCAACTAGAGGTCTCCATTAAAGAAGATACAGAGTGTCATATCTTCTTCCCTTTAGTAGCATCTGACTTCCTGCTTTTATGCTTAGAATCCCGTTTTCTGACTAAAACCTGTAACCTGCCTTCTCAAATGTACCAAGTGACATGAGATTCCTGTCCATTTCAGGTACAAATCTGACATCTATGAGTAGAACTTGTAGCCCTTCTTCATTCTTGAAACGAATAGAACCAACTCCTTGGACTTTGGCTACTGTCCTATTTCCCATTCTGATCGAGCCTCCAACATGTTCATTCAAGCTTCCAAACCATTCCCTTTTGTAGGTCATGTGATAATTGCAACCAATATCCATTATCCACTCGTATTCTAAATGTATATCGGTTGAAGAGAGGGCTTCAGACACATATAATCAGGTTGATTTTACTAAGTTTCCTTTTTCTGATGACTCACCTTTGCCGTTGCTTTGCTCCTTTGACTTGTAAGACCCTTTATCCTTGTTTGGACAAGCATTCTTGTAGTGACCTTCCTCACCACATGTCCAGCATCCCTTTTCTTTGGATTTAGACTTAGATTTGGAATTCTTGTTCCCCTTGTCTCTTTGCTCGCTTCTGCCTCTGGAGTCAGACTTTTCTTTTGCATAAAGACCCTCAGCTTGACCCTTGATGCTCTTCTGCGAACCAAACTCCAACTCTTTAGAGTAAATGGCTGCAGTAATCTCGTCCATCGTCGAGGTAGTTCTTCCGGAGCCATATCTGAGAGTATCCCTCAGCTAATCAAACGGTCTTGGTAGAGACATCAACAGCAGTATGGCTTGATCTTCATCAGAAATATTGATATCCATATTCTCTAGATCTTCTACTATATGCAAAAAAATCATCAATAGCAATGTTCTTTTCACAAAGGCTACGTCACCGTCAGCGTCCGAAAAACACAATGATAATAAAGCAAATACAACACCGGCGGTGACAGTGACAGCAAACGAGGGCGACCACCTCGACTAAACTTGATGCATTGAAAACACAGCGACTGCCGCAGTTCCATTTTCTACCGCTGCGTCTTCGTTTCTGGATTTCCGGAAATCTTTAAACTTGCCACATGTTTACTTTAAATCTTTAAATCTTTAGATCTCTTGTCGTTGATGCAGACGCCGGCGTTAACAAAACTTCTACAGAGAGATTTTCTGATATCTTGTAACTGTAGAGTTTCTGCTTGAGATAGATCCTGTTAGGAAGCGCTTTAGACATGTAGAGTTTATCCAGTGCATTCGTCATCTCTACTGCAGTCGTAGCCTTCTTAACATTCTTTAGAACTCTATCTGGTAAACTTAGAACAATGGTACTCCTTGCTCTTTTCATCTTCTCTTCAAAAGCCTCGCTTTTGAAATCCTCTTCAAGTTTTCCAAGATCTGAGCCTTCTTTTGACAGTTACCTAAAGAGAATGGCACAGTAGGAGCTCCCCACAAGTCAGAGTGAACGTACTCAAGCTTTTCATTTGTATCGTGTTGAGCCAAGTTAAAACCAACTCTTTTGGCTCTTCCCAAGATACAATCTTCGGAGGTTTCAAAGGCAGATATCTTCTTCTTGTATAAGAAGCCTTTTCTCAGCATCACATTCATATTCTTTTGACTCATATGTCCCAGTCTTCGATGCCAGAGCATAGAGTCATCTTGTCTCCTCTCTGTTGCATGTGATTCTTCAACTAGAGGTCTCCATTGAAGAAGATACAGAGTGTCATATCTTCTTCCCTTTAGTATCATCTGACTTCCTGCTTTGATGCTTAGAATCCCGTTTTCTGACTCAAACCTGTAACCAGCCTTCTCAAATGTACCAAGTGACAAGAGATTCCTGTTCATTTCAGGTACAAATCTGACATCTGTGAGTAGAACTTGTAGCCCTTCTTCATTCTTGAAACGAATAGAACCAACTCCTTGGACTTTGGCTACTGTCATGTTTCCCATTCTGATCGAGCCTCCAACATCTTCATTCAAGCTTTCAAACCATTCCCTTTTGTAGGTCATGTGATAACTGCAACCAATATCCATTATCCACTCGTCTTCTAAATGTATATCGGTTGAAGAGAGGGCTTCAGACACATATAATCAGGTTGATTTTACTAAGTTTCCTTTTCCTGATGATTCACCTTTGTCGTTGCTTTGCTCCTTTGACTTGTAAGACCCTTTATCCTTGTTCGGACAAGCATTCTTGTAGTGACCTTCCTCACCACTTGTCCAGCATCTCTTGCCTTTGGATTTAGACTTAGATTTGGAATTCTTGTTCCCCTTGTCTTTATGCTCGCTTCTGCCTCTGGAGTCAGACTTTTCTTTTGCATAAAGACCCTCAGCTTGACCCTTGATGCTCTTCTGCGAACCAAACTCCAACTCTTTAGAGTAAATGGCTGCAGTAATCTCGTCCATCGTCGAGGTAGTTCTTCTGGAGCCATATCTGAGAGTATCCCTCAGCTAATCAAACGGTCTTGGTAGAGACATCAACAGAAGTATGGCTTGATCTTCATCAGAAATATTGATATCCATATTCTTTAGATCTTCTACTATATGCAAAAAATCATCAATAGCCTTGTTCTTTTTACAAAGGCTACGTCACCGTCAGCGTCAGAAAAACACAATGAAAATAAAGCAAATACAACACCGGCGGTGATGCATTGAATACATAGTGACCGCAAACGAGGGCGACCACCTCGACTAAACTTGATGCATTGAAAACACAGCAACAGCCGCAGCTCTATTTTCTACCGCTGCGTCTTTGTTTCTGGATTTCTGGAAATCTTTAAACTTGCCACATGTTTACTTTAAAACTTTAAAGCTTTAGATTTCTTGTCGCTGATGCAGACGCCGGCGTTAACAAAAAGAGCAGAGCAAATATTAACTTCTACAGAGAGATTTTCTGACATCTTGTAACTGTAGAGTTTTTGCTTGAGATAGATCCTGTTAAGAAGCGCTTTAGATATGTAAAGCTTGTCCAGTGCATTCGTCATCTCTACTATAGTCGTAGCCTTCTTAACTTTCTTTAGAACTCTATCTGGTAAACTTAGAACAGTGATACTCCTTGCTCTTTTCATCTTCTCTTCAAAAGCCTCCCTTTTGAAATCCTCTTCAAGTTTTCCAAGATTTAAGCCTTCTTTTACAGCAGCAATAGCTGACTTCTTGAAAGCAACACTTTGCCCCAAAATATCCAAGTGAACTACTAGCTTTTCCTTCCACATCATGTAGTCCCCACGGCCATCAAACTTTTCCACCTAAAATAGAAGACATGATTCAGAGATCTGAATCACACCACCAGCCTAACTTAGGCTCTGATACCAATCTGTTAATACCTATTGGACCTCAAGGCGTCGACTTTCCTCAAGATAGAACGGAAACAGAGCAACAGAGAAGAATGTTTGTATCTGAAACAGGGGAGAAAAAAACAGAGGAGTAAAAGGAAGAAGAAGAAGGAGATACGAGGGAGCACACATAAACTTTTACGAGTTCACGTCCAAACCTACGTCTCGCCGAGCCTAGCTCGGAATCCACTAAACACAACACAGAGAGTTTACAACGCAAGAGATAACAAGTGACCCACGCTGCCGCCCTTCACTAGCGTCTGCATGAGTTCACTCTGTTCAATCTCTTGTAACCGAGAACACACAATGTAAAGCTTAAGCTAATAATGTATTTCTCACACTCTCACAACTCTAAAGTTTCTCTAACCCTCTCTCAATACACAAGAAGCCTTCTGATAGTGTTAGCACCTTAGGGCTTCCTAATAACGCAACCCCACATCCACCTATTTTGTAACGCCAAAATGTCGGCCTGTAAATGCGATTGTGTATCATCCAAAAGTGATTTCTTCTTTGACCACAAACGGACAGAGAAATCCTTGAGCTTGGAGGCGAGGCTGCTGCTTTGTCTTGTATCTGCAGTAGCCGTTATGCCAGCTCCAAGGTGGTCCCCCATTTAACTCAACCATGATCATCACTGATCAGAGTATCAATAACAATGTGGTCCCAACAAAGCAAGCTCCAATTTGAATTTGCTTGTTCTTCAAGTCATCAAGACTCTACATCGTGCTTAACAGAGAGAGAAGACAAGCCGAAAGGGACGTACCGTTCAAGAGCCCAAACGTAATGGTAAATGCAAGAAACTAAAGGTTGAAGCTTTCTCGTGGATAGGAAGAGAGATTCCCGAGTCGCTTACGCAGATGATGCAAGACACGAGCGAATCTGTAGCTAAATGGGGAAAGAGAAGCGACTTAAGGCTCATGTTTCAGAGGATTCTGTACATGACAGATGTCAATCCAGGAGAGAGTCGTCTCTCCATGCCTTCCAACGAGCTCATCCACTAAGATTTCTTGACACCTGTCGAGTCTAGAGTCATGGAAGAAGACATCAACAATGCTAAGAAGATGGGAATTGGAGCAATTCTGGTTGATCCAAGGAATGTAAAGTGGGGTGTGATGTTGAAGCGATGGGAGATGAAGAGAGAGTCAGGCAAAGGAAGTTGGACTTACGCTTTGACTTGTGGTTGGAACGACATTGTAAAGGGTAATGGATTGAAAGAAGGAGACAGCATCAGTATCTGGTCTTTTAGGTGGGGAGGACTCCTCTGCTTTGCACTTGTTACTCCTCCTTCTTCCATGGCACATAGAAGCTCTATCTCTCTGACAAGCTGATTGGTTTGATGAGTGGTCTAATTTCTGGCGATTCTGAAGGTTTTTGGTAGCTAGGATTGTGATCTCTCCTCTAGTATCAGTAGCTTATCTCTTCGGTTGTATGAAGTCTCTCTTAAGACTATAACTTGATTGATTGTTGAAAGTGTTTCGGTTTAGTAACATGTTGGAATTGTAATTAACAGACGACTGTGATCTTACAAAGGGGTTTTCTCCTCTATTAATAGTAACATTTTCCTTTCTGTTGTCTCTGATCTTTACTATTTCGTATGAACTTGTTTTCTTGTTTGGTCTACTTTTAGTTACTGCGTTGATTAAATTCCTCTTGTTTCATAGTTAAGGATTGGTTTCAGAAATAAACGGTTTAGACGATTTGCAGAGATTAAAAGCGAAGACACCCATTTGTCTCTTTCTGGATATTTTTTACTTTCTTTCTGAACATTTCGTTGACTGTTTAGTTGCAGAGGCCAATGAAGAAACAGAGGACCAAACACGAACTAGCTCGTTCTGCTAAAAAGTGGTGACTTTGTTCTCTGTGTGTACACTGAGCAGCAGCAGCAGCAAATTTTGTTTCGTCATAATACAAAGTCGTTACAAATCAAATTGTCACGGAAACGTTACATAACTTTCTGATAAATTCATCATAAATTGTGGCAGATTGATATCAACACATAAGGATTCTATAAAGCAAAAGATTAAGGTTTAACAAAAACGATACAACTACCGACTACAGAACGTCATATTTAGCTTTTTACCCAAATTCCATCACAATATTTCTTTCTGCTAAGATCGTCACTATTCGTAATAAAAATCGCAGTGTATCTAACCGCAAACGCAAAAGCGACATTAGTGGGCTATTCTCAGAAGCATTAATAAAAACCCATTGAAATATATCGAGAAGATGCAGATGGGAAGTTTTTTTTTCACAATGTCAATAGAAACTCTCATCAAACAAAGTGTACAAAGCATCTTCGAAGCTCTTTTAAAAACTAGAAATAAGCTTAGAGAGTAGGAGCTCTCTCAGCAGTTCCAGCGATGACGGTAAGCAAATTGTTTCCAAAAGGATCACTTAGATGCTTTGCAAGATTCTCAACAGGACCTTCTCCAGTAACGTAAGCTTGAATGAAGAAACCGAGCATCGCGAACATGGCTAATCTCCCGTTCTTGATCTCCTTAACCTTGAGAAGAGCTCCTTGTTCAGGGTCTTTGGCCAGTCCCAAAGGATCAAATGGACCTCCTGGGTGAAGCTTGTCTTCAAAATCCTGCCCAAAGTTTATGCATTTTCAAAGTTTAGTTGCTTGCTTTCCCTGTGAGGAACTTGAAACGAGTAATATAGTTAAGATGTAGAGTGATGTACCAATCCGTTGGTGATTCTGTAGTACTCGGCTCCACCGAGGAGCACAACCTCAGCAACTACGGCGAGAACAAGGTTGATTGGGATGTTCTTGCCAAAGTAGTTCAATGTGTTTCCATCAAGAAGCAGAGCACCAGTCTGAATCGTTGTTCAAATAAGATCCATCAAATCATAAATTCTTGCATTCCTAAACAGATTATAAGTAAACTGAATGAGGAAGATGAGTGGTAGTAGTAAACAAACCTTAAACCAGACAGCTTCAGGACCACAGTTAGCGCCGTATTTGTTTAAGGCTTCAGGGATGATGAAACCAGCTGCTCCCAACATAGCCCATCTCGCGTGGATCAATTCAAAGGCTTGGTATCTAGAAACCACATTCATTACAGAACCAGTCTTAATGACATTGCCAAATTTGATAGATAGAGACGGAAACAAAAGGATTAGAGCAGAGAATCAGCTTACTTAGCAAAGTTCTCAGGCTTCTTGCCAAGACCAAATGGGTCATAACCATAGCTGCAATTCAGATTTTAGACCAGTAAATCCTAAGGATCGAAGCCAAAGTAAGCATACAAAGGAAAGACATGAAGAAATTGTCTTACTCTCCAGCAACTTCACCGTTTAAGTACTCTGGGATCTCTGATCTGTCCAAAAGACCATCCGGCAAAAAGATTCTCCTGTCAGGACCTGAATCAGAGTCACAATTGCACAAACACATTCATAATCAGCGATTCAGAGAGACGTATTGATAGAAAAGAAGGAAACATAAATGATTTTGAAAGGGAAGTAGAAGAAACATACCATACCACTTGGCGAGCTCATCGTTAGCAGGAGAGACAGTCTTGGCTTTGGCAGGAGCAGGCTTTTTCTTCGAGAACAGAGCAACTGTCTTGAACGTAGCCGGGCTCGATGCCAATGGAGCAGACGATCTTGACACTGCCCTGAAGTTAAGAGGCGTACCAAGCATTTCCGACACACCCAAAGACGCCATCTTTGTTAGCCCAAAAGTTTCAAGCTTTTTTTACTCTGCTTCAATTCAAGACCAAGAGGAGGTAAGTGAAAGGGAAGGAAGAGACGAAACTGATACTATAAGGTGGAGAGTAGGATTCGTTCAGGCTTTTGATTGGTCCAATTCGTAAATGTGAAATATGATTCTGCTCGTAAATGTGAAATATGATTCTGCTCTCTCATTGGCTGTGGATGCTGATGTGGCACAGATTGGTTTGTGTTGGGATAATCCATTTATCCATATCCTCTGCTTTTCTTTTGTGTGGCCAAGCTTTACCTATACTGCAAAACTGTACACAAAGTATCTTAAACACAATGAAATCTCAACTGTTGTATATCATCCACAAATCTTTCACATTGAACCGTTGTGGTCTGCTTATTACTGTAGTATATTATAGACGACAACGCGAATTCGCATTCAGACGCAAAACGCAATCGCAAAAACGCTATTACGTCAACAATTTGGCATTTGCTATTGCGTTTGAGATCCAATCTTGTGCCCATAAACAGCTCATAGCACTCGAACAATACACATCACCAGAACGATAACTCTGCAATGTAAATTAAGCGAATCCATCTTCAAACTATATGTAAATTGTACAATCACGAATGCGATTCACATTCTGGATCCAAGAAGTAGGAAACTACTTAAAAGGATGCAAATCGCAAGCTGCAAAGAGACAAGTTTCTAAAGCTAAAAAGATGCTTATAAGTTTTTTTTTTCTTCACAGTCTTCTCCACTTGTCGATTTCTTTTGAAGTGGCTTTCACAAATTTCTTGGTGTGGACAACGAGTTCATCAATAAGAGAATCAACTTCATCTCTGTCAAAAGAGTACGCCAAAAACAAAAACTTTGCTTCAGTTCTCTAATACATTAGAGTCACACAGTAGAGAATCTAAAAAGCAGAGGCGTAAATTACTCACAGAGATGGTTTTCCGACGTTGTAATAAGAACGAGAGTGATCATAAGCGGCGCCTCTTCCGACGCCATAGCCAAACCCTACACCGATTCCACAACCAGCTCCAAATCCAAGACCAAACTGTAATCCAGGAACTCCTGGTCCGAATCCTACACCTGATTTCATCGAATTCTTAGTCAGTTTAACCAGAACAATCAATCTTACAGTGAACGATACGACTATCTAAAGCAACTTCGAGCGATTCGAAATTGGGAGAGAATACCTCCAATTAGACCGGCGCCAAAACCGAAACCGCAGCCTAAACCGAGTCCTAAGGCGGGACCAACTTTTCCGACGTCTTTGATCCTCACCTGAGGAAGTTTCCACAGCAAACCCTTGTCATCGTCTCCCATGTTTCTCCTTCTGTTGCTCATCGTCTCTTTCTCTCTCTCTTTGTTTCCGTGGGTTTCGCTTGTACATACTTAGGAATGATCCTAAATTGATAAGGCCCATTCTTATTACATGCTTAGGAATGATCCTAAATTGATAAGGCCCATATATTTTTTGTAAAGAAAAAGAAAACGTTGATCGATGGTAAAACCTTCGACGATTTTTTAGTTTTTTTCAATCAATACTCTTTGTAATAGTCAATTTGGATATAAAAAACAATGGCGGGAAAACGAGGAAGAGTGGTAAGGTGATAGGTTATTGGTGCCATTAACCTTCACGAGGAAGAAGCAGAGATCGAGAGGGAGAAGAGCTCGAGTGAGAAGAAAGCTGAAAGTGGCTAAAAGTGGTGAAGAAGAGTTGAAGGCAGGGGAAGTCTTGGTTTCAGAAAGAGGCTTCAATAATATTATGAATTTAAATAATGTCGTTTTACTATTCAATCGCATGTATTAACAGTGAACCCGAGTTTATGGTTTTATTATTTTATGAAGATCAAACATTAAATTATTCTCTTTTTTTTATCTCTTCGATCTTCTCTTATCCTTAATCTATTTTCTGTTCCGAGTTATCGATATTACTTTGGTAAGGCTTTAGTCTTATCAACTGGTGCTTTCGTTGAGAGTCAGTGTGAGTAAGAAATGACGATTCCGACGGCGACCAACACATATCCCAAATCTGCGACATCGGAACTCGAGACGAACGTCCCTGAGACCCCGGCTCCAGCTTTAACCACCGAACAACGCTTTGAGAAGCATGACAAGGAGATGTTGTGGATGAAGCATGCTCTAGGTGAAATACTGAGAAAGTTGGAGTACGCCACACCAGGAGTTTCCCTGTTAGGGTTCGCGAGCCCCATCTCGGCAGCAAAGGCGCAAGCGGCTCCCTTTACGCCTGAATCTCGCTCCGAACATCACCGAGGGGAAGGGATTTTAGCACGACCTAACAACGAGTTACGGATGAGGCCCCCTGAAAGGTTTCCCTTTCCGATGGTGCGTGAGCTGCGTGTGGAGCTACCCCAGGCTCCTACGGAGGTTCCGTCTAAGCGGGTAGATTTACCGGTGTTCGAAGGACATAACCCAGAGGACTGGCTGTTCAGGATCGAGAAATGCTTCAACTTGAATAAGGTTTCCGAGTTCAAGAAGCTCGACCTCGCTGTTACCTGTCTCACGGGAGCAGCGGTGACTTGGTGGAGAGGTGCACAAGAACGAGAAAGGATCGTGAACTGGAGAGATTTCAAAGACAAGTTCAAAATCCGTTTCAAGCAAAACAGGGGCTGTTCCTCTGTGGACCACTTGTTTTGCATATCGCAGAAGGGGAGCGTCGAAGAGTTTCGTGAGTGTTTTTGAAGCCCCGGCAGTAGAGTTACCTCACGTCCCTGACGATGTGCTTGAGTCAACGTTTTTGAGGGGGCTAAGGAAGAGCTTACGTGACCAGGTGGTGCGTTGTAGACCGGAAAACATGGCGGATATAGTTGATATCGCGAAGTTGATTGAGTCTCAGGAGGGGGATCAGTCAAGCTACTTCAATCGTAATGTCCAAAATACTACCAACAAAGGATCCAGCTTTAGCTATGCCAAGGATAACAAGATGACAGGGCCAAGCACTAACACTCGGAACCCAGTGCCATGTCGTTACTGCAGCGAAATGTGGGTGCCAGGGCATAGATGCAAGCAAAAGCTCAAATGCTTAGAGTTGGCAGAAGGAGTGGAGCCAGACACTGTCAACGAGGAGGAAGTAGTCAAGCAAGAGATAGTAGAATCAGAAGGGGGATATCAAAAACTCGTCACGTTGTCGCTCCAAGCTATGGCAGGCTTGACGGACACTTGCTCGATGCGTATGAGGGGTAAGATTGGTGAAGAAGGTGATTGTTCTCATAGACTCGAGAGCAACTAGCAACTTCATATAAGCTTTGTTGGTCTCTGAGTTGGGCTTACTTCAAACGGATACGCGCAAGTTTGGGGTTCGAGTGGGGCATGGTCAGATCATCAGTGGTCAAGGTCGTTGCTCAGGAGTATCTCTTAACATCCAAGGGGTGGAGATAGTCGAAGATTTCCTCATGTTCGAGTTGGGAACTAATGATGTAGTGCTCGGGTATTCATGACTTGCATCATTGGGGGACACAAAAGTAAACTGGTGGAGAAGTACATTGAGTTGGAAGATCGGCGAACACTGGGTGGCTATCGCGGGGGATCCTGATCTGAGCAAGGAGCAGATTTCCCTTAACTCCATGGTGAAGGTGATCAAAAAGAATAGAGAGGTTTACTTACTGGAACTAACCTCCTTTTTCGAAGGCTCAGAACAACCTCAAAAGGAAAGGGTTACGGAGGAAGTTCGACAAGTTATGGAGGAATATCAAGCCGTTTTTCAGATGCCACAGGGGCTCCCACCTGCTCGCAACAGGGAACATGCTATTACCCTGCAAGAAGGCATATGACCAGTTAACATCAGGCCTTACCGGTACTCGTATACGCAGAAGAACGAAATAGAAAAGCTGATACAAGAGATATTGGAAGCCTGCATCATTCAGCCTGGCATCAGCCCTTATTCCAGCCCGGTTCTACTGGTTAAGAAGAAGGATGGTGGATGGCGCTTCTGAGTAGACTACCGTGCACTTAATAAGGCGACGATTCCAGATCGTTACCCCATTCCCGTGATTGAAGAGCTTCTAGACGAGCTACATGGGGCCACGATATTCTCCAAACTTGATCTCAAATCAGGATATCACCATATCCGTATGAAGTGCAGCGATGTGGAAAAGACGACTTTCAAAATACACCAGGGGCATTGCGAATTCCTTGTGATGCCCTTCGGCCTCACCAATGCACCATCGACCTTCCAAAGTGTGATGAATGACCTCTTCCGACCTTATCTCCGTAAGTTTGTCCTCGTCTTCTTCGATGACATACTCATATACAGCGTGAGCATCGCGGCGCATCTGGAGCACTTGAAGATAGTGTTGGGGCTCATGAAGCATCACCGCTTCTATGCAAATGCGAAGAAGTGCTCGTTTGCCCTCACTGAAGTAGCCTACTTGGGATATCATATTTCCGGGAAGGGAGTAGCAGCAGACCCCGAAAAGATTGGAGCGATGGTTAGTTGGCCTACTCCCAAGACCGTGACAGAGTTGCACGGATTTCTAGGTCTCACGGGCTACTAGAGATGGTTCGTGAAGGGTTACGGAATCATAGCAAGACCCCTCACGGAGCTGCTTGAGAAGGAGGCTTTTAAGTGGTCAGAGGAAGCAAAGCAAGCCTTTCAAAAGCTCAAGGTGGCGGTAACTACACTTCCCGTGCTGGTGTTACCCGACTTCTCTCAGAGCTTTACCATTGAAACGGATGCATCAGGAGCTGGAATTGGGGCAGTTTTATCTCAAGGAAGGAGACCCATAGCTTTCCTCAGTCAAGCCTTTTCAGCTCAAGGAAGAGTCAAGTCACTGTACGAGAGGGAGTTACTGGCCATTGTTAAGGCGGTATCAAAGTGGAAGCATTACCTCACGGGTAAAGAGTTCATCATCAAGACTGATCAAAGGAGCTTAAAAACTTGTTGGAACAGAAAGCAGTCTCTTCAGTGCAGCTAAGGTGGGCAGCTAAACTCATTGGTCTGAACAATTGAATCGAGTAGAAGCCTGGAGTTGAAAATAGGGTTGCAGACGCTTTGTCAAGGAGACCTCTGGTTGAAGAGTTACACCAGTTACAACTCACTGCTCCTCTCTCCCTGGATAAGCAACTACTCGTCGAGCAATTTCAAGGAGATCAGGAACTGATGATGATTGTGAAGAGCATCACAAAAGGTGAGAAGCTCTACTCCGGTTATGAGGTTAAGGAAGGGCTCTTGTACTAGGAAATGTGTTTGGTGATTCCACGGGGGTCTTCAGTGATTCCGTCATTGCTGGCACAGTTCCATTCCAGTGCTATTGGGGTCACGAAGGTGCCCTAAAGACTTACAAGCGCCTGTCGAAGGAGGTAACATGGAAGAGAATGCGTAAGGATGTAGTGGAATTCATACGGAGCTGTCTTGTTTGCCAGGAAAACAAATGTGCTACGCTATCACCAGCAGGGTTGTTAGCTCTGCTACCCATCCCGAATCAGACTTGGGCAGACATCAGCCTGGATTTCGTCGAAGGGCTTCCTACTTCAAAAGGATTCAGCGTGATTTTAGTAGTGGTGGACAGGCTGAGTAAGTATGGGCATTTCATTCAGCTGAAACACCCCTTCACTACCAAGACTGTAGCGGAAGCCTTCATCAGAGAAATTGTCAGACTTCATGGGTTCCCGGAGACGATGGTGTCAGACCGTGATAGAGTTTTTCTGAGCAGTTTCTGGTCAGAGTTGTTTAAATTACACGGTGCTGCGCTCCACAAAAGCACAGCATACCACCCGCAGACCGACGGTCAGACCGAAGTGGTCAACAGGTGCTTAGAAACGTACCTGCGTTGCTTTGCAGGAAGGAGACCAACCTCGTGGGTGCAATGGCTGATGTAGGCTGAGTATTGGTACAGTACTTCGTACCACTCCTTAAGCAAGTGCACTCCCTTCATGGCGGTTTACGGAAGGGAACCTCCAAAGCTATTGAGGTATGGTGACACGCCCTCTGCTAATGCTCAAGTAGAGGATCTGTTGAGGGATAGAGACAGTTTGTTGGTGGAGCTCAGAGAGAATCTGGAGTTGGCACAAATCACAATGGTGAAAAGAGCTAACAAGCACCGCATAGATATGGAGCTCTCGGTGGGGGATTGGGTCTACTTGAAACTTCGACCTTACCGACAGAAATATGTGATGCAACGCAGGAATGAGAAACTCGCACCATGTTTCTTTGGTCTATATCGGGTGTTAGCAAGGGTGGGGCGTGTTGCTTACAAGCTCGAGTTGCCAAAACATAGCAGCATATATCCGGTTTTTCACGTTTCACAGCTCAAGAAGGCAATCAACATCTCTCAGCAAGCCCAGGAGCTACCAGCAATCATCAGTCCAGCCTTGGAGTGGGTCACTGAAGTGGAGGTTGCTCGATGCTCGCCGATCAGACTCCAGTGGAGAAACAGAGGTGTTGGTTAAGTGGAAGGGGCTGCCGGCTTTCGAAAACATGTGGGAGAAACTCGTGGATTTGGCACGTTAGTTTCCTGACATTAACCTTGAGGACAAGGTTGCTTCTCTACAGAGGAGTATTGATAGGTTATTGGTGTCATTAATCTTCATGAGGTAGAAGCAGAAATCGAGAGGGAGAAGAGCTTGAGTGGAGAAGAAAGCTGAAAGTAGCTAGAAGTGGTGAAGAAGAGTTGAATGCAGGGGAAGTCTCGGTTTCAAAAAAAGGCTTCAATAATATTATGAGTTTAAATGATGTCGTTTTACTATTCAATCGCATGTATAAACAGTGAACCCGAATTTAGGATTTTATTATCTTATGAAAATCAAACATTAAATTATTTTCCTTCTTTTATCTCTTCTATCTTCAATTATCCTTAATTTATTTTCTGTTCCTAATTATAGATATTACTTTGGTAAGGCTTCAGTCTTATCATAAGGACACTTAAAACCCGAATCCTCAATTTTCGATGGATTCCCCGATTCAGACTCTGATGGTTCTCATGTCTCGCCATCGCCGCCGAGGCAAGTTCCGTAGCCATCGCCGCCAAGGCAAGTGCTGCCGGTCTTCCGTAAAGTTGCGTCCTTTTCCTCTCGATCGAAGCCCAAAGCACCTAAACAGCCGCCGCCTCTGGATCACTCTCAGAAAGCTCCAGGACCATCTCCCTCTTCTCCGCCACCGTCATTGTTCACCAATCTCCCCTTCCGGATCTGCGAACCCTCGAATCTATCCCAACCCGCTGGGTTTTCCTCTTCTGCTTCCTCCTTCTATAGACTCCGCAGAGCTTCTCTCACATCTGAAGAGAAATCGAAGCCGGAACGCCAATCCGACGCCGTCAATCATGCGCCGGAGCTCCCTCAGGTAGTAATTCCTCCTCCAAAACCCGTTAGGAGAAAGCCTTGTTGGAGGATTTCGAGTCTGATTTGCAGAAACAGAGAGAAGAAGAAGCTAATGGTTTTATCAGAGGATGCTGTTCTTGCAGTGAAGCAGTCTTCTGTTGAATTTAGTGTTTGGTTATGATTCTTTTCGAGATGGGCAGTTGCAGGCAATCAAGATGATTCTTTCCCACCGGTTCCGGTAAGTCTCTCTGCTACCAGATTCCGGCAATGATTCTTCCGGGAATCACATCAGTTGAGGCATTTGCCTTCAATTACTAAGGGTGGTCTCTTAAGCAGTAGCCAGGTGTGTGCCACATAATGTTGTTTGTTGCCTGTTCTTTATCTTTGGATCATTTTATAGTCTTTAAAAGTTTCTAATTGAGCTTGCTTTGGGAATTTGTGCCATTAGAGACCTGAGGAAGCAACTGAAACAATGCTGAAACTTAAAGAAGGCATAATAAAGGTGTGTTCTAGAAGAAAGTTTTGGACGGCATGCTTTTGATAAGACTGCTTGATAAAGTTTAAGGAAATCAGTCAGGGGATAAACTTATGAAAGTATTTGATTTCAGTTTGTGTTTAATTTCAGGTTCTCTTTATTTCGCCTGAGAGACTTCTGAATGTAGAGTTTTTGTCAATGTTTCGCATGTCTTTATCTGTGTCACTTGTCGTTGTAGATCGTATCAGAATGGTGAGCTTCTTGGCATTTGGTGGATTATTATTAGCCTCTTCCTTGTTCTGTTTTCTTGGTTCTTAAGAGCTATTCTAAACATGTCTCATAACTTCCGCCCTTCATACATGAGAATCAAGGCATCAATGCTGTATTCTGCACTTAAGGCAGATTGCATTCTCGCAATGACTGCAACCGCCACTACTGTGACTGTTCAGGCTGTCATGTCTGCACTAGAGATACCGTCAACCAATCTTATTCACAAGTCACTACTGAGAGACAATTTTGAGCTGTCTGTCTCATTGAGTGGAGCTAACAGGCAAGTTCCTTCGTTTATATTTTCACCTTTTGTGTTTTTCCCCTCTTAGTTTTAACTGCTTGAAATTTGAAATCTAACAGATTAGAAGATCTATTGATTTTGATGGAGTCTCATCTATATAAGAAGATTCGGAGCATCATTGTGTACTGCAAATTTTAGGTGAGAGTACTTATTTAATCATCACCGCCTTTTTTTCACACTTTACAAAATACCTTAAACTGTTTTGATTTCTTACTGGATCATGCATTATGCTAACTTAAGCAACTTTGGAATGCGTTTGCGCAGTATGAGGCTGACATGATAAGCAAGTATTTACGCGACAACATCAATGTGAAGGTTGTTTCCATTTTATAATCTCTGATATACCATTATCTATGGCTTATTACACTCTAATCAAGCTTAGCTCGACCGGTTGTCACAGTGGTCTTCCAGCGAAAGACCGTGTTCGAAATAAGTTAGTTGATTTCCATACGCCCTTACACATGAAAACTACCATTGAAAGTTAAGTAGATGCACAATACGCCATGTATTCTAATAGTTTCGAATGTTATGGAAGGTTGTTGCAACTCTGACATTTAGCGTGGGACTTGACAAGGGAGATTAGGATGCTTGAAAATATCCTCAACTATTTTTACCTTATAATGTAACAATATACATGATTAAATTTTTTTTTCCCCTTCTTGTTCAGTGATGGTGTCGATGAATATGCAATTGGGAAATTTCTCACCCGTGTGTTTTCCTCTGAGACAAAGCAACGTGAGAAGATATGCTCGCTAGTCATTGAATCTGCCTCTCTCAAATTTGACATAAAGGAAGATGTATTTTCTGAAACTTTATGACATTTCTTGAAACTCATTGTTCTCTGCCTCTATATCTCAAGTGTGCTCTTGTGAGATAGTAGTGACTTATCACTGCGGATCTGGCAGGTTATGCAAACGATTCTGACACATTTGGAGTTGGGGAAAGTGCAATTACCTACGTATGCTTCCACAGCTTAACGTATGCTGCCCTTTAAATTTCCACAAGGTAGAGAATCTGTTAGGTGAATACATTCCTGTTCTTTGTGGTGTATGCTCGAAGCTTTTGATGCTCAGAACATTGTTACGCTATATGTGCAGTCTTCTCCAAACACTCTGGCTGCACGAAATATCATAGTTGCAGAAATTCTGAAGAAGTAAGTGTCTATTCACTGTCTATAGTTTTTCAGGTTAAGCGATTCTGAAGCAGTATTATAGTGGTAGCAATGCTTGAAACATTTTCTACTTTTTTTTCCAGGTCACATGTTTTCTAGCATAGGTGTTGCAACAACAGATGTCTTGACTGAGATTGCTGAAGGTTGATACACTTTTCTCGCCAATAAAAATCTGTGGCGTAGTACCAGATTTCTCAAGTCTCATCTCATCTTCATTAGCATATTTAACTAACACAAGAACCATGTTTAACTAGCATGCATTAAAAATGGAGAAGAAACTTTAAGTCCACAGAACAGAAGGACATATGAATGAACAAAACTGATGAACACATGAATTACCTTCACGAATATGATTCTCGTATGATACAGAAGAAAAAAATAGTATTGTTTTGTGATAAAGTTTGTTTCTCTCTGTTGATTATTGATGCAGGCTTTACTGAGAAAAATTGAATACAACTTAGCTGGCGGAAAAGTAAACACAAAATGGATCATGTTTCATTTGTTTGTTCCACGAACTCATAACGTTAATTGATCTTCGTGTTGACGATGTTGTGTGTAAAATTATATACTTTTCAAGATCTTGTTCGTTGATATGTCCTTAAAATGATTGTAGATGAAGGGGGAAGTAACATACGAGATGAAGGACCCTGCCTTTTGTTACACAATCTTAGAATCTTGAAGGGAAATATGTTCGTTGTCCAGTCATCTTACCAAGTGGCTCGCAGAGGTTGAAACTTGCAAAGTAAGTTCTTTAGCTTCATCAACTGCAGCTAACCATGATACATGTGATTTTATTGAAATATGGTTTTGCAGGGGAAGGTATATGAGCGTAGACATCCGAGTGATAATGGAAGCGGCACAAACGGAGCTACACAGTTTTGTTGACAGAAATGCAGCTTTAGCTACATAAAGTGTGGGCATGAACACACCTACTTGATGAACAAGTATGGCGGGTGTAAATGGATCACACTTGATCACTGTCGCTAAGGTAACGTTCCTGCTTACTTCAGAGAAAATATGATAGATACCAATTCCAAAGCGTATTCTGTTTTCTTTTCCTTTTTTTAGTGTGGTATATTCTTACAGTTTAAACCGAACGTTCATTGTTATTCAACAGTAGTAAAAATAACTAAATCTGAATCTCGTTTTGTGGTTACATTATCCATCTTGGCAATGTCAACTTCTTATACTGAAATTTGAGCTTCTGTTTCCTGTAATATTGGCAAGCTAATAGAATGTTGCAGTCATCTTTTTGGTTAGAGTTTGAACCTATTATTAGAGTTGTGTGCATTGTCTCTGAGGTTATGAGTTAGTAAAAAGATATTTTGAAAACAAAAGCTGGAAAGATGAAAGTTAATATATTCATTGAAAGGAAAGATTTGACAAAATCAAAAATATACTACATATACTTGCATAAACGTAGAGAATAACAATGTTTCTAAGCAGTCAGTCTTTTGAGATTTATCACACATAGTTTGGTAATCTCCATGTGACCGGCACAACAAAGCAGCCACCACCGTAAGATGATGGGTAAGGAGTAAACATGACAGGTCTCGGTGGCTGTATCGGTACATAACACCTTCGCATACGTCACTCCATCATCAGCTCGTGTTCCACTTCCTTAATAGCAAGGTAGCCACGCTCCATCATAAGCTGGTGTTCCACTCCCTTGACAGCCAGGTAGTCCCGCTTTCTCTTTTGGTCCCGAGCTATTCTCAAAGTCATGTTGGTGAATACTCGAGACGTGAGTTCACTGTCGGAACCAGCATGATGTGCTTCTCCAAAACACTTGATCTGAAGCTCGTCGGCTATTCTCTGCAGCCCGAAACGACTATTCAGTCCTCTGCACAGTCCAGCCATCTTCTTCACATCGTGAGTTTGCTCTAGAAGTCTCTGAACCGTTTCGTCGAAATCTTTTAGAGTCTCCGGCATAGGTTTTCCTCTGGTCAAGCCTTGAAGTAGATAAGCCAAGTCGTATGAGCCGTCAAAGGTGACCCAAGACATGTGCTTATCCTCCTCTTTCAGAATCTGGGTAAATTTCGAAGAAGTCACTGATCGCGATTCCTTCCTCTCTGGTTTTCTCTAAATCAAGACCGTTTCGTCTAAGAAAGTCGAGCGATTTCTCGTTGTTCACGTCCTTTGTTTCGTCGAAATCCGAGAAATTTACTTCCCATGTACTGTAGGTTCTTCCGACGTTGTCGAATAGCGTGAAACCCAACTAAATTGGTTTGGTTCCGTCGAAGTTAAACCTCATGTTTCCGTATCGCGTTTCATTGCTCGCCCCCATGGGCGTCTCTCTTAGATAAGCTGGAAATTCCGTGTCGATAGCTATGAAGTTCGCAGATTTTAGGGATTCCCGTATGGAATTCATCTCGTCATCTCATTTTTTGTCATCATTGATCTTGTGAGGGAAACAATAACAAACGTAATATGAAGATTGCACAGTGTTTCTACTACTCCCTCTGTTTCATAATAAGTGTCATTTGGAGAAAATGTATATGCAATGTATCTGGATGTATTAAATTCAAAACACATCCAGATACATCCAGTTACAATACATTTTCTTCAAATGACACTTATTATGAAACGAAGAGAGTATTATATAGGCGGCGGCGTAAAACGGTTTACAGTTGTAAACTTTCCTTTTTTTTGCTTCGTTGACTTTCTTTATCAGAATTTCCTTTTTCTTTTCTTTACATTGACTTTTATATTGATTAATTACAATTTATTTTTGAAAGCCGAACCACTAATTGGATTTTTAGAGTTATTCAATCATAGATTTTAACGGAATTCAACCTAATTTATAATCTAATGTTATTCAACTAATTATTTTAAATTATATCTTAACATCTAGTGTAATGGATCTTTTATATGTAAATTATGCTTTATTTTTTTAAAGTTTGTGTTATTCAATTGTAAATACATTTAGTATTAGTCAAAAATGAATAATTTTTAAAATCTTTATATATTAAATCATTTTAAAATGAATTGCAATAAATTTTTATGAATACATCATTAAAAACAAATCTAAAATAAATTACTGGCCATCATAAACATTTTTTTTTTCAAAGTGCCACCATAGACGTCTTTTTCAGTTAATCAGGAAACTCAATATATATAACAACGAAAAGGGAAGAAAAGGGTGGATGTTATTGAAATTGGATCTTGAGAAGGCATACGATCGCGTAAGGTGGGACTTTCTAGAGGACACGTTACGGACAGCGAGACTTCCAGAGAACTAGATAAGGTGGATCATGCAGTGTGTAACGGAGCTGGAGATGAGTTTGTTATGGAATGGTGAGAGAACTTAAGGTTTTAATCCGAGGAGAGGGCTAAGATAGGGGGATCCCCTGTCCCCATACCTCTTTTGTGCTTTGTCTGGAACGTCTATGTCACTTAGTGGAGCAGTCGTTTGGTTGTAAGGAGTGGAAGCCAGTCTGTCTATCTAGTGGAGGCCCAAAATTTTCCCACATATGCTTCACGTATGATTTGATTTTGTTCGCAGAAGCATCGATTTCTCAAGTTCGAATAATAAGAAGGGTCCTGGAACGATTTTGTGTAGCATCAGGACAGAAAATTAGTCTGGAGAAATCAAAAATTTTCTTCTCTAAGAATGTTGATAGGTAATTGGGAAGACAAATAAGTGATGAGAGTGGTACTGCTGCTACACGGGAACTGGGAAAGTATCTCGGGATGCCAGTGTTACAGAAATGCATTAACAAGGACACATTTGGGGAGGTCTTGGAGAAAGTGTCGTCCAGACTAGCAGGTTGGAAGGGGCGAATGTTGAGCTTTGCGGGGCGGATCACCCTCACGAAGGCTGTCTTATCGTCTATTCTGGTGGCATACCATGAGTACCTTCTCATTACCGAAATCAATTCTGCTCAAGTTGGATCAGATATCTAAAGCGTTTAAGTGGGGCGACTCTATAGAACAGCGACATCAACATCTCTTGGCATGGAAACAGGTTTGTAGACCCAAGAGGGAAGGGGGTTTGAGGATCTGCATAGCACAGGACATGAACAAGGCTTTCATAGCAAAGTTGGGTTAGCGGTTAATACATGATAAGTCTAGCCTTTGGGCTAGAGTGTTGAGGTGCAAGTATAAAGTGAAAGACGCAAGGGATGTTTCATGGGTAACTGTAAAAGGGAACTCGTCATCGACATGGCGGAGCGTGATACTCGGGTTGCGAACAGTTATACTCCCAGGAGTGAGTTGGATAGTCGGAGATGGGCGTAGTGTTAGGTTCTGGAAAGACATATGGTTACTGAATATACCATTTTTGGAGGCAGCTACAGTGGAGATTCTGGATGACCTATTTAATGCTACAGTGCGAGACTTATGGCAGAATGGAGTAGGTTGGTTTCCATGAACACTCGTTTGCAGTTGGCGGCGTTGGTGTTGGATGATATCACAGGGGCAGTGGATAGAGTATCGTGGGGACCTGAGTAAAATGGAGAGTTTCCAGTAAAGAACGCATATGAGCTTATTACCAGAGATAGCGCCCCTAGACAGAATGTACATGCACTATTTGCGCGGGTCTGGCAAGTTATAGCACCCGAGAGAGTGAAGGTATTCCTGTGGTTCGTTGTTAATCAGAGAATCATGACGAATATGGAAAGATTACGGAGACACCTGAGTGCTACAGGAGTCTGTCAAGTATGTCGGGGGGAGTGGAGTCAATGACTCATGTACTACGGGATTGTCCAGCAATATCGGGGTTATGGATGCGCATTGTTCCGGCAAAGAAAAGGTCAGGTTTCTTTGAGAGATCGTTAATAGAGTGGATATTTGAATATCTGGGAGATAAATATAATGTGGGAGGTATGGTATGGTCAACTGAGTTTGCAATTGATGTGTGGTGGGCGTGGAAATGGTGGTGTGGAAACGTTTTTGGTAGTTACGGGAAATGTTGAGACTATGTGCGCTTCATCAAAGATCTGTCTATGGAGGTCTCGAGTGCAAATTCTAAGTTACAGGGCCATACGAATGTGGGGGAGTAGAGAGGAGCAACTAATTTCGTGGAATCCTCCACCGTGAGGATGGATGAACATGAATACGGACGGAGCGTCGAGAGGCAATCCAGGACTGGCCACTGCGGGTGGGGTTTTACGGGATGAAGAGGGGCAATGGTGCTGTGCGTTTGCTTTCAACATCGGAGTATGCTTGGCCCCGCTACCAGAACTATGGGGTGTGTATTATGATCTGTATACTGTGTGGGAGAGACGAGTGCGCAGACTCTAGATCGAGGTAGATTCAAAGATTGTTGTGGATCTTTTAACTGCAAGGATTGGTGAGACGCACCTCCTGCCCTTCCTAATACGGTTGTACTATAGCTTTTTATCGAGGGATTGGATAGTTTGGGTTATTCATGTGTTCAGGGAAAGGAATCATCTAGCAGACGGACTAGCCAACCATACCTTTTCTCTTCCTTTGAGTTTTCATGCTTTTAATATTCCCCTGTTGAGATTGATCTCGTGTTGTTAGAGGATGCAAATGGTACTACACGAGCCTGGTCTATAAGGGTGTAGTTTTGTTATGATTTGAATAAAAATGGTAGAGACAATTGTCTCCATCCTAGTACCCAAAAAAATGTCATCTCCTCGTTCTTGTTAGAACTAAAAATTCTGCGGTATATCATTTTTGATTTGTTTTTACATGAGGCCCAATGGGTCTTTTTTCATGAGGACCATTTATTACTATTATTCTTATATTTTCATTTTTGTAAACTCTTTTTTAGTAATGCATGTTGTCATAAATAATTTTTTTATCATGGCTACAAAAGCTCAACGCAAATCCATTGAACGCTCTGTCTCTGTCGCAAAAACCCTTTATTAGAAGTTTGTCTTCAGCTTCTAAAATCTATTTTTGAACACTCAGTTACTATTTGTAATTTTGGTAAGCTTCATATATTATCCACAAAAACTTTATGATGATGCTGTCGAATGTCGATGGCTTCTCATGTTGTTGGTTAAGATGCGATCATCTTGTGACAGCAGGTGGCCATTTCATTTGTTACCACTTCTCACAAAAAAAAAAAATTTGATATGTTATTATTTAGGAAACGTTTCTTAGAAAGATCAATTATTTGTCATGCATAATAACTTGTACGTAGTATATATTTGGTTTACAACAGGCATGACAAGATCAGAATAGACACGACTTAGAGCTTCTATTGTTGTTCTTAATTTAGAAAAAACTTAAAAGTAAGAGAGGAAAAGTAGAAAAGTTTTCATATTTTAAAATAAGACTATCTCTAATGTATTTTGTTATATTTTCCTCTAAAATAGATGTTGATTTCTCTCCAATCCATCTCTATTATAAAGGAAATTATAGAGATACCTATTTTTTCTCTATATTTGAAGGAAAATATAGTATTTTTATTTTTTCCTCTAAAATAGAGGTGGATTGGTGAACAAAAATAACATTTCTATTTTTTCTTCTAAAAGTAGTGTGAAAAATACACGTAAATTGGAGATGCTATAAGAGACACAATAATCACTTGTCATGTTCTCATTGGTTCAATTTATTTTATATATTAAAATTTAGACATAAATATTAAATTATATTAAAATAATATATTTTTATGTTTAAAAATTCTATTTTATAAAATGTTCTTATAATATATATATATATATATATTAGCATTCATTGTTGTAATAAAAAAAAGATGCAAACACACTAGCTTACAATACAGTACATCACACGAAATATGGGAAAAATACAAAGACATACGAGATTAGTTATTTTTTGGCGGGTATATATATGATTTGTTAGAAAGACGAGGGATAAAGAATCCATGCCCGGCCAGATTTGGGTGTGAAGTGCTTAAACCTACCATAAAACATAACTATTATTAGTATGACTTTCCCACCGGGACTCCACCGTCCCACAAATCCGTAACTCGCGTCTTCGCAGCCACCATCGCTCACGTTCAGGCGCTGATTGCAGCTGTACCCGGTCGTGAAGCCCACATTTCCATATGCACTGCCGATACGATAATTCTTAGAAAATTATGAAAGTTTAATGTGAAAATGTTATAGAGATGTAAAAGCACACCTGATAACTTCGAGAGTGATGTTAAGGACGTCGAAGTTGAATGGATCTCGCTGTAGCTTTTGCCTTTCGGTGATGGTAATGAGAAAGATGCATATCACCAAAAAGGAGAGTTGTGACACAAAGAGTCCACTCTTCTTCTTTTTTACATTTCTGGTAACATCCTCTCCCTCTTGCTTACTCTTTTCTTGGGTCAACGGCATAAACAATGTATATGGAGGAAGATACCTAGTCATTTATAAAACAAAGAAATAATGCTAAGTGCACATGATGAGTTGTAGTCGGAGAGACTCCCCATAATCTTGAAGAGACATATCTTATTTTTTTAAAAACTAGATAATGGAGAAGACACAACATGAATTAATCATCATCGCCATCATGATTTGTATACGAAAAATGGAAGGGAAAACCTAATAAAGTTTTAGTATGTATAACCATTAAATTTATTGAGATACTTCTCTATGTTTTGGAGAAAGACAATTTGTGATTTCTATGTTGATTTAAAAACATTAGCTCCAGTAAAATTAGAATTTGATACCATTGAGGTTATTAAGATGTTAAGAACATCACACAGTTATTCGAAATAACTCACCATAATGTTTCTTATAATTATTATGTAGTCAAAATACTTAATTTTGTTTTTTTCATCATCAAGGCAAAACTATGTACAATAAATATTTGTTTTAGAACATGCTCGTTGAAATTTTGAGACGCCGTACATGCAAGATGCGTATGTCATCAACTTCCACATGTGTGAAAAATTTGTCGACATGATACAATTGTACGTTTCGACCGGACAAGGCCGACAAAAGTTTAAATAATTTAAGTCCATCCGAATGCAATAATTAAAAGATGAAAGAGGAAGAAAATACTCACATCATGAGGATAAAGAGTATCAAGATAGCTGGGGAAAGTGTGGAGAGGTCGACAATTGTTTCTCCGGTGTGTCTCAAGTTCACCACTTGAAACAACGATCCAACGAACTTCTCGTACCAACTCATTCCTTCAAGAGATTCCGAACTCCACTCAAAGGCGCAGAAGAAAAGAAGTTGTATCATTAGAAACCCTAACACCGTCAATCCAAGAATAACACAAAGACGAACTGAGAGTAGATGATAGTATCCCATCTTCTTGTTGTTCTTTAGAATATAACCATACTCTTCACGCCTTGTGATCTTATTAAGTCCCCAAATGAGCAACACCAAGAAGCAAGGGAACAACGTGTTTCCCATAAGTGCTTGAGGGATAAGGAGCCAAAGAAGGCCTGAGTTCTTGCGGAAGATGATCATGTTCTCATTCGTGGGGACAAATCCACCGTTTGCGAACGTGGAGACAGTTGTGAAGACCGAGAAGGTGAGAGGTGAGATTTTCTTGGAACTAAGAACATCTCTCGCCGTTTTAACAAAGTTTACGTACACAAGAAGCAACGCGGAGCCAGTTAGGTGTGTAACAAGATGGTAACCAAGAACCACTGAGTACAAGCACTTAGATGCTCTCTCATTGATCTGGCTAGGACCCTCACGACGATCAGTAACGGTCTCGAGGTCATTACGGAGATCTTCTACCGGATGATCCAAGTCGATAGAGCCCATAAGATGTCTAATCTTGTTATGAGGGAAGGCGAATTTGTTGAAATGGGAGAAGTATAGACTGAGGAAGGATGTAAAGACCTCGCCACCGAGGAACATGAGGATTGTGAGAAAGATAAGTTGGATGTTGGAGAAGACTTCCATGTCGACGGTGGACATGGAAGAGATGGTGATGGCGGAGACAGAAGTGAAAAAGAGATCCAAGTCATGAGGACATGAAGTTGTTCTTGGCTTAGAGATCTTGAGTGCCAAGAATCCTAAAAAGGAGAAGGAAAAGAAGTATAGGCAGTAGAGGAAGAAGGGGGAACGAGATTTAGCTAATTTCTCCCCAACTCTCTCCATTTTAATTTTTTTGGTCGGCTAAGCTTTATTCTCGGATATAGCGTATATATATTACACGCAAATGAATATTTTCAGCTATATGTATGATGACAATAAGTCAATGACTAACATTACAACAGTAACATCACCTGGCAGTTCAAATTCGTCGACTACAATTTTAAACTTTCTTTTACCACATTAGATTCGTTAAATGGCATGAGCCAAGAGGCACCGGTTCTTAACAGATAGTATATTAGTTGAATGAAAGTAGTTATCGCAACATTTTTTTTGGGGTGGATATAGTCGTGTCAAAAAACAAAACAAAAAACTCTACATAAAAATTAATTTCTATTTCGCTTTCTTAACTGGAATGGAGACAACCTCCTCTATTATTATTCCCTCAGTCCAAAATAATTCCTTGGATCATGTGGATCTTATTTTCAACATAGGAGATACAAGTTTAATGTAAAGCAAACTACAATACATAAACAATGTAGAGTTACTGTAATTCATTCATCCAATACACTGTATCTTTAAAATTGTGTGTTTTACTATTTTTCAACATTTTTTCTTTGAGTCATTTACCGAATTCAATTGTGTTTTTAAAATTTTTAGTCTTTCTCGAGTCTTTACAAATTTTGGATTTATTTAAAAAAAAAAGATCATTCGGACTACGAAGGAATAATTAGAGACATAGATCATACAAAATCGTCTGAATTTTGGTATTTGTTTACAAACTTTCCACCGATAAATAAGCTTAAATTTGGTTACAAGATAGAATGATGAGCTATTATTTATATGTCGATAAGACTTCATATTCTATCTTTCCCCAAAGATGCAAAATGTAAGTATCAAAATTCAAAAAAAATTGCAATCTCAATCGTGGTACGATATGCGTTGGATTCTTCGAGATTATAATCCCCTCAGTTAAGATAGCAGTTCCAAGAGATAGTCTCTCCTCAGCATATATTGTTTTTGCATGTTTTTCCAGCAAATGCAACAACTGTTTCACAATGTAATTATCTCTCTCTCCTAGCATCTACATATATACATGTGGTTAGAAAATAATCCTTTAGCAAAAATCTCATCGGTTTTTCAGCAAATGAGAACCACAAATATTCTTTTTTTAGTCAAGATTCTTCTTTGCATCAGAAAATGGAACAACTTTTCAGAAAACTGAATGTTCTTTCTCCTTGCGAGTTTGACAATTGGGCTTAGATAAGAGTTTTCAATGACACCCAATTCCAGATCTCCTAACAGCTTCGTGACTCTATCCAAATAGAGTAGGTTCGAATATTGCATGACTACAATTGGGTCCTCTAGTTCAGTCTCAGGTTCATGGATCCATGTAGGTAATTTCAGTGTTGTATCAAATTCTTCATCTATCATCTGCAAAATTTTACAAAAACAATCTTTAAATCAAAACTAGAAGTACACAACAGTGTTATCTAATTGAAAACAAAAAGAAGAAAAACACCTAGAATCCAAAACAAAGCAACAAATGCAAATTTTGGTGAAATGATATTCATAAAGGCTTATAAATATTTCAAAATGTGAAATGATAGGAAATTGGGGAAAGAGAGAGAGAGAGATCAAGAGAAAGATATATTTGTAAAGGTTTATAAATCTTTCAAAATCGGTAACCAAAATGGTTTTAGTGAAATAAATCACTATTCGGAAAGTTTTGTAAACCCTAATAATTTTTCAGACTGATAAATCCTCCGCCATATTAAAACTAACGAAAGTCAGAGATGGTGCAAACTCTCTGATGAATCACGAATTGAAACTGTGGTTAGTTGGTTTTAAATTCTCTCAAAACATCAGTCGAACCCCATGGTAAACATCACAACCTAAAATCATCAATCAAAAATCTAGCTAAACATCAAAACATCAATCGAAATTCGTTTCATTATCAGATTATTCGTACCATTTTTGGATCAAAACCGCATCAACAGAATCATCAATATCACGAAAGCTCCCGAAGATCGGGATCGATGTTTTTCACCAATTTTGGATCTTTCTTTCGGCGAAAAGCATAGCCAATTTGTGTTCTAATATCTAAGATCAGTTTCACCATTTCAAAATTCATTAAATGCTAAAAATAAAAATGGCAAGCGCTCTGTTGTATTTGTGAAAATTGACCTATTGGTTGTGGTAGTTTTGAATTTCTTCCTTTTTAATATCCTAAATTATGTAGACCTATTATGAATTATTTTTTTTAATATAAAATTTGATGTGTTAGTTATTTTAAAAAACTCATTCTTATATTTATACATTGCCGTTATGTATCTATATCTTCTCACTAAATAGCCTTATTCAATTGGCTTTTTTATGTTGTTTATTTCTAGTGATATCAACAACGAAAATTCACCATCAATGGTATCCAGTCTTTTTATTTCTTATTGAAAATCATATATTTCTATTATTACTATGTTTATTTTCTTAATACTCCCTCTGTTTCTAAATAAAGATGTTTTAGAGTTTTCATAGATATTAAAAAAACACATTATAACTTAACTATAAATGCATCTTTTTCTGTAATTAACAATTTTCTATAACTTTTAACCAATATAAATTAAGCATTTTCAATTATTTTTCTTAAAGTTTAAAATTCACCATTATTAACTATAAAAAATACATTGAAAACAGAAAACTTTCTTATTTTTAAAACAATTTTGTTTTCTAAAACATACTTCTTTAAAGAACACAAATCTTTAAAGAACACAAAGAGTATTTGTTTTGCTCTTTTTTTTATATTAAATGTTGTTTAGTTTTTTTTATTAACCTAAATTATGTAGATCTATTGTAAAGTTAGTTTTATATATAATACTCCCTCCGTTTCATAATAAGTGTTATTTGGAGAAAATGTATCTGCATTGTAACTGGATGTATCTGGATGTGTTTTGAGTTTAATACATCCAGATACATTGCATATACATTTTCCCCAAATGACACTTATTATAAAACAGAGGGAGTATATGATATGTTAATTGTTAAATCCCTCATTTTTATACTTATATATTATCGTATATATTTATATCTTCTTACTGAATATTTTTATTCATTTGACTCTTTTTATGTCGCTTATTTTTATCAAGATCAACAAAATAAATTCACTATCTCACATACTATCTTTATTTCTTATTCAAAATAGCATTCTAAATTTTTTTTTTTTTGTAGATAATTTACAGTTTTTTGTTGTTTGTAGAATAAGTGTTTATTTTCTATTTTTAAATTTATGTCATGTAAATGTCAAAAAACTGTATATAAAAGCCCATAAAAAATTTAGATAATTTATAGTTTTTGTGTTTTGTAAAATCAATATATACAAAATGTATTAAAGCCCATAAAAAATAAAAATTTGAAAGCCTATAAACAAAATAAAAAGTTTTTGATGTTGATAGTTTATTGGAGAGAAACTTGCATTATATAATATTATTTGGATATTGTTTGAGATCATTCTAATTATTTCAAATCAATAATGACATGTTATTATTGAACTCTAATTTATCCTACAATGATTATCATTAACGTTCTAATTAATGTTTAATTTAATTTACGCAGTAGACATTACGCTAATGTCGGGTTTTTTCTCCCATAAGGTCGATCCACCTTGAGAAGCCCGGAAAGCTTCCCAGTTCGAGCTTCCGGAGTTCATTTAAAATTGTGTTGACTTTCTGATTCATATGTCCGAGGTTGTGTACATGTAATTTTAAGGAATATGTTGACTTCTGATTCATATGATTAGTGATATATATATATATATCTATATATTTTATAGAGAAATGCTCTCAGATACACCTAATTTAAGTTTGTGTTCCTAATACATACATTAATACTCTAAAAAATTCTTTCTATAACATTTTTTACTAAATACTTGATTATATTAATTTTAGTTAGACAAAACATTAGTTAATAAAAGGAGAAGAAAATAGTGTATAAACAAAAGTATCAGTGGCCAAGACCGATTTGAAATTCGAACCTTTGATTGTGATTGTGAATCTTTTAGATCTTTGAAGTTTTTTTGACGAGAAAGTGTTTTCGGGATTTAAAGTTCAAAATCATATAGTGGAAGATAGTTCTGATATAATTGGGTGAAAAACTCAAAAAATCCGAGCTAAAACAACAACAATAGTGAAAAAAAGAGATCGGCGAAAACTAGGATTTGGGTGTCGCAGACGTGAGGAAGAAGATGAGAGTAAATTTAAGAAGATATTCTAAACTTTTAGGAAGACTTTCCTAAAATATATAAATTAAGAAAGTCATTATACATATTTAGGAAAGCCTTCGTAAATCGTATAATTGATTTTTTTTTATATTAACAATCAAATTCAGAAAGCCTTTCCACCATTTAGTAAGCTCTTCCACAATTCAGGAAGCCCATCTACAATTCAGAAATTTTTAAAAATTTAAGAAAACTTTCTTAAAGTATATGAAACGATGTTGAATTATAATATTTAGAAGACTTTCCTAAAACATCATGAAATATTGACAAAAAAAATATTCAGAAAGACTTTCCTAAAAAGAAAAAATCAGAAATATCAAATGAAAAATGTTAGATGGTAGAAAATTTTTAGCTTCCTTGTTATATTTTTCCTAAAAACTTATTTTCAGTGTAAATACAGAAATGACCCTAATTTGTATATGAAGTTAAATTATATAAGAAGTCCTATAAGTTGGTCTATTTAAATACTTATTCGATAATAATTTTGGTTTACGTGAATCAAAATTTAGTTTTGAATAAATACCAAATCATGATTAGAATATTTGTTTCTGTTAATTCTGGTTAGTCAAGAAATCCTACATCTGAACCATAAAAGTCTAATTTAATTCGAATGATTTGAGTTCAAATTTGTTTCCAGATTCAAAAATTTTTAATTGAGTTGAATTAACTCTTTTGCATAGTTAAAAGTAGGGATGGACATTTTACACGGACCATAAGATCTGATTCGGAATCAACCCAAAAATATCCGATCCGAGTCGCTTCGGATTCTCTATAATACCCGATTGAGTGTAGTTCTCTCTGATTTTCAGGTACCGGTTAATAATCGATCCGAACCGAGATCTAAAAGAAGTACATGCTGTATTCGACTTTCAGAGTTCACGATCCTCTCCTAGTTCCCTTATTCTCACCGATTTGCAGTTCTCATAATCCCGAATTCTTGATCTTCAAGCAAAAGAAATTAAAAATTCCTCGAAACATAAATCATCAAATCTGGATTTCATTAATCTAGCGGCCACTTCTCTTCCTTCCGAGACTTCAAGAAATCAAACCCAGTCTCAGATATGAAATTCTCAGCTACTCGGTCTGATTAGAGGATGATCAAGACAAATGCAAATGTGATCAATGTCTGTGTAACTTCAAAAGGGACTTCAAACTTCAAAAGAAACTTCTCTTAAGCTGTAAGAAGTAAACTTGAAGAAACATCTCTTAAGTTGTAAGAAGTATCTGGGGTATAAAGTTAGTGAAGCTTCAGATACAAAAGTTGTTACTAAGGATAGAAATATGAAGGATGTAAATGTTTCGTTTGAGGTTTTCAAAGAAGCTACTGATGGATGCAATGTTGGGAGAGTTACCACTTGCATTTGTTGAATCTCTTATTTTCATATGGTTCTACGATAAGGTTAATCTCTACACACCACATTTAAGAAGAACTGCTATGAGAAACATTGTGAAGATGTGTGAGCAAAAGAAAGCAGTTCTTAAAGAGTATATTGTAGCCAACAAGCAGCGAGTTTCACTTATTACTGACATATGGGTTGCTCAAGTTACAAGGAATAGTTATATGGTGGTTACTGTGCACTTCATTGATGCAAATTGGCAGTTGAGAAAGCTGATTATTGGGTTCAAGTACATCGTTGATCATAAAGGGATGACTATTTCGAGAGTTCTTCTAGAGTGTTTGGCTGAATGGGGAATATAAAAGATATTTTGCATCACGGTCGACAATGCTTCTGCCAACCTGCTCTGAAGAAGTTTCAGAACGAATTCAATTTACAGAATAATGAGGAATTGGGTTTAGATGGGGAGTTTATGCACAGATGTTGTGCACACATTATCAATTTGATTGTCAAGGAAGGTCTTTTTGAATTAGATGTCTCAGCCATTCGCAATGCAGTGCAGTATGTGACGTCGTCTACAAATAGGTTAAACTCCTTTGATACTCGGGTTGAGATAGGAGATATAACTAGAGGGAGTTTGCCTTTTGATATCAAAACAAGGTGGAATTCAACATATTTGATGTTGCTGCAAGCTATTAAGTTTAGGGCTGCGTTTGATAAAATATAACTTGAAGGCAAGCTCTACAACGACTATTTTATGGAAATAGAAAATAATGTAAGATGGATTGGACCTCCTTTGTATCACGATTGGAGAGCTGTGGAGAGGTTAGTACAATTTCTTATTATTTTCTACAACTCCACTTTGGTTGTCTCAGCATCTACTATGATTTGCTCTTATAAGTGATATGGTGAGATAGTGACTATAGAGAGAAATCTAATAAACAAGAGCAATAGTCTAGACAAAGAGTTAGCAGCAAAGGCTGATGATATGAGGGTAAAGTTGATAATTATTGGGACGCAATGAAGAACATCAATAGGTTATTGATTGTTGCTAGTGTGTTTGATCCGAGTAAGAAAATGCAAATCGCTAAGCTTTGCTTTAAGCGGCTTAATGGCAAAGATATTACAGAGTATAAAGCAAGGCTTCAGTCAACTCGAGATGTCTTCAAACCTGTGTTTGATGAGTATAGTCTTTGGTTAAAGAAGGAACTGACTGTGTCAGCATCTCAGACGACTCATGCATCATCTTCTAGTGGCCAAGATCATGTTTCAAGCAGTGAAACTATGGATTTAGTGAATGATGATTTAGGATATGAGAGGATGGATTTTATTTACAAGGAAATGGTTAGTGAAATAGGTGTTGAGGAGACATGTAACGAGATGGATATATATCAGAAAAATGTTGTTGAAAATCCTAAAACTTTGCTTGGAACTGAGTATGATGCTTTGTCTTGGTGGAAGGTTAATATTGGAAAGTTTTCAATTTTATCAGAAGTAGCTAGAGATTTTCTTGCAATGCAAGTGTCCTCTGTTGCATCTGAGAGTGCATTTAGCACTAGTGGGCGAATCATTGATCCTTATAGAAGTTGTTTAACTCACTACATGATTGATTGTGTTAATGTGCACGTAGCAATGGATGAAGTGTGAGATTAAAATGATTGAGAAAAGAGTTGTTATGAACGCCATTCTTATTACTGATGCTGATTTGCACACAAAACTTGAACAAAGTGAGTTCTTGTTTTAGTTCAAATCTTTATTTATAGCTTGTCTTTTCTCTTTTTGAAACAGCAGTTTTTGGTCTACTAGATCAAATGTCCTGCCTCTTCTAATCAGTTGTAGAATAGAGATCAGGTATCAATCCAATTGTGGGAGATGAGATGCAAACAATGCTGTAAGCTAAGCAAGATTGAGGTTTGATTATGTGAGAACAAGTCTAACAACCTAATGGTGCAATGAAAGAAAATCATAAACTAAATGCAAGTGAACAGAACTAAACAATCCACTTAAAGCAATGACTAAACAGGAACTTAAGCAAGAAATGACTACTAAAGCAAGAGCTAAGCAAGATGAATTTGAAGACAATTAATTAAAAGCAAGACTCAAGGTTTTAAGCAATTGTGGGATTGTGGTTTTCAAGAGTGACAAGGGGATTTCTACTAAGGCATTCAACAAGCATTAACAAGCAAGCAATTCCCAGTGTCATGCTCGTACACAAGGTATATAAAGGGAACCACTTGGCGTCAATAAACAATTCATATTCAACAAGATTGAAGTGTCAGACCCACTTGTGATGGCGTATCCTTCAACCATGAGCATAAAGATCATAACCATTCAAGCCTAAGAGATGCACCAATCAAGCAACTACTCTCTCACCCAAGGAAGAATTCAGATCAACTTATCAATCTTGTGAACCAATAAGGACCTAAGCAGCTATACAGCGATTAATAATATGGATTTAAGCACAAACTTGCAACACCCTAACAAAGCTAAGCAATGAACAAGAATGAAGCAAAAGCAAGATCTTTTGATGCATACTCTCTAACCATCAAGTCAAGAATCTCAAAATCAGCATAATCAAGCCCTAAGCGAATCATCTAGCAAGGTGAACTATCACTTTCGTGTCACTGAACAAAGGAAACATAGACCAAGCTAGACTATCAAGCCAAATAAGCGAACATTACTTAGAGAAGAGACATCAAGACATCAAGTGAACCATATACATCAATCAAACCATATTCAATCAAAAGGAGCAAGCTTTATCAACATTAATCACTTGCAAGAGAAGGAGATAACAGAGAACCATTAAACAAGCCTAATCACCCCTTAATCATATCTTAATCACCATTTTCCCTACTTAGAACCCTAAATCTAAGGGAGACTACTCACTAATCATGTTTAATCCCATTGATTTGGAGTTAAACATAACTAGATGAGTTTAAAATGCAAAAGATGATAAATCTAAGCTACCAAGATGCAAGAACAGAGATTAGAAGACAAGATTAAACTATAGAAAATTAAACTTTATTAAAGATCAAGATCCTTAAGGCAAATCACCCTTTAAGGTTTAGGAAAGGTTTTTGGTAGAAAGATAAACTTGGAAAATTAAGACTTGATAAGGACAATGTTTTGTGGCTTCCCTTTTATAGTATAGAGCCAAAAAAGCATAAAAAAACCTAAAAGATAAGCTAAGGTTAACAAAAGTCAAATGATCAACACGGATGAGTTGTATCGAGGTCGTATGGTCGATGTTCTGCTCGATGTGCGACCTCGATATGGTTTGTGAAGTGTGTATCGACGTCTTTCCTCGATGCTGGTCCTCGATGCAGACCAACGGCTTGTAATTCTCGTGCTGATCCTTCTCCTCTTGTCCTGCTGCTTGCATCGAGCATACTCCACGGGTGTTCTGCTCGATATACATGCTCGATATGGACCAGACTTTGCAAGAACTCCACCTTTGACATCTCCTTTGAGCATGAGCTGCTTCCATCCCTTCCCCAGCTCCAAGAAACTCCAAAAAAACCTAAGAATCACCACAAACATGCACATATATGTAAATTTATGCAATCCTAAGCTAAATGCATGCTATGTTGATTCTAAGTGCAAATGATACCTAAATGCTGAACTATAATGCAAAAACAGAGGAAAAGATGCATGAAATGCAGCCTAAAATGATCTAAAATAGCAAGCTATCAACACCCCCACACTTTACTTTTGCTTGCCCTCAAGCAAACAAACACTTAACATGGTGATGAGGTTTTAAATGGGAACTCATATCATTGAAAATGCTAACAATAAATCAAAATGAAGTCCATGTTCCTAATTCTAGAGTGCACTTGATGGAAGAATACTTTAAAAACTTAGCCACTTTCATCACAAAACAAGAATGATCACTAAGCTATCAACCTACACATGCTCATCAAATCAAACAACCTTTTTAACATTCAATTATGCTCAAACCGTGAATCATGCTTATGCAAAAGTGAAAGTGTCATTTGGCTAGGGGACAATTCTTAGTGGAATAAAAATGATCCCACTTCACAAGCTGGTTTTGGTGTTTAAAGGGTTCTCTCAAAGAAAAGCATGGTTGTGCTTTGGCAAAATGCTAAGAAAGAACAACTTACACATACAAAGGAAGACTCCCATCTACCCAAGATCTATAAAATGTGTTCCTAACTCTAGCTAAGCAGTGTAAGACCCTCCTATGCTACCCTTTTTAAGAACTTAAACCCTTTCTAAAACCCAAAAACTTTTCTTCTTCAAGCGCATTGGAGGACACTTCTTCTTTTGAACTTCAAGTGGTGGCGATTTGCTTCTTTCGATCTTGGCTCCTTTATTTGGTGATGCTGATGCTTGATTCGCCTTTGGCTTTTTGATTTACTGGTTTTGCACTTCTTGCATCTTTTTTTCTTCTTTGAACATGAGCCTTCTTTCTTTGAGTTTAAAATCGCCATTTCCACCCTTTTGCTTGTGTCACACTCCTTTTTCTTTGTGCCTTGACTTATTTTCTTCTTTGCTTCTCTTAAAAACTAAACCCAAGATAACCCCAAACCATTCCCCAAAAACTTCTTAACCTATCTAACTCAAGAGTAAGCTAGTTCTACAATGGAAGTACTTCCCCTGTAGTTCCAACCCAACACTTTTTGCTAAGCAACAACCATGATGGAAGAGGCCTCACAAATCACGCACTATTAATGTCTTGGATTGAAAGAAGGTTTAGTTAAGGGTGGGGAAATCTAAATGGATCTTTTAGAGAGTGGCAAAAGAGAATAAAAAGATCCAAATATTTTAAACTATATATGACATCAATCACATAAGCATTGCGAATTCAAATTAGGTTCCACTTAAACAAAGGTTGAAATCATTTCAAAGCAAGCTTCAGTCTCAAACAAAGCTCACACAAATGTAAATTCCAAAAGTGGTTCAGCTTTATTTCTAGTTCAACATCAAACGCACCCAAGGATTAAAAACAAAGGCTTCATTTTCATAAATCACTAGCATTAAAAAATATGTACTATCATAGTTCCCAATTTAAACAAGAAAGCTAGTCCTATATGAATGCATGAAAAATTTCAATTTTTTTGGTTTTTTCTATGCCTTAGATGCTATGAAATTATGATGCATGGTTCCTATTCTACTATGCAATTGCAAATGAAAGCATCAGTCTATCATACACCCCCCACACTTAAATTACACAGTGCCTGTGTAATAAAAATGCTAAGGAGAGTGTCCACGAACATCAAGCAAACAATCGCAATAATTAAAAAAAAATGAGTAGTATTTACAAAGGTTAGTGTGGTGTATCTTACTTCAGGTGGAGGAGTGGTGAGAGTCTGAACTATCAATGGCATGGGAAGGTGAAGCTTCCTACTCTGATGGAGTTTGCTCTCCAGTCCTTCTCTTCTTTCCTTTTCGCCTTGGAGCAGCTACATGAGATGAATGCCTGGCCGGTTGAGGAACTTGTGTTCTTGGCCGCTCACTGATGTGGAATGAGTGTCTCTCTTGGACTGTCCTCTCTGGTGTGTCCTCAGACATGTCTTCAGCATCAGATCCTCCTCATTGTGGCTCTGTTTGGATCGCTTGATCAGATCTCTTGGCTGATGAAGATCCTCCCAACTTCTTCTTGAGCTTCTTCACCTTCTTCTTCAATGAGTCAACCGGTTGACTTCTTGCTTAATTTGACCGTCTTCAGCAAACCTCTGATGGCTTTTTCCTGGAAGTGGTTCCATCTCTGAAGAAGCCTAATGTGCTCATGTGCAGCCTTTGAAGCTTCAGATGTGCAGATCACATCATATGGGTCAAATGCATAAGGGCGGCTATCATAGTCCTCATGTTCTTCCTCTTCCATCCCTTGATGCTGAACCTCTTGTTCTTGATGCTGCTCTTGAAAGTCTTCTTCCACATCTGAGTCTCTGATGGTGCTCATGTTATTCACTTTGCTTGGCCTCATCAATGGTGGGTCAGTCCTTGGGTCATAAAACTCATCTTGTGTTGGCAATGAATCGGATGTTCTCATAGGAAGTGAAGTTGGTTAAGCGCTGCTTGGGCGAGATGATCTTCCTTTTCCTGCTTTCCAACTCAAACTGATAGCCCAATCTTGTCTCAAAAACTTCTGAAAGGTATCCGATCTTACTGAGATAAGGGACATCAAGGAAGATCATTGTAACATCTGGTGTGCCAAGCTCAACTCCAGCACCAAGTAAGATGGGAGTGATCACACTTCCAATGGTTATCTTTGGCTTCTTGTCTCTTGTGTTGAAAGCCCATTGCTGGCGTGCTAGAAATTGCTTCATTAGGATTATCACAAGACCAACTCCTAAGCGCTCTCCTTGGATCTTTCCATGCCTTGTTTCAACCATTATGTTCTTCAAGCCATTCACAAGCAACCCCATCTCTTCTTCTTTGACCATACTTTACTCTTTTCTGTAGAAGAGTGTGCTTGTGTGGACTCTATGAAAATATCTGATAGCTGGATGGCGGATGTTAGCACTCTTCAGATGACCAGCTCTATAAGCATCATTCACTATCTCTTCCCATACATGCCTTAGCTCATCATGTTTGAAGCGCATGTTTTGTGCTCTTGAGTCTTGGTCAAATCCAAAGATTTCTTTAAGCTGAGTGAACCCCATGGTGTACCATGCTCTGTTGGCTCTGAACTTGATGAATCCATTGCCAAAGTCTTCTTCTTCTTCATCATACTCTTCATCAAACTTGTAGAAGTAGACCTTGAAGCTTGCAAGGAACTCACAAGAAAGTTGCTTGTAAGTTGGATAGCCAAGACTAGCAAATCTCCAGTCCAATGTTGCTCAACAGCTCATCCACTTCAGTCTTAATTCCTAGCTCTCCCAATAGACCAGGATCAGCATAACTTATAGGAGTGAAGTCCACTCTCCTCATCGCTCTCAAGTAGTCCTTCAGCTTTGGTGCTGCATCTTGGACTGGTTCTTCATCAACTACTGACCTTTTTCCCTCAGATCTGTTTTTTGCAGAAATATTTGAGTCAGAAATCCCCTTATCTCCTCTGGTGTTTGACATGGTACCTGAAAATGCAATGCTTGAAGCTAGAATTAGTATAATATCCTTTGAGAGCACTGTGCAGGAAATTAATTTTGAAAATTCAAGCAGGCACTAGAAAATTCTGCTAAATTTCACACTGATCACCAACAAGCATAGTAAAATTTAGCAAAAACTTTCAGTTCAAAAGGATAAATACAGCTAAAACTAAAATTCCCACAGTAACAAGCAGCGACTGCAACAATTTCAAGAATAAGAAACCAAAAACATCATTCTCTCTCCACCAAACTATGAAAAGGCATCAGATCCACCATCACTAGTCTAATAAGAAACATTTCAATGGTAAATATGCTGGAATAACAATAGTATGCCTAGATTTGGCCAGAATCTAAACATAAAGTCAAACTAAGCACAAAAACAGTATTTTTCAAATATTTCAACCATAAAATTTCAAAGATGAACAACAATGGTGACCTGCAAATCAAAACCATAAACAAAATTGAGCAAAAAACCATAATCAATCATCCTAGTGCATCCTACTTCAATTTGCAAAGATTTAACTCAAGAAACAAGGGATTTAAACAAAGTTTACCTTAGTTCTTGAACCAAAAAGATGAAGTTCTAGAGAATGCAAGAGAGAAAGAAATGATGCTTGAAAAAGAGATGTTTAGCTCGATATGGATGTGTGTGTGGAGAGAGATGAAGATTGCTAGTTTTAATGCAAGAGGATAAAGGATATCTAGAAAAATCCAAAGATAATGTACGAAAATCTGATTTAAAATTTAAAAATACATGTGAGGGGGAAAATAAATGATTCTTTTACCATCCACCAAGGTCCACAAAAGGTTTTACTCGATTTACCCCTGTAAAAATTTTAAAAAATTCTTACACGGATCATATCGAGCAGAACACTCGATGTGGTACCTCGATGTGTACCATATCAGGGACGTCGGGTCCTGTGGCTCAGCAATGATGCTCTGCTGCCTCGGGGGTTCTGTGTTCTGGTCAGCTTGTCCTTCAAGGCATCTTGCATCGAGCAGTCTTAGTAGCTGTTTTGCTCGATGTTGTTGCTCGGTGTAGGGAGACACTTCGGCTTGCATGATCCTTCCCGTGGGCAATGTATGGCATCGTCTGGATGCTAGTTCTTGGCTCGGCCATTGTGCATCGAGCAAACATGTTTATCGATGTTACACCTTGATGTGGAACGTCTCGTACATGGTTGCTGTTCTCCTCGGTGGTTGTCGTACCGGACATTGTCTTGCATCGATCTGGTTGATAGCACCCATATCGAGCAGAACCTTGGATGTCCTGCTCGATGCAACTCCTCGGTGTAACTCCATCGAGCATTTTGATCGATGTACGGGCTGTAGCTTCTCGATGTACGGACTAGGGATCACATCTAGCAGGGCTTATGGTGTTCTGCCCGATGCTACACCTCGATGTAATCTCCACCGTGCGTCTTGGTTGATGTAAGGTCCACTCTCCTTGGTGTTCGGACTGGGGATTCAAGAGCGATCACATCGAGCAGGGTTTTTGGTGTTCTGCTCAATGATATACGTCGATGTGATCCCCATCATGCAGTCTGCTTGGTGTATGGACTGGTCCTTCCTCGAGACAAGCTGTATCGAGCAGAAATGACAGATGTTCTGCTCGATATGGCACCTCGATGTGAAAACAGAGTCTTCTTTCCTTGGCCTATAAACCATTCTACACATCCATGGACCTGATTTTTGACTTCTGAAACACTAAATAGAGACATTAGTAATAAAAGAAAGCATAAATTTACAAAGATAGTCATGAGATTACCTCCTAAGTGTGCTTGTTTTAAGTCACTAAGCTTGACTTTGATGGTTTGAGGATTAGTGAGAAGAGGTTGATGGAGCTGGTGCTCCTACCTCTTTCTTCTGGTAAACCCAAGTGCCCACTGACATCAGTCTCTTCTTCTCACGAGCTGTCTTCCTGTTTCTCTTCTTCTTGACACTTGGTGTGATCAAAGGCTTCACTTCCTTGGTGATCAAGCTTTCATCCTCTTTCAAATTATCTTCAAGCTTCAACTCAGTGTTAAGCATCTGTTCTGGCTCATCAGGGAGAGTGTCTATCATCAACATACTCATTGTGAAGCTCATAGCATGCTCCATACGCTCTGGAAGTTGCTGTTGCTCACTCTCTTCTTCAATGATTGTTCAACAAAAAGCTATGGAAAGAGAGACAATCTTGTAGACTTTGAACTCATCAACATTCTTCAAAATCATAGAGCCTCTATTGAAGTCTACTTGAGCTCCTGCTGTTGCCAAGAATGGTGTTCCTAGAAGAAGTGGCACCTCTCTTGAATATGTCTTCTCCATAACCACAAAATCTGTTGGCACTAAGCAATTCCCAATCTTCAATGGGAAATCCTTTACCATGCCCAAGGGTCTTGTTGAGGTGTTATCCACAAAGGTGATAGAGGCTTTGCAGGGCTTCAACTCCTTGATTCCTAAGGTTTGGCTTAAGTGTATAGACATGACATTCACAGTTGAATTTGAATCACACAAGACTCCAACATTGTCTACCATCTCTAGCTCACAAGTAATGAGAAACTTTCATGGATTGGGAAGCTTTGTCAATGTCTTCAGCTCCTTGCTTCTCCTCAGATTGGCCCCCACATTCTCTAGAATTGGCTCCACTACTTCCAGCTTGTCAAAAACTTCTTTGAGGAACCTGATTTGATCCTTCACTTCAAGCAAAGTAGTGCCATAAGGAAGCTTTATTCCAGCGTCTTGTATACCTTTCCTGAACTTTGAATAGACTGCCATCTGAGCCTTTGTAAAGTGCATCGTGGGTTAAGGGATTGGTGGTTTGTAAGCTTGAACTTCAGGAGCTTTACGCTTCTCATTGCTGCTTGAGGAGCTGTCCACTTGGCGATCATACAACTCCTTGAAGTCTTCAGGACTTTCTCTAGCCAAGACCATCAAAGCGTGATATGTCTCTAAAAGCTCTTTATCAGCTTCACTGAGCTCTGGTTTGGCTTCTTCTTCTGGAGCAACTAAGGCTTTCTCAGCCTCTTCTTTCTCAGCAGCTTCTTGTTCAGCTCTTTCTTGCTCTTCTTCTCTGTTCAAGCTGTCATCTAGTCCTTGGAGGAACTTCTCTACAATATCTGCAGCTTCTTGATCATCAATGTTAACGTTGATGACATTCCCCCTACACTCAGCCTTTAACATGTCCACATGTAACATCTCTTGAAGCATAATGCCAAGCTCTTCCAATGAAGCATCTTCATCATCAAAATCTTCATCCTCTTCAGCAAGCAAGTGGCAGAATTCCTTAAGATTTGCTTCACTCTTTCCTGATAACTGGTTCTGAGGCTTTGAAGATGAAGCTCCTTTGCTTTCTAGGGACTTGACTCTTTGGTTCAGAGCATCTAACTTGCCATTCAGGTCACAAGTAGTGGCGTCTATTTTATTATGCACTTCAGCAAATTTCTTGTGCAGCTCTGTAGTGGTGTTGGCTTGACCAGTCAACAACTGTTGAATCATCTGCTTCAAATCAACATCTTGAGTGCTGTAAGAGGTTTGTGTATTGCCAAAACCTGGTGGGATAAAAGCTGGTCTTTGCTGAAAGTTAGCTTGTTGAAAATCGCCCTGAAATGGTGGTCTTGAAGCAAAGGTTTTCTGCTGGTTGAAAGGAACAAAAGGTTTGGTTTCTTGGTTTTGTTGAGCAGCTTGTGATGGGTATACTTGATCCTGAGGGTTAGCCACGTTGGTGCTTCTGTAAGAGAAGTTGGGATGGTTCCTGTAGTTGTTAAAACCGCCTCCTTGTTGATTCATGTACAAAGCTTCTTCTTCTACAACTGTCCCATCTTTCTCTTGTGTAGCAACACTATCACCAACAAAACTGACATTCTTGAAAGACACACTCAGAAGCTTGTCTAACTTGTCATTCAAAGCTTTAATTTCCTTCTTTGTTGTGCTCTCACCTTCAGCGCTTACAACAGCTCTAGATGTTCTGTCATATTCTTCACCATAGTTTCCATCAGAAAGCGCCAAGTTCTCCACAAGAGCAGACCATCTACAACAGTATTGCCCAGGAAATTTCCATTGAAAGTTGTGTCCAAGAGCATTCTGTACGTTGGCGTCACTCCTCTATATAAAGTAGACAGCAAGCTTTCATTTGTGAAGCCATGGTGTGGGCACTGCAAAGTGTAAGACTTGAATCGCTCCCAAACTTCAGCAAATGTTTCATTCCCATGCTGAGTAAAACTTCTTATGGTGTTCCTGAGCTTTGCTGTTCTTGTTGAGCTGAAGAATCTGTTGAGGAATGCTATCTTGCACTCATTCCATGTAGAGATTGGACCTTGTGGAAGTGTCTTCTCCCACTGATGTGCTTTGTCACCGAAACTGAAAGGAAACAAGTGCAGCTTCAAAGCATCTTCAGAGACTCCTTGAATCTTGGTCATACCACACACCTTATCAAACTGGTCAAGATGATCCAAAAGGTCTTCATTGGGCAGGCCATGGAATTTGTTGCCTTGCACCATGTTGATCAACCCAAGCTTGATCTCGAAGTGGTTTTGATGTACAGCTGGAGCGTTAATGCCATTCCTGTTGTGGTGAGTATCAGGTGCATCACCAGCTCCTATTGGTCTTGCAGCTCTAGGTGCATGAACCGGTACTCGCAATCCTTGAACTCCAGCCGCTTGGTTCAAAGCTTCTTGTGCTTTATCTATGTGTGCTACAGCTTGTTGTAGTGGTGCCTGTCCAACAACACCAACATCTGGTAACTGAGCTTCTTGCTCTGCCATCATCTGTCATTCTATCTCTTGAACTCTCTGTCTTTCAGCTCTTCTCCTATGAATGTTGTCAATGAAAGGAGTCAGATTTGATGAGCCTGTAGACCTCAAATTTATACAAGTACCTGAAAAAATAGAGCACAGAAAACATAGCAAATTAGTAACTTTTAAAGTAAAGAACTTAGTCTAACAGCAATATTAAACTCAAACAATCCACAATGGCAACAGCGCCAATTTGAAACAGCAGTTTTTGGTATACTAGATCAAATGTCTTGCCTCTTATAATCAGTTGTAGAATAGAGATCAGGTATCAATCCAATTGTGGGAGATGTGATGCAAACAATGCTGTAAGCTAAGCAAGATTGGGGTTTAATTATGTGAGAACAAGTCTAACAACCTAATGGTGCAATGAAAGAAAAGCATAAACTAAATGCAAGTGAACAGAACTAAACAATCCACTTAAAGCAATGACTAAACAGGAACTTAAGCAAGAAATGACTACTAAAGCAAGAACTAAGCAAGATGACTTTGAAGAAAATTAATTAAAAGCAAGACTCAAGATTCTAAGCAATTGTGGGATTGTGGTTTTCAAGAATGACAAGGGGATTTCTACTAAGGCATTCAACAAGCATTCACAAGCAAGCAATTCTCAATGTCATGCTCCTAGACAAGGTATCTTGTGAACCAATAAGGACCTAAGCAGCTATACACCAATCAAGAATATGGATATAAGCACAAACTTGCAAAACCCTAACAAAGCTAAGCAATGAACAAGAATAAAGTAAAAGCAAGATCTTTTGATGCATACTATCTAACCATCAAGTCAAGAATCTCAAAACCAGCATTATCAAGCCCTAAGCGAATCATCTAGCAAGGTGAACTATCACTTAGGTGTCACTGAACAAAGAAAACATAGACCACGCTAGACTATGAAGCCAAATAAGCGAACTGTACTTAGAGAAGAGATATCAAGACATCAAGTGAACCATGCATCAATCAAACCATATTCAATCAAAAGGAGCAAGCTTTATCAACATTAATCACTTTGCAAGAGAAGGAGATAACAGAGAACCATTAAAAAATTCTAATCACCCCTTAATCACATCTTAATCACCACTTTCCCTACTTAGAACCTTAAATCTAAGGAAGTCTACTCATTAATCATGTTTAATCCCATTGATTTTGAGTTAAACATAACTAGATGAGTTTAAAATGCAAAAGATGATAAATCTTAGCTACCAAGATGCAAGAACAGAGATTAGAAGACATGATTAAACCATAAAAATGCAAACTTTATTAAAGATCAAAATCCTTAAGGCAAATCGCCCTTTAAGGTTTAGGAAAGGTTTTTGGTAGAAAGATAAACTTGGAAAACTAAGACTTGATAAGGATAATGTTTTGTGGCTTCCTTTTTATAGTAAAGAGCCAAAAGAAGCATAAAAAAACCAAAAAGATAAGATAAGGTTAACAAAAGTCAAATGGTCAATGTGGATGAGTTGCATCGAGGTCGTACGGTTGATGTTCTGCTCAATGTGCGACCTCGATATGGTCCGTGCAGCGTGTATCGACATCTTTCTTCGATGCTGGTCCTTGATGCAGACTAACGGCTTGGAATCCTCGTGCTGATCTTTCTCTTCTTGTCCTGCTGCTTGCATCGAGCACACTCCACGGGTATTCTGCTCGATATACTTGCTCGATATGGACCAGACTTTGCAAGAACTCCACTTTTGACATCTCCTTTGAGCATGAGCTGCTTCCATCCCTTCCCCAGCTCCAAGAAATTCTAAAAACACATGAGAATCACCACAAACATGCACATGTATGCAAATGTATGCAATCATAAGCTAAATGCATGCTATGCTGATTCTAAGTGCAAATGATACCTAAATACTGAATTATAATGTAAAAACAGAGGAAAAGATGCATGAAATGCAGCCTAAAATGATCTAAAATAGCAAGCTATCATTTTTAAATTTTAACATGCAAATTTTTGATTCTTTTTAACTATTTTTAGAGTTCTATGGAGGAATAACTAGCTTTACAAGAGGAGATGACCCTAAGGTAACTTGCTATCTTTGTATACATTTTATTGCGTTCTTGTTTTGGTGAACATGTTAATACATTATGTTGATTTGTTGTTTCTTGATTTAGTGGCAATAATAGTAAGTACTAAGTTGATTTAAATAATTTGAATTGATGTAACAGGGACTCAGGGACATGGAAAAACTGAAGTGTTCACATGTTTCTACTTTGCTTTCAATATATCTTCTTTGTTTTCTTTTCTTTTTATGCAATGGGATGTTTATTTGTTGTGTTTCTCCCAGCCACAATTTTAAATTCTGAATGTTTAGATTGATGTTTATATTTTGTTGGTTTGGTTAATTTTGAGTTTCAGAATTTCGGTTTTTTAATTTCTTATGGTTATTTTTGGTTACTTTCATTTTTTTCAGTTACTATTTCAAATAAATATATCTGAACTCGAACCGAACCCATAAAACTCCAAAACAAAATAGATCCAAAATTTTGTATCCGAACCGATCCAAACCCGATGAGTACCGAACAGAACCCGATCCAAATTCTAAAAATACCCGAGCGGTACTAATTATTAGATTTCTGAAATACCTGAAATCCAAAATACTCGATCCAGTCCGATCCGATAACCAAATAACCAATTTGATTTTTTTTTTCAACATTATTACATATTAAACCTTAAACTAGAAATTCCTTACAAACAAGCCAAAACCAAATGTTATTTAAATGAAACTAGGTGGTTGCCCGCACATATGTGCGGGTATAATTTTTTTTTATATACATTGTTAATTGTAATATTTAAATATTGATTAGTTTTTTAAACATTGGTATGTTTGTATATATATTATTTTAATATTTCACAAACGTCTTTTTGAAACTAATGTATTTTAAAAAAAATATTTTTATAATGCTTGTAATAATATATAATCATAAATATAAAAGTTATGTTAAATAATACTTAAATTTTTATAATATTTTTGAATATTTCTATAATATGCTTTATTTCTTTTTACACAATCTACAATATGCTTTTTTGTGTCTTACATAATATGAATTTGCAAATACATATACAGTAAAACCTCTATAAATTAATAATGTTGGGACTTCAAAAATTTATTAATCTATAGAGTTATTAATTAATCGATAAATTAATAATTATTAATTTATATAGAAATTAATATATTATTAATTTATAGAGAGATATTTCAATTCAAATTCAAAATATTTGTCAAAACATAAAATACAATGTTTTCAACAATGTAAACTTTATTCATAAAATATCATTTCAGTCAATTTTAAAAACAAGTCAAATAATTTTTATAAACTTGAAACAATAAGATAATTATATTTTACTATATTATATTATTTATATATGCTTGAATGTATAATTATTAATTTATCTAATTATTGGGACTATATTTTTACATAGGAGTTTCAAAAAAATTATTATCTTATTATCTTATCAAAATTTGCTAATTTTTACACTGGTTCGACTTGGAACCGGCAAAAATTATTAATGTATAGTGATTATTAATTAATCGAGTATTAATTTATAGATGTTCTACTGTATAATATATTTTGAGTATATATTTTTCTTGATTTATTGCAAATTAAAATGAAATATTTTTTACCATTTTTACTTATTTTTAAAAGCGGATAGATGGTTGGCACGCATGTGCGGACATACCAACCACTTCACCACCCTTAGAATAGATAAATATTTTTTTTTAAAAAATATAATTTGTATAATAATTAAAATATAAACTAGTCTGTAATCAATCATAACAAAATACATTCACGGAAAAGTTCACATGTGACTTCAACTAATGTACTATTAATATTTATGTCTGTACGCGTATTTGTAAAAAGATTGAAATATGACTCTTAGGTGTTAAAAGTTTTTAAATGACTTTGTAAAACAAAGTGCGAAAGATTTATTTTTATATACTTCTATTTTTCTTTCTTATTCATATTGTTTTATCTTATTATAATTTATTCTTTCGCTCGGTTATTTTTCATTTTATTTATATTCTCAAAATTTTGATAAACAATGAAAATAAATTTATGTATATATATACATATGATATAAGATTTATTTTTATTTAAAATATGATAAGAGATAAGATGAGATGGTAACATAAGTTATATACATTTTAGAAATAACAATAAAAAGATGATAAAAGTTATAGAAAAATATATGGTCCTATTAATATTATAAAATAATAATTAGTATATACTTTATTCATTTAGTAAATATTGGTTTGAAAAAAAAACTTATTTAAAATTATGTTTTTTTTTAAAAAAAAATTCAATAAAAGTTGATTATTTTTTAATATTTTTAATATTTTATTCTTTAAATTATTTTTTATCATGATTATATTTTATTTAAAATTGTATTATTTAGTAATTTATTTATTTAAAACTTGTTTAGATGTTATTAGTATATTTTGTAAATTAATAACTTCCTGAAAAAAATATATCATACTTCAAGTATTATTAATAAATAGAATTTTTATTATTCTATTGGATAATTTAGTATTATTTTTTGTTTTATATGAAATTATAATACATATATATATATATATTGTTAAAAAATTCGTAATTATATTTTATGAAATTATGAATATATGTAAAAAATTGAAATTATAATAACTTTTATTTTCTGTTAATTTAAATTTGTTATAAATATAATCTAGTTTATTTATGTTTTAATTCCACAATTTCTATAATTTTAATTCAACCAATCAAAATATTTCGTTTATTTTAGGAAGTTTGACATGTCACATTTACATGTCATCAATTAAAAGCACTAATTTTGACTGTAGTGTTGACAAATCAGCTATTTTTAATAATGTTATTTCTCAAATAATATGTAGTAGATAAGTACTTGAATTTAAACAAATTAAACAAAAATTAGATTATACAGTGTAAATGAAAGATAAAATTTGGAAACTTCTTTAACATAGTTTCAAAGTCGATTGAGAATAGATCGATCTTCTAATCTTCTGCTATTAAAAACAATTGAATGATACTTTTAGCTCCAAGTGCCGTAAAGGCTGGGCTTTTGTATACATTCTCCACTGAAAATTAATTTGGTAGGAAAAAATCTCTACATAAAAAAAAAAAAAAACAAATAACCGTGTTTTTTTTTCAATCCAAAAGGTAAGCTCTTTTTTCCTTGGAACCACATAAAACCATAACATTTCTACAATCTGAATGGCATAGGGACAATTGCAGACTTGGAACCGTAGAACATGGGCCAAGCCTAACATTAAACCAGCAACCCACGCAGGCTCAGTTAACATTGTTGGGATTGGTTTTCACTTCGGTAAGATCAATAAAAAACTGACTACCTATAGAAATAGGCCTAGCTGAATCTGACGAAGCCTTGTACCAAATCGAGAAGAGGCGATGTTGATACAAGAGTTTTTTAGCTCTTTTTCAATCATCCAAGTTTATACTAATCAGTTGTAGTATAGCATAAGATTTTTATCAATCCAAAGGAGTTATGAATAGATGCCAATAGAATTGTGAGCAGAAAACCTTAAGTCAAGTGAATTCAGAGAAGATTTGTTGTTTAACACAACTAAACTATCAACCTAAGTGAATCAAGAACCAAGCACAACTAGTTAAAGCAATACCAAGCAATGATCCAATTGAAAACAAAGTAAATAAAACAGAGCAATAAGGCAAATTTAAAATTCAAATAAGAGAAAACAAGTTCCTAGATGTGGTTATTGACTTTGGGGAATTCAAAGGCAAGACTTAGGCTGTTCCAAACATCATTGACAATACAAACAACCAATCAATGCTAATTCCTAGACATAGAGTTCACAATCAAGCAAGTTAAGTTTAATCTCTTGACAAATAACCCTTTGCTAATCATCCTAACAAGAACTAACTCTCATTAGTGCTTGAACAATCAACAAGTATGTAAAACCAACTCTATTCAAGCTAAAATACTCCTCAGACAATCAATCTCTTGAGCTAAGACCAGTAAATCCTCTATCAAACAAGATCATCATTTCATCAAACACTTGGTGGGCATAAGATGAAGCCTAAATCTAGATTCATGTGATTAAGACAAATCTAACCTAAACACAGATTAATAGAGAGAAATCAACCTAATTAAGTACTAACAAATCCTAATCAAGCCTCTAAATTTCCCTAATCTACTACATCTAAGAACCATAAAAAGTCTACTCACTAATCATCACAGAGATCATCAAATCACAAAGGAAAAGGATGATAAACATGGTTAAAAAGGAGATTAGAGAAGAATTAATGATGCAAATAAAAAAATTTAGACTAAAAAGAAGATCTTGTCTTACAAAGATGAAAGAACACTTAAGAAACTAAGCAAGATCAAGACTTGGCTAAAAACCATTAGTCCAAGCCTATTTATAGTAAAAGACAAAAATCCTAAAATAATGGCAAAATTATAAATAAAAGTGTCTCGGATAAGGCCAACATCGATCAAAAGTGATCGATGTGGATGATCAATGCACTTGATTGATGTGAATGTCCTGAAGTCCCTGCCCGTTTACATCGATCAGTCTTGATCAATGCTGGTGATCGACGTGTGTGTCCTGTCTCTTCAAGTGATCGATGTGGATGATCGATACAGACCTCCATCTTCTCTGCTGCTTTACATTGACCAGATGTGATTGATGTGGATTCCAGGCTTGATCGATGTGAACTACATCGATCACTAGTGACCGATGTTGTTCTGGTCATAATCGATGCTGCACTAAAAACCATCTTCCTTGGCTCCTTTTGCTTCTCCTTATCTTAGGCAACTCCTTTGGTACCTAAAAATATCCTTAATGCTTAGAGAATGCAAACTACAACCTAAATGCAACCTAAATGCAACCTAAGTCTAAAAGGAAAGGAAAATGGGACTAAGGAGAAGGAAAACATGCAAAAGGAAACAAAAACATGAACTAAATGCAAGACTAAATGATGTAAATGCAAGAGATATCAACACCCCCACACTTGCCTTTTACTTGCCCTCAAGCAATCAAACTAAGACAAATGGAGGATGAGGTTTAAAGGATGGCACTCAAATCCAAAAGTCAATGTCTAAGTACCTAAGTGTAGGATGCAAAACACAATTAGTTATACTTTAAAGAACTTAGCCATGCTCATCATGTTTCAAAATAATCTTAAATTTCAACCTAGACAAGTGCCAAATCAATCAACTCTTTAACATTCATTAAGCTTGTAACCATGAATCATGTTTGTGCAAATCAAGTGAAAAAATTTGGTCTTAGGGTATGGTCATGAGATGAAAATGATCTCATTCAATTAGGGGCTAGTAAACTCAAAGGAACACTCAATGAAAATGATTCTATCTTAGGCAAAATACTAAAGGTAAAAGCACACTTATGCATACAAGTTAAAGCTCTCTTCTACCCTTAACCCAAAGATGAATCCTAAAATTCTAAACCCAAAGTGAACCCCTAATTCTACCCTTTCCCAAAGAACTTGATCTTCTTCTCCTTCATGTGTGGGGAAACTTCTTCTTCTTGCTTGTGTGGTTGATCCTTTTTGTTGGGAGTTGCTCTCCTTTTGTTGATTAGACGCCATTTTTCACCTTTGGTGGATTGTCTTAGGTCTGATTTGTTCTTTTGAATGACCTTTCAAAACCTTGCTGATTTTTGGCGCCTCCTTATCTTAAACATCTAGAGCTTTTCTTCCTTTTACTTAACCACAATTTTAACTCCATTTCCCCATACTACCATCCCATACTTCTTCTTCTTCTTAAAAGATATAAACATGAAGTTCAAACCACTTAACACTACCCTTTTGTCCCAAACTCCTAACCTAGAATCAAGCTCAAAATTCAAGCTGATGTCTACAAGAGAGCTTTTCCTTGCCAGCCTTAATCCTAACACTTTTTGCCAAGATAAAATTCGAAAATGATATGCCAGGCCTCATAACTCTCAAGATAGTGTTTAAGCTCAAAATGAGGTTTGGTTAAGGGAGTGGTTTAACTGTCCTATAAGTATGAGGATCAGCTACTTGGATCAACAAGAGTGGTAAAAAAGAAGAAGATGATCCAAATATGTATATGGTAGTCATGAATTCACTTTTCAATGCACAAACATGATAATTCAAAAATCAGATTAAGGTTCAAATAGATAGAGTTGATTTTCAATGAACAAATGGTTTCAGTATGAGATAACAGAATTAAATTTAGCAATTCAAACATGGTTCAGCCTTAACTTCTAACATTCTCATGATGCATCAAACAATTAACCACTTAGACATTTAAATAAATCCTAAACACTTAGCATTTTACAAGGAAAATTCATCATCATGCCCTATGCAAATGCAATGCAACCTATATGCAAACACTAGACTCAATCTTAAGCAAATGAAATGCAACTATATACTCTCTCTTTGGTTTGCAAAAACATGCAAAATGTTTCAATTTTTCAATTTTTTCTTGTATTTTCTATGCCTTATATGATATGCATGAGATGCATGTGACTCAAAGGTGAAAGAAATGAAAAACTACGAAAAGAGAACACAATTTCAAACCCCAAATCCCTCCCCCACACTTAAATTACACAATCCTTTGTGTAATAAAAGAATGAGAGAGAGAAGCAACGGAAATATATTACAAGAAAAAAATGCAATGGTATTTACAATGGTAAGAATGTGGTACCTTAGTTGTGGTGGGAGGAATGGTTGGATGAGTAAGAGAGTTCATCAGTCTCTCCTGGATCAATGAAGGATCCTGATGTTGCTGGTTGTGGAGACTGACTTGCCCATCTCTTGTTTCTTCTCCTCTCTTGTGAAGAAGTTGTTGTTTGAGGTGGAGGCACCCAACTAGGCTAATGTGCTTGCACTTGAGTTGGATTTCCTTGAGCATCATACTCCTGCCAAGTGGTGTAGACCTCAGAAGGAGAGTAAACTGGCGCTTCCCATGCTGATGGCGGCTGAGACATAGGGACATATGATGAAGCCCTAGCTGGTTCCCAAGCTGGCCATTGATAATCTTGTTGCACTTGGAATGAGTGTCTCTTTTGGGGCATCCAGTTTGCTTCCTCTTCTTCATTGGGATCTTCCTGCTGCACTTGCTCCTCATAGTGTGAGGCATACTCTGTTGAGAAGTTTCATGTGATTTGGACTTGTCCTTCTTGAACTTCCCTTTCACCATTTTGACAAGCTTCTTTATTGTTTTGTCTTGCCATTTGCACCACCTTTGAAGCTTGTTTATGTGGTCATGTGCATACTTTAGGGAGCTCCCTTGACTTGGCACTTCATGAGGGTTGAAGTGAAATCTCTCAGTGTTGTACTCAAGCAACTCATCTTCTCCTTGCTCTTCCTCTTGGGAGTCCTCTTCATTGTTGGCGCCAACAGCAGCTTCTTCCTGTTCTTCCTCTTCACTTTCTTCTTCACTGTCCTCCTCTCTTTCTTCAGTGATAGGGCATGCTCACTCATTCTTATCTTAAACTGGGCCTTCTTATCAGCATAGGGGTACATACCAAGGCCGGTTGCAAGCTCTCTAAAAGTTGCAGTGAATTTCTGCTTGCCAAGTCTGAAGGATATCCAACCATCTCCATTGTCAAGCTCACTCTCTTGGTAACTCACCACATGAAAAGTGGAGAGAAACTGAACAGTGAGATGTGTGTAGGAAGGGAGTGGTTTCTCCATGAATTCTCCAAGCCCCATCTCAGTAAAGATTGTCTTGCAATCTTCATATATCCTAAGCGCCTTCATTGTGGCAATGCAAAGGTACCTTGTAGCTTTGAAGGTACACTGATTGAAGAGCTCTATAAGCTCCCTTGCACTTGGCTGTTTGTTTGGTGCTTCCTCCACAACCTTGCCTTTCCCTTTGTCCTTGGACTTGGCAGCCTTGCTTTCTACAATTCTTTTTCCAGCAGCTTTTGAGGACTTCCCTTCAACAACATTTTTGCCCTTGTCTTTAATTGTGAGTGCAGTAGAGGGTGCCTTCTTCTTAGGTGTTTGACTTTTGTTTCCAGCAGCTTCTTTGGTTCTCTCCATAGTACATACAAGAACAATGCTTGAAGATCTAATGAGTATAAGCACAAAAGTTGAAAATCAATTTAAAGCTCTTAATTGTTTTTTTCAAATCTAAGAGAGGCTTAACTAGCATTTAAACAAGGCAAACCTCTAAAGAACTAAGAGAATCAAGAGCAAAAATCATAAACATGCTAAAGTTCTAAAAATTTTTTTAACAACTTATGCATATGAACCTAGCATGGTGGCTTTTAAACAAAATGAAACATGATTATGCAAAGTGGATTCAAAGCAAAACAAGCTAATAACTAATGAACAGTAATCAGCTATAACATCTACTTGGTTAAACTAATAAATCCCGCCATGCAAAAATCAAAACAAACACCTTAAACTAAGCAATACTAGTTCTTAAAGCAAAAAGATTCAAAAACTTTCAATAAGCTCAAAGTATAAGAACAAATAATGAAAAGTTTAAGAAAGCAAACCTCTTTGGACTTCTGAGCACTTTGAAAAGACAAATAAAAGGGAGAGAGAGCTAAGAAATTTCGTGGCTTAGATAAGAGAAGAGAAAATGTGAAGTGTGGAGAGTAGTTAGGTGGTTTATATAGAACCAAAGAGGGAACATAAGGAATCTAAGGGGTGGAGGACAAAACCAAAAGTGCTCATAAGTGGGTCAGAATGCAGGGAGGAGCCAAAAACTTCAAATTCAAACTCCCTCGGCTGCAAACCGAGAGAGGGAATATTTTTGAAAATTGAAGTTCATACTTCGCTGACCACATCGATCACTTCTGATCGATGTGGTCGGCATCGATCATGGTTCATCGATGCTATTGATCGATGCTGACTCCAGAACCTCCTGCCCATTTACATCGATCACTCTTTGACCGATGTGAGTGATTGATGTAGGCACATCGAGTAAGCCTTGACCGATGCTCTTGCTCGATGTAAAACCCCAAAAATCTCGGTCAGTTTACATCGATCACTTCTGACCGATGTAAGTGATCGATGTTCCTGACCAATGTGAGTTTTCCTGACACTCGGGTTGATTACATTGATCACTCCTGATCGATGTGAGTGACCGATGTGATCTACCTGAGACACTTCTTTTCCCACATCGATGTGGTTACCCGATGCATTCTTGGTTCCACAAAAGCGAGCATTTTTGATCGATGTACATGACCGATGTACCCAACATCGATCTGGCATGATCGATGTTGGTGGTCGATGTTAACCAAAATGCACCATAATTGGTTCCCCAAATATCTTCTCATCCTCTTAACCCAACACCTGCTTCTAAGAACAACTAAAATGCATAAAACATAAACTAAAGAGCATAAATATATACAAAGGATACCATGGGACTACCTTCCAAGTGTGCTTGTTTAAAGTCACTTAGCTTAACTTTGATTACCTCTTTAGTGGAGGTGAAGTGAAGGAGTTTTTCTCCTTGGTGGTGTCTTGGTTCTCTTGACCCTTTTGGTGACCCCGTCAATCTTCATCACAGCAAAAGGCTTGTACTTGCCTCCTTGCTTGACCTTATAACAAATCTCACCACCATTAGAGCAAAAGGGCTTCAAGATCACCCCCCCCCCCCCCCCCCCCCCCCCCCCCCCCCCCCACCTTCTTTGGTACCCAACACAATATCATTCATCATCTTCAAACTAACCACTTGGAGGACCTCCTCTTCAGTGGCTTCTTGGAACAACTTGGACAAGCAGCAGCCATCAAAGCTCTCTCCTGTATAGCCTTCAAACTCAGGCCAGTTCTTGTCAACTCCTTTCATCTTGTTCAGCTCCATGGAGAAAGCATGTTCATGCTCCAGCTTGTGCCCCTTGCTATCAAACTTCAAGACCTTCTCCTTAGTGAGCCTCAACTCTGTGGTGCATTCTCTAGCATCAAAGACAGCGCTAGCTGAAGCTAAGAAGGGTCTTCCAAGTATGATGGCATTCTTGATCTGCCATTCAACATCCAATACCAAGAAATCAGTTGGGATAGTCACTCCCTCAGTCATCATAGGCACGTCCTTGAGAGCTCCTAACGGCATCTTCACTGTCCCATCAGCAATGGTTAAGGACACATTGCTTTGCTGAAACTTGGTGTAACCCAACTCCTTAGCTGTAGTTGATAGTAACAGATTTATGCTAGCACCCAAGTCACACAAGCAACTCTTGAAGGTTCTCCCTTTGAGTTCACATGGAAGTGTAAAGCAACCAGGATCTCCAAGCTTCTTGATGTCCAGCTCCTTGACTTCTGGTTCCACAACCTTAGCTAGAACTTTCCCAAGCTCTTCTTCATCATCTTGACCTCTCATTTCCATTTGAGCAGCATAAAGAGTTATATACTTCTTGACTAGCTGCTCTTTGAATCTTCCTGGAAATGGAATGTCAGGTTGGTAAACGGGAAGCAAATCAGCTTGACCCTCCTTCTTAGCATCAGAAACTTAAACAAGGTCTTCCCCCTCACTTTGTTCATCAATGTCTTCATTGAGCATTGACAAGAACTCGTCTATAATAGCATCTTCCTCAGTGGTGAAAGCATCTTGAGGATCAACAGCTTGGCAATACTCCTTGAGATTCATCTCACACTTTCCAGGAAGGTTACCTTGAGGGCGTGGTGCACTAGCTACTCCTTTTATTGTTCTCTAGAGTCTTCACTCTTGCAGCTAGACCATCAAACTTGTTTGTTAGCTTCATATGAATATAGTCTATCTTGTTGGGGACCTCAGCAAACGTTTTGTTCATCTCCAAGGTAGTGTTGATCTGATTTTGAAGCACTTGTTGGATGAGAGTCTTGATCTCACCATCTGGAGTACTGGAAGAGGCTTGAGCTGGTGCTTGAACATTGAATCCTGGAGGGTTGTAGGGCGTTCTAGGCTGGAAGTTGTTGTTCCTTTGTTAAAAGCTTTGATTGTTGTTGTTGTGAGGAACAAAAGGTCTTTGACCAGCTTGCTGTTGCTGATGAGGTGGATAGACTTGATCTTGAGGGTTGGCAACATTGTTGCTTCTGTAGGATAGTTTTGGGTTAGGTCTGTAGTTCCCATATCCATTGTATCCTCCTTGATTACTAAGATAGTTCATCTCCTCAACTTGGCAGCCTTTTTGATCTTCAATCTGAACAAAATCACCAACAAAGTTAACTTCCTTCGTTTCCCTTAGCAACATATCAATTTTATCATATAAAGCCTTGATCTCGAAGTAAGGGTTAATATACACCTTGGGGGATTAACCAAGGCTGACGTGGCAGGGCGACTCAAAAGGCGAAACTAGGGTTTTGAATCCGTGCGGTGCACTTTAGATCTCTCCGGCCGACTGGCTGCTGTCGTTTCACCATGTCCCAGCCGGTGGAGGACGTGGGCTCTCCTCTGAGTCCAGTCACTTTACCGGAGGTTCCTAAAAAGCAATCATACTCAGAGATAGTACAAAGCAAGCAAGGTCTCTCAAAACACGATTTCAACTTCTCGTTAGTGGATGGAACTCTGACAGTACAAATCCCTGACGACATCATTGATGATGCAACTCCTCTGTGGGAAGATTTCCTTATCGGAAAATTTCTATCGACGGCGCCTCACATCGCCAAAGATCACGTAATCATTAATAAGATTTGGACTCTAGGAGACAAATCTGTGAAAATCGATGCATTTGTGGTCAATGATGTTACGATCAAGTTCAGAATCAAAGATAGCGGAATACGATCTAGGGTTCTTTGGCGTGGGATGTGGAACATAGCCGATATTCCCATGGTGGTCTCCAAATGGACACCGATTCAGGAAGAATCTCAGCCAGATTTCAAAACACTACCTATGTGGGTCGTTCTAAAGCAGGTCCCTCATAAGATGTTCTCATGGAAGGGATTTAGTTTTCTTACTAGTGCAGTTGGAGTTCCGAAGAGACTACACCCTGATACAGAGTTATGCAAGAGCTTTGAGGAGGCAAAGGTTTTTGTCGAAGCTGAGATGACAAAAGAACTACCCAAGTCATTCAGATTTAAATCAGACAGAGGAGTGGATTCAGTTGTAGAATACAACTATCCATGGCTCCCACCGAGATGTTCTACATGCTCAAAATGGGGACATCTCAAGAAATTTTGTTTAGTAAATGCGGAAGGGATAAAATCAAAAGACACGGTGGTGTAAAAAAATTCAGAATCGTTAGGAACATAGGCAACTCGAACCAATAAGAAAGAAGAAGTCCTAGCAACAGGCTCGAAATTCCCAAGTTCCAGTGATTTGGGTGAAGCAGGAGAAGTGTCAGAAGTAGTTGGAACAAAGGAAGCTGGCGTAGAGTCAGAGGAAGAAATTGTTATGGACAGTCAAGTGATAGAGGAAGTGGTTCAAAAGAAACAAATTGCAGAGGAGGATTCAGGCCACTGGCATACTGTTTCACAAAAAAAAAAAACAGGAAAAAGTCTGGTTCTAAGCAGAAAGGAGAAACTGAGACTATTACCTCACCATCTCGTTATACAATTTTAGAGACAGAGGAAGAAGAAAGGGACGAAGAAGAGAAAGACGAGGGGGAAGAAGAAATAACAGAGGAAATGGAAGAGGGGGAAATTCTAAGAGTAAAAATTAGAGGAGAAACTCTGGACATACAAGGGACTCGTCCCTCAATCCCGAGAATCTCAAAAGCTATGCATAAAGTCTTGTCAAAACCTGGCTCTCAGTCCACGAAGGATCTCAAACTGCAATGTGTCTCGAGTAAAAGGTTTTCCCGCAAACAAAAATAAATGTCCGGGTTCTTTTGGAATGTTCGTGGTCTAAAAAAATCTTCTAAACATTCCATCATACAGAGTTGGATAAATAATAGTTCAATGCAATTTGGATGCTTGTTGGAGACAAGAGTTAAGGAAAACAAGGCATCGAGAATTGTTTCTTCAATTTTCAGAGATTGGTCGTTTCTGTCAAACTATGAATCACACAGGTTAGGGCGCATTTGGGTGGTCTGGATGCAAATATGAGACTAATCCCTGTGTTCAAAAGCAGTCAGATGATTACTTGTTCTATTAAACTAGTAGGACAAGAGGAGGAGTTTTTTTGTTTGTTTGTTTATGCGTCAAACTTCGTAGAAGAGAGACATATTCTGTGGGAAGATTTACGGAATCATCAAGATTCTCCAATGTTTCGAAATAAATCCTGGCTGATTTGTGGTGATTTCAATGAGATCTTGGATGCCGAAGAACACTCAAATTACCCAAATGCTCACATAAATATCTCTGGCATGCGAGAGTTTCAAGACTTGGCCCGCTATTGTTCTCTTCAGGATCTTGGCTATCATGGTCCGAAATTTACATGGTGCAACAAAAGAGGGGAGGATCCCATATGTAAGAAGCTGGACAGAATTTTGGTGAACAATGCATGGTGTAATTCTTTTCAAAGCTCGTATAGTGTATTTGAAGCTGGGGGCTGTTCCGATCATGCCAGGGGACGTGTGATGCTGGAAGCAGAAGCTGTTGGAGGCAGAAAGCCATTCAAATTTGTAAATGTTCTCATGAGCTTGCCGCAGTTCGCGCCAGTTGTAGGAAACTACTGGGAGAATACAGAGCCACTATTTGTTTCGACATCAGCCATGTATCGTTTCTCAAAGAAACTCAAAGTGCTGAAACTGAGTTGCGAGCTCTTGGGAAGGAAAAACTGGGTGATCTTCCAAGACGCACCAGGGAAGCTTACGAGAATCTTTGTGCTAAACAAGCTGCGACACTGCTAAACCCATCTCTGCAGGTAATTGAGGAAGAGACAGAGGCTTTGAATCGATGACAGAAATTGTCAGATTTGGAGAAAGGGTTTCTCAAGCAGAAATCTAAGTTGCATTTGATGAATGTTGGAGATAGAAATAACCCAACTTTTCACAAAGCAGCTCAAATTCGTAAGATGCAAAATTCAATACGAGAGGTGCAAGGACCAAATGGAGAAGTGCTAACAACTGGAACAGAAATTAAAGAAGCTGAGTGTTTCTTCAATGACTTTCCCAATCACCAGCCGCCTGACTTTCATGGTATGTCAGTCGAAAAGTTGAGTTCATTACTGAAATTTAGGTGCACACAAGAGGAACAGGATTTACTTACGCAGAGGGTGACTGATGAAGAAATTCAGAAAGTTATGTTTTCAATGCCAAACAACAAAGCTCCAGGTCCAGATGGATACACAAGTGAGTTTTTCAAAGCCTCATGGTCGATAGTTGGTAAAGATCTCCTCGCTGCTGTACAATCCTTTTTCACAAAAGGTTTTCTCCCAAAAGGTTTGAATTCGACGATCTTGGCGTTAATCCCGAAAAAGGATGATGCTATAGAGATGAAGGATTATAGGCCAATATCATGCTGTAACGTGCTCTACAAAATCATATCCAAGATTATTGCCAACCGCCTGCAAAAGATCCTGCCAAAGTTCATTGCTCAAAATCAATCAGCTTTTGTCAAAGAAAGATTATTCATGGAAAATGTGCTATTAGCTACAAAACTGGTGAAAGATTACCACAAAGATCCAGTCTCCTCCCGCTGTGCTATGAAAATAGACATTTCCAAAGCTTTTGATTGAGTGCAGTGGCCATTTCTATTGAATACTCTCGCAGCTCTGAATTTCCCTGATCAATTTATTCACTGGATCAAACTCTGCATCTCAACGGCCTCTTTTTCAGTACAAGTAAATGGTGAACTAGCTGGGTATTTTGGTAGTGCAAGGGGACTCAGGCAAGGCTGCTTGCTCTCCCCCTATCTCTTCGTGATATGCATGAACATACTGTCTAATATGATCGACAGAGCTGCTGTGGACCGATGTATCGGATATCATCCAAAATGTAAGAACATTGGCTTACCACATCTCTTTTTTGCTGACGATCTCATGGTCTTTGTTGATGGTCAACGTCGCTCGAAGGGATAATACACATTTTTGATGAGTTTGCGGGCAGATCTGGACTCAACATCAGCTTGGAGAAATCCACTTTATATCTTGCTGGAATACCTGAGAACAATCGCCATGAGATTATCTCACGATTTCCTTTCGCCATGGGACAACTTCCGGTTAGATATTTGGGACTCCCGCTCCTAACAAAAAGAATGACAGAAACAGACTATGCACCTCTACTGGAGAAAATTCGAACTAAAATAAGATCTTGGACAGCACGTTCTCTCTCTTATGTTGGGCGTTTGCAGCTTATTACCTCAGTTATTGCAAGTTTGTCCAATTTCTGGATCTCCGCCTTTCGGTTACCAAATGGCTGCATCAAAGAGATTGATAAATTATGTTCAGCTTTCTTATGGTCGGGACCAGAGCTAAACCCTAAGAAAGCAAAAATCTCTTGGACTGAGGTATGTAAACCGAAACACGAAGGTGGTTTAGGAATCAGATCTCTAACGGAAGCAAACAAAGTTAGTTGCTTGAAACTGGTTTGGCGGATTGTCTCCAGGCAGCCGTCCTTATGGGTGAAGTGGATATGGAAAAATCTGATTCGAAAGCAGTCATTCTGGTCGTTAAAAGAGACTTCAAATGGGGGTTCATGGATGTGGCGGAAGCTCCTCAAGAACAGGGACTTGGCGAAAACACTCCATAAAGTGGAAATAAAAAATGGGAAACAAACATCTTTTTGGCACGATCAATGGTCACCTATGGGACGATTAATTGAAGTAACATGATCTCGAGGGTGCATTGTTCTTGGAATACCAAGAGAAGCAACTTTTGATATGGTGTGGAGAACTCATCGCAGAAGAAGATACAGGGTGGAAACTTTGAATAACATTGAAGAAGAAATCGCCAAACTACATCTGGCAGAGGATGGAACAGATGTATCACTATAGCGGATCTCGGAAGACAAGTTCAAAGCAAAATTCACGACAAAGGGCACATGGAACATGATACGCACAGCTCAACCACGACAGGAATGGTACAAGGGAATTTGGTTCGCCCATGCAACACCTAAGTATTCTTTTCTCACATGGTTAGCTATTCACGACCGATTATCAACGGGAAATCGTATCAAACTATAGAACTCAGGGCAAATCGTGGATTGTACTCTCTGCACTAACATGGAGGAGACAAGAAACCACTTGTTTTTTTCATGCAGCTACTCAGCCGAGATTTGGGAGAATCTTACACAGCGATTACTTGGAAGTGATTATACCACGGATTAGAATTGCATAGTCCCACTCCTCTACGGTGCAAATTGTGATCAGCTCCATCTATTTCTCTTGAGGTATGTATTTCAGGCAACTGTATACCATATATGGTGGGAGAGAAATGCTCGCAGACACGGGGACAATCCATTGCCCTTAACTCGTCTCACCAAATTTATAGACAAAACGGTCTGGAATCGTCTCAGCTCAATCCGCATGATGGGAGATACTACATACGAGGAAGGCCTAGTTATGTGGTTTGCCAACCCAGGACCACAAGGAAGATAGACCATTGTTATGCACTCGGCAACTCAGACTACGCTAAACTAGACTAATCATATGTATCTTAAGCTCTCTTCAAACCATATGAAACAATCATTGTAAAACAGTTTTTTGTTTGAATAAATTTAACATTCAATTCAACAAAAAAAAAGCCTTGATCTCTTTCTTGTTAGACTCCAGTTCATCCTTAGCACTCCTAGGAGTTCTATCAAACTCCTCATTATAATTCTCATCTGATTGTGCTAGATTCTCCATAAGTTCCAATCCCTCATCAACATCTTTGGATAAGAAGTTACCATTAGATGCAGTATCTAGGAGCATTATGATCTTTGGGAGGGCGCCTCTGTATAGAGTGGAGAGGAGTGAAGCTTGTGAAAACCCATGGTGTGGGCACTGAAGTGTGTAGCCTTTAAACCTTTCCCATGATTCACCAAAGCTCTCATTGTTCCTTTGAGTAAAGCCAGAGATTTCATTCTTGATCCTAGCAGTTCTTGAAGTAGAGAAGAACTTGGCCAGAAATGCTCTCTCGCACTTATCCCAGCTTGTGATGCTCCCCTGAGGTAAATTCTTCTCCCATTGATGGGCTTTGCTCCAAGAGAGAATGGGAACAGCCTCAGCTTGAAACCATCTTCACTGGCTCCATTGATCTTGGTGTGAGAGCAGAGCCTATCAAAGTTGTCCAAGTGATCCAAAGGGTCTTCTAAAGGTAAGCCATGGAACTTGATTCCTTGGACCATGGATATCAGACCAGATTTGATCTCAAAGTTATTATTCTGAACAGCTGGAGGAAGGATTCCTGTTCTGTTGTTGTAAGCATTAGGCGCATCTCCTGCTCCAATGGGTCTTATAGGCCTTGGAGCTTGAGCTGCTCCTCTAGGACCTTGCTCTCCTTGCTGTCCTTGAACCCCTTGTTGGCCCTGTTGGCCCTGAATACCATATGCTCCTTGAGGTCCTTGGAACCTCATATCATCCGCACCTTGATCTTGGACATTCATACCCAGTAAATTAATGTTGTCTATGAAGTCCACTAAGTTGCTAGAGCTTCTTGATCTAAGGTTCATACACCTGAAATCAGCAATGAGAGTTGAAGACTATTAGTAACCAAATACAAATAAAACCTGATCTTAAAGATTTCACAAATTCTAATGATCCAAACAATAACCCCAATGGCAATGTCGCCAAATTGATACAAGAGTTTTTGAGCTCTTTCTCAATCATCCAAGCTTGTACTAATCAGTTGTAGTATAGCATATGGTTTTTATCAATCCAAAAGAGTTATGAATAGATCCCAATAGAATTATGAGCAGAAAACCTTAAGTCAAGTGAATTCAGAGAAGATTTGTTGTTTAACACAACTAAACTATCAACCGAAGTGAATCAAGAACCAACTACTTAGAGAAATATCAAGCAATGATCCAATGCAAAACAGAGTAAATAAAACAGAGCAATAAGGCAAATTCGAAATTCAAATAAGAGAAAACAAGTTCTTAGATGTGGTTATTGACTTTGGGAAATTCAAAGGCAAGACTTAGGCTGTTCCAAACATCATTGACATTGCAAACAAGCAATCAATGCTAATTCCTAGGCATAGAGTTCACAATCAAGCAAGTTAAGTTCAATCGCTTGACAAATAACCCTTTGCTAATCATCCTAACAAGACCTCACTCTCATTAATGCTAGAATAATTAACAAGCATGCAAAACCAACTCTATTCAAGCCAAAATACTTCTCAGACAACCAATCTCTTGAGCTAGGACCAGTAAATCCTCTATCAAACAAGATCAGCATTTCATCAAACACTTGGAGGGCATAATATGAAGCTTAAATCTAGATTCATGTGATCAAGACAAATCTAGCATAAACACAGATTAATAGAGAGTAATAAACTCAATTAAGCAGTAACAAGTCCTAATCAAGCCTCTAAATTCCCCTAATCTACCACATCTAAGAACCCTAAAAAGTCTACTCACTAATCATCATGGAAATCATCAAATCACAAAGGGAAAGGATAATAAACATGATTAAGAAGGAGATTAGAGAAGAATTTATGATGCAAATACAAAACTTGTCTTACAAAGATGAAAGAACACTTAAGAAACTAAGCAAGATCAAGTTTTGGCTAAAAACCATTAGTCCAAGCCTATTTATAGTAAAAGACAAAAACCATAAAGCAATGGCAAACTTGTAAATAAAAGTGTCTCGGATAAGGCCAACATCGAGATCGATGTGGATGATCGATGCTGGTATCTGGTGCTTGACATCGGTCAGCTGATGATCGATGCACTTGATCGATGTGAATGTCCTGAAGTCCCTGCCCGTTTACATTGATCAGTCTTGATCGATCCGGGTGATCGATGTGAGTGTCCTGTCTCTTCACATCGTGATCGATGCGGACCTCCATCTTCTCTGCTGCTTTACACCGACCAGATGTGATCGATGTGGATTCCACGCTTAATCGATGTGAACTACATCGATCACTAGTGACCGATGTTGTTCTGGTCATGATCGATGCTGCACCAAAAACCATCTTCCTTGGCTCATTTTGCTCCTCCTTAGCTTAGGAAACTCCTTGATTCATCCCCATGCTTCCTCCTTGCTCTAAACAGCTCCTTTGGTACCTAAAAACATTCATAATGCATATAGAATGCAAACTGCAGCCTGAATGCAACCTACGTCTAAAAGGAAAGGAAAATGGGACTAAAGAGAAGGAAAACATGCAAAAGGAAACCAAAACATGAACTAAATGCAAGCTTAAATGATGTAAACGCGAGATATCAGACGTACCGGAGAGGTGACGAACCAAGCCAAACCAAGGAAGAATCTCCATACTGAGCCAAACCGAAGAGAAGTGCCAAACTGAGCCGAACCAAAAAGAGGCGCCGAATCGAGACAAACCAGAAGGATGTCTTGGTCAGACACAAACCAAGCTGTGGTGGCAAACCGAATCATGGTTAAATGGATTGCTTCGACGAAGGAAGAAGCCTAAAGCAAAGCATTGGATGAATGGGCCAAACCATGAATCTGAGAAGATCTCCGAACTGAGACTCGCCCTAGAAGATCAAACCTTGCATAAAGGGCCGCCGTCAAGAGAAATAGAAGGTAAATCTACGATAATATTCGTAGATATTCACTCTTAGACAATCGAGAAATGAGTATAAATAAGAGACATAGTTCATTGTACAGGGCACGACCAAAAAACCTAGTAAAACATTAACAATATACTTATAACTTTCTTATACCAAAAGCTTTATGAAACAGCAATAAGAAGAAAACTATCTTTCGATGTATATACTTGTGTTTTATCTTAGATAAAGGGAACCATATGTCATGGGTTAGGTATAGACGTTCAAGTCGCGTCCAATGTCGGATGGATCGTGATGTGGGCAATGAAGATTGACATGATTTCTTTTCCCACACCAAGATGGAGTACTTAAATTGAGGGGGGTTCAGATCACCGAATTGTTCTAGTGAGGATTTTTCACGCAAAGCCACTGCATATAGGAAATTCAAGTATGATAAACCCTGGTGAGATAAAGATGAGTTTCACAAAACAGTAGAGGAAAGAAGAGGTGCTGGAAATCAGCTGGATTCTCTAGATCTATTCTCCAAGATTGGAGCATACCACAAAGCCCTCTCGAAAGGGAGGGAAGATTATCTCATAAACTATGCAAAAAGATTGAAACGATCAAAGCTCAACTAGAGAGTGCTCAACTAGACAATAACATGCCTAACAAAGATGTCTTTAACCTGAAATCGATGTTATGTTCTTCATTCCAAGATGAAGAGCTATATTGTAATCAGAAAGTCGGGCTAATTAACTAAAGGAAGGAGATCATAACACTAAACTGTTTTTCAGTCTTGGATTGAAACTAAAGAGGAGATATAGCACGTGGTAACACAATATTTCCAAAATATTTTCACCTCATAAAACCCAGGAAGCCATAAGGAAACAGTCGAGTATGTTACCGCACAAGTTTTATTAATCCTAACCAAATTCTATTGTGTGGATTCCCACTCTTACAATCATTTTTGTTGGATTTGAAAGAGGAAACGGTGTAGGATATCAGAGGTGATACACACTCGACAGAACAAAAGCCCTGTCCAGCAAGGCCAATGATAGAAGAGTGAGTTACCGGCATACAGAACAGAGCAGTGGCGAGAGTGATAGAGAAGTTCACCAAACCGGCAAAATTTCTGACAAAAGGGAAACTCAGTTGTGAGAGAGAGCTTGAAGATGGCAGAGTAGATAAGAAGCTCCAAAGTAACAAGGATAAAGAACGCGGTGGAGGTTGAGCGAACAGATCCACCAGTTCTAGTGGATCCGGTGGATCTGGAGGCTAAGGACAAGAAGACTGTTGCAAGTGAAACACCATCAGAGGCCCCGGGGAGGTGGATCTCCAATCTGCATAATGCAGCATACCGAACAGAGAGATCGGAAGAGCACGACATTAAACATTCATCACGTTGGGGGAAGGTTGTAGAGAAGCTCTTGTTGCCGGTGAGATCCAGCAACTGAAAAAAATCTGGGTAAGAGAAAAGAAAGGCAGAGCTCAGGAAGAAAGGCGTGCATGGATGCAGACGTGGATGCTGAGCTGATGGCGAGGGGCCATGGTCGGATCTGAAGCGGAGGGGATACATCAGGCCCAATTTGATTATAATTAGGCTAAACGGTTAATTCGTACCTGAACTCTTTGAAAATTGAATATTTATACATGAAGTTAATCTTGTATGGCAGAAAACAACACTAGCAAATTTTCTGTTAGTCAACTCTGTAATTATGCTGACGAAGATAACCTCAGATGCCACATCAAAATCCTCGTTGGAACAAATATACAAAACGACATTGTTTTATGTGGGTGAAAAATCGAAAGCTTTTTAGACAAAGAGCTTCAAAATCCAGTAAAAAATCAAACTTCTATTTTTCTACCAAAAAAGGAAAATGAATGATATTTTGAGCTCAAAGTGTCAAAAAGGCCGATCTTTTGTAAACATACTCCATTGAGGAGATTGTTGGAATAGATCTCATTCTCTCCTCGACAAAAAAAAAAACCGTAATCGAGCTTTTTGGGTTGATTTGTGAATCAATAACAAACTTATTACAAAAATATTATGAATTAGACTATGTGCAATGGACTTGTTGAAAAAGTTATTCAATTACTTAATGACTACAGTGGAGATGTTCATAAAAAAAAAACTTATGTGGCTTAAATAGAGTTGAAAAGATTCAACACAAAATTTGGGCTCACTAAAGGCACATGTCATGTCATGAAAGGAGGTTGTCAAAAAAGTGATAAACACATGCTTGCAAAGAGAGTGAAACGAAAACTTTGTCCTTCCTTTATAATTTTATTTAGATAAAGACAGGTGTTTAATTTTTATTTGTTGGTAAAATTCTTTATATTTTTTTATCTCATCCAAACTAATTAACATAAATTATTTTATATTTAAAAGAAACCATATATATATATATATCAAAATTCATTATTATTATTTTCTATGAATATAAATTTATTTCATTTCATTTGGATATATAAAAAATGACTTTTTTACGATAATTTTGTTTGAAAATTATTATTAAAATTATAAAATAAAACGTTTTTATGTCAAATTTAAATAATTTAATTCAATTGATAATTATTATTAAAATGCTAAAATATAATTAAAAATGAAATATGTTGAAAGAAAAAATCATTGCATATAGTTTTATAAGATATTTTATAAAGTTTTTATAAATCAAATATTAAAATATGATATAATCATAAAAAGTATAAAAGAAAAAGAAAAAGAAACTAATTTAAAAATAGTAGAGTAGGATGTTGATTTTTTTTTTTGGTCAATTGTCGAATTTTATTAAACAACATTATTTTATATGATGAAAATTAAATGGGTGTTGAATGATTATGTGGAAAAAAAAGAAGATGATGTGGAGTATTAAGAGCATCTCCAAACCTACTATATTTTCAACTCGAAATGCTATTTTGAAGTAAAATTCTCTCCAACCCTACTCCATTTTCAACTCCAAAATGGAGTAAACCTAAATTCTACTCCATATTTGGAGTAGATCTAAACTCTACTCCATTTTGGAGTTAGATTTTTTTATTTGCAAATTAATCCTTTTGATTTAAAATAATTTTATTTTATACAATTTATTATTAATAAAAAATATTATAAACTGATAATTATGAATTTTTTAAACACTGCAATTATTCCTAAAAAATTACAAAATATAATCAACTTTAAAATACATAATAAGTGCTGAAATTAAGATAAACAATATATATAAATTTAAATTAATAAATACTAAAAATATTAATGATAAATTTTTAGTAATAGTAACGTTTAAATAAAAATTACGTATGCTTTTTGTGATATTATGTAATTTTTATTATTTGATAAATATTTAAGTTATAGTTTTTGAAATAAATTTCAAATAATAAAATAAGTAGGATTTATTTGTAAATTTTAAAACTAAAAAGTATTTATAATAAAATCGAATAAGAATCTATTTAGAATATTCCTTTTTTGGAGTAAAAAATGGAGAAATATATTGGAGCAAAACACAACTCCATTTTGAAGTTACTCTATTTTGGAGTAAAAAATGAAGAAATACATTGGAGATGGTCTAAAAAGTAAAAAGTAGGGTGTTTTTTGGATTAAGAAAATACAACAACGAACTAAGATAAGAGAGAAAACGTCGGAAACATATAGGGTGCAAATAATTGTAAGTCTGAAGAATCAAATAAATAATAATTGGTGGAAAAACATGAGTGGAATTAATAGAACTATTTTTTCACTAATTGTTTTCAACTCATTATTCTTTTATTTTGTAAAGTAAGAAAATCCGGCGGTACAAATATAATTTTTCAATTTTAGTGGGATTCGCTATAATTTAGAGGAATGATAATTAATGTTAAATGGTAGATTTTTAGAAGAACAAAGAGAAATAGTCAATTCCATCCAATTTTATTCTCTATTAAGTCAATCATTTGCGCACAAAGTCCTGATGGTCTTTTGCTGGTGAAGAACAGAACTACAAAATCTGAATGAACAAAGAAAAGCTGTACATATCTCTTTACAACAAAGAAATATAGTGGTAAAAACGTCTCCCATAAAATGGAAATTGGCTTGCTAAATGCAAGAGATAAGTGGTCGCAGACGACCAGAAGATCAGCACCAAAAACATCATAAAAGACAATACACCTCACAAAGATCGGTGGGCTGAATATATAGACAAAACCTATTGAAAAAAATAAATGTACAAACCCACAAAGATGCAATGGAAATGAGGAAGCAAAGGCCTAAAACCTGAGATTAGGTTTGCCAAGTGTCTGACAGTCAGAATAAAATTGGAAACACTAGACGGAAAGATCTTGGAGGAGAGGCAAAGATGGTCAGAGTGGTGATGAGAGCATCACTAGAATCAAGCACTTGGCCGGCTGTACTGAACACCCTTCAATAATCCTATAATAAATACATATATACTATGTATTACATAATTTGTGTGATTTGATCATTTATATTAGATACAACTTTTAAATATATTATGAACGGGATAATAATTAATTTCTCAAATAATTTTAAGGTTTTTGATATCTAAGCAAATTTATTACAAAGCTTGAGTATGTAATCAAATATTCAAATTGGGAGATTCATGCTCTAAATTATAGAGCTTATTGAACATTGTGTACATTAGCTTGTAGGGACTACTTAACCATGCCACTCCAGTGTGATAGGAAGATTCACACTAGGTAATGTCTAGGGTTCTTGCCGTCAATTGCCCAATTTCTTTTAGATTCACACTAGGTAATGTCTCTTCTGTTATACTTTGGCTCCACGGAACATGTTTACATATGGATCTCAAAGCTCTCTCGCTAGGATATCGGCTACACTTAATTGTGTTATATTGACTTGGATTTGGGTGAAAATAATCCATGTTCGTGGTTACGGTTTATACGAGATCTTGCAATCAAACAATTACAAAGCCTTCTGTTTCCGTGTAATAGGGTGTATTTGTTCTCTTCGTTGGTAAAGGGAGTCTTATTATTGATTCTGATTTGTGTGGAACTACTTTTCGGTTGTGATTGCTGCTCGTACAAGACTCTACAACTACAAAATCGCAAGTTTTTTTTTCCCCTGTAATAGGGTGTTTTCGCGCTACTCTGATTTGAATGGAGTCTCGATCTGGAGAGAACATCAAGAAGAGGAGAGATTTTGGCTAGGGTTAGACGCCGCTTAGAGAAGGAAAATGACATTATTCAGACCCCCGATTTTGGTATCTCTGATTCAATCAAACAGTTTAAGCTGACTCTAATGGGAAGACTTTCGATTCACTCTCGTGCTAACAACAATTTAAGTAAGCTGCGCAAGATCCTCAAACCTACCACGTGATAGGTCCCAATTATGGTCCAATCAAGAACAAGAACACAATGGTTCTTAAAGACAAAACAAGTTACTGCAATTTTCTATTCATCACATTCCATAAGACAATTGTCTCTTAAATACACAAGAAAGATTGACACAAATAAACTGTCAACTACGAAAATCCCATTAAAATAGGAGAACACACAACATACGATGCCATATCCTATTCAATCTTGGTATACTCTGGTTATGCTCGGTTTACTTCGGTTATGCTCTTATCAATACTCCACCCTCCAAAGAACTTTGTCCTCAAGGTTCGACACCAACACTTCAGACGCGAACTTCTTTACGTTGCTTATTCTTGTTTTGTTTCCATGTCAGACACGAAATCTGGCCAAGATCGTCCACGATCAAATGGCATTTTTACATTGGTTCCAATTCTACCGACTAGAGACCAGACCTCCTCAACCAACCTCGAAAGCATATTGGATGAAACTTGACATCTCCACCATAGACAATGAGAAGGCTTACATGGTTTTCGAGGTGGTGTGACCTGTGCTTAGATGAGTTTGATTGGCTGCGTTTTTCTAGTTTTCTGCCCGGACTCCGAGCAATGTGATGCCTGCGTTTGATCAGAACTGATCGATCCTGTCGGCGTTTCAGTGGTGAAGTCATCGACTCTCTTGTTTTGGCTTTGGACTCTCCCACAATCAGTTTTGAGACTTCTAGCCATATCCACCAAATGAAGTTCAAGCTAGCAACACCTGCCTATCAGAATCCTGAACACATTACCGGATAGGCTAACGCAACGCCCAAACTCAATTTTTCTACGGTGATGATTTATTCAAAACCATAAGTCTAGAAGAGTTTCCATCTTTCATTCAAGGTGTCAACATAGGTCGGTCTCAAGGCGAGTTCCGCATTAAGTACTTGAAAAAGTACTATAAAAGAGATTATGTATCTATCCAGATGCCTTCAACATCGCCATCCACCACCAACCAAATTAAAGGAGCCACAAGCCACCTGGCTGCAGCTACGACCAGCCATGGCGTGGCGCAAGTCACTTGGCCGGCAACCGTCTATGACAGCATGGCAGGAGAACCTTGGTCGCGACTCCGTGTCTTTGTTGCGCGGCTAATACATGTGATCACCATCTGAGCCAATTTAAAGCAGTTCTTTCTAGAACCCAATCCATGCAACTTCACAAGGATCCTAGAAGGACACTCAAGTCAAAAGCTTTAACAAACAACCACCCACCCATCCAACACGCCACTCTCAAGTAAGTTTATATAAGGTTGAACTTGAATTTACCTATCTTTTTCTACTCACTTAGCTTTCTTCAAGCTAGGTACAGTTTGATTTAAGTTTGGGAGATCTTTTATATTACTAATATGATTTTATTTCAAGTCTTTGTATGCATTTTTCTTTCTATTTGAGTCGTTTTGTAGAGTCAAAATTTTTCTTTAGTCGGAAACTAAAAACTTTGTAAAGTACAAGTCGATTCAAAATTGAAGCCAAATGACCATTCTCACAGCAATCAATTACTAAGTTGAACACTGCGAGTGAATCATCCTACCGAAGAAAGTTCAGAGTTTTTGGTGTACTCGAAGTATCTTGCGTTGACTCCGCATCTAATGAACCTAAACTTATCGTCAAGGGGTTTGAGATACATCAAACTTAACTCCTCATTTAAACTCTGACAAGATTTGCTAAATACAATATCTTTTTGGTGTTCCCTTATTTTAAAAAAAAAAAAAAAAAAAAGAAAGAAAAACTTCATTTAAGAATGGCAGCCAGAGTTCCAAAAGAACAATGACGGTTTGCAGCCTCACAAAAATGTCTCCTAACAAGAAATTGAGTAGTGAGAATTCTTAAGATTAAAAGAATAGAAAACGAAAAATAAAAAGAAAGAGAAAAGTCGAAATAAAAATATAAACACCTTAGAAAAGTAGGAAATAAAATAGACTAAGGGAACATAAAATAGGAGAATTGTGTTGAAACTGTCTTTTCAAGTGTTTGGAAGAGAAGAGGCTATGGTTTCTTTGACTAATACTCCCCCGAAAGAGACCACACACCTAAATGAATAAAAGAGTCAACAAGAGAGAGTTTGAACTACTCTAAGGAACCATGACCATATTTGGGACGGATAAGAAGCTCAAGGTAATTAGTCTGAAATGTTTTGAGTTTGATTTCTGAGTTATGTTGCTCAATATGGTTGACTGGTTGAGTTGCTAAGTTCCCAAGTATTGGTGGGTTTCCACGTTTTCAAATCTCTTTTCCTTACTTGGATCTTTGTTTTGTTTGAAGACAAACAAAGCTTTAAGTTTGATAACCTCCATATTTTACTCACTTTTAGTATCAAAAGTGGATGCTTATTTAAGAAATTTACTAAGATTTTAATGCATAAACAGTAGAATTCGAGTATGTGTATGGTTAAGACTCTTTTCAGGAAAACAAAGAAAAAAGATGCAAAATGGAGCAAAAATGAAGATTTCCAAAATCAGTGCAAAATGGCACAAGTCCAGACCTATATGAATACCTTTCCACCACGAGATGAAGCTATGTTTTAGCGAAAAGATAGGCTGAATTACTACCTTTCACATCGAAGTGATTTGAACACAATCCCACGATTGGATCTCAAGGTACAACGTAAGAAAGAAGGTTTGTCAAGCAGCTGAAGAGCACTGATGGCCACACCATGCAAAACCACCGCTGCGCCACGGGCACTCGATCGAAGGAAAGTTTTTAAAAGATATTTTTCGAGCCCATTTGCCACCCAACTTATTTCTCTGTCAAATACAAGTATGACCTAAAGGGGCGATCTAGAAGACTCAAGACCTATAAATACGTAGTCTAAGGGTTTAGCAAAAATGTAACTCAGTAGAGAACGAAATTAATTCAATATACGTTTTTGCAGCCACCAAGTTCCAGGCTTTATTCTTAGTGTTCTTAGGCAGAGAGAGATTTATCTCTTGAAACTTCCTTTTTTTTACTTTGATTAATCAAAACATGCATTTCAAAATAGTGTTTTCGTTTCTGCTAATCATGCGCGAGTACTTTATTTTTGTTAGGTGACTTCCAATGTATTCATAAGGGGATTTCTTTAACCATTGCTACTCTTCTATTCGTTTAGTTTTGTTCTTTCATCAACTTTATTTTATCAATAGGTTTTAACATCATAAACTAGAATATATTATTTTAGGACTGGTAGATCTATTAGCATATGTTTAGAATCATGATCCAGCTTAGACAAGCGAGACTTGTAAGGAGCTAACTGTATCACTTGCGTGTTTCGTGAGCTATAAAACGAATCTGATCTTATACACTACGTGTTTGTTAAATTCATTGGATACGAACTGCATACCTATGAGGTTTTCGAAACACATACAATCTTTATTCATAGGATACGAACTGCATAACTATGTGTTTAGATAATAAAATAGAATGCTTATGTGGTTCGACCCCTAAGTACTACTGTAACACCCGTTCCCGTCACTTTTGTATCCTAGGTCTCGCGCCCTAACTTACTCTACAAGAAACACACCTGCACACACTAAAGAGGGAAAAAGGGAGGGGGTGAGTAACAAAGTCACTCAGTGAGATTGGTCATGTCCGCCCACATGATTCTCAACACCACTATTTAACAGCACACGCAAATACTAACTCTAGAGCAAACGTAAATCAACACGAAATTCCAATCACGGCTAATTAACAGTATACTGATCACTTAACGACTCAACACAAACATCACAAGACCATTCGGCTGGTCGGACACTTCGAAAGGTCTTCCGCCACCATAAACTCAATATAAATTATCATGACACTGGGCTGGTCGGGCACCTCGAAAGGTCTTCCACCACCCTTTGGCTCGTCAGCCGGTTAACGGGCTTTAATGGGATCGTCATGTCCTCATTCTCAGTCCGACTGCACTGAAGTACAGACTTAAACGGGATCGCCATGTCCTCGCTCTCAGTCCGACTTCGCCAAAATATAATATATACTCTCTACCAACACATCATATCAACTTAACATTTCATCATCTAAACTCATAACAATCACTTAACATCATTTTCTCAATCACCACAATTAACAAACAATTCTCTAAACCTAGTATTTACGAATACTAATTAACTAGAAGCTTTAAGAATCTACGGATCTTGCCCTCTGATTTCGGATGAACAGAAGTGAACGAATGAATACGGTTGGAGATAACACACGGCAGAGAAGACAACAACTTGTTACTTGGGCCTGAAGCAGCAATTGAATAATCCATTCAAATATCTTATTCTCAGAAATCATGACGTGAAGGAAAACATAACTTTTTCTCACCACAGATGGAAGCGATGTCCATACCAGTGCAACAAAGCTCAACGTGGGGAAGAAGGAAGCTTGCGACTTAAGAAACTGCAACAATGGTGGATCTAAATTATAGGTGCTCTCGGGAAAAATGGCATGAACGAAAATGACGAGGATAATGATCCACACTTACCCAAATGAGACTCCCTGACAACGGCGGTGGCCTGGTGCAGCAGATCGACGGTGGCAATGAACTGCGGTGGCGTGGTCGAGAAGATAGCGGCTTGGCGTTGACTCACGCATGCTTCTCCTCACGCTTACGGAAACAGGTGCAGGAGCTTCGGCTTGGTCTGAAACAGTGACGGCGGTGCTCTCAGGATCTGGACAGAGCTTCGCTGTCATCGATGGGGGTTGCGGCTCAAAGATTCCTCGGTGCAGCATTTTACTCATGGGGGGACAAGAAGACGATGGTTGAGAAATTAGGTATGGGCTACTTTGGGCTGGCAACCCTTGTTGGGCTTTTCCCAAATCACATGGGTCTGGGTCGTTATAATTCTCCCCCACTTTAGAAGAATTCGTCCCTGAATTCGATCCATTTCCCGTATGTTCGCTCTTGTCCTTAAAGAACTCGGGATAGTAAATAAGCATTTCTGATTCTGGTTCCCAAGTCTCCTCACGAATACCATCTCTTTCTTAACAGACTTAACTGTTTTACCCTGAATCTCGGTTTCTTGTTGGTCTAAGATTTCAACCAGACTGCTTCGTACCGAAAGACTACCCGTTAAATCTGTAGGCGGGTGTAGAAGAAACTCTGGTTCTATGAAAACTTTTCTCAGTACCAAAACATAAAACACATTATGGAAATCTGACAGTTCCTGCAGTAACTCTAACCGATAATCCACTGCACCAATTATTTCTGTTATAACATATGGTCTCATATACTTCGGTTTAAGCTCTTTTTTTTCAGTTTTTGAGTTTTGTTATCTCCCCTAAATGTCCTTATTTTCAAATACACTTTAACGCCCACTGCAAATTCCAGATATTTTCTGTACTTATTTGCATAACTTTTCTAACGGTCGTGTGGTTCTTTAAGTCTACTCCGAAGCAATTCCACTTGCTTGACTGTCTCTTGAACCATTTCCGGTTCTCGGCGCTCTCCCACTTCGGTCTAACAAAGGTGTGTACGACACGGTCTCCCATACAGAACCTCATAAGGGGACATTTCAATGCTTGGATGATAACTATTGTTATAGGCGAACTCAGCTAAAGGTAAATATTTTATCCACTTCCCTTCCCAGTCTAGTACACAGGCTCTGAACATATCCTCTAATGTCTGAATTGTCCTTTCCGACTGTCCATCAGTCTGCGGATGATAAGCCGGACTGAGCCGTACCTTTCTTCCCAGTGCTCTCTGAAATGTCTGCTAGAATATCGATGTGAATTTTGAGTCTCTGTCAGACACGATGCTTACTGGCACTCCATGTAATCTTACAATTACGTCCAAATATTTTTGAGCTAGTTGATCCGCTCCATCCGTTTTCTTAAGTGCCAGAAAATAAGCTGACTTGGTTAGTCAATCAACGATCACCGAGATCGCATTTTTACCACCGCTTGTTTTTGGTAGCCCTGTAACAAAGTCCATTGTAAGCATATCCCATTTTCGCTCAGGTAGCAGCAAATTCTGCAACAATCCGTTAGGAACTCTGTGTTTCGCTTTCACCAGCTGACATGTCTGGCACTGTGATACCCAAGTAGCGACATCTCGCTTCATTCCGCCCCAATGGTAGTACTGTTTTAAATCATAATACATCTTGGTGTTTCCAGGGTGCACAGAGAAACGTGACTGGTGCGCCTGGCGCAAGATCTCCTTCCTTAATTCCTCGACCTCGGGAACGCATACCCGATTTCTATACATATATGTTCCATTGGCTGCAGTGTGATACCCAATCTCAATCACTTCCTTATATATTATTTTCCGTAGAGTAAAATCTGTTTCTTGCGCTTCTCTAATTCTCCATAATAAGTCTGCTTTGTTTACTGCATCTAGTTCCGTAGTATACCGTCGTAACACATAAGCTTAGACTTGCCAACGTTGCAACTAGCTCTTGTATGTCCTTAACATTTGAGGCATCGCCTCTTTGTCTTCTCAAAGCATCAACCACCTGATTGGATTTTCCTGGATGGTAGGTGATTTCCAAATTATTATCCGCCAATAACTCCATCCATCTGCATTGCCTTAGATTCAGATCCCCTTGGGTAAAAATAAACTTCAAGCTTTTATGGTCCATCATTATCTGCGCCTTCTCTCCGTACAAATAGGCGTGCCAAATCTTTAGAGGAAAACAACTGCTACTAACTCCAAGTCATGTGTCGGGTAATTCGTTACGTGCTTACGTAGCTGTCTAGATGCGTATGCTTAACTCAGTCTTCCTGCATAAGTACACATTCTAATCCCGATCCCGATGCATCCATGCATACCACATATGGTGCTCCCACCTTGGGTAACAGTAATATGGCATTTGCGTCAAACGTTCCTTTAACTTTTCAAAACTTTTTTGAACATGACTCCGACCACTCGAACTTTACGTCTTTACCAGTCAGACACGTCATTGTTTTAGCTATGCTGGAAAACCCCTTTACAAACTTTCGATAATAACCCACCAAGCCAAGAAAACTTCGGACCTCGGTGGCACTCTTAGGCGTTGGCCAAGCGGAGATCGAGACAATCTTTTTGGGATCTACAGCCACTCCGGCCTCCGAAACTACATGCCCTAGAAATCTGATTTCTCTTTGCCAGAAACTACATTTGCTCAGCTTTGCATATAACTTCTGCTCTCTCAGCTTATTCAACACCACTCGCAGATGCCAATCATGCTATTTCTTACTCTTCGAGTAAATCAGGATATCGTCGATGAAGACAATCACGCACTTATCCAAATACTCTCGAAACAAATTATTCATCAACTACATAAAAGCTTCTGGCGCGTTAGTCAAACCAAACGGCATTACTACAAACTCGTAATGTCCAGACCGTGTTCAAAAAGCCGTTTTCCGAACATACTCTTCAGCAATCGAAATCTGATGGTACCTTGATGCTAAATTGATCTTCAAGACCCACGATGCTCCTTGTAACTGGTCTAACAACTCATCAATCCACGGCAGTGGATACTTGTTCTTAATGGTCACCTTTTCCAAACTGCGATAGTCGATACAGTCGAAAACTTCCGTCCTTCTTTTTTTGACAAACAGAACTGGTGCACCCCACTGTGAACTACTCGGACGAATAAACTCTTTATCTGTTAACTCCTTTAATTTCTTTTTCAACTCCGCCATCTCTGCGGGTGATAGACAGTAAGGCACTCTAGATACATGATAACAGGTTTCTTAACGTGCAAGCAAGGAGGTTATCAAAACTCAAGCAATACACAGTTGTAGTAAAGCAAGAGGTATCAATCCACACCTAGGGAGCAGGAAGAGCAATGAGAATACAAGGATGAAGCAAATCTAAGCAAATATGATAAATGATTGGTAAAATCTAACAAAACTAAATGCAACTATCTAATGCAATGCAAAACAATTTTAAAATCCCTGGAAGAGGGTTAACTACCACGAGGAACAAGCAAAAGATGATAAATGCAAAGCTACTAAAAACCGACCAGTGAATCGACCACAGGATCGAGCACTGGATCGAGCATAATGGATCGATCTAACAAACAACTTAAAGCGAAATGACTTCTAAAGAACAGGATGCAAGCTAAATGATAAGCAAATGATGAACAGAGGTTTAAGACACTAAAAGAGAGGGTTTAGGGTCGAGGGTCATATTCAAGGGTATCAAAGATTCAAGTTTTGGTTTGAAAACATTTAGATCTACTCTTTTAAGAGGTTTCTCTAAGCCTTGAAAACGAAACAAGAACCATCCATAGCGTGTGGTATGGTTCACTTCCTCAATCTCTTCTCCAAACCCATGGCGTTTGCCGGAAAAAGAGATCGAAGAGCAAGAAAGACAGATTTCAAACAATGACCTAACTAATCCCCTTTACAACCATGGCATGTGGGAAAGAAAAGATTAGCCTCTAGGATCTGGTTTTCCAGGACATCTGAATCCTGTCAAAGTAAGACAGCCTTTGGTTCATAGAGACCTTTTCCAAGGCTCTCTAGGCTTTAAGATCCCAAGATCCTAGAAGAGAAGGTATGAAGAACAAGAAAACACAAAGCTTTGAACCTTTTCAACCCTTTTGAATCACCTCAACCCCAAAACCCGAAATGACTACTCACTACACATGTTTAAGATCAAATCAAAAGCAATAAATGATAAGTTAAGCATGATTAACGATAGATTAAAGAAAAACTTGCTTGATATTAAAAGATTCAAAGGTTCAAAAACGATAAAGCTTAAGCTGTTCTCCAATGGCGAATCGCCTAACTTAGAGAGATAAAGGGAAAAGACAGAATGAAGATAAGATAAAGGTGATGGCTGCTTTTGCCAAAAATGCCTAAACCGTTAGCTGGTCCCCCCTTCCCTAACCGCCAAAGACAGCTGAACGGATAAGGCTCGTCTGGATTCGACCTTGAGATCGACCAATGTGCTCGATCATCTTCAGGAATCGCCTTGCTCCGCTCGATCTTCTGGTCGATCTGGTTGGAGGGATCGAGTATCTTCCTCGATCTACATCTCAATCTTTGGATGATCGAGTCTTGGTCTCGATCTGCCTCTCGTTCTGCATGGCGTCATTTACGTCTGTACTCCAGATCGATCTCCTCTCTCGATCTCGGTCTCGATCCTTACTCTTGAATCGACTTGGTGCACTCGATATTCTGGTCGATCTCATCTAGATCGACCAGCCTTGCTCGATCCGCTACTCGATTTCGGGTACTTCGCATGCCGAGCTAAGTTCTCCAAGTGTCCATGAGCTCCACTTTGAACCTCCTCACGTCCACATAGCCTCCGCAACTCCATAATGCTCCAAACAACCTGATAATGATGCATATATGCAAGAAATATGCAAAATACGAATGCAATGAAACCTAGAACCTAAAATGCAACAAATGGAACAAACTAGCCTATAATGCAAGATGAATGCATGAAAAACTACTCTAAATGCATGCAAAATATGCAGAATATATGGTAATATCAACTCCCCCAAACTTGTCTTTTGCTTGCCCTCAAGCAAACAAAATTCAAGAAGGAAGAGAGGTTTTAAAAATGGGGGTTTAAGCTTCTTGCAAAAGTGTTTTTCAAATGAATCAATTCAATGGTCCTAGTTCTTAATCCTAAAATGCAATGCACACACTCATACTCTAAAGAACTTAGTCATACTCATCACATAATGAATTTCAAATCATGACTCTCATATCCCAAACAATCCAAGAATCCTATCCTTTAACATTCATTAAGCTCAAAACTGTGAATCACACTTATGCACTTTAAAACCGGATACACTTGGCTAAGGGACAAGGGTTGCGAGATAAAAATGATCTCACTTACAAGGGCTATTCAAAAAAGGGGTTATCTCAAAGAATGGTTGAACTTTCACATAATGCTAAAGGTGAAGACAATTGATGCATATATGATTAAACCTTCATCTACCCATGCATACTAATCAAAGATCCTAGAGCCCTCTCTCATTTTTCTTATCTTTTAAAGCTCACTCACCCTCCTAGAGACTACCTTTATCACCAAGGCAATTCGCCTAGCAAAAACCCAAGTAAAAGCATCATTTTAAAACTCTTTAGGCTAGTGGAAAGGCTGAAAACATACTTAGCTCTTTTCTTTATTTTGATAGCTCTCTACTCATTTTTTTTCTTTTTCTTTTTAAACACTTGGCCTTTTGGCTCTTTGTTTTTTTTTTTTTAAAGAGCTACCTTCTTAGTTAAACTTAGAGCTTTTATTTTTAAAACAGCAAGCCTTCTATTTAAAACCATTGAAACCTTTTTAATTCAACTTCCAAATATCAAACTCTTTAAACCAAAGCAAAACAAAGCAATCCCCAAGAACACCCGCACTATCATAAGCCTAAAACTAGCTTCAAAATGCAAAGCTAGTATCAATATGAAGCCTAATAGTGTCGTCTAAACCTAACACTTTATGCTAAGTTCAACCGAAAAGAGGCCTCACAAAGATTTAACACACAAGAACATTGGCTTGAAAGGAAGGTAAGGTAAGGGTGGGGAAATATATTTAGGCTTACAAGAGAGTGGTAAAAGGAAGAAGAAAACCTAAATATGTATAAGTAATCCATGTATCCTTTTTCAAATGCATAAGTATGATAATTAAGAAGATTCAAATTAAGGTTCTCACTTATTAGGATAGGATTCAATTCATGAATATTCAACTTAAGCCACGAAAATCAAAAAACATGATCCAAGTATGGTTAAAGCTTACTTTCAAAGAGTGTACAATGCATCAATCATCTTCAGGAATCGCCTTGCTCCGCTCGATCTTCTGGTCGATCTGGTTGGAGGGATCGAGTATCTTCCTCGATCTACTTCTCGATCTTTGGATGATCGAGTCTTGGTCTCGATCTGCCTCTCGTTCTGCATGGCGTCATTTACGTCCGTACTCCAGATCGATCTCCTCTCTCGATCTCGGTCTCGATCCTTCCTCTTAATCGACTTAGTGCACTCGATCTTCTGGTCGATCTCATCTAGATCTCGGGTACTTTGCATGCCGAGCTAAGTTCTCCAAGTGTCCACGAGCTCCACTTTGAACCTCCTCACGTCCACATAGCCTCCGCAACTCCATAGTGCTCCAAACAACCTGATAATGATGCATATATGCAAGAAATATGCAAAATGCGAATGCAATGGGACCTAGAACTTAAAATGCAACAAATGGAACAAACTAGCCTATAATGCAAGATGAATGCATGAAAAACTACTCTAAATACATGCAAAATATGCAGAATATATGGTAATATCAATACATGTGCTGTCATGGGCTCCAAGTCTATAGTAAAAGCGTCCCCTCTAGTCGGTGGTGGTCCTTTTAGTGATTCGATACGTCCGCTTATCCTGACACCACTAGTATAGAATCCATATCTTTCTCCGTCTTTTCTCCCACGATGGAGATTGTAGCCAACTAATCCTCATTTCCACACAGTTCTTGAGCACCACCAATTTTTAGTTGAAACGATCATCTTCTCGACCTTTTTTCAAGATTTCACTATTGCTGCCAGCGAGGCTCCAATTCTTCTTTAACTTCTTAACAACACGCTTTTTGAAGCTCAACACTTTTTCAATTCAAACCTCACAACTAGGTGTGGATCCACTATTGAACAGAGTGTAGTGCTACCCTCTTCTAACCGGACACAACACAAACCCCTTTTTGTATAAAACAACTTAGCACTTAAATTCCAACAATTCAATCAACTTAAGACTTGCCACCAAATAACATAACACTAGCGCGAGACCTTAGACACTAAAAATTATTTCCCATGAAAACCTTTCCCAAATCATTTTGAACGTTTCCGGAAACATTTATATTAAAAATACCTTTGGAAACATTTTTTTTTACTAGGACCAACCTTCCGGGTCAGAACCGACTTGGCTAACCTAGGTTCTGGTACCAAATTGTAACACCCGTTCCCGTCACTTTTGTATCCTAGGTCTCGCGCCCTAACTTACTCTACAAAAAAACACACCTGCACACACTAAAGAGGGAAAAAGGGAGGGGGTGAGTAACAAAGTCACTCAGTGAGATTGGTCATGTCCGCCCACATGATTTCCAACACCACTATTTAACAGCACACGTAAATACTAACTCTAGAGCAAACGGAAATCAAAACGAAATTCCAATCACGGCTAATTAACAGTATACTGATCACTTAACGACTCAACACAAACATCACAAGACAACTCGGCTGGTCGAACACCTCGAAAGGTCTTCCGCCACCATAAACTCAATATAAATTATCATGACACTGGGCTGGTCGGGCACCTCAAAAGGTCTTCCATCACCCTTTGGCTCGTCAGCCGGTTAACGGGCTTTAATGGAATCGTCATGTCCTCATTCTCAGTCCGACTGCATTAAAGTACAGACTTAAACGGGATCGCCATATCCTCGCTCTCAGTTCGACTTCGCCAAAATATAACATATACTCTCCACCAACACATCATATCAACTTAATATTTCATCATCTAAACTCGTAACAATCATTTAACATCATTTTCTCAATCACCACAATCAACAAACAATTCTCTAAACCTAGCATTTACTAATACTAATTAACTAAAAGCTTTAAAAATCTACGGATGTCGCATTTCGGATGAACGAAAGTGAACGAATGAATACGGTTGGAGATAACACACGGCAGAAAAGACAACAACTTGTTAATTGGGCCTGAAGCAGCAATTGAATAATCCATTCAAAAATCTTATTCTCAGAAATCATGACGTGTAGGAAAACATAACTTTTTCTCACCACAGATGATAACGATGTCCACACCAGTGCAACAAAGCTCAACGTGGGGAAGGGGGAAGCTTGCGACTTAAGAAACTGCAACAATGGCGGATCTAAATTATAGGTGCTCTCAGGAAAAATGGCATGAACGAAAATGACGAGGATACTGATCCACACTTACCCAGATGAGACTCCCTGACAACGGCGGTGGCCCGGTGCAATGAACTGCGGTGGCGTGGTCGAGAAGATAGCGGCTCGGCGTTGACTCACGCACGCTTCTCCTCACGCTTACGGAAACAGGTGCAGGAGCTTCGGCTTGGTCTGAAACAGTGACGGCGGTGCTTTCAGGATCTGGACAGAGCTTCGCTGTCGTCGATGGGGGTTGCGGCTCAAAGATTCCTCGGTGCAGCGTTTTACTCGTGGGGGGAGAAGAAGACGATGGTTGAGAAATTAGGTATGGGCAACCTTTGTTGGGCTTTTCCCAAATCACATGGGTCTGGATCGTTACAACTACAACGCACACTATGCACTTTGAGGATTACAAATTTAAAACAGAAGAGGTGATCCAAATTTGGTAGCCAAATCTGAACCCTATTAGATACCACGTCTAAATCCTCATTGGAACAAATATACAAAACAACATCGTTTTATGTTGGTGAAAAACCAAAAGCTTCTTACAAAGAGCTTCAAAATCCATTGAAAAATCGAACTTCCATTCTTCTACCAAAAATGGCAAGTGAATGATATACTCTAAGCTCAAAGTGTCAAAAAGACTGAGCTTTTGCAAACATACTCCATTGAATAGATTGTTGGAATATATCTCTCCTTGACAGAGAAAATAAAACCATAATCTAGCTTTTTGGATGACTGGTGAATTGACAACAGGCTCGTTACAAGAAGACTATGGGTCAGAACTAAGAAAATACAACATTGAGCTAAGATAAGAGTGAAAACGTCAGGCACACAAAGGGTGCAAATGATAGTAAGTCAGAAGAATCGAATAAAGAATTAATAATTAGTGGAAAAACATGAGTGGAATAGAAGTATTTTTTCACTAATTATTTTCAATTCATTACTCTTCTATTTCGTAGAGTAACAAAATCCGGGAGAACAAATCTAATTTTTCAATATTAGTGGGGTTCACTATAATTTAGAGGAAAGATAATTGCTGTTAAATGGTAGACTTTTAGAAGAACAAAGAGGAATGATCAATTCCCCCTAATTTTATTTTCTATTAAGTTAACAATTTGCGCCAAAAGTCTTGATGTTCTTTTGCTGGTGAGGGATAGAACTGAAAAAATCTGAATGAATAGAGAAAAGCTGTACATATCTCTTTACAAAGAAGAAATATAGTGGTAAAAACATCTTCCATGAGAAGGAAATTAGCTTGCTAAATGCAAGAGATAAGTGGTCGCAAATTAACGACCAGAAGATCAGCACCAAAAACATCATAAAAGACAATACACCTCACAAAGATCGGTGAGCTGGATATAGAGACAAAACCTATTGAAAGAAAATCAAATTCCAAACCCACAAAGATGCAGTGGAAATGAAGAAGCAAAGGCCTAAAACCTGGGATTAGGTTTGCCAAGTGTCTGTCGGTAAGAATAAAATTGGAAGCACTAGAAGAAAAGATCTTGGAGGAGAGGCGATGATGGTCAGAGTGGTAGTGAGGGCATCGCAAGAATCAAGCACTTGGCCAGCTGTACCGAACACCTTTCAATTATCCTAGAGAAGATCTATGAAATACATATAAACTACGTATTAGGTACATAATTTGTGTGATTTTGATAATCTATATTAATTATAATTTTTAAATATATTATGAATGGGGTGATAATCAATTTATTAAATAATTTGAAGGTTTTTGATGTCTAACCTAATTTATTATAAAGCTTGAATATATTATTAACTATTAAAATAGAAAGATTTAAGATTCATGCTCTAAATTAAGGAGCTTATTGAACATTGCGTAATATTCTGGCTCCACATAACGTGTTTACATATGGATCGCAAAGCTGTCTCGCTAGGATATCGGCTACGCTTAATTGTGTTATACTGATTTGGATTTGGGTGAAAATAATTCTCTTTCGTGGTTACGGCTTTATACGAGATCTTGCAATCAAACAACTATAAAGCCTTCTAGTCTAATGTAATAGGGGGTATTTGTTCTCTTCCTTGGTAAAGGGAGTCTCGTTATTGATTCCGATTTGTGTGAAGGTACTTTTCAGTTGTGATTTCTGCTCGTACGAAACTCTACGACTACACAACCACAAGTTTTTTTCTTCTGTAATAGGGTGTTTTCTGACTACTCTGTTTTAAATTGAGTCTCGATATGGAGAGGACATCAATAAAAGGAGAGATTTCGGCTAGGATTAGACACCGCTTAGAGAAGAAAAATGAAATTATTGAGATCCCAGATTTCAATATCTCTGATTCAATCGAACAGTTTAAGCTGACTCTAATGGGAAGAATATTTCACTTAGAAGGTAGGAGTATGGATGATCTACTCTCTCTCTCTCTCTCTCTCTCTAATGCTGAGACCTTGAATTTGGAATGTTGAAGGACGTGTACAGGGAACAAATCTGGAAAATGGGAAATTTCAGTTAGATTTCGATAAAGAAGAACATTTGATCAAAGTCCTTAACCAAAGACTATGTCACTTTAATCGCTAGATCAAATACAATGCAGTTTTGGATCAAAGTCTTATGCCTCCCGATTCCCTATAAGAAGGACCCTGTTCTTCATGCACTCGGCACTGCTCTTGGTGATGTCATTCTAGTCGACGAAAAGGGTGGTCGAGTTCAAGTAAGCATTCCAGTTTAAAAGAACAGCTGGTTTCAAAAACGGGGATCATCTGAAAGTTATGTTGAGATACAGAGAGTTAGACCGTTGGTGTTATACATGCAAAAATTTCTCACACGGGGAAAGGATATGCCCGGAGCTCACCAAGGAAAAAGAGATATAAATCTCGCATAAGAGGAGAAAACTGCGAGAGAAATGTTCCCTATTAAGGAGGGATGTGGTTCTGAAATGAGATGCTGCTCTTCTCCACATTGAAGCTTAAGCTTCTTAAAAACCAAGGATCAAATCTGAATTCAGTCGGACAACAGAGACCTGCGGAAGGAGATTCAAGAGAAGAGAGAGGACCGTGGAAATGAGGTATGGAATAGATTTTCCCCATTGCCTAATGATAAGTTTCCCCGAAATCGGGAGTGTTACCATCCCTACTCCAAAACCGCATATGACCGCAAGCATAGATTCCAGGATTACAATCATCCTCGATTGGAATGGAAACCCAGATACAGAGCAGCTACTACCTCAGAAAAGGATAGAGGAAGCAACAGAGATGGCTTAAACTCGAGAAACCTTATTGACACTAGAGCTGAGCATACATATTCCCAAAGAACTGTAACAGAGTTAGTGGTATATCGCCATGAATCTGAGGAAGACCATAATAGAAGATATAAAAAAAATGTATCCAATGGGGGATACACCGAATATAGAGGCGAGAGATGAAAGTACTCATAATCCTTCTCGTAATACTTTTACGAATGATGCTAGAGGAGTCAAAGAAAAAGAAGGGGGAAAAAGTTGTGTTCCTAAACCTGTTGAGAATCTAAAAATTCAGATGGAAATAGAGATTCAGAAAGCATTGCCCCCATGATGATACATGTGTCAGTGGGAAAAGGATGTGGCTGGATTCTGGTGCAAGAGAGAAACAAGGCCCCTCTGAAAATATCACGCCTGAGAGAGAGAAAACCGATGAATATGTTTAGAATAAATTGGCTCGAGAAATCAGTGAGATAAATGAGGAAGATATCAATAATGGCGATCTATGGGCTCATGAACTAGACATATATGGAGAAAAGATCGCTGCTATCTCGCATTTTTCTCTAAATGTTTTAAGGAACGACGAGGATGTGCGGTGATACTTGTCTATGTGTTACGTGAAACAAAACTCACAGATCCCCCAGTTGCCCCAAAGACACAACAATTGATAAAGGGGAAGACAACATCATCTAAAGCTTTAAAAAGAGTATCAACTAAGAAGAAAATTTCAAAATATCAGGAGATAGGTGGACTCCTTGCATCAATGAATATGAATAGCATCCACCCCAGAGCTTCGCCCAAAAAGAAGAGTAACCTGAATGCCGTTCGTCATGTACCATAGCTACTAACTTTTATCGTCAAGAGGTGTATCCCTCTGCTCTTAACAAGAGTAAATCTGTTGTATCAAGTTTGGTGGTGTCCCAGGAAAGCATCCAGCAAGAGAATATGAGTACGATCTCATGGAATTGTCATTAGCATGCGCTGAGCTCACAAAACATCACTTACAAGAGCTTCACCATTAACTGTGCAAAAAGGATTGAAACAATCAATGCTCAACTGAGAGTGTCCACCTAGACAATAACATGTCCAATGAAGATGTCCTTAACCTGAAATGGATGTTATGTTCTTCTTTCCGAGATGAGGAGCTATATTAGAAACAGAGAAGTCAGGCTAATTAGCTAAAGGAAGGAGATCGTAATACTAAGTTTTTTCTCATTTTTGGGTTGAGACTGAAGAAGAGATATAGCAAGTGGCGACATAATATTTCTAAAAAAATTTCACCTTGAAAAACCCAGGAAACCATAAGAAAACACTCTCGTATGTTACCGCGCAAGTTTCAAAAGACATGAACATTTCTCTTGTGAGAAGCCCATCAGACGCAGAGATTAAACAAGCTGTTTTTAAAATAAACCCGGAAAAAGTTCCAAGTCCAGACGGTATGACAGGTCTATTCTTCCAAAATTGTTAAGAATCAATAGAAAAAGACATCATTAGGACTGTAAAAAGGTTTTTTTAATAATGGAGACTTTGATTCTCATCTAAATTAAACAAACATCTGTTTCATTCTAAAGAACGAGAGGCCTCCAGAGATGGGCAAATTTTGACCAATCAACTTGTGTAATGTTTGTTATAAGATAATCTCGAATATCATTTGCTAAAGGTTGAAAGAGTTACTCCCCAAGCTCATATCGGAAACACTATCCGCGTTTGTGGTGAAGAGGCTTATCACAGATAATATATTGATCATTCAAGAATTCTTCCGTGCCCTCAGGACAAATCTCATTTGTAATTCCAAGTTTGTTGCTATAAAAATAAATATGAATAAAACATATGACAAAGTAAAATGGAGTTTCCTAAAAACTCTGATGCTAAAGATGGGGTTCGATCCAAAATGGGTGCACTGGATTATGTGGTGTATAAGTTTGGTCTCTTATCAGGTTTTGATTAATGGGGATCAAAAGAAAATATAGCTCCATCAAGAGGTATTCGACAAGGGGACCTCTTATCTCCCTTCCTCTTCACATAAGCACTTATAAATTTATTATGGGGAGCAGAATAAAAAGGGAGAATCACCGGACGTAAAGTAGCAAGAGCTAGCCCAGCTATATCATATTTATTATTCCCAGATAACAGTCTCTTTTTTTTTTTGAAAAACAGAGGAGATCCTGCAATGTGCGTAGTTATTAAAGATCATAGATATTTATGGCCATGCATCCGGACAACAGCTTAATTATTCAAAATCATTGATTCTCTTTGGTAGCAAGGTAAACCCTAAAATGCAAGAATACGCTAAAAAAGGAAATTGGTATTTCTAAAGAAGGTGGCATGGATATGTACCTTAGACTACCTGAGAAGATATGTGGTCGAAAAACAGGCTTTTGACCAAATCAGTAGCTCAGACTATTCCTACTTATGTGATATCAAGTTTTTATTGCCGCATGACATTATTAATAAGATGAGAGATGCTATCTCTCAATTTTGGTGGAGTATAACGGCTAATAGTCGTGGCTTACACTGGATTGCTTGGAATAAGATTTGTCATTCACCAGGCTTTCGGAATCTGAAAAACTTCAATTTGGCTCTCCTGGCAAAACATTTATGGAGACTCATTAGATATAGTTAGAGTTTTAAAAGGAAGATATTATCGATATTCAAATCCTATGGATGTTGAGAAATTTAGTTCACCCTCGTATGGATGGAGAAGCATTATCGCAGGAAAAAATATATTTTAACTAAGACTCTGTAAGACCAATAAATCTGGTTTAAACACCAAAGTATGGAGCGACCCATAAATTTGTGATCCCGGAACGTTCGGTGAAAAGTATTTCCACATTCGATGACCCCAACTTATATTTCAACCATCTGATTGACTTTGATTCTAAGCCATGGCGCATCAAGAAGGTCCAAGAGTTAGTCGATCCCGGCGATATCCCACGGATCCTAAGCCATAGACCGTCGTGTATTTTTAATTTTGATAGATACTTCTGGGATATGGGGGGTACAATTATATTTCTATATATATCTAATGAATCTTGGGTTCTGAGTTGATATGTGAGATAGAGGATGAACGCAAGGTGAGGAAAGTACATGAGCCAAGCACGACCATCTTTAAGCACAAGGTATGGAAGCTTAAAAGATCAAGAAAGATCAAAAACACCTTATATGGCAATTGCTTTCGGCATGTGTGGCGACGGTAGCAAACTAGCTGACCGTCATTAGAGTTTCGATTGAGCATATTCTAGATGTGACGCAAAAGAAGAATCGAGAAACCATTTATTTTTCAAATGTCCTTAAGCGCTCCAAATGTGGCGTTTGTCACCTATCCCAAATCTACCGGAGAGCGGGGAGTAACAGCGGAGCAGATCAAAATTTTCCTATGGATTATATGCCATATTTGGAAGGTTAGAAATGATAAAAGTGTTTAATGGGAAGGATATCCCCCCCCCCCCCCTTCTCCAACCCATTTAAATAGTAATCAAAGAAGCTGCAACTTTGGAAATGGTGAATGTGGTTAATGCTAGGAGCGGTGACGTGGAAACCCGGGAAGCAAAGTTACTCGACATAACGATTCTAGGTAGTGAAGTTTGATGTCAAGTTGATGCATTTTGGATAAACACTGATATAATATATGGAAGAGGTCTAGTATTCTTCCACATTGGTATGATTCACCAGGTTGGGGCCTTTGCGGGTAATTCAGACAGTCACCACTACACATGCACCAAAATGGAAACAGTTTTGTGGGTAATATATTGTTTGTCGATGAGTTTGGAATTACTTATTCACTTTCAGATAGATTGTCTGCAGCTTGTTAAGCTTGGCCATAGAGATAAGGAATGGTTAAATCTCATATCAGAATTAAAAAAAAAAATGATTATTTATGCTCTGGTTTCTCAGAGTTTTTTTATCCTTTTTCATACTTGTAACATCCGAACCGATCTTTTGGCTAAAGGAACTCATGCTCGTGGAATAGTCTTTTTCCATGTAAGTACGTTGGTTTCGGTCTGATTAATTCATCATCAAACTAACCTATTTTGAACCAATAATCCAATAAATAGAATTTTCTTTGATTGTAAAACAAAAGAAGTTAAAGAATTTATTGACACACAAACGAAATTGACATAAAAATAGCCCTAAGGAATTTTATATTGTGAATCAAAGAAAAAGATAAGAGAAAACTTAAATTTGTTACCGACAGCTAAAACATGTTGGTTGATCTTTCATAAAATGAAAAAAAAAAAGTTGCTTTGTACCGGCCCTCAAAAAGACATTATTTATCCACATACTAATTATTATATTTATACCAATCTACTTGATAGAAACTCTAACATACCTCTATTACATTGGGCTATACATCTCCAAACTCTTACATGTTCTATTCATCTTTTTAGAATTCGTTTTGTTCCACATTGTCAAGATAGCTATGCTGCTTTTCTGGCCCGATCTTCACGTCGTAGGAATGTTTTGTTTTGCATGGTTGTGTGTTGACGTTAAAAAAATATTACTGTAGCCAAAACAATATAATATAATAATACTCTTTATATTATATTTTTATACACTGTCGAGGCAAATTATTGATAGAGCCAAACTAAACACAAACCTTATATAGTACATTACCCACATAATAAAAGGGAAAACTACAGACATACGAGATTAAAATTTATTTTATATTTATATATGACATGTCAGGAAGAGGAGGGATAAAGTGTCCATGCTCGCCCAGATTTGGCTGTGAACTGTTTAAACCTACCATAAAACATTACTACTATTAGTATGAATTTTCCACCAGGACTCCATCGTCCCGCAAAGCCATAACCTGCGTCTTTGCAGCCACCGTCGCTTATGTCTAGGCGCCGTTCGCAGCTGTATCCGGTTGTAAATCCCACATTACCATACGCGCTACCATTACAATAGTAAAATTTTGTTATTTCGGTAACAAGTATAGGTTTAGTTTTCATCATTTCATGGAATGAACTAATCTGAGTATTAAATATAAATGTTTTTTTCAAATTTAGATATAGACTAAAATTTAGATATGATGAATTAATTGGTTGTCAAATGTTTTTATGGATGCAAAATGTCATACATATGTGAAAGCATATATACCTGATAACTTCGAGAGTGATGTTAAGGACATTGAAGTTGAGTGGATCCCGTTGTAGTTTTTGCCTTTCAGTGATGGAAATGAGAAAGATGCATATCACCAAAAAGGAAAGTTGTGACACGAAGAGCCAACTCTTCGTTCCTTCTTTTTCATTTCCGGAATCATTTTCTCCCTCTCTCTTTTCCTTCTTTTTTTTGGTCAACGGCATAAACGATGTGTATGGAGGAAGATACCTTATCAACGAAATTACATTTACTTATTAATCCCTAGAAAAACATATAATATTTTGTGAATATGATGAATTGGAAGGCTGTGACATTCTCCACTACCTCGAATGGACATCTTTCATTTATCTTACTGAATCTAAAACCATGGACATATTCTGATTCACTCCAACAAATATTGTCTACCACATTCTCTTGTAAGTTATATTTTTGGTAATTATATTCCAAATATAAGTATTAAAAAGACTTCAAAAGTTACTTCTATGCAGTGGTGGATTTTTTCAGTATAGTAACTTTTTTACTAAACTTTGTTTTCAAGTTTTCCAGTGTAAAAGTTCCTGTAGAAAACTTGACAAACTCACCAACATTTTCGGTAGTGTGAAAAATCAAACTCCAAAATAATATCAAAACTCCAAAGAAAGGGCCAATTGTTAATTAAAGTGTATTACTAATCTCCAAAGAAATATCATTACTATTTTTATAACCGAAATTCTATCAAAGTCAAGACTAATCTCCAAAGAAATAGCACCATTACTAGTGCAAAACTTTGCCTCGACTACCCACTCATAAGGGCATGCTTGGCGTTACGTGCTACATAACCTAAATATAAACAAATAACTATTTTGTTCGTAAAAGAAAACAATCATTGTTAGGAAAATGTCAAGACCAACAACATAATGGAAAATGTTTTCTTTATATAAAAGTTAGGTAAATGAATTAAAGACTTTCCAAACTATCTAGGTCCGGTTATTTATATTCATCCACGATAGGTCATGTTTCTGTAGTGAACATTCGGCCAACTTTCATGTGGTGACCAGACCTTTTATAATTGGCGCATGTTTACATACACGCATTAAACAGTTATATATTATATTGTATTTGTATTGTGTTTAACGCAGCACTATCTATAACTTTTTAGTTAAAAAAACGAACGGCGACTCAACTTGCATATAGATCTATATGAGACACTGCACCTATATATGAGTATATTCATGCACACATGCGTATGTCAGCTTCCACACTTTGAAAATAGGTCGAAGCTAGTTCACTTTTCGACCGGACTAGGCCGTTAATGAATTAGGTTAGCTCAAATTAATTTGAGTCCATGAATATGCATCGATATATGAGAAGAAAATTGAAGTAACTCACATCATGATGATGAAGAGTACTAAGATAGCTGGGGAAAGTGTGGAGAGGTCGACAACTGTTTCTCCGGTGTGTCTCGAGTTCACCACTTGAAACAACGATCCAACGAACTTCTCGTACCAACTCATTCCTTCAAGAGACTCCGAGCTCCATTCAAGGGCGCAGAAGAAAAGAAGTTGTATCATTAGAAACCCTAACACCGTCAATCCAAGAATAACACAAAGGCGAACGGAGAGTAGATGAGAATATCCCATCTTCTTGTGGTTCTTCAGAATATAACCAAACTCTTCACGCCTTGTGATCTTATTAAGTCCCCAAATGAGCAACACCAAGAAGCAAGGGAACAAAGTGTTCCCCATCAATACTTGAGGGATTAAGAGCCAGAGGAGACCCGAATTCTTGCGAAAGATAATCATGTTCTCATTCGTGGGAACAAATCCGCAGTTTGCGAAGGTGGAGACAGTTGTGAAGACAGAGAAGGTGAGAGATGAGATTTCTTTGGAACTAAGAACATCTCTTGCCGTTTTAACAAAGTTTACGTACACAAGAAGCAACACAGAGCCAGCTACGTTTGCTACAAGATGGTATCCAAGAACCACCAAGTACAAGCACTTAGACGCCCTTTCCTTTATCTGGCTAGGACCTTCACGACTATCTGTAGCATTCTCGGGGTCACTATGGCGATCCTCGATCCTGCGGTCCTCCTTAAAAGAGCCCTTTAGATGTCTAATCTTGTTATGAGGGAAGACAAAGTTGGTAAAATGGGATAAGTAGAGGCTGAGAAAGGAGGTGAAGATCTCGCCGCCGAGTAACATGAGGATAATGAGGAAGATAAGCTGAGTGTTGGAGAAGACTTCCATGTCCACGGTGGACATGGAAGAGACGGTGATGGCGGAGACAGAAGTAAAGAAGAGGTCCAAGTCATGAGGACGTGAAGTGGTTCTTGGCTTCGAGATCTTGAGTGCCAATAACCCTAAAAAGGAGAAGAACAAGAAGTAGATGAAGTAGAGGAAGAAGAGGGAGTCAGATTTAGCAAGTTGCGAGCGAAGTTTAGCTAATTTTCCCCCGACTCTCTCCATTTTATTTATTGGGTCGGACTGCGCATAATTATTGGCCATAGCATGTGTTTATATATTACACGCACATGAGCATTCTCAGCCACATATGTATATGATGACTATTACTAACATAATAACAGCATTGTCTAGTATAACTCGTTTTTTCGGCTTTGAATGCTATTGATGATAAGGAGAATACGATATAGAAATTCTATACGAAAGTACAAACGAGAGGGACTAGTGTCGTTGGGTCAGCATCATCTCTATGGGATTCTAGACGTAAGTTTTTCATCAATATAATACTTATATTTTAAATATTATCTAATTTTATAATTAAATTTTAAGTTACTAAAAGTTTAAAAGATTTTAAACAAATCTTGAGACGCGTGTCTTTTTATGACTTAAAATTAGTTTAGACTATAGTAAAAATATTAATATTATATTATGACATATGTTGAACCAGAAAATCCCCACTACAGTTTCGGAGAATAAGATTTTTTAGAAGTGATTATAAAGAATGGGATAACCGAGAGGTTATGCCGAAATGAATAAGGTGTTTGCAATGTAAACTAGAAAGCGTTGAAGTCTCTGGTTTTTGATGTACTGCTCTCTAGAATGTATGAGTTGTCCTTCTTGGCTTCGGGGTCTCTTTATTTATAGAGATAGGAGGTCGGTTGCTCCGAACTCCTTTTCCTCTTTCTTTATGATGAGTATTTTCATATTTGCGATATGGAAATATCCTTCATTCTCCGAAGAATATGAAAATTTTCTTTTATCCTTCGAGTTAATCCGATATTTCCTGACTTCGAAGGTTATCTTTAGGAGTTTTCCGAGCTAGGTCGACGCAGTCCTCCTAGTCTTGATGGGCTTAGGTTACTGCTAGAGAAGGCCTTTTAGGGAATGTGCTCATTTTCCTTCTAACAATAAGTCCCCCCCCCCCAGTTCGGTGAGACCGATTGTAAATCAGGTCAGCGGACTTCATGAAGTTTCAAACGGGTTTGATCTTGCATTAAGCGTCAGCTTGTCAAGAGTGTTTCTTCGCGATGACCAGCTCGGGCCGATTTTAAGTTGAATTGACATGTGGCGCTTCCTTGGAATTAATTATTAAATGTTCCGACCATTTTAGGGTTTTGCTTTCAAGCGGGAAAGGCGAAGGGTTTGCCAGGCGGCGAGATTGCGAAAATATTGACACGCGCCCCTTTAGGAAACTGTTGAGATTTCTTTCTGATTTACTTACTTTTACCTCTTCGTCTTCTTGCCTCAGATAATCTTAACTTTCTTATGTTCTGCAAAAATCCTTCTTTTGCGGCGATAATCCTCTTTTCTCCAAAGATTTTTCTTTCTTCATTCTTCTTGATTTTGGATTTTTAAAGGTATGGGGCTAAGGAAGAGAAATAAAATTCCTTTGCTAGACATCGACATTCCCGATTTCCCTCCGTGTAAGAAGCCGAGATCGGAAGATCCACCGCAGGATCCGGTCGTTAAAGATACTATGCTAAGCGAGCCTAACGCGGAAGATCCATCGCAGGATCCTGCAAATGAGCGATCATCTCCAAAAACTTCAGCGGAAGGTTCGAAGGTTGAATCGTCAATCGAAGAGCAAGGCTCCGTTTTTGCGACAGCGGAAGAGCAGGATTTTAATCTGCCGGATCCGACAAGCAGCTCGTCGAAAGACCCAGAAGATGCTGGTGAGGATCCTGGTTTCAATCCTCATGAATTCCTGCTCCGTTGGGGCGGGAATTCTTTGGCAATGTTTAACGAGTACTTCGTGGCAAATTTATTCTGGCAATGTAGGGCGAAGCCTAACTAAGAGACGTCAGTAGAGAAATTGAAGCGGTTTTCTTGCTTTTTCGGGATGGCACAGCGGTTTATGCAGGGTTTGGGTTTATGTGCGTCTTTGATCGAGTCATATGACAAAGAATCCGTACGGGAGGAGAATAGAGCTGAGGAGCTGGTAGCCAAGGATCGAGAGCTTCGCGGTGCTTTAGCGAAGATCAATGAACTTGAGCGTAAAAAGCTTAAATTAGAGCTTAAATGTCAGTCTCTTAAGGTTGAGTCTGCCAAAGAGAAGCAACTTCACAGGGATGGCCTGGAGAAGAGTACGGCCGAAGAGACCAAAAAGGCAGCTGCTGTCGAGAAGGAGTTCCGGGATCATCAGCGCAAATTAGTTGATCGCGTGGTCGATCTGACGTACCGGCGTCTTCGCAAGTGGTATGACCCCTGCATTGAGCGAATTAGGGTGTTAATGGCACAAGAACCCGATATTCACCGGCTAGAGCTCCGGATTGTTGATGCCGAGGCGAGAGCGGATTGCTATAAGCAACTTAGGTCGGCGGGACACGAGGTTCCGATTAAGGAACTTCTATCCCACTCTGCTGAAGCCGATCGTCTGAAGATAGAGTGTCATGGGATGAAGGATGCTCTGCTTTCTCCAGATGACTTCACTGCTCCGACATGAATTCATATGCATCCTCTTGACGTGGAGCTAGAAGCGGCAGGGATCCGATTGCCGAGGCGGCGTAATTTTTTGTAGTTTTTTTTCTCTTTTTTGCTTTAAAAATGTATGTAAGATAAAATGCTCCTTTAGTTAATAAAGGCAATTTGATAGTTTTATTATCTATGCTGTTTTATACTCGTTGACGAGGTAGTCCTTTAGTTTTAAAGGTTTTGCGAAGTCAAAAGGTTTCTTTTACCTTGCGGTGCGGGGGCATTCTTTAGGCCGGTGCTGGAAGCGAGATTCATTTGCTCGTCTTATACCAAACGACAATCAAGATCGAATACCAAGCTTTCAGGATTCGCTTCGGCCTGAAAGGTATGAACGAGGATCATGCGAGTATTGTCCCGGCTTTCGTTTTTTCTACTTCGGAAGTAATTAAATTGAACCGAAGTATCAAAGGAATGGTGATCAGCCACTAATTTAGTTTTTACGCTTGCTTTTTCGAATCGAATGTTTGGCCAGAACATCGATTTAGCAAGATGCATTTGCATGAGAAAATAGACTCTACATGCCGAGCTGATTTTATGATCAATTTTGACCAGTGATTTTTACTTTGAACGCTGAGCTGGTTGCAAAGATAGTTTTATTAAGATAGTTATTGGACCCGGAAGCTGCCTACATATCCAAAGTGGGATCAAGTCATCCATAGTTCTTAGTGACAAATGTAGTCTTAAATGCCGAACTGCATTTTCTAAGGGTAGTATTTCCATAAATTCATCGAATTTCGTGCTCGCATGACCGGTTTCCCATCCATTTTCTCTAGCTTGTAGATGTCGGGTCTGACGATATGTATAATGCGATATGGTCCCTTCCAATTTGCTTTAAGTTTCGTCGGATTTGTAACCCTACGTAAAACGAGGTCATGGAGTGAGAACAACCGGCTGCGTACCTTTTTGTTGTAGTATCTGGAGACTTGCTGCTGATAGTTCTGGATTCACAATAAAGTTTTATCGCGAAGTTCTTCCAAGCCATCAAGCGTATTGATTAGTTTTTCGTTATTTAGTTGCGGGTCCTGAATCATTAAGGTTTGTCGAGCACTTAGTATGTGAACTTCGGCAGGTGCTAACGCTTCACAGCCGTGAGATAGCGAAAAGGGAGTTTCCCATGTTGCAGTTCGCGGAATCGTTCGGTGGGACCAGAGGACCCCATCCAGTTCATCTGCCCACCTTCCTTCTAGGTCTGTTAGTCGTTTCTTAAGGCCGTCAAGACTTATTTTATTAGAGGCCTCCGCTTGCCTGTTACCTTGCGGATAGCAAGGTGTCGAGTAATTTATGCGTATTTCCAAAACTTCACAGAAATTTTTAAAAATCGACGAAGTTAATGGCGTGCCATTATCCGTGCAGATCTCGTACGGGAGGTCGTACCAACATATGATTTTTCCCATACGAAATGTTGGACGTCGATTACCTTAATGCTGGGGTATGCTTTAGCTTCAACCCACTTTGTAAAGTAGTATGTCATCACCAGGATGTGTTGATTGTGACCTGAATAAAGTAGTGTGCTGCTTTCCTTCGGAGATGCCTAGCTGCCCATCTATCCTCTGGGACCGTCCCTTCCAACAGGTAAGACGTGATTTCGTCTTGCTAAGGTCGCTTTTGTTGTTCGGTGTCTTCTTCCATTGGATCGTCCACTTCGTCGTCTTGGTGTAATACCGCGTTGCAAGACCCCTTGGATAGCTGAATACTGGGTTGCTCGATGATTTCTACTGGAATTGTTCGGCAGAGCGCCGGATCCGTTGCAGATGCCAATGCTGCAAGCGCGTCGGCAGCGGTGTTTTTAGTTCGCGGGATCTTAGTTAGTTCGAAGGAGTCGAATTGCTTTGTTATTTCTTGAACCTGCTTCAGGTAAGCATCTATTCGGTCGTTCTTTGCGTCATAGTCTCCTTTGAATTGGCTGGCGACGAGCTGGGAATCACAAAAGGCATGAATATGCTTTGCCCCTACTTCTTTGGCGAGCCGAATCCCTGCGAGTAAAGCTTTGTATTCGGCTTCGTTGTTTGAAGCAGGGAAGCCAAGTTTAAAAGACAGCTCAAAGATTTCTCCTGTTGGTGATTTCAAACAAATGCTGACTCCTGAGTCTTGCTTTGAGGATGCACTATCGACATATAAATTCCAGTGGTTATCAGTAAGTGACTCATTGCTTAGTAGATCTTGTGGTATTTCGACCATGAAGTCCGCTAAGACTTGGAATTTGGTGCTAGTTCGAGCGCGGTATTCGATATCATATTCGGACAGTTCTATCGCGCATTTAGCCATTCGGCCGGATTGACTTGGGCTGTGTAAGATACTTCGAAGCGGTTGGTTGGTGAAGACGATAATAGTATGAGATTGGAAGTAGGGTCGCAGTTTTCGTGCTGAAATGATTACTGCATAGGCAAGTTTCTCTAGAGCTGGGTAGCGAGTTTTGGCCCCATCCAATGTCTTACTTACGTAAAAAATTGGCTTCTGCTCGCCACGATCTTCCCTGACAAGGACACCGCTTACTGACGTTGTTGAGACTGCGATGTAAAGATATAAAGTCTCGCCATCCTCTGGTTTAGCTAATATCGGTGGGGTGGTCAGGTATTCCTTCAGTTGCGTGAACGCCTCTTCGCATTTGTCATCCCAGTCAAAGCGTTTATTACTTCGAAGTAACTGATAAAAGGGGAGACATTTATCGGTCGAACGCGAGATAAATCTGTTTAGAGCGGCGATTATTCCGGTTAGTCTTTATACTTCGCGCGTATTTTTAGGTGATAGGAGATCCAGTATTGCCGAAATTTGCTTTGGGTTTACTTCTATTCCTCTTTGGGTAACAACGTAACCTAGGAATTCTCCCGAGGTCACACCGAATATGCATTTGGCGGGGTTTAATTTCATTCCATACTTCTCGAGGGTTTTGAAGCAATCCCTGAGGTGGCCGACGTGATCTTTGGCGACTGCGGATTTGACCAGCATATCGTCAATGTAAACCTCCATGGTACGGCCGAGCTGACTTGCAAACATTTTGTTGACCAACCGCTGGTACGTGGCGCCTGCGTTTTTTAGTCCGAAAGGCATGACTTTATAGCAATATGTTCTGCGATCGGTGATCAATGCCATCTTCTCTCTGTCGTCGGGATGCATAAAGATCCGATTGTACCCGGAGAAGGCATCCATAAAGAATAGTAGCTGGTTTTCGGCTGTTGATTTGACCAGTCGGTCGATGTGAGGAAGTGGAAAGCAGTCCTTTGGGGAAGCTTTATTGAGATCGGTGAAGTCGACGCAGAATCTCCATTTGCCGTTCTTCTTTTTTACCACGACGGGGTTAGCTAACCAGTCGGGGTATTGAACCTCGGTAATCGATCCGGTGCCGAGTAGTTTTTTCACTTCGTCGATTACGGCTTGTGCTTTCTCGGGACCAAGTTTCCTACAATTTTTGTTTAATTGGTTTGAATGTAGGATCTATGTTTAGTTTATGAGACATGATTCTGGTGTCGATTCCCTTCATGACCTCCATGGACCAAGCAAACAAGTGCACGTGGTCGCGTAAAAGTTTGACGAGCTCCGTTTTTATATCTTCCGCGAGGTCACCGCCAATCCTCGCAGTTCTTTCCGGGTGTTGCTTGTCAATGCTTACATGTATAACTCGCTCGGGCTTTGGTCTTTTGTGGAAGGGAAGACGCAGATCTAAGTCTTTGTTCACCATGCAGATAGTTGCCGTTCTGATTTTTCTTTCGCTGAGATGGCACATTTGTGCTGTTGATTGGTCACCCTGCAGTGTGAACGTACCGGTAGGGGTCGGGAATTTGACGCATTGATGGTACGTTGAGATGACGGCCTTCATGGTATCGATCCATAGAGTTTCGAGGATGACGTTGTAGATGGTCGGGCAGTCAATGACTGCAAATTCTGCCTTTTTGGTTACGCTGCCGACATAAGTTATTAGATGTATCGAACCGATACTGTAGGAGAAGGAGGTGTCACTTGTGAATCCCGTCAGCGGTTTTTTCGTCGTTGTTATCTCGTTTTCATTAATGTTCATCCTTGACAGCGTGTCCTTGAAGATGATATTGATGGTGCTCCCGCTGTCAACCAAATTTTTGGTGATTGTGCTTCCGTGAATCTGCAAACTTATGACCAGTGGATCGATGTGCGGTGCGTGTGAACTGTGCAGATCCTCTGCTGTGAAACCTATTGGCACTTCGTGCCTCGGGGCAAGTGGGTCGCGCTTTGCTTCCGCTGCTTTTTCTTCGTGTTGTTTTATTTCTTCAAGCGAACTGGGGTCGTTGAATATTCCTCCTAAGATCATGCAGGTATCGTTGAATGTCGCGTGGCCGTGTTCTCTCGTGGGTGGTAGGATCGCGGTGGTAGGACTGACGTGCTCATCGAAACCAGACGTCTCAGTATGCGTGGTGGTATCGTCATTGTTGTGGATGAGGCCGCTGTTATCGAACGAGAGACTCATCGCTGCGGCTTTTAGTTGCTAGTTTTTAAGAATTCTATTCTTCTAGTCCCCATAGACGGCGCCAATTGTTGAACCAGAAAATCACCACTAGGTTTTTGATTAACAGTTGTGGGTTTCGGAGAATAAGATCTTTTATTAATAGCAATAAACGAAGCGATTACAAAGAATGTGATAACCGAGAGGTTATGCCAAAGTGAATAAGGTGTTTGCGAAGTAAACTAAAAAGCATTGGAGTCTCTGGTTTTTGCTCTGCTGCTCTCTAGAATGTATGAGTTGTCCTTCTTGGCTTCAGGGTCTCTTTATTTATAGGGATAGGAGGTCGGTTGCTCCGAACTCCTTTTCTTCTTTCTTTATGGTGAGTATTTCCGTATTTACAATATGGAAATATCCTTTATTCTCCGAAGAATATGGAAATTCTCCTTTATCCTTTGAGTTAATCCGATATTTCTGGACTTCAAAGATTATCTTTAGGGGTTTTCTGAGCTAGGTCAGTGCAGTCCTCCTAATCTTGATGAACTTAGATTACTGCTAGAAAATGTTTTTTTAGAAAATATGCTCATTTCCCCTCTAACAATATACTATTTGACTATTTCAATTTTTCACCGATATTATAGCAAAGGAAAATGTGAAAAAAAACTCAAATGTTGAGATGACATGTTTAGTTGAATGGCGTGCGAAAATTCTCTTTCTAAATTGGACTGAGAATAATTCGTGTTTGGTTATTTCTGTTTCAAAATAATTCGTTAGATAATTATGTGAATTTATTTTCAACATTGGAGGTACAATTAATATAAAGCAACTCGTTTTATTGATCCAATTCTACCATACCATATAATTACTCCAATCCAATGAAAAAAAAAAAAGATAATATGAATGATGAGGAACAATAATATGCATATAGTGTTTGAGAAAAAAATGTTATTTTGGACGAGTGCTAGTGAACGAAGAATGGTCAGTAATATCTTTTTAAAGACCCTCCATTGCTCAAATTTGTTTTAATTTACAAAGAATGGTTATTGGTCAGTATAGTGTCTTTTCGATGACACGCTCCATTGCTCAAATCAGTTAGTTTGCCACCAACATATATTGAATGTGTTTGCAGAATAAACCATTGAAAGTAATTCAAAACTCAGCTTAACTCGACTAGACTTAGTCCAGCTCCATTATTCTCGATCACTCCTTGCCCAATCATCGACCAGACTCTCTAAATATACTTACCTTGAAAAGTGACTACTACTAAACATGGTTATCACATATGATGACAAAATTTGAGTATACGGTCTTTATCGATCTTTCTGCTATGATTAATTGATACAACTGGTTTGAATATCAGAGCGCTTTTGAAAAACCAGACCAGTGTCCCAATCATTCATATGATGGTTTGTTATCTTATTATATGCATGGAAGTCTATTTACGGGATAACAGCCAATTCCTGTATAACTTAAGAGATTGCCAATAATATATATATGACATAACAACCCATACTATCAACTACATAAACTAAATAAACATTTGAATTTACTTTATGAATTAAACAAATGTGTTCGATTCAGTGTGAACTTAACCGTTAATGGTTGCATTGATTAATATGTCGTATATAGATTATGTGAATTTAACCGACATATTAACGACTATGTATTGATAAACTGACTTTGAGACATCCATAACAGTGTTGTTTTATCTTTAATTTGAAACCAAATACATTTATTCATTTTTATTTCTAAAAAGGACCAAAACAACATAGTTGTAGTCAAATGTTTCAAAATAATATTAGCTAAACGATGGTATACCTTGATTTGGAACAAAATCATAATTTAAAGTTCTTCCCTTTTGAGTCGTCTTCTTTTGCTCTTTTTTTTTTTTTTAACTATCAAACGCGACAATTTATAATCATTGTTTTGCCCCAAATCAAAGAATAACATCGTTTTGCTTATATAATTTTGGAACATAAAAACCAAAAATGATGTTGTTTTAGTTTGTTTTTAAAAAATAAAAATGGAACAAAAATGATATCGCTATATGTTAGAAGGGAAATTAATACATTTCCTAAAAGGTCTTCCTCGCAATAACCTAAGCTCATCAAGACCAAAAAGACCGCACCGACCTAGCTCGGATTTAAGGAAATCCCTCAAAGATAATCTTTGAGGACCGGAAACATCGGATTAATCCAAAGGATATATGAGAATTTTCTTACTCCTCGGAAAATAATGATATGGAAATATACACAAAGACAAAAAAGAAAAGGAGTTCGGGGCAACCGACCTCCCATCCCTATAAATAAAGAGGACCTGAAAGCCAAGAAGGACAACTTATACAATCTAGAGAGCAGCAGAGCTAAAACCAGAGACTCCAATGCTTTTTAGTTTACTTCGCAAACCTTCTTTTCACTTTGGCATAACCTCTCGGCTATCCCAATCTTTGTAATCGCTTCGTCTTATTACTAATAATAAAATATTTTATTCTTCGAAACCCACAACTGTTAATCAAATCCTAGTGGTGATTTTCTGGTTCAATAATTGGCACCGTCTGTGGGGACTAGGAGAATAAATTCTTGAAAAAAAACTCTAGTAAGAAAGCCAAAGCAATGAGCCTCCTCGTCGACAATAGTGATCTTATTAGCACCAGCAGCCCTACTACCGCGATCCCACAACCTACGGAAAAACACGTACGAGCAACCATCGATGGTACCCACATGATTCTAGGAAGAATATTTCACGATCCCAGTTCGCTGCAAGAAATAAGACAACACGAAGAAAAAGCGGTGGCGGCAAAGCGAAATCCACCCATCCCAAGATACAAGACGCCAATAGAATTCACAATAGAGGATCAACGTAGCACGCACAAACCACACTTCGACCCGCTAGTGATAGTTTTACAGATCAATGACAGCACGATCGCCAAAGTCCTGATCGACGGTGGGAGCACAGTCAACATCATATTTGAAGAAACACTGTCAAGAATGCATATTGATAAAAACAAGATAATATCAATCAGAAAACCATTGACCGGATTCGCAGGCGACACCTCTTACAGCATCAGTATGATATACCTAGTCACTTACGTTGGCAGCATGACTAGAAAGGTAGAATTCGCAGTCATCAACCGTCCGACCATCTACAATGCCATCCTTGGAACACCATGGATTCACACCATGAAAGCCATCGTCTCGACGTACCATCAATGCATCAAGTTCCCAACCCCAACTGGTGCATTCACACTTCTAGGCGACCAGTCATCAGCACGAATGTGCCTTCTCAACAAAAGAAATATCAGATGGCGACCACCTGCATGGTGAATGAAGATTTAGACCCACGTCTCCCCTTCCATAAAAGACCAAAACCCGAACGAGTTATACAGGTAAGCATCGACAAGAAACATCCGGAGAGACTTGCGAGCATTGGAGGTGACCTTTAAGAAAACATAAAAACGGACCTCATAAAACTTTTGTGCGACCATGTGCATCTGTTCGCTTGGTCCACAGAGGATATGAAGAGAATTGACACCAGGATCACTTCACACAAACTAAACGTAGACCCGACGTTTAAACCCATAAAAAAAATACAGAAAGCTCGGCCCCGGGAAAGCGCAAGCCATGACTGACAAAGTGGAAAAATTGCTCGGCACCGGATCAATTACCGAGGTTCAATACCTTGACTGGTTAGCCAATCCCGTCGTGGTCAAAAAGAAGAACGGCAAATGGAGGGTCTGCGTCGACTTCACCAACCTTAATAAAGCGTGTACAAACGACTGTTTCCCGCTTCCAGATATCGACTGACTGGTCGAATCAACAGATGGAAACCAGCTCCTATCTTTCATGGATGCCTTCTCAGGATATAACCAGATCTTGATGCACCCCGACGATAGAGAAAAACAGCTTTCATCACGGATCGTGGAACATACTGTTATAAGGTCATGTCTTTCGGGATAAAAAACGCAGGAGCAACCTACCAACAACTGGTAAACAAAATGTTCGCAAGCCAGCTCGGCCGAACTATGGAAGTTTACATTGACGATATGTTAGTCAAGTCCGCAATCGCAAAACATCACGTTGGCCACCTTAGGGATTGCTTTAAAACTCTTGAGAAATACGGCATGAAGCTAAATCCAGCCAAATGCACATTCAGCGTAACCTCGGGAGAATTCCTAGGATACGTTGTCACTCAAAGAGGGATAGAAGCAAACCCAAAGCAAATATCGGTAATTCTGGACCTCCCATCGCCAACAAATACACGTGAAGTACAAAGGTTAACCGGCAGAATTGCCGCTCTAAACAGATTTATCTCGCGATCAACAGACAAATGTCTACCTATTTATCAGTTACTTCGAAGCAACAAACGCTTCGATTGGGACAAAAAATGCGAAGAAGCATTCACGCAACTAAAGCAATATCTAACCACCCCTCCAATATTAGCAAAACCAGAGAACGGCGAAACTTTATACCTTTACATCGTAGTCTCAACAGCGGCAGTAAGTGGCGTACTTGTCAAGGAAGACCACGGCGAACAGAAACCGATTTTCTACATCAGCAAGACTTTGGATGGAGCCGAAACACGCTACCCAGCTTTAGAAAAACTCGCTTATGCAGTCATCATCTGGGCACGGAAATTACGACCCTACTTCTAATCTCACTCCATCGTTGTCTACACCAGCCAACCACTTCGAAGCATCCTGCACAGTCCAAGCCAATCCGGCCGGATGGCTAAATGGGCGATAGAACTTTCGGAGTACGATATCGAGTACCGTGCTCGAACCAGTGCAAAATCTCAAGTTTTGGCAGATTTCATGATCGAGATACCACCGGATCTACTAGATCGGGAGTCACCTACAGAAAACCAATAGAATCTTTATGTAGACGGAGCATCTTCGAAACAAGGATTAGGAATCAGTTTCTGTTTGAAGTCTCCAACCGGAGAAATTCTTGAGCAATCCTTCAAACTCAGTTTTCCCGCTTCAAACAACGAAGCTGAGTACGAAGCTCTACTAGCTGGACTTCGGCTTGCCCAAGAAGTAAAAGCAAAACACGTTCACGCCTTCTGCAACTCCCAACTCGTCGCCAGCAAATTTAGGGGAGATTATGATGCAAAATACAAACAGATGAACGCATATCTTAAATAGGTCCAGGAAATAGCAAAACAGTTTGATTCCTTCGAACTAACCAAAATTCTGCGTGCAGAAAATACCACCGCCGACGCATTGGCAGCATTGGCGTCCACAACGGATCCTGCCTTAAGACGAACAATCCCAGTAGAAATCATCGAACATCCCAGTATTCAACTATCGAAGGGATCCTGCAACGCAGTACTACATCAGGATGACGAGGCAAACGATCCAATGGAGGAAGATACTGAACAGCAGGAGAAGCCTTGGCAAGACGAAATCAAGGCCTATCTATTAGAAGGGATCGTTCCGGAAGACAGGTGGGCAGCTAGACGCCTCCGGAAGAAAGCAGCGCGATATTTTATAGAAGAAGGAAACCTATTCCGATGAACAGCAAATAAAGTAAAATTGCAATGCTGCGATGAAGCACAAGCCAAAAGAGTCATGGTAGAAACACATGACGGAGCAGGTGGGAATCACTCAGGAGGAAGAGCTTTAGCACTAAAAATCAAGAAGCACAGCTTATTGCGAACAATTCGCACTCAGGTGTGAACCATGCCAGAAATACGCTCCAGCCATTAATGCGCCTACCGAATTACTTAAGACTGCCATTCCGCCATATCCTTTCATGAGGTGGGAAATGGACGCAATCGGCCCGATGCCCAAGTCAAGTCGCAATCAGTATATCCTGATGGTAACAGACTAGTTTACAAAATGGGTCGAGGCTAAAGTCTACCCCACCCTCAAAGGAATCGACGTACAGCTTTTTATCTGGGAGTATGTCATATGCCGACACGGTCTCCCGTACGAGATCTTCACGGATAATGGCACTTCATTCACCTCGTCTGTTTTCCATAGTTTCTGCGAAAAGTGGGGGATACGCATAAGTTATTCGACACCATGTTACCTGCAGGGCAACGGGCAAGCAGAAGCTTCTAATAAAACAATCCTCGAGGGTCTCAAAAACGGTTGAATGAACTAGAAGGACAAAGGGCGGACGAACTGGATCTGGTCCCATCGAACGACTCCAAGGACTGCCACGGGAGAAACTCCATTCTCACTATCTCATGGCTGTGAAGCTTTGGCACCGGCTGAATTGTATGTACCTAGTGCCCGGCGAGCCTTGATGATTCTAGATCCTCAATTGAATGAAGAAAAACTAATCGACGCAGCGGACAACATGGAAGAACTTCGCGACAAAGCCTTATTGCGAATTCAGAATTACCAGCAACAAGTTTCTAGGTATTACAATAAGAAAGTCCGAAGCCGACTATTCTCACTTCACGACCTCGTCTTACAAAGGACCATAAACCCATTAAAACTCGAGCCGAATTAAGAGGGACCATATCGTATTACAGAAATTATCAAACTCGGCATCTATAGACTGGAAGATATGAAGGGCAAGCCAGTCGAACGAGCTCGCAACTCCATGAATCTAAGAAAATATTATACTTGAAATCCATAAACCCGGCAAAGAATGTACTACTAAGAACTACGGATGACTTGATCCCACTTCGGGTACGTAGGCAGCCTTTGGGTTCAGTCACTATCTTAATAAAATTACTTTCATAAAACTTTCTCAGCTCGGCAAAAAGAGCTATATGCGAATGCATCTTGCCGAATCGATGTTCTGGCCAAACAATCGATTCAACAAAAGCAAGCAAAATTAAATTAGTGGCTGATGGTTCGGTTCGCTTTAATTACTTCTGAAGTAGATAAGATGAAAGCCGAGGACAATACTCGCACGACTCTCGATCATACCTTTCGGACCAAAGTATACTTCGAAAAACTAGGTATTTGATCCTGAATGTCGTTTGGTGTAAGACGAGCTACAGAATCTCGCATCCAGCACCGGCCTAAAGATGCCCACGCACCGCAAGGTAAAAGAAATTTTTGACTTCGCAAAAAGCCTTAGAATTAAGTTCTGAATTGTCAAAGAAAAAGTACGAAACAAAATAGGTGAATAAAAAGAAACATCTTTGTCTTACAAAAAAAACAACGACAACAATTACAAAGCCCTACGTCGCTTCGACAGCCGAATCCCTGCTGCCACTAATTCCGCATCCGAGGGTCGCACTTGAACACGAGAAGGCGCGGCAAAATCGTCTGGGGAAATTGGAGCATCCTTTATATTGTGACGTGCCATCTTCAAACGATGGCCGCAGTAGAATGATTCAAGAACTCTTCAATTGGAATCTCATGCCTTGCCGACCTAAGCTGCTTATAACAATCCGCCCTCGCCTCGGCATCGACAATCCGAAGTTCCAGTCGATGAATATCAGGCTCTTGCGCCATAAATTCCTTGATATGCTCGATGCAAGGATCATACCATTCGCAAAGGCGCCGATATATTAAATCCACCACGCGATCAACCGAGACATGCTGGTGATCTCGGAACTCATTTTCCTTAGCAGCTGCGCTCTTAACTTCCTCAGCTGCCTTCTTCTTGAGAATTTCCTCGAGAAGTCTTATCTTCTTGGCAGATTCAATATCAAGCGCCTTATAATCGAGCTCTAACTTGAGCTTCTCGCGCTCAAGATCCTTGATCTTCTCCAAAGCATCACGAAGCTCTCGATCTTTTTCCGATAACTCCTCGGACATATTCTCCTCCCGAACAGATTATTTATCATACGATTCAACCAAAGACGCGCATAAACCTAAACCCTGCATAAAACGTTGCGCCATCCCAGAAAAACAGGCAAATCGTTTCAGTTTCTCCATTGACATTCCTTGGTTAGGCTTCGCCCTACACAACTAAGCCAAATTCGCTGCGAAGTATTCATTGAACATTGCCGGAGAATTCCCGCCCCAACGAAGTAGGAATTCATGAGGATTGAAGCCGGGCTCATCACCAGTTGCCACCGGTCCTTCCGGCGAAACGCCTTTTTCCGACGGGCTAAAAGCATGCTCTTCGGCCGATGCAAAAAACCCTTCCTCTTCAATCGGCAACTCTGTACCCAAATCCTCTGCCGGGATTCCCGAAGGTGACCCCTCCTTCGCAGGATCTTGCGGTGAATCTTCCAATCTGGGCTTCTTACGCGGAGAGAAATCAGGGATATCCACGTCCAACAAGGGAATTTTACTTCTTCTCTTTAAACTCATATCGGTGTCAGGAAATAAATCTTTGAACAGTAGGAAAATCAGGGCAGAAATCGGCAAGGAATTTTCTAAAAAGAAAACAAGGAAGATGAAGAGGTAAAAGGTAAAGTAAATAAAAATCTGAAAGAAATATCAACAGTTTCCTAAAAGGACACGTGTCAAGATTTTTTACGATCTCGCCGTCTGGCAAACCCTTCGCATGTCGCGCTTAAAAGCAGAAACCCTAATGGGTCGGAGTATTTAATAAATTTTTGAAGAGCCACGTGGAAAATCCGCTTAAAAACTAGCCGAGCTGGCTATCACGAAACGATGCTCTCGACGAACTGATAGTTATTGCGAAGACAAACCCGTCTCTAACTTCATGAAGCCCGCTGACCTGATTTACAATCAGTCTCAGGGGGGGGAGGGGAGGGCTTACTGTTAGAGGGAAATGAGCACATTTCCTAAAAGGCCTTCCTCGCAATAACCTAAGCCCATCAAGACCAAGAAGACCGCGCCGACCTAGCTCGGATTTAAGGAAATCCCTCAAAGATAATCTTTGAGGACCGAAAACATCGGATTAATCCAAAGGATAGAGGATAATTTCCTTACTTCTCGGAGAATAAAAGATGATATGGAAATATACACAAAGACAAAAAAGAAAAGGAGTTCGGAGCAACCGACCTCCTATCCCTATAAATAAAAAGGACCTGTAAGCCAAGAAAGACAACTCATACAATCTAGAGAGCAGCAGAGCTAAAACCAAAGACTCCAACGCAATCTAGTTTACTTCACAAACCTTCTTTTCACTTCGGCATAACCTCTCAGTTATCCCAATCTTTGTAATCGCTTCGTCTTATTACTAATAATAAAAGACTTTATTCTCTGAAACCTACAACTGTTAATCAAACCCTAGTGATCATTTTCTGGTTCAACACTATATATAGATGTTCAATGTCAATTTACCTACCTACAATCATTTTCAAGTACCATATAGTGTTTTAGTTAGCAAATTTTGCTATTAAATTTATATCGTTTATGATTTTAGTAGAATTGATTATATTTTTTTAGGTTATGAAATAAATTCAGATGTTTATATAATTTATATAGTTAATGACATTGGTTAATATGCAGTGTGTATATAATTAATAATAGGGGAATTGACTGTTTTCTCAATTGTATATAGTCGACTTTCATAAATTTTTAAAGAAAATTAATATAAAAAATGATTAATTTAACACGGTCAGAGAGAATCTTTAATGTCGAGTTGGTGTATATTATTAAAACGATATTTCTTTCAAATTAACATGGGAAAATATAACCATATGGACCGTCTTACCTTATTGCAAAACACATATCTTATCTTTAAACACAAAAAATATTTCTTCAGAGTTATGCACACGAGGGATAAACTGTTGTATCATAAAACTAGAAGGGGACCACTGAAAAAATCTAGGAGGTGATACGATATAATATTTAAATCGTGATGTATCAAATCACTTGCTAGGTGGCCACTAGTAGTCTAGTATAATCGTTAACATAAGTAAATTGTTTATGTTTGGTAGAGAGAATTAAATTCGAGCCTTGACGTGTTGACAAAAGAAGACGAACATAATATGTTCATCCTGCTCAAATGCGTTTGGCACTAGGAAAAAAACCTCCTTCACTTTACATTATATAAAACGTTATCTTCTGCTAGCTGTAAATGAATTTATATACGAAAAGTTAGGAGACAAAATTCTGGCATATGGTGATTAAGCTTTAGAATCGACGAAAGGTAACACTCACGAAGTAAAAGTTACATTATACCAATGGAAAAATAAAAAAAAATGAAAAGACGAAAGGTCATTTACTTGTTTGTCATATATTAAGTGGCCTTTCTTTTTGTGTCTTTAGACTCGTCTAGCTGTCTTGATATAGATTTAACGAGGATAAATGATAGTAGGCTTGGCTGACCGTAGAAGCTTACTTATAACTTATAAGTAGAACTGGTTTAAGCAACCATTTTCTTGGTATCACTGATTTGTTTATTACATAATATAGTTGGCTATATCAGAAATTTTAAACTTCCAAACATCTATGTTAACAGAAATTGTGGAGAGCAATATATATTTTGTAATCTATACATTGTTACTTTTAAAACGTATAATTTTTTTTTTGAAAAAACTGAAAAAAAAATATTTTTTGGTGAGATTTCAGTAATTATATTTTCGTCAAAATTAGCTTATTTTAGATGATTAGTAAGGTAACTGAAAATCACTAGAGTGTTTTGGACAAATATAAGTTGTAAAAGAACCACGTTAATAGAGTATAGAACAATAGAAAACAAAAATCAAGATAGTGTACAAATAATAAACCATACTATTAGCGTTGTAGTGAAATCGTTCCAATCCAAAATCTGGATTTCAGCTGAACCAATGACCTGCGAAACTTTGTATGAAGAAGGAGAAGTGTTTGACAAGAAAACAGAGTAATAAAGAGTTAAAGAGAAAAAGAAAAAGATGACACAGAGATTTACAAGTTCGGGTTCTCGATGTGAGATAATACCTTACATCTCGGCCTGATGCACACAAGCTCAATCATAAACTTTGATTACAATTTTCTCTCTTCTCTCTCTATCAACTCTAAGCTCCAGACTTCAAGAGAGCGGCACATACGCCTCGACTATTTATCTAGGTCAATTACAAAGAAGAGTCGGTGTAAACTATTGACCGTAAACCATGAGTAAGACTAAACCAAAATACTCAATTAGACATTACCAGTCTTGGTTTAAGCATCTGAACTAAAACGATTGTATATCACCAAAGTCCTAACAAACTCCACCTTGATAACAATCGATCTGTTCTGCAACAATCTTCAATGCAAACATATGCAGCACCATGCAGCTTCAAACACCTTAATGTTTAGCTATTCCAAGAAAGCTCAAGGCTTTCTCAAACTTGTCAACCCAAAGGACCTTTGTCAACATGTCAGCCGAAATCTTAATTGTAGGAATCTTCAACAATTTTACTTCCCCTTGAGCAACAATATCTCATATGAAGTGCAGCTTCCTGCTTATATGTTTCGTCCTTTCATGATGAACATTATTCTTGGCGAGACACAAAGCACTTTGAGAATCGCACCAAATTCCAACAGATTATTGCTTGAATCCCAGTTCTTCAGCTAATCCCTTAAGCCAAATACCTTCTTTTACGACTTCTACCAAAGCCGTATACTACGCCTCTGTTGTGGATAAAGCAACCACATGCTGAAGTCCTGATTTCCAACTTATAGTACTCCCTCCAGCTGTAAATACATATGCAGAAATCGATCTTCTTTTATCTAAGTCTGAAACAAAATATGAATCACAGAAACCTTCTACCTTGAAATCTTCTCTTTTCCTGAAGACAAGTTTGACATCTTGTGTTCCCTTTAAGTATCTTAAAATCCACTGAACTGCTGACCAATGAATCAAACTAGACTTACTCATGAATCTGCTAACCAAACCAACTGCATAAGCCAGATCGCACCTTGTACCTATCATAGCATACATAATGCTTCCAATCGCATTAGCGTACGGCACATCTTCTGCTATAGAGTTCTCTTCACCATCCTTTAGTGCCGATAACTTGAAGTGAGAGCCAATGGGAGTTGATACTGCCTTAGATTCGTCCATATTGAGTACCTGAAGTATTTTCTTGACATAGCTTGACTGGGACAGAGTAAGAACTCCACCTTTTCGATCCCTTTCTATATCCATACCCATAATTTGTCTAGCCGGACCTAAGTCTTTCATTTTGAACTTACTACTCATCAAGTTCTTCACCTTTTGTATCTCCTTCATGTCCTTTGAAGCTAGCAACATATCGTCTACATAAAGGAGTAAGTAGACGAACACATCCTTGCTTGCTTCTTTTATGTAAACACAATGATCATGCTCACTCTTCTTGAACCCTTGGCTGATTACAAACTGATCAAAGCACTTGTTCCATTGTCTTGGTGCTTGCTTGAGTCCGTACAAGGCTTTCTCTAAGAGACATACAAGCTTTTCCTTTTCTTTAGCTACATAGCCCTCTGGTTGTTCCATATAGATCTCTTCTTCTATGATTACATACAGAAAAGCTGTCTTTACATCAAGTTGTTCTAGCTCCAAGTCCAGATTCACTGTGATGGATAGAATAAATCTGATTGAAACGTGTTTCACAACTGGTGAGAACACTTCTTGATAATCAATTCCTTCCTTTTGAGAATACCCTTTCGCAACTAATCTTTCTTTGTGCCTTGGTTTCTCTACTATTGGTATCCCAGACTTCAATCTGTATACCCACTTGCATCCTATCACCTTTCGTTTTTCTGGTCATTTGACTAGCTTCCAAGTTCTATTCTTTTCAAGTAAACTCATCTCTTCATACATGCTGCCATTCCACAAGTCTTTGTCTATACTTCTGATAGCTTCTTGATAGTCTCTAGGTTCCTCTAGACTCACGTCTGCTGCTGCCATCAAAGCAAAGGCTGACATATCGTAATCGTTGAATCTTGATGGAAGCTCTGGTTCTCTCCTTGGTCTGTCTCTTGCAATATGATGACTGTCGTGGTTTTCTTCTTGCACTGTATCATCAAATTGTTGTTCTTTTTCTTCTACATATTCTGTATCACTCTCATGCTCATGATTTTCTGTAGTCGCTCCACCTGGAGAGGTGTCAGGTTTATCTTCTTTAGACTTGACACTGGTTATAAGAATGGTATTTCCTCTAACCTTTTCTCCTGTGTCAGTCTCGCTATCTTGTGTAACTCGTTCAGCTTTTAGATCCTTGTAGACCTTGTCTTCCACAAACTTCACATTTCTGCTGATTACACATCTTTCCTCGTCAATGAGTCATACTTTGTAACCTTTCACACCCATAGGATAGCTCACAAAGATTCCCTTTGCATCTCTAGGCTTCAGCTTCCCTTGATCAACGTGTACATATACCAACGAGCCAAATCTTCTGAGATGATTGTATCATGGCTTCTTTCCTAGCCACAGCTCTTCTGGTATATTCATGTCGATGGCTGAGGAGGGACTCCTGTTTATTTGATAAACTGCAGTAGATACTGCTTCAGCACAGAAAGCTTCTTCTAGACCAGATTAATCTAGAATGCACCTCACCTTTTCCATTATTGTTCTATTCATGCGTTCTGCTACTCCATTTTGTTGTGGTGTGTAGGTGCATGTTCTGTGTCTCTCAATGCCATGATTTTTGCAGAAGCCATCAAACTCCAAGTTGCAAAACTCTAGTCCGTTATCTGTTCGCAGACATTTGACCCTTTTGTTTATCTGAATTTCCACCAGATTTTTCCATTCACAGAACTTTGGAAATGCTTCATTCTTTGTTGATAGAAAGAATACCCATACCTTCCTTGTAAAGTCATCAATGATAGATAGAAAGTATTGCTTATGCGACAAGCTTGGAGTAACACTAGGGGAACCCCATAGATCTGAGTGGACATATTTGAGAGCTTCACCTGAATCATGCTTTGCAATGTGAAAGCTCAGCTTCTTGTGTTTTCCCATAACAAAGCTTTCACAGAAACTTAGATCACTAATTCTTCTCTTATCGATGATCCCCTTCTTTAACAATATTTGTAGATTCTTTAGGCTCATGTGTCCGAGACGTTTGTGCCATAGGACTGTTTCATCTTTTGATTTCTCCTTTGAGACGTTGCTATTCACATGACCTGTTACAGTTTCACCATCTAGAAAATATAAAGTTCCAGCTAAATTTCCTTGTAACGCTAACTTGCCGTTTGTATAGAATCTCGTTTTCCACTTCCACCAGCATGGCCAAAGCCTAATCTATCCAGTGTTCTAGATGATATGAGATTCCTCTTAGTTTATGAATGTGTCTGACATTGGTTTGAGTCTTGACTGTTCCTCCATAGACTTTGATGTTAATCGATCCTATTCCTTGAACTTCAACTGAGTAATCATCACCAAGAAGAATTTGTCCTGAAGTGAGTTCTTCAAACGTTGTGAACCACTCTCTCCTTGAGGTCATATGATATGAGCATCCTGCATCAATAACCCATTGATCTTGATGCCATTTATCTGAAACCGTCAATGTATCATTTTCTTCCAATGGATCAATGATAACAGCTGCTTCAGCATCCTCATCACCCTCCATCTTCTTCTTTCGGGCATAACAGTCAGCTTTCTTGTGGTCTTCCTTCTTGCAATACCAGTAAGTGATTCTAGACCCTGAACCGGATCTTGATCTGCTTTTTCCTTTACGATTTCTTGATTCCCTATTCTCTGATCTTCCACGAGCAACCTTCCCCATTGATTTACTCATAGAGCCATGGCTCTGATACCAATTGTAGTGAAATCGTTCCAATCCAAAACCTGGATTCGAGCTGAACCAATGACCTGCGGAACTTTGTATGAAGAAGGAGAAGTGTTTGACAAGAAAACAGAGTAACAAGGAGTTAAAAAGAGAAGAAGAAGAAGACGACACATAGATTTACGAGTTCGGGCTCTCGATGTGAGATAATACCCTACGTCTCGGCCTGGTGCACACAAGCTCAATCACAAACTTTAATTACAACTTTCTCTTTTTTCTCTCAATCAACTCTAAGCTCCAGACCTCAAGAGAGAGCGGCACATACGCCTCGACTATTTATCTAGGTCAATTACAAAGAAGAGTCCGTGTAAACTATTAACCGTAAATCATGAATAAAACTAAACCGAAATACTCAATGAAACATTACCAGTCTTGGTTTAAGCATCCGAACTAAAACAGACTATATATCACCAAAGTCCTAACAAGTGCATATAAGTCCTAGAACGAATCTCTGATTCTTCCCACTCAACGTCTATAAGAAGTAAGTTTTAAGAATTAGGTGTATAGTGGATGGTTTTTCGAAAAGCCTAAGACCGTGTTCGTAAGGGGTAAAATTTATGGAAGAGTATAGACTGATTGCATGTCTTGACTTTGAGACATATCGCTTCAAACTGATTAAGATGTTAACTTTAAGATATATGTAATTATTTGTATATTTTAATATTCAAATTTTAAATTATATATAAAATTAGACTAAAATATTTTGTAAAACAATTTTTGGTATTCGTCCAAAAGTAAAAAGAAAATGGTAAAAAAAAAAAAAAATTTGGTAACCCTAAAAAGTATAACTATTATCATAAAGATGAAAAGTTGGTGATCCTCAAAACTGAATAAATGCTGGTTTTTCTAAACGTTGCTGAAACGTATATTCTTTTGGCCGAGCCTGAATTCCATAACAAATGTCATGTTTTCTCCAACTTGTTGGAGGAGTTGATCACCTTATTTTATTCCACATCAACTAAAATAGTATTTATGAGTACTTATTAGTATATAACTATTGATTTAATAACACTTCTTTACATTAATAAGAAGTATAACAGATTCATTTAGTTCCAATTTGCTTTAACTTCGTAATTGTTTGTATTTAGTATACGTATCTTTAAATTTAGAATTATGACTTCAAAGTTTAAACTGCGTTTCAAAACAAACATCATCATATGCATGCAAAATTATAGATATTCAGTTCTACATTAACAATACTCTATAAACAAATTAATTTTACTGTGATTGGCTGCTTTTGCAAACGCTTTTTAAACAAACAATTTTTATTCAGAAGGAAAAGTTTAATAATGTCATAAGATAATATAAAGTATATTTTATGTTTGCCTTTAGACGCGTATAAACAGTGCTATTATTAAACTAATCAAAGTATTTTATCTTTAACAGTACAAAAACACTAAACACGTTCAAGATTTACATGATAAACTGATATATATAAGATAAATTAGGGCCCAGCAGCATCATATCATGTCTCTAACACTAAATAGAACTTGAAGATAAGAGCATACCACATTGTAAATTGTTCTTTGTCTTTTCCCACTAACTTGGGGATTAGTGGTACAAATCGGATTGATACGTTCTTCATCCACTTACTGTTTTCTTCAAACTCACCAAACTATGCAACATTATAGTTTCTTCTTATCTATAATTAAACTTTGATGTGTACAATTCTTCAAGATAATGGTTTCAGTGAATTGGCATGATAAAAACTTAAACTTAGATTAGTTAGTATTGGGCCGTGTAATTAGGCATTGTGTTAATAGCAATTAGGTCATAATGTGTAAAGTGTTTTATAAGGTTCATGCCGTGTGACCTTGATCAACAAGAAACCCTTTTACAACTTCTAAAAGTTCTTGACAGCTAGATTCATACCCAATAAATCTAGTGAATTCGTTAAATCTTTCATTACTCTTGACAGCTAGATTCATACCCAAATACTTCGAACCAACAGTTAAACCAATGAATCCTTGAGGCTGCAACCTAAATCTGGTTGATGAGGATTGCACGGGAAGCAAAGAGCAGCAACACATTACATAACGAGAAATCACTTAGACATCGCTACGGAATCCATGCATAGACTGATACATGACATACAAAACTAAAGTATCAATCAACATACAACGATAGTGAAGCAATATCGAAATACATCACCGATATGCAGAGCGGAGATTAAGAGCCATTCACTCGAATTGATAGTGTTTATCAACAGCAACGGATACATCCCAAGTGCAACTCATTCCTTTAGGGAAGACAACAAAGTCGCCTGCTTCGATCTCTACGCCTTCATCGGATCCATCAGGAGTCACTTTCACTTTCCCATCAAGAAGATAACAACTCTCCTTTGCATCGTAAGTCCATGGAAACTTGCTTGGAGGACAACCCCACCTGTGTCATCATTTCACCCACAAAAGAAAAGAAAACTTCATCACTTGCAAATGATAAACGACATTCAGAAACTGCAGCTATCAACAACAACAACAACGAAAAAAGCTTAAACCTTTCTTCTCCGGGCAAGAAAAAGGTTTGAACTATTACTTTCAAATGGATCCATAGATCAGTTCATGGATACTGATGATTGATTACAAATGGATTTTAATCCAGAGGTTTTATTAACAACTATTCGGCTTATTGGGAAATAAAGAGACCAAAGAGAAAATAGAGCTAATTGCAAATGAGTTATGCTTCTACATAAGGCATTATTATGCAAATCGACAACAAGAACAAAAACATCATTAAAAGCTTAAAGCTGTCTTCTCCGGGCAAGGAAAAGGTTAAAACTTCTAATTTCAGATGGATACTGATGAATGAGTACAGATGGATTTGAATCCAGAGCTTTAATTGACAATTGTTTAAGTTATTGAGAAACTAAGAGACCAAAGAGGAACTAGAGCTAATTGCCAATGACTTAGGCCATGAAAATCGACACTGAGAAAGTGCAACTATCTGGCTTGCATTATTACGAAAATCCACAGTAACAACAACAGCAAAAGCTTAAAACTTTTATTCTTCGGGCAAGAAAAAGGTTAAAGCTTTCAATTTCAGATGGATACATTACATAGATCAGTTCATGGATGTTGATGAATGTCGACAGATGGATTTGATACCAGAGCTTAAACTGACAATTGTTTGGGTTATTGAGAAACAAAGAGACCAAAGAGGAAGCAGAGCTAATTGCAAATGACTTATACCATGGAAATCGAATCTGACAAACCAAAAAAGCTAAAGGCTTTCATCTCCAAGCAACAAAAAGGCTAAAACTTTGATGATTGTGTGTACTATTTGGGTTCGACTCGAGAGCTAGAGAGATGAAAAAGGACGTACCTGGGCCAATTACGAACACCGAGTTGGGTGAGTTTGGACTCGGGTGGATTCTTCTCGATTGTGATCCCTAATTTCTCAGTAGCCATTGACTCGGCTCGAATCGTAGACATGGATGGTCCTCTTGAGTTGAAGGGTTTATTTACTGTTTTGGTGAGCACCGGCTGATAAAAAATGGTGCTTGTTAAATTGATTAGACCGATGCAGCCCATTTTGTTTCCCTAAATCCTCTCAGTTTCTTCAAACAAAATAAATATATTTCTCTGAACTGCAACCCAAACTCCATTTTGTTTGTTTTGGAATCATTCACTACATGAGCCAGATTTTTGTTTTTGATTTTTTTTTTAATGGTATTACATGATCCATTCAAACCTCATCTCTTCAGCCGAGGATATTTTTCTGCTTTAAATTGTCATCAGCAAATAACGAAATTTAAAGACTCAAAGATCAAAAAGAATATAACGATAAATTCAGAAGTGTTTTTTTCGTTCGAAATAAACTCAGAAGGTTGTGAAGAATTTTTTTTGAGAAATTAGGCTGAATATCCATAAAAAACATGTAAATAAACAATCTAACCATTTTGAATTGTTGGTTAGAAACTTAGAATATGCAACATATAATATGTATTAATACCTTTTTTTTTTATCGGATATCCCCTAAGGGACAATATGTATTAATTAATACATAAACTAACATTTATCAAGGAGAAAAACAATCACATGAATCGCAAAAACAAGCTCAAGATTGGGAGTCATGGTTTGGATGTTCTAACTAGGTTTTATGAAACGGTTTGGATGTTCTAACTAAGTTAATTGAAACGTTTAATGGTGTATTGTTGACATTTGTTTTTGTTTGGTTTCAGGTTTGTGAAGTTGGTTCGTTGTTATGCCACTGTTTTCCCACGTGTGGTGTTTTTTTATTGTTATGGGATCATTGTTGCAGGTTTGTGAGTGAACATGGCTTTTTGTTTCGTTTGATGGTGTATTGTTGACATTGTTGTATTATTGTTCTGGGATAAGTCAAAATGAAATCTTTGGTTATTGCTCTTTCTCAATCAAGTTTTTATCTTTCTTCAATAACATGTTTCTGATTTTTTTTTTATCTCATTTCAATCACCAAACTTGTTATAATGATATTGTATAACTAACACATGATTCAACCAACACACTGCATTTTTATTGATTACCAAATCCGATAGCCAAAACCACAACTCGACAAACATCAAGCTTCAATCACAACTCATGATTCAATAAACACAAAATGCATTTACATTCATTACCAAATTCGATCATAGCCAAAGACACAACTCGCCAAACAATACACCATTATTGTTGTTAACATAGAAACGGCCAAATGCAAATTTATTAATAATTTGTTATTAATCACAGAGAATTGACTAATTTAAAAAACTATGATTTATTATGATCGATAATTCTAACAGTGGAGTTCACCTCCTAAGCTGCAAGTGAACCCGCCCCAGCCTCCCTGAATAGCCGAGCAGCTCTCATAATCTGTGCATAGACGTGGAAACATCTTTGGGAACAAACAAACATATCTGAATCACAAGCCTTAAGAATGAAAGTAGCCTTGCATCGGAGTCCACATCCACTACAGACTGGTCGAGAACTATGATTGTTAAGGATCACTATAAAACTTTCTTGTCGGAGTTCAACTACTCGTCCTGGTTTGAGACGGGAGAAGTCTCCAAGCACGCACTTAACATGCAGAGCAACCTCACAATCATTGCAAGTATATAACCATATATTTTGATCTATCTCTTCTTCACATGTATCACACCAATATTTTTCACTTGCACTTGTTTTGAAAGATAAGGAGAGCAGATGCTGATCCCATGTGTGCTTTACTGTTTTAGGCAAACTTGCACATTGAAAGTCCAAGTTATAGTCACATGGCTCACAAGAAAACGCTCCTGGTTTTACTGATCTGTTACACGCATCACACTTTCCAATATATGTTTTGTTGTAATGCAAGGGGTGTTCATGATTTTCATGGGAGAACAACTCCGAAATCGAAATGCATCTTACGTCTAGAATTACATCATCTGACTCATACCTGAAACCACTGAAGAATTCTCCACAAGCACTACAAGGACGAACCTTGGGGGAGTCCATGTCTCCAACATGCAACGTAAATGGCTTGTTGTGAAACATATGTTGTTTCTTTGGAGGAAGATTTGCGCATATATCATGGAGATTAAAATCACATTGCTCGCAACTATAGACCGGATCAGAGTATACAGGAAGCATGCATGCTTCACAATGAATGTCTCCACCATGAGTACTATCATTGTTACTGAGTTTTAAATCATGTTGTTTATGACTAATATGATTTATTAAGTTATCACCCACCTTCTTGAACGATGTTATATCTTCAGTTTCTTCTGGAATCCTTTCGAGTTCTCTCCCATCCCATACATCATTTCTTGTTGCGCATTGTGAATGAACAACATAGTTAATGCACACCGAGCAAGAGTAAGCTCCGTAGAACCGGTTAACACTTTGGAGACAAATCTTGCATACCCAATCTCCAAAACTGAGTTGTCGAGTATGCGAGATGCGATGATCATGGCGATTAATATTTATAACACGGGGTATTCCAATGCAACTTCGGTGAATCATAAAATCGCACTGAAGACAAAAATATGGGCTACGATCACCTTGCATCCCACAAGTATTGCAAGTAAATGAGATTTGTCTTGCCATGAGTGTGAGTTTGTGCTCATGAGTTTTTAGATGTTCCACATCGACAGGTGGTGGAATGCTTGTACAACCCAAGCATACGCTAAAGTTACATATGGAACAATGATAAAGCACGCCTTCCAAGTTTAAACCACACAGAAGACATGTATTATCCGTGTAATCAGGTGCTCCAGATGTGAGCAATTTTAGAGAGTGTTTAGGGTGATAAAGATAGTTTACCTCTGGTGAATTTGCACATTCCACGTGGATGAACACCATGCATTTAAAACATCTATAAGCTAATTTGCCAACCACCTTTTCTTTACAGACTTCACAATGGCACTGCGGGTTTCTTGAAACTGGGAAGAATGCAAGTGGATGCTCATGAACTTGAGGATGTTTGATAGTAAGCGGTGGTGCTTCTCTCGCACAAGACCCATGTAGGCTGAAGTCGTCACATATGGTACAGTCATAAGCCCAATCATCATCGATGCGTCTTTTACACACGTTACACTGATATATTAACCAGCTAGCTAGGGGCCTTAGGTAGAGAAAATGTTCGGGATGAGAAGTGTGATTCATTTTAAACGAAAATTTGTCAGCTACACAATTCTTGTGCAGCCAAAGGTCACATTCGGTGCAATGGTAGCCGTTGTTGATGTATCCACCCTTTTTGCACCAATAACACCTGAAAGCAAACCCTGAGGAAGGTGTAAAAGGATGGTCGTGATCCAAAAGTTGAACTGGTGTTTCCATGGCAGACGTGTGTGAATCAAGTTAGAGCTCTTTCTTCAGTTTTATCTTTTTGGGATCTTTGTTTATCAAGGGTTATTACGAAGTGGTGTTTGTATATTTAAAATTGAGTTTCTGAAGTGAAGGGAAGTTTTATGTTGTTTATATTCAAAAGGTTGATTTGGTTGGTACGGCCGTACGGGTTTTGATTTTGGGATCTTGTTTATCAAGTAGACGGTATTCCAACCTCACGTCAAAGTAATGTCTGATTCTTTTGCTAGTTTAATGGGTTTGTTTTTGTTGTTAGTATCTTTATTTTATTCTGACTTTTTTGATGGCCTGGGTATTTTATTGATGCTCATAAGATTTGATTCTTGCTAGTTTTACTGGTTTTATTTGATTCTTGCTTGTCTTAAGGGGTTTAACTTTGCTTGTTTTGCTGTTTTTTATTTGATTCTTGCTTGTTTTAATTTTGTAACTTACTTATTCTTAATGTTTCCATTTTCTTTTGTTGATATAGGTTGCACAGGGATGATTTTACAAAGATGGCTGATGAGATTAGGCAACTGGCTGTTTAATTCTCTAATCAATTGGATGTGTTGCTCCCTTTGACACCACACAACTGATGGAAATGTTGTAATAAGTCGAATTGAATTCAAAGCAAAAGTGGAAACCGCACGAATTCTAAGAAATTTAAAAAATAACATAAAACTTATATATATTAATCGATTTTGTTGAGCTGAGTTGATTGATTTCCTTTCCGTGGACCAGATGAAAGTCGCTGCAATATTTTGTTAAGCACAAAAGTCTATAAACAAAAGGGTTAACGAAAAGGAACTCACCTTACACCTACACTGAGATCGAAAATAAATGTAAATTTAATCATTGTTAACCGACCCCCTTCTATAAATGATTTGATGTTATTGCAGAACAATATGATCTGATTCGTAGTTGTCTAACTCTTAATTCTGGGCAACTCCTAATTTTTGAGAAATTAGTCCCCACAGCTGAGTTGAGTTAAGTAATGATCGTTTTTGGATCTAGCTTAGGGATTTTCACTCTACTCATTTTCTGAATATTTTCTAACATTCATGTTTGTCATTTGACATTTGGAATAATTTTTAAAAATGATTCACTTGACAATTTTATTACAAAATAAGTCTACTAGTGTGCTTTTAATATGCCGTTAGTCTTCTACTTTTTTACATTTAGTTTGTTGTTAATTTGTCAATAGTCTACATTCAATTGTAAAACCAATCAGTCTGTCATTAGTATGCATTCAATCTGCCATTAGACTATAATTAAAAATAATTAGAAGAATAGTGCTGGTATTTAAAAAAAAATAGTGAAATAGAGATTATTTTCATAATTTTCTTTCAATAAAATACCTGTTTCACATTATTTTCTCATTCTGTATTATTTTAGAGAATTTCCTATAATTTTTTACTAGCTGGGACATGAGTTGAAAACGAAGCTATTTCCAATGAAACTTGGAATGTAAGATACCATACATAACTTATTTTCTTTTAACAAACTTCTCTTACAGCCTCCACCTTCTCTCCATGACCTATGGAAGTAGATTTTTCATATGTTTGATCTCTTTGGATCTACATTTTGTGGTTTCATTTTGTTTATTTTGGTATTCATTTTCTTTGGAGAATGGGAGGCCAGCCGAATGCTAACAAGACATTTCGAACTGTTCAATTGAAAGGCTAGCCAATCCAGTATAACAATGGTAGTTGATGTGGCTAGTAGGTTATAAATTATTTTTCAAAACTATCATAGACTCATTTTTTTTACTATTTATTGTGAAACCTACTCGCTGTGGAAAACAACTGGATAATAATTAATACCCATGTCACTATGTCCGAATGAGCTATGGGTATAGTAAGCCCCACGCAAACTTTCATCGATTTTCATGTGCATGTTTCAAATATAGGAGCATCTGTTATGTCTCTGTTTTAAAATTCAGAAAGCATGGATGCTGGTAATACAGGTCCAACGATCCTCGTCAAGACATCCAAGAAACTCATCAATCATGATTTTGAAGCCCACGTCATAATGTGTTTGCCTCAAAATAGAATCAGCTTTTCTTGGCAGCAAGCCTCTTAAGGAAACAATGAAAGCTCTGAAGAAGTACCAGTAGAGCCCTGAGGGTTCAGGTATGATATGCATTACAATTTTAAGGTCTTTCTGGAGAAAATTTTGGTTCCAACTCTCAACCTTTTGTGCTTCGGTGGTATCAATCGTGATTCCGAGAAAGACTAACCTTAGTTTCTGTTTACATTAATCAAAATAAAATAACTATATTGCCTTTTAGAAATTTGAACAAAATGCATTATGTACAGTTGTAGAATGGGCTAATGAAACACTCCAAGGCCTTGAAAAAGGAGCGCCGTTTTCTCTTTACCTAACACACAAGTAGTTCTCCAAAGTTTCTTGTGGCAAGAGTAAATCCAACATGGAGATGGCAACGGTGAGTTGAGTTCAAACTTCTCTTGTTTCCAGTTATGTTTATGGGTTTGTGCTTCTTAATACTTATAGTTCTAAAACACTATTGATTGTTCTTATTACCAGGTCTTCGTGGTTATTCCAATGGAGCTTAATCATATAAATAGATAGAAGCAAAGGTTGTCAAGTTCATCTTTGACTGTTGGATTTGTTTCCGACAAGTTTAGAGAAGTTGTATTTAATTAAGAATACAGCTTCTTTTGAAAACATTTTTAATTAATCTAATCCGTGCATTGCGCAAGTATTCACCTAGTGATTTTTAAATTTTAACTAGTGTATTATCCGAACTACGCGCAGATTGTAATTATAATTTTTTTTAATTGTTTTTAAATTTTAAATAAATATTTTTAAAAATGGTTTTATAAATGTTAATTTTCTAAGAGGTTTCAAAAGCTGTATGTTAAGAAGCTTATACTGATATTGTTGCTGTTTATAGGTGTAGTTTTGAATATGTAATTAGCTTAAAAGGGCAAATTTTTTCTTTTAATTAGTATAGATTTCAATTTAGGTAAATAATGAAAAGTTAATAAAACCATAAATCATAATTTCAGAGGTAGTATGAAGTTAAAAAAACTATAATAAATTATATTTATGCTAAAATAATGATTCAATTTAGTTTGCATCAGGAAAAAGTGATTCAGTTTTGAAAAAGATAAGAAGTGTAGTTTCAAGTGAATCAAAAATGTTTTGTCACTGAATATGATATTACACTGATTCTGCTAACATATTAAATTTACTCCACTATTATAAAAAGACCCCATCAGATTTTCAAGGTTAATACAACATATAGAAAGAGCCAAGGTTAATACAGCATATAGAAAGAGCCAAGCAACAGAAAATAAAGCTACAGCTAGTACTGGTTCTTTAATTATTTTGAGAGAAAATTGGAATGAAAAGACACTTTTATAAACAGTAGTCTTGTCGATTTTCTTTGGTAAACAAACAATCCATTTACATAGTCGGTGTCTTATGTAAAATAAGTACAGTAAGTTTTTTTTTTGTGAAACCAAAAAATTACTTATCCAAAAATCTTTTTTGTCCGGCTCTATACAGTCAAGGTAAAAGCCATAAATAGATGGAGAAATTTGAGAAAAACATTGACGATGAAGGATTAATCGGAGAACCAACTGTTGAAGCACTTATCTTGAGACCCTTGTTGTTCTAGTACTTATTTGTGCTTCTTCTTTCCTCACTTGGCTTAGTCTCAATTTTCCCCCACGGTTTCAAACTTTAAAGGCCACCTCTGTTCTGAGCTATTAATTTTAAGAATCTTAAAGAAGATGATACACCATAATATTAAAAACTCAACTAATTCTCACTGTGTATAAGCTTTATAATTTACCAAAAATCAAGCAAATTTACCAAATGCTTAAAAAATATATAAAAACTCAACTAATTCTCACTGTATAGAAGCTTTATAAATTACCAAAAATCACGCAAATTTTACCAAATGCTCATCAATATATGGATCAGATTCCTATCTTGCAAAACCAAATATGTCAGGACTGTGTTCTCATGATGAGTGAGATTAATTTTAAGAAACATATTACAATTCATATGAGAAATAGGAATTTAGTTGTCCCAAAACTTTAGTGACGACAGAAAGCCCTCTTCCTGCAATCTATTAAAAAAAAAATCTATTTGGTAAACACTTAAGTCCTCTCAGATATTAGAGCATTGTTTTCGAATGTGGTAAACCCAAAACTTGGAACCCCTTTTCTGTAGTCAAACACCTGCAACACCAACCTCTTGGATATAACATTATTATTTTCAAGAGCGGTGAAACACACCAACACCAACAGCTGCATATCGAGTATGAATAATTTCATGAGAATATCTAATATAAACATAATCACAGAATCTGTAAATAATATAAAGATACGATAACACTTACAAACCTCCATCTGTTTCGATTAAATGGTTTGTGATTTGGATACAATAGACAGGATAATTCGATACTCTCACAACCAACTACCTTGGTAAACATAGGCTGAATGAGTTAAATCTACTTGGCTTTAATGCCGACTTTTATCACTCTTGTCAAGATCCTCCTACATGATGTAGGAATATACTGTATTCAAGATCAGATCCAAACATACAATATCAATTTAACAGTAGACTAATAAAGTGTCTATAGAAATTTGTGAACCTGATTCTACCGCAAGGCCTCAACATGCATTCGAACTTAAGAAAATTGATTATCCAGAAGATGAGAATATTGTCCACCCAGGTTCTATAGTTTCTTCTCTTAATTAACATATATCAATCACAAAAATCTATAGAGGAAGAAGACAGAGAGATCTTCCTACATGCTTGGGAAAACTTCATGAAACAGGAATGAACAAAAAAAAAAAGATTATTAATAGAAGAAAACATGCTTGGTTTTAAAAACATTGAAGTAGAAACTATAGAATTAGAATAATGAAATGTATTAAGTTTAACCAAAGTTTATACACGGTATTTATACAAGAGAAAAGTATAGAGAAAAGAAATATTTACAAAACAGAATTATGGAGATATTTATAGTTGATACAATAGAATATACTCCAATACGCTCCCTCAAGATGGACCGCCAGAGAAGAGTCTAATCTTGTCAAAGAGAAGACCAAACCGAGATCTTGGTAGGGGCTTAGTAAGAGCATCAGCAAGTTGATCAGCGGAATAAACATGACTGACGCGGAGCATACCAGACTGAATTAGACCACGAATGAAATGGTAGTCCAATGCAACATGCTTCATACGAGAATGAAAAATTGGATTAGCGCAAAGATATGTAGCTCCAATGTTGTCACAACAAACCACTGGCGTGGTTGGAGACTTGATGTGAAGTTCTTTGAGAAGAGAGGCAACCCATTGAACTTCAGAGGCGGCGTTGGACACAGCTTGATATTCGGCTTCTGTTGAAGAACGAGCAACCGTAGCTTGCTTCTTAGTTGACCACGAAATGGGATGCTTACCAAGGAAGACAACATAAGCTCCAGTTGAAGTATAATCATCTTTGTTGCCAGTCCAATCTGCATCAGAAAAGGCATGAAGCAAAATAGTGTTGACGCGATCAAGGAAAATACCAGCAGTGGCCGTGCCAGAAAGATAACGGAGGATGCGTTTAGCGGCATTCCAATGGTCTGAGGTAGGCTTGTGCATGAACTGAGAGAGCTTGGTGACAGCAAAAGAGATATCAGGGCGAGTGAAGGCCAAGTATTGGAGACTGCCAATGAGAGCACGATATTCAGATGGATTGTCAAGAGTCTGACCGCCAAGTAGTGTGAGAGATGTATTAGGACAGAGCGGTGTGGCAACTGGCTTGGCATTATCCATGTGACAGCGACGAAGCAAGTCAATGATGTATTTTCTTTGAGTAAGAAGTAGTCCTTTTTCTGAGCGAATAACTTCTATACCCAAAAAATAAGACAAATCACCGAGGTCTTTAAGCTTAAAGTGAGCTGCAATGGCGGCAATGAACTCAGTTACACGAGTAGAACATGAACCTGTAACTACGATGTCGTCAACGTAGACAAGGACATAAATCGTGACAGCAGCAGTATGGTAGATAAAGAGAGATGTATCAGCCAAAGAGTGAGTAAACCCAGAGGCAACGAGGAATTGGCTAAGTTCGTTGTACCAAGCTCGCGGGGCTTGTTTGAGGCCATAGAGCGGTTTCTTAAATTTGCAGACATGGTTAGGCTTGTCACGATCAATGGAGCCTGGAGGTTGCACCATATAGACATCCTCTTCCAAGGTGCCTTGAAGAAAAGCGTTGCTGACATCAAGTTGTCGAAGAGGCCAATCTTTGCTTGTCGCAACACCAAGAAGAATGTGTACCGTTGTTGGTTTGACTACAGGGCTGAATGTTTCGTGATAGTCAATACCGGGTCGTTGATGAAATCCCTTGGAAACCAAGCGTGCTTTAAACCTATCCACAGAGCCATCAATTAAGTATTTAGTACAAAATACCCATTTACATCCAATTATATTGGGTGCCTCGTCAGGTGGAACAAGGTCAAACGTGCCGTTGGCGAGAATAGCATCAAATTCATCACTTGCTGCACGACGCCATCGCTCATCTTGCATAGCTTGAGCAATGGTTGCTGGTTCGACAGTAGAGGTGGTTGATGCAAAGGAAGCATATTTAGGATTGGGCTTGTGGATGTCATGCTTAGCTCTTGTCACCATTTCATGAGAGGGCTCATGAACAGGTTTGACTCGTTTGGCAGGTTTTGGAGGCGGTAAAGCCGTTGTTGGTGCTGGTTCAACAAGCGCTGATGCATTTGCTGATGATTTAGGTGCTGGCACTGTCTCTGTCTAAAGTGCAGGCTCCGTCTCTGTCTCTATCTCTGTTTCTGGCATAATTTCAGTCTCTGTTGAAACTGCAGCAACGTCACGTCTTTCGTCAGCAGGCAAAGGAGCAGTGCGCGAGGGCAACAAAGCTAACATACGGGGCTGACCATGACAGGGAAGCGGAGAAATGGATGGAGACCAGGCTAATTCGCCTGAAGAAGGAGAGGCCTGCGAAACAGAGTTTATAATGGAGGAGAAAGGAAATTGTGTTTCACAGAAACACACATGTCGAGAGACATAAATACGTGAAGAAATTGGTTCTAAGCAAAAATAGGTACTTTGAGCGAGAGAGTATCCAAGAAAGATACATGGAAGAGATCTTGCAGCGAGTTTGTGAGAGGGATACGGCCGTAACCATGGATAGCATAAGCAGCCGAAGATCTTCAGTTTGGAGTAGTTTGGTTCTTGGTGTAGTAGACACTCGTACGGGGACTTCATCGACAACACCGGCGTCGACATGCGGTTGATTAAGTACACAGCAGTGGCAAAGGCATACGTCCAATACTTTGTAGGCATTGACGCATGGGTGAGTAGAGAGAGGCCTGTTTTGACGATATGGCGGTGACGTCTCTTTGACATTCCGTTGTGTTTTGGAGTGTGTGGAGGAGTTGTAAGATGAGTGATGCCGTTACGAGCAAGGTAGGGAGCAAGAACCATGAATTCCCCGCCATTATCAGTGTAGAATGTTCGTATCTTCTGGTGGTATGCATTCTCAGCTAACTCTTTGAACCGCAAGAAGGTTTCTTGAACATCAGATTTGCAACGAAGAGGAAAATACCACAAGTAGCAAGTAAAATGATCTACGAGCACAAGATAGTATTTAAAGCCATCAACATAATGAATTGGAGATGTCCATAAGTCAAAGAAGATAATTTCGAGTGGATGAGAAGATGAAATAGATGTGAAATGAAATGGAAGCTTATGACTTTTATTGCTTAAACAAGCGTTGCAATCAAAAACAGAGTTCCCAAAAGAAACAGAAAGCTTAGATAAAATAGAAAAGAGAATGGGAGTAGCAGGATGGCCAAGCCGTGAGTGCCACTCCATAAGCATATTTTTAGAAGTTGTAAAAACAGAGATAGAAGCTGTCATGTTCGGCCATTCATATAGCCCATTCTTAACCGGTCCGGTTAGCAGCAGCGCCCCAGTGCTCAGATCCTTCACCTGAAATTGACAAGGGAAGAGTTCAACAGAAACATTATTATCTTTGCAGAGACGATTAGCAGAGATTAGGTTCTTCTTCATAGTTGGAACGCATAACACATCATTAAGAGTATGAGAGGTGTGAGGAAGAGAGACAGAACCAGAGTGTGTGATAGGAAGACCTGAACCATTCCCAATAACAACGGAGTCACTTCCTGTGTAGGGGTTGTGCATTGACAGATTATTGAGATCGGAGGTGACATGGTGAGAAGCACCACTATCAAGGAGCCATGCGTCATGATCAATGTTTGGAGAGATCATTGTTGGATGAGCCTGTGGACGCCAGTTTTGATGATTTGGTGGAGCTGAGAAGCGTGATCCTGAGGCAGAGGGGGAACAGAATTGGGGACACCACTTTGCACTGTGACCTTGAGTTCCACATAGTTGACACTTGCCAAGATACCCTCTCGGTGCGTTGTTGTTATTGCGTGAATGATTGGAATTGTCACGAGAACCCTGCTGTTGTTGATTAGATATTGGTGGACGCCAGTTGTTGCGATTGTTGTTGTTGGAGTTGTTGTTGTTGCTGCGAGTGTAGGCTGCATTGGCGGTCACCGGAAACGTGGAGGATTCTGGTCGAGAGCGAAGAAAATCAGCTTCTCTGTTGAGCAGTTTCTTGTGAAGTTCCACAAAGGTGATTGGGGTTTCTCTTCCATTCACAGTGTCAATGATCGATTTAAACTCTTCACCGAGGCCATCGAGGATGTAGTCGATGAGATCTTCATGGTCAAGTGGCTTACCAAGAAGTGCAAGTTGGTCTGATTTAGTGCGTACATCTCTCATGTACTCATCTATGGTTTTCGTTTCCTTCTGAATATGTGTTAGTTGGTTCTTGATTTGTTTGATATGGCCTCTGGTGGGACGATCATATGTGCGTTCAAGTGTAGACCAAACTTCAAGTGCAGAAGTTGCACATAACACGAGTGGTTGCGTACCGCTAGACAGGGCACCGAGAAGTGCAGAGTGAATAAGACGATCTTGTCCTTTCCAGTGAGTAAAAAGAGGGTTTGGTTGAGTGAGATTGTTTGTTGTGACTACGGACGGTGGTGGAGCATCTGCATCGTCAATGAAAGTTTGAAGATTGTAACCCTCCAGTAGGAATCGGATCTGTTGGCTCCAAGCGATGTAGTTGACGGCGGTAAGTTTGGTAACATTCGACATGTTGACCGTGAGTACTGGACTCTGAGGATTGTGAGAGTCAAACTGAGTTGTTGTTTGGACGTGAGAGGATGTGCCGGAAAGTGGAGTTTGCTCACCGGACATGGTGTTTTAGAAAGAAAAGAAGCTTTGCGCTTAGAAGCTTGCCGCTTAAGTTTTTAGGGTTTTGGATCAGAAGTGCTCTGCTACCATATAGAATTAGAATAATGATTTGTATTTAGTTTAACCAAAGTTTATACACGGTATTTATACAAGAGAAGAGTATAGAGAAAAGAAATATTTACAAAACAGAATTATAGAGATATTCTATAGTTGATACAATAGAATATACTCCAATAGAAATAAATGTGCGCAATGATGTCGACCTGGTATCGGGTGGGGAAGGCGAGACGGTAGAGGTGAAAAGAAGAACACGAAGGTCACAAAATTAGATGGAAATTCTAGAACCTTAAACTATTGAAAGTCTTAGATTATCATTAAACTCTAATTTAGCTTTAGTTTTAGCTTATACCATGTGGCAGCTTTTCTAAAAAGTTTAAGTTGCTGATGTAGCTAGCCTAAAGATCTCCAAACAAGTGTTTTCATTTAGTATAGATACACAAAAGATTGTTCTTAGACTAATGTGAGCTGAGCTTTTTATATGATCATTTACATGTTCTATATTGCTGTAAATTAAATAAATTAGGACATTCAAAGATAATTATAAAATAAATCTTGGCAAACTTTTAGCTCTTTGATATATCTTTCTTGAAAGTAAATGTTAGGGGTGGGCATTCAGATTACCGGATCAGAACGGGTCGGATATTTCGGACTTCGAATTTTTGAGACTGTAGTTTTTGGTATCGATTGGGTATTATTATATTTCGGTTCAGATCTCTCTGAATTCGGATTGGTTCAGATATAATTTTTCGGATTTGGTTCTAGTTCAAATATTTTTATCCAAAATAACCAAATATAACCAAAAATATTCAAAAGTAACTAAAAAATCTAACATGAAAATTCAAAAATAACTAAAATAATATCGATCTCAAATCAAATTAAACTTTAAAATTTTAAACAATAATAAATATTCAAATTCTTACTTCAAATTGTCACCAAATGATGTAGATTCAAAGAACACAAAACATAAATATTAAGAAAATTAAAAAAATTGAATATTTCAGATATCGGATCGGATCCGGATATTACTGGGTACCCAGAAGTCAACAATATTTATATCCAATCGGATATTGTGAAGGATCCAAACCGGTTCGGATCGGATATTTTCGGATAGGATCTGGATCAGATTTTCGGATCTTGATAAAATGCTCAGCCCTAGTAAATGGATTCAAACAAGGAAAGTTTATGCACGTCTATAATCTCTTCACAGTTGTGTAGTTGAGGTACCTTGTTCGGAAGTTAATTGCGGATTGCTTATAAGGGTGTGTATTTGTCTAGGTAGCAGAGTTGGGTCTCCGAGTTTCGTCTTCTGGGAAATGAACAATATGCGGTCACAGGGTGAAAGTCTGGCTGGTCCTGCGCATAGTGAAAACGAGTAACTGGGACCTCCGGAGGAACCAGAAGAGAGTTTTCCTCCCAAAGATTCTTCAACACCCAAGTTAGACTATATACTACTGGGAACATGTACTCGAGAGAGTGGATATGTGGTGGTGTTTGTGGTTTGGGTATCCCGTATGAAGATCGTGATACTCGTCTGTTATTTAGTGAGGGTGAAAGTACGATAGATGTACCATTGTTAGAGTGGGGTTGGAACTCTCTCTACAAGGGTGTTAAAGCAAAGGATTATGGAGGAAAGAGAAGCTTTTCTTGGTTGACGTTCCTTCCAAGGGACGACAAGCGTACTCCCTTCAGTCTCATTGTATGACTGGAGTTGCGGTGAGCTCCGGGGAGAACCTGGAAGCAAGACGATTCCTTCTCCTCTTATGGTTGATCTCTCTTCTTTGTATGTTCTCTCTCTCTAGATCCAGCTTTTGGTTCGGATCTTCTCATCTCCCGATCGCCAATCCCCCTCCTCCTTTGACCTTTACTTTGCCTTTATATTCCTTTCTCCAATCCCGTCCCATCAGTGCGGCGCATGGCTGGAGCCGGTGGGCTGGAGCAGCACGCCTTTGACTTACAACTTCCCAGAAACAGTCCGCCAGGAAGACGTTGGAGCAGGCCTAAGGGAGGAGATTATCATTTTGGTAGGACCCATTGCCAACGTGTCATCTCCTGGTTGGACGCGGTAAAACTGGACTCAACAATTGCTCCCAACTTCTCGACTGATTGGAAATGAATCTGGGAGTTGATCCTTTCTGTGTCCCTGCAATATAGTAGAGCTTTCGTCTGATACTCAAAGGTTTTGGCAGTTTCGACACCGCACTAGAACAGTTAAACTCTGAATTGCCACGCATCCCAGAAGAATACAGGTCTAATAGGAGCGAAATAGGGTTTTCAAAAAAATAATTTAAATGACTCACCTCGACCTTGCCACACATTCCAGAGGAGTACGGATTTAGTTGGAGTGAAACAATTAGGTTTCTATAGAAACAATTAGATGGGTCCTACCTCGGTTTGGGCGTGCAGCTCGAGAGAGTACACGCTTGTCCAAAATAGGAGGAAGTTATGTTCCTGGAAGAACAGTTGGTCGCCCACAGATGAGCATCTCCCCGGAGGGATTTTACTCCTTACTTCGCGAGGAACTAGATAAGGAGTCGTCTTCCTTCACCATTAGATTTTATGAGGAAGTTAGAGCATTATGTGATCATGGAGATCAACATAAGACAACAATGTAGTTTAAAACACCTACCCAATAACCACATATGGTGCCTTGAGGGGGTGAAAAGATATGTGTGGGTCGCTAACATGAGGGGGAGCCATTGCTTTTTTACAGCTTGTGGGAGCCAGCTAGTGGCCAAACATGTCGTTTCCTGAAGGCGTTATCCTGACTCCCTTACTACCGGAACAGTCTTTGCGTTGTGCTTATGTGGAAAGTTTCATGGTTTTTGAATTATGCTTGGACATACACCGGAGGGAGAGGTTGGGAAAATTTCAAGAAGAGAAAGCCCCCCATAAGGGGCGACCTCAATTCCCGGTGGTGCTTCGGAAGGCAAGCGCATCCCCAAAAGAAGCACACTAATGGGTTGCATTGTCCTAGAGGGAGCTGGCGAGGAGGATCCGGATATCATAAAACTGGATTTTCAAATTTTCAAAGGAATGGTGCCTCGAAAGGCAAGTGCGTCTCTGAAGGGAGCAGACTAAAGAATTGCACATTCCTTAGAGGGAGCTGGCAAAAAGACCTGGAGGTATGTAGGACCGGAGTCCAGAATTATTCACGGAGGAATGGTGCCTCGAAAGGCGAGCAAGTTCACGGAGGAGCATGCTGTCTGAAATTCCGACTGAGGTTCTTTGTGAAAATTCAGATCACAAGCAAGAAGCCCCTGGAGGTTAAGGTAATGCAAACGAGGATGGGGCAATGGAAACGAAGCTGTAATAAATAAACAGGGAAGGTGAAGCTGAGAGCCGCAGACACTCAGATAATCAAGCAATCGAATAAATGTGCAAGCAAAGGATCGAGCAAGCAAAGAATCACACAATCAGGAAATCAACCAAACAGGAAGTCACTCAAACAGAGAATCAGAAAGTCACGCAAGAAAAGAATGATTCAAACAAAAAGTCATTCTGGCAGCCAATCACACAATCATATAAGCATGAAAACAGGTGAGCGCATGCGCCTTATTAAAACGATTAAGGAGCCCGCGCGCATAAATAAACAACAACCAGCAGGCTTGTACAATTTGCCCCCTTAGGTAAGGGCTGCCCTGGAGAAATATCTGTCTTCTGTAAGGTTCCAAAACTCACACTGTTCGTCATGACTTACCGTTGCAGGGGCAGGGGGTTACTCGCCTACTCTCCGGGGGTTTAGGCTGATTTTGTGCTACTTCTCTGGGTCGGGAGTTGTAGTCTTTCCGGGCGGGGTGATTTTATTTCGTTGGTGGGTGCTAGACACATTGCTAATTTTTGTTTGCTTGTCGCATGGAAAGTTGCACTGCACTATTCTCCATGCTTCCCGCAAACTAGCACCTCCTATCGTCATCATTAGGAATTATCCGCCTCCTTTGTCATAATGACACGCCTCTTTGAGTGCACGACTTGAGGGTTGGCCCCTTACCAAAATAGCCCCTTGATTTCTTTTGTTATTTCCAAATGGTTGCGACCATTCTCGCGCGTCACTTCGGTTTTCCTTATTCTTGTAAAGTACTTGGGACCAGTCGACATTACCACTTGCTTTCTTCTCTGATTTTGCTTCGATCTCCATTTGTATTCCTCCCACCTTTGTCCGAATTTAGTTTCTTTCGCCAATTCAAAACGATGTTGTCCTTGTCAACAAACTCGTCCGCGGATATTTGGCACACCCCCTTTTCATGGTCTGGGGGTAGCGTTGAGAACATTGTCCGTACTTCCAAAGTGGTCGAAAATCAGGACCGGCCTCCTTTGATGTGTACCTCGGCTGTCTTGGAGAGGGTCACTTGGGAGGTCGACCCTCCATGCATCCCTCTTATTCCATGTTTTCCCGTTGGAGGGGATCGGGCAGATCATTCTCCTCCCCATTGCATCGCCACTCATAACGACTATATCCTCTACAGATTTAGAGGCTAACTTCCTCGTGTGCTTGTTGACTTCTGCCATTTCTCCAGCATTTTTCCTAGCCAGCTGCATCCATCGTCTAATCCAATGGTTAATATTGCAGTTAGATATCATCTTTAGTCTCTAATTGAGGTAGAAACTCTCTTTGGCTGCCGAATGAAGCTTTGCATTGTTACATAAAAGGAAAATTTTAAATTGGACAAGTTTTGTGCTACCAGTTTAAAAGTTGACTATGATTTTGAAACATTATAGAATCAAACTTAGTTTGCCGTGTCAATGATAGATTAATATTATGAAGCAATTCAGGTTTTGGCTTGACTACTTCTGGTTGGGTGGAAAGTGGCTTGTAAGTGTGGTTGTTCGACTAACTTCAGTTTTGGTCCAAGCCTAGAGCATTGGCCTGACGCAATTTCTTCATTGAGCCTAGTTGTTCGGTGAATTTTTAGTCTTTATTCATGGTTCGAGCTTGGTGGCCCTCCCTCACCTCCTTGGACTCCATTATTTTATAGCATGCATATGCACCAAAGTATGGTCTATGTATGTGTAACGCCCCCGACCGCCCCTACAGGCGAGTCACCCATCCCCCGTCGGGCTCGTGGGCCCTGCTCCTATCTGACGGCCGGTGCATTATTTTTCCCGGAGCCCAACCGACTTATTTACTAACCATGCAATCACCACATGATCTTTTCCGTGTTTTGGTCTCACTCACACGGTTTCGGGAATCACTTCCTGAAAGGTCACCCATCCTAGTCGTGCTCCACCTCAAGCACGCTTAACTCTGGAGTTCTCTCAGGCCCACTAACCGAAAAGATAAGTGCACTTTGGTGACATAGGTAGCCAAATCAATCTATTTAAATTTATTCAAATTGGCCGGGTCCAGGTCGTTATAATTTTCTCCCACTAAACAGGAATTCGTCCCCGAATTCTGATCCCGATAGTGTGAGTCTTAGCCCCCAAAACTCAAGACAGTCTCCTGGGACAGAACCAGTTTGACTTCCCGGGCTCTGATACCACTTGTAACGCCCCCGACCGCCCTTACCGGCGAGTCACCCATCTCTCCGTCGGGCTCGTGGGCCCCGTCCCTATCCGACGGCCGATGCGCTATTTTTTTCAGAGGCCAACCGACTTATGTACTGACCCTGCAATCACGACATGATGTTTCTCCGTGTTTTGGCCTCATTCATACTGTTTTGGAAATCACTTCCCAAAAGGTCACCCATCCTAGTCGTGCTCCAGCTCAAGCACTAACTCTGGAGTTCTCTCAGGCACATTAACCAAAAATATAAGTGCACTTTAATGACATAGATAGCCAAATCAATCCATTTAAATTTCTTCAAATGAGTCGGGTTCATATCGTTACAGTATGGTCTATGGTGATTCAGATGCTATCATTCTTGCTTGTTTAAATGGTTCGAACTTGCTTGTTCTTACTGTTTTTATTTAATCTTTACTTGTTATGTATTTAACTTGCTTTTGTAAGCAATTACACTGTCAAGAAAGTTGTTGATAATTATGTAATTTAAGGGAAACTAAACATTGGATTTGGGGAGTAACTAGAGTAGAAAGTCTTTTAAAGTTCCTCATGGTATAACGAATGTCTATTACTTGTTTCTAATTTCGTTGAAAAAATCATAACTCTATCCAACAATAGATCAACTGCGAGTGGATGATATATGCATCTATAAATATTCGTTCTAATGAGAATTTGTGGTAAAAAATAAGAGAACCTACATTAGTTATTCACGGAAGGGGAAATAAATTTTTTGAGGGCTTCTTCAATGATTTTAGGGTAGAATCATTGAAGGATCATTTACTCAGGCTATGTTGAAAGCAGAACGAATAAGAAATTTGAATTTTAAATGTCAAAGAGCTTGTGAATGCTGGTGTCATTTACTTGAAAATGAGCATGTACAACAGTTTTTTTTTTGAATGTTTGACTATGTGCTTAAGCTCTAAAGGGAAAAGGTCTAATCAGGGAGATCTAAGATCGTACTTTAAAAAAAAAATCATGTTTTTAAGGAATTCTATGCATTATTATGCTAAAAATTGGTTGGAAGAAAATACATTTCAAACTTCAAAGGGATCATTGTATTACTCGTAATAATGTAATATATCTACTTGTTCTTTTCTTTCACAATTGTCAGTTGTGATGGAGAGGCGGAAGTGAATTTAACAAGTAATGAAATCTGAAAGAAATCAAACAAACGAATATCATCTAAGATAATAGGGGCGAGAGTACTCCTCTCATTGTTGTTAAAACGCAAGCTCTTATGGGAAACTATTAGAATTTCCTCTTATTAGGTTTATCAAAATCAAGACAGACTCAAAACAGCGACTCTTGATTCCTTACATAGCTTCTAACATAAGCCCAAAGCCATTAGGAAACCTTTATTTTAGAATGAAATTTAGAAAACCGACTCGACTGACACTTGGAGAACACGCCAAACACCAACGATGTGTTCTCCTGACTGGATAAGGATGCGCTGCATCAGAAACCAAATCCTAAAAACGCATAGACTGGTACATTACAGACAAGACTAAAGTAGTATTATTGATCACTAAACAAAGATGGTGAAACCCTAATCGAATAAATCTGCAAAGCAGTTCACTCGGAATGGTAGTAGTGCTTATCAACAGGAACAGAGACATCCCAAGTGCAACTGTATCCTTTAGGGAAAACAACTAAGTCACCTTCTTCGATCTCTACACTTTCATCAGATCCATCAGGAGTCACTTTCACTTTCCCCGCAACTAGATAACATGTCTCCTTTTTAGTGAAAGTCCATGGGAACTTGGCTACAGGAACAAGTTTCCACCTGTGCCATCATCAATTTATCCCAGAAAAAATAAAACTTTGGAACACACAAAAGCTATAGGCTTTCTTCATCAGTCAAGAGAAAGGCTATCTTAGTTATACAATCTTTCTTTTTCAACAGAAAAAACAAGAAAGAATATTGATGAAGAAGGCGAAGGGCGTACTTGGGCCAATTACGAACACCGAGTTCGGTGAGTTTGGACTCGGGTGGATTCTTCTCGATTGTGATCCCTAATTTCTCAGTAGCCATAGTTGTTTGGTTGGTTTTGTGAGCACCGGCCGATAAGGATTTGATGCTTGAAAATACAATAATTGTAATAGTTCTCTGCTTTCAATTGCCACATAATATACTCTATTATGAGCTTCTTATAGATAAGATGAAACAAGTTTTTATTATTATTTTTATGGTATAACATGATCCATTCATGTCTTATCTCTTCAGCCTGTTACAGTTTTAATTTTACTGTTCATTTTTTTTGTCACGAGAAATTTTATTAAGTAAGAAGAGGATTCAAATATGAAAGTTAAACTTCATAATAATATCTATCTATAATAACAAACTGAAAAAATATCAAATGCACTTTGAAAAATTGTGTCTTTTCGAAATTTATGGTTGTGTCTTTTCATTACAAATAGTTGCATCTTTTCACTATGAATGGTTCCATTTTTTCATCAACTATAATTTGTGTCTTTTTAAAATTATTTATACTGCTCAAAATCATAGAAAAAATCATTTAGATCTAACTTTTATTTTCTTACTATTGTGAGTTTTTGTTGTCGTAAACTTATTTATATATCATAACATATTATTAGGATACAAAGTGTTAAAAGTCCAGAAAGTTCAGATATTGAATTGAGTAAAAGATTTTATTTGGGGGTCCAATTTTAACTAAATATGAGCAATTTCATTACAAGATTGTTTTACATGCATTACATCAGAAAAATAAAATTTATTCCACCAAAATCTAATGATATTTTTATTATAAAGAAATTATATGTGTTTTGTTTACTAATATATATTATGTTATTTAATTTTTGCTTAACCATCCGAATAAATGCTTTTACACTTTAAAAAATTGTGTCGTTTCAAATTTTGTGGTTGCGTTTTTTCATTATAAATGGTTGCATCTTTTTATTATAAATGGTTGTGTTTCTTCATCACAACTGTTATTTGTGTCTTTTCAAAACTATTTATATTGCTCAAAACCACAGAATAAAAATCATTTGGGTCTAACTTTTACTTTTTTTTACTATGGTGGGTTTTTTTTGTCGCAAAGAATCCGAATAAATGCCACTTACACTTAAAAGTTGTGTCGTTTCAAAATTTGTGGCTGTATATTTTCATTATAAATAGTTTCGTTTTTTTATCACAATTGTAATTTGTGTTTTTTTTTAAATTATTTATTGTTCAAAATCACAGAAAAAATTATTTGGATCTAACTTTTACTTTCTTACTATACTGGGTTTTTTTGTCGTAAACTTATTTATTTATCATAACATATTATCATGATATTTTAAAATTCATAGAGGTTCGGATATTGAATTTGAGTAAAAAAATTCCATTTGAGAGTCCAATTTTGGCTAAAATATGATAAGTTTTATTACAAGAATGTTTTACATGCATTACATCAGAAAAATAAAATTTATTCAACCAAAATCTATTGATATTTTTATTATCAAGAAATTATGTGTTTTGTTTACTAATATATATTATGTTATTAATTTTTTTTGTTAACAATCCGAATAAATCCCATTTACACTTTAAAAAGTTGTGTCGTTTCAAAATTTGTGGTTGCATCTTTTCATTATAAATGGTTGCATTTTTTTGTCACAACTCTTATTTGTATCTTTTTTAAACTATTTATATTGCTCAAAACCACAAAAAATCATTTGGGTCTAACTTTTACTTTCTTACTATGGTGAATTTTATTTTTTCGTAAACATATTTATTTATCATAACATGTTATCATGATAAAAAAAAATGTTTAAAAGTCCTGGAGGTTCAGATATTGAATCATAGTAAAAGATTCCATTTGGGGGTTTAGTTTTGGCTAAAATATAAGCAGTTTCATTACAAAATTGTTTTATATGCATTATATCAGAAAAATAAATTTTATTCAAACAAAATCTAATGATATTTTTATTATAAAATATTATATATTTTTTGTTTACTAATATATATTATGTTATTTTTTTATGAAAAATATCTATATATTTATAGTTAATTGTGTTATTTTCAAATTTTAATATTCTTTGTTAGTTGTTTATAAATTTAATGTACCTGATATTTGAATTCTTTTTTCTAATTTGAGAGAAATATATTTATGTAATGTAACGAATTCACATATATTTTATATATGCTAAGCTGTACAAACTATTAAATTCTGACTAATCATAAACTAGCTAGCAGCCACAAACTAACATATTTTTATCATAATTAGTTTGTACATTTCCATTTCCATAATAGTTAAAACTTTGATACACAAAGATTCGCAAGGTATCAAAGTTTTTATATTTTAACTATTATATTTGTAATATACTTTTTAATATTGCGAATCTTTTTTAGAAACTATAGTAGTCTTAGAAAATGTATTATAAAATCTCGTTACATTGTTTTTTATTACATATATTTCCTGTAGTATTTTTTTTAAAAAATATCATTTTTTTATCATAAATTTTTGTTTCTAACTTTTCAATAATAAATGTATAGTTTTATACATTTTTTTTGAAAGATTGCCTGTATTTATTTTTTACTTTACACTTTTACGCGAATAAAATTTTTTAATAATTATACAAGTAGAAGATCTCATATTTATATTATATATTTATATTGTATTTTTTCATTTATAACTTTTTTTAACACTCTTAAAAAGTTGTGTATCTTGTTATTTTTCAGTTTTTTATTTTTTCTATTAATAATTAATAATAACAATCCTAGAAAATTTTGTAAAAATTTACATATTTTATCATAATTAGTTTGTACATTTTCATTTAGAACTTATTGTTAATAATTAAAAAAACATAAATATATCTTTTTCTTTTAATAATTATAAGTTGTTTTGAATGTTTATATTTTTTATTATATATATTTTACTTATAATTATTTTAAATAAATTTTTGTTTAATTTTTAATAAACCGCAGATTAATCCTGCAAAGCAGGGGTTCTATTCCTAATCATGATAAATAACAATCCTAGGAAATATATGGCAATATCACATCTCTTTATCATAACTCTTCATTCAACATAATTTCACTTATAACTGCTTTTGTATTTTTATATGATATTTTAAAAGATCCGTTTTTTTTTTCTTTCATCATAAAACGTTATTAAAAAAAATCATAAAATAACTAATGCGTTATCATGAGGATTACTCTTCAATTTGTAAATTTTCTCTTATAATTAGTTTCAACAGTTTTATAAAAATATTTTGGAAATCATGTTTTTTTTTTGTCAAGGGAAATCATGTTTAACACATGTTCCCTAGCTAGTCTGCAGTCTCTCAGACTAAGACAACGATACCGACTTACGTTATAAAATCATAAAATAATTAGTGCGTTTTCATGAGGATAGCTCTTCAATTTGTAAATTTTCTCTTACAATTATTTTCAACAGTTTTATAAAAATATTTTGGAAATCATGTTTAACACATGTTCCCTAGTCTCTCAGACTAAGACAACGATACCGACTTACTCACCTATTGCCCGTAGCCAAGAAAGCATTTCATTTCCTTGGTCTCACTCACTTCCAAGTGTCTCCGTCTCTCACATCCATCCAAAAAATACTACGAACCAACTCCATAACTTTACTTACATCTAAGAGCAATAATTTTAATATTATTTAATTATATTTTTTGTTTTAAATTATAAAAAAAATTAACCAATAATATAGAGAGAACACATGAAATAGCCTTCCATAATCTCTCAAATGAGAGACTCTCCATTCTCTCTCTTCTTCTTTTTCAGTTTTATTAATTTTTAAATATGAAAGACCTCCACTGCAGATGGTCTAAGAAAAGAAGAAGATATCTAACAAAAAAAAAATAATGATATCAAGTACTTTTTTTTGGAAATATCACTAAATAGAATACGCTCAGTGATAAATTAAGTAATTGATATATACTATTTCTAAATTTAAATATTAAATTAGTTTGACATTTGTTGATAATCTTTATGTACTCGTCGATTTAATTTCAGAAAAATCTAAACATTATATCTAATATCTCTTAATTTTTGTTTATCCAAAATTATTAATAGATGTCTATTCAATGTTAATAATTAAAGAGTTTGACACAGATATATTGTCTTTTTCTGTTATTAATTCGTCTTCCCAATTTATTTTTGCGACACCATTTTCATCTTCCACCAACACTGCTTTCATCTTCTCTCTGCCAGCAATTTTTTGACTCTTGTTCCCAACAATTTCTTGATTATATATGTAGTCTCTCTCTTGACCTTCGTTTCCAAATCTATTGACTTTCCTCTTCAGATTTCAACAGTTTAACAGATCTGGTGAGATTCCGAAAGTACTATGGTTAAAGGTAAAGAATCTTGCCCAACTCAATCTCTTATCAAACGAATTCTTTGATTTGATGCTTAGGTTTTTTGGAGATCTCGGATCCATCTTCGGTACTCTCAACAATTCAAACAAAATCATATATCTCCAAACCAGATCTTCACATGCGTATATGCACATCCGCTCCGATTTCTAGTCATCAATTACTCTATGTAGACTCCAATGGTTAACTAGATAAGCTTTGGGATCTCGACTCTTCCGGACTGGTAACTTCATTATAAACCCGGGTAGCCCTGTATCTTATCTATAAATCTCCAACAATGTAATCAGATACCCGAATATATGGATGTCTAAGTTTGAGCGTGTGACCTTATAAATCAGTATGCAGGTGTTCGTTTGTAGGTGGCAGTGACTTTAATAATCGAAGGCGAATTCGATGGAACCCCCCAAAGTGCATTTGCATGGGCCGATGAAGTAGATGACCCCACTGTAAATCACATGGAGATGCTATCTTCACCTTGCAGTCTTGTTTGTTCCTATTTATGGCATGAACAATTATCTTCACCTTGCAGTCTTGTTTGTTCTTGAACACACGCCCCAAATACAGCTCATCTCCCTGATATGCCACATCTAATATGACATTCTCTGTTTGATCCAATCCTGAGTAAACCCGTCCATCAAATACATTAGATGTCTTTAACGTTTTTTACTCTTCAATGTAGTGTTCTTTTAGCAGCCATATAGATAATCGTCCATCATATTTAATAACACTCCACTAATATTAATAGACAGCTATATAGCCTCATATACTAATATATATTATAGTTATAGGAACAACATAAAAACCCATGAAAGAAAATAACACACTATAATATAATTTACGGGTACGTGATCCGCTGAGTAAATATAATAATCTATGGAACAACATAACTTTTGGAGATGAATATAGCATTCCATTAATGTTAATAGACATCTACAATACATTTATATCATTACAAATCCCCATCATTTTCAAATAGCCCGTTACAAGTTTATATCCGGCCCGCACCAAGTTTATATCCATCCAGCAACACAAATCGACACCCCCCCCCCTGCATCTTTCATCCACCACCCCTGTTTTGCCCGCACCAGATCGCTAAGGACTTCCCAGAGTTGCACCATTGTTGATAACCCCTAACAATGTCAGTTTTACGAGAATGTTGTTATTAATAACAGCAACACTTCAATTTAATACATAGATATTCATAAACGACATGCCCGGATTCAGAATATACGTTTACCTGATTAATCCAGTTGTAGCGCTATATGGAATTAGAAGCAGGGAACTAGTATTTATGGACACTCCACAAACCTAGGTGTACCAGATATTTTCATTTTCCTGCCCCGTCCCTCGAAAATTCTTGTTGTAGCATTACTATATCGCATTAACTAGTCATCACCTCATACTATTTCATGCATACGTCAGGCTGCAACGAGAATATCTTGTCTCCTCATTTAATGCCAAACTGTTGCTAACACATTTCTTTATTTTATTCATTTGTACTACTTGTTCGAGAACTACGATCTTTGGCTCTGGGCTCCTAGAATATGGCACCCTCGGGGCTTTCTATTTGATTGTATCGAAAGGTAATGGGGAAAAGGACCGAAACATGCCATGTGCTAATTCCCCATCCTCAAATTAGTACCAAACATGTCAGAGATAGATAGAGAGGTAGTAATTTCTCAAACAAACCGCACTGCCAATACCGGGTATATATTCAGTTAATTCACGATGATAACCACGCGCGGACAATGGCACGAGATGTAATAAGTTGAACTGAATTTTTTTTTTTTCGACATCCCTTAGCTATTTCCTTTTAGCACATTAGTCTCTTGTTGTTTCCCTAATAAAATCTCCACACTTAGCCATCCACCTCTTTGTCCCAATAGCAAAGCTAAGGGATGTATTAAAATTGAAATGTTAAAAAACTTTCTGGTTATTTTAAAATTTTGTGTTATTTTAAATGTTTTACCAAAATCTATGTTTTTTATCTATAAATTTAACTTTTTTTTTACGTCAAAACTCCTTGTATTATTAGCTCCCAAAGAAAGATGGCTCAAGAGCCAACCAATTTGGAAGGAAATTGTTTACATAGGAGAAAGGATAACCTCGAGTTTTAGCGCTCTTAGCGAGACAATCAGCCAGAACATTAAGAATACGAGGAATAAATTCAAGAGAGAAATTATAAAGATTGGTTTTGAGAAGCTCAAATTCTTCTAACTTTTTTGCTAAATAAAGCCATTCCTCTTCTTCTTCAATTAGTCTTACCAACATCTGGCAATCTGTTTGAAAGATCAGACGAGAAATTTGGCATGGTGTGAGGACTCGCATAGCCCATAGTAGGGCTTCCATCTCTGCATGGAGTGGGGATAACACTTGGTCAATCGCCATCAGGCCCACTGTCTGGCTCCCGTCTTCACGCTCCAAGAAGAAGCCTCCTCTGGATATTATACCCTCATGTGTCCAAGAGGCACCAACCTGGCATCTCGCAATCCCTAGTTCTCGACTTTGTTCTTGACGTTCTTAGCACTCATCCGATGATGGTACCAGACTATTCCCTTGTGCTGAGTTGGTTTGGTCTAAGGTTTGCGCTATTTTCCATGACTCAGATTCTCGCACAGCTATCTCGAGTGTTTCAACTGGTGAGACATCCTTGTTGTTAAGTACCTTATCGTTCCGAGCCTTCCAAATGTACCAGAGGATCCATGGGAACACTTCTAGGCATGTACTTGGGGCTCCTTGTTCGGAGGCTCGTCCGGTTAGGTAAGCAAGATTTTGTGATATAACCAGGCACGGGAAGATTCCCGGAGGGGACGGTATCGTACTAAGTGCCCACACCTGTGTAGCTGGAGGACATTCGAAAAGAACATGATTGATTGTCTCTTCTGTCGCTCCACACCGTGGGCATTAGTAATCTGTCCCGCAGTGGCGGTTAACCAGCTGGTTATTGGTTGTTATACATCCTTACAGGGCTTGCCACATAAAATGTTTGATCTTCCCTGATGTCTTTTGATCCCATAACCTCGCTTTTAGGGGGTTGAAGCTCGGTTCTATGACTTGTGTCATGTGTCTTGCATCCTGTATTTGAATCGCTAGGTCATATCCCGTTCGAACCGAGTACATTCCTGACCTTGAGTATGCCCATATAAATCTGTCTGGTTTATATTCTCTGTTGGGTCGTATATTCTTTATACGCGGAACTTCTTCCGGTTCGAATAGGAGATTCAAGAGGGGTGTACGCCATGCCGAGGTGACTGGATCTATAAGATGATGGACATAAAGGTCCTCGTGTCTCCCTCCATTATCTTGGACCAGGCGGGGTGGACATACTGGTATCCAGTTATCGTACCAGACTCTAGTACTGATCCCTGAATTTATCGATTTTCTTAGTCCTGCAAGTAATAGCTCTTTACTCGCCATTATGCTCTGCCATCCGTAGGAGGGATTGCTTGCTCGTTTCACCTCAAAAGGTGAAGAAAATCTGTAATATCTCGCTTTAAGAACGCAAGCTAGCAAGGACGATGAGTAGTGGATTAGTCGCCATAATTGTTTGGCAAGCAGAGCTATATTGAAACTATTTAGATCCCTAAATCCTAAACCCCCTTTGCCTTTGTCACTGCAGATTTTATCCCAGGCTATCCAGTGTAAGCCTTTGTTTGTTTGTTTTGTACTCCACCAGAAGTGGGAAATTGCTCTATTAAGCTTCTTCAAAATAGATTTCGGAAGGAGAAAGCATGACATGACATAAGTAGTCAGCGCCTGTGCTACTGACTTAATCAGAACTTCCTTTCCTCCCTTTGAGAGGAGTTTGGAGGACCAGGCGTTAATCCTTTGGCTGAGTCGATCTTGAATGAATGCAAAAACTTGCTTCTTTGATCCACAAATTTTCTCTGGTATGCCTAAATAAACTCCTATACCGCCTTCTTGGTGAATCCCCAGAGTGTTTTTGATCTCATTTTTGCATTCTGTCCCTATCTTACTCCCAAATAAAACAGATGATTTGGAGCAGTTTAGCTTTTGGCCTGAAGCTTTCCCATAATCCTCAATGATCTTAATTAGTTCAGCACATTCTGTTTTATCTGCCCTACAGAAGAACAGACTATCATCCGCGAATAGGAGATGAGATATATTTGGACATGTCCTGGCAATCTTGAGGCCTGTAATCCGCCCCTCCGCTTCTGATCCTCTGATCTTTGCTATGAGTGCTTCCGTGAGTATGATAAACAGAAAGGTTGATAGGGGGTCCCCTTGTCTCAATCCTCTCGTTGGGATAATATTTCCTTTTGCTTCCCTGTTAAGTAGCACTTTGTATGTTACAGATTACATGCACCATTTGATCCATTTTACCCATTTTTCTGCAAAACCCATTTTTAGCATCAAAGCCTCTAGGAATTTCCACTCAACCCGATCATAGGCTTTACTCATGTCTGTCTTGAAAGCTACAAATTTGCTTTTTCACATCTGATTCATTCGTAAGGCAGGGAAAGCTTCTTGCGCCACTAATATATTGTCTGTGATTAGACCGCGAGCCACAAAGGCTGATTGATTCTCCAAAATTAATTTCGGGAGGATCTTTTATAGTCTTATGCTTAAAATTTTTGAGATTATCTTGTAACAAACGTTACAGAGGCTGATATGTCTGAACTGGGACATTTCAGTTGGTCTCTTGGTCTTTGGTATCAAGCATATATCCGTTGATTTAAACGTGGGTCGAATCGATCTTGCTCAAAGAAATCATGCACCATCTTGATTATGTCTCTCGAGAGGACCTCCCAGAATCTTCTAAAAAACAGAATTGTCATGCCATCCGGGCCTGGGCCTTTTCTGGATTTATTGCAAAGAGGGCTTTCTTTATTTCCGCCTCTGATGGTTTGCATGTCAGCTTCTCATTTGTAGTTGAGAAAACTTGCGCGGTAACGTACCGGAGATTTTCCTTAAATTCATGGGGCTGAGCTGTAGTAAAGAGCTCTTTAAAGTAATCTATAGCCACTTTCTCTATACCTTGCTCATTTTCGATCCATACTCCATTGCTGGTTTTGAGATTTATGATTTTTTTCCTTACCCTCCTCTGTTTAGTGGTAGCGTGGAAGAACTTTGTATTTTTGTCCCCTTCTTTTTGCCAGACAGCCCGGCTTTTTTGCTTCCAATAGAGTTCTTCTTCTTCGAAAGCGCTACAAAGATTCCATTTTAGGGTAAGAAGTTCTTCATTTGTAATCTCGTTACCTTCTTGAGCTAATTCTAGCTTCGCCTTGATCTCCTCGATCTTTTTAATTGTACTGGACGAGTTTAGACGTCTCCAGCTAGAGATGGCTTTTCGACAGTTGCCTATCCTTGAGTATATGTTGCTTCCTTCCGTAAGGTCTGGGGATTCCCATCCATCTATAATAGCCTATATCAAGCCCTCTTTTTCCAGCCATCTCTTGTCAAATTTAAAGTTCTTTTTTACCTGTCCCTTCCTGGAATGGACACGGGCTAAGATGGGGCGATGATCAGACCTCTATAACTTTAATTACTCCACAGCCGTGTGGGAAAAATCAAGATGCCACTCTTCATTTCCGAGAGCTCTGTCTAATTTGCATCGAACCCGATCACTTCTACGATTTCCCATCCATGAAAAAGTATTTCCCTTAGCGGAAAATTCCATCATCCCACAATCGTCCAGCAACGTATTGAAAGGAATAAAAGATGCATCTGGACGTTTTCGTCCCCTTCGTTTCTCGTGGTGGCCTATAATCTCGTTAAAATCTCCTATCATAAACTAGTTTCCTGATCTCGTGGTACTTATATGTGTCAGTTTTTCCCACACTAACGCACGGTACTCTGGGACCGGATCTCCATATACAAATGTCATAAAGACTTTTTCTCCTCTACAACTGCCTCGATGTCTATTAGACGATCATTTGAGAAAATTTTCTTTTGCTTTTCTGTTCTCAAATGATTGTCTGATAGACATCGAGGCGGTTTATTCTGAGAAAAATAAAATTGAAAGTCTTGCATAAAAGAGAAATTATTTTTTGTTTCTGAAAGAAAAAGAAAAGCAGGTGAAATTCAGCAGTGCAGCTCTCTAAGGTGTTGTTTGGTAAGATAAGCTCCTGCACCTTGACAATTCCATGCTATTGTGTTCATATCTTCTTACTGGATGGTTTCTGAGACACCACCGAACCTGAAACAGCAATAGTATTCTTGCTTAGAGCAGAAGGAAACACCTCATGGCGAGGGACAGATGAATTACGAGAGGGAGGCATTTTATTACCGAGTCCATGTCCTTTCTTTGGGGATGCACGTCCTCTATTACCCTGGTTGATCTTGTACGCACCGCCACCTCTAGCTTTTGGGCTACGCAGCACTTGTCTCTTACTTCCTGACCCAATCCCCATGCGTTTCCCGGTTTGTCTCTTCATTTTTCCACCTGAACGTGCAGGGATATCCCCGTGATGTTTTTTACTCTTAGCAGACTTTTCTTGGATTGGTGACGACATCGGAGTAAGCTGTGATATTGCATCAAATTTCTCAGCCTCCTCGTTGATTTCTTCTCCCAACAAATCATCGTTTTCCAACTCTTCTTCGTTCATGATTAAATGGTTTTCATCCACCACCATCCTATCTAACTCTTCAAGCTCTTTATCGGTCATCACGGTTGTCGGGGTCAGGTCATCACTCAGCTCATCTGATTCCAATTCGTCGTCAATTTCCATTTGCTCAGAATAAACTGGCTTCTGCACCGCTTTCTCTGGCTGTCTCGCCGAGGTTGAAGTGTCGTTATTGCCAGGTTCTTTTATCGTCAAGAGTACCCGGTTTCTTCAAATAACCGTATTGGACCATTTATCATTTTTGGAGCTAGCTTCGACAGCGAGATCTTTGCCTTTTACCCTCCTTCGACTCTCCTCCTCTGTTTCCAACTGAGTTTCATCAACCTCTGTTTACTTCCGATACATGCTAATATTTAAACCAACAATATGATCTGAGATTGTTCTCTGTGAATCTGAGATCTCTTTCTGGTAGTCTATTGGCCGTTGTTGACTTTGTCGAGATGAGTCTCTACGGGGGGAGTGTCGGGACATTTCTGCATCTCTGTTATCCTTTGGTTTTGGACTCCAAACAGCTTTTTGTTTATCAATATCGTGTCTCCTTAGGCGATGCATATACCCAGCTTTTGGATTCCATTCTCTAGACTCGCGAGTTCGCGGAAGAGATCTCACATCAGGCTCGTGTATCATGTTCCATACGTCCTTGGTTCGAATTAATCTCTTCTCTTTGAGATTCATCCGCAGATCCCTCTCTTTACTCTTTTCTGAATGTGGGAGGAAAAGATTATCATGTCTCTACTGAGTGTTAGCAAGTCTCCCTTCTTCTTTCTCCCGCCACACTTCTCGGGTGGCCCCCGAGTTTAACTTCTTCAGTTTGCGAGGATGCGAGTCAGATCTCCTTCTCTCGGGGTCATAGAATTTCCATGTTTCTCTGAAGCCATTTCTTGACTGAGACTGTTGAAACTGAGTCCCATACTCCTCCCTTACCGGGGATCTCGTTCACTTTAGAGAGTCCTTTGCATCTTTTGCATCTTTCTGGAGTTGCAACGAGTCTCTTTTCCGTTTGGATCCTCACCCGGCTTGATGTAAATCTGTTTTTCCTCTGCAGGCGCCTCTGGGCATGAACTAATCTCGTGTGAGATACGTTTGCAAAAGAAGCAAAACCGTTGCAACCCCTCATACTCGAATTCGATCTTGCCAACATCACCATTCGGAAATCCCACTCTTCTTTCAAACTGCAGAGGCTCATTTACGTTAATGGAGACTTGCAGACATGCCTTTTCCGCATCCGTTTGATTACAAGTCCAAATCTCTGCCAATAGCCTTGAAGGTGTCATCGTTCCAGTAGTGCACGGGAACTCCCGTAACTCGCATCCAGAAAGGCATCGTGAATGGAAAATCCTCTCGTGTGGAGGGTTCCCATATCTCAAGTGCAAAGCTCCAGCGATTAAAATGGCATGGGCGCTTCGCTAAAACTTTCACCAGGTCTTCTTCCTTCTCATAGTCAAATTGGAATCTACCATTGCCCAGGTTTGTACCTTTAACTCTTCCCTCCACATCCCAGATCCGAGTTCTTGGTAGCTGGGTCAGTAAAGCCTCCGTACTCCTCCCGTCACGGTAAAACATGCGACCAATGAGGATCCTCTTAAAACGCTATGCCACTGCTCCCAGATCGCACGCCGGGATCCTTATGATGTCATCTTCCGGTAACTCTAGGCGTCTCCTTGTTTGCGATGTATTCCCTCCCTTTTGCAGCATCCCTGTTGTATTACTCATTCAGACCTAACTTTTCGAAGAGCAGAGTTTTGTATCGGATCCTTTGAACCTTCTTCTCTCACCACTCTATAAATCAGAATGTAGCACAAAGCTAGAGATTGATAGCGTTAACAAGGTACTAGATTGAGCATTGTCGTAAATTATTTAAACTTCCATATTATTTAATCAAGAATTTGTAAAAGCAAAATCAACTCCGTTGTTATTGGAACTATTTTAACTAGTAAATTTTAGAAAATATTAAATGCTTTTAAATGATTTGATGGATTTTGTTAGTTAAAAAATATAACAAACCAAATCCCACTAATTTATGTGAAATTTCATATAATTTTAATATCAAATCATATCAATTTTTCAAATCTATACCAAATGAAAAGGAGGAGTTTGGGGCTCCTAAATCCATCCACCTCAGCTTTTTAGAAAGCTTTCTAAACTTGCCACATCAGCAAATCTTTAATAAAAATAATTATTTAATATATTTATAACATGCTTGAATTTAAAGAGTATTTAATCAATAATAATAGTAATACTTGAATATTGATTAAATTATATGTACTAATGTAACAAAACATATGACATATAACTTGATTTTGACAAAAAAAATAATAACTTTTACAACTCATATTAATTATAATCACATGTTTAAACTAAAAATTGATAAAATATTATGAGGTATAGAGTTCATCCATACAATAATTAAAAGTATCAAATACGTATGATTATGTACATACTATTTGTTTTTGGCTAAATATTTTCAGGCATAAACTAAATTAATTACAGTATAGTATGAATCATCGTTATAGTCATGTGTATGAAAAAACTAGACTTGCATAATTTTATATTAAGCATTAATATATTACACTTCCATAATTAAAAATAGTATATATTTTTATGTAAAAAAATATCATAAAAATATCTCTAACCATCCACGTCAACAAACAAAAATTCCTTACAAACTCAGCATGTAAGGAAAACTAATATGATTTTTTTTTGTTAAGAAACTCTTTTAAATATAATATAATATATATTATTAATTTAATAATAAAGATTTAACATAATATATATGTAGTGTAAGAAAAATATATAAGTTAAATTACAAGCAAATGCAAATAAACCTTTTATACCTTTTGAGTTCTGATAATCTCGACATACTTTATTCAATAGAATGAGTTAATATGAAGTTGTATTTATATATGTAATAAATTTTTTTATTCATCTACACTTTTATACTTTACAGATGCTTTAGGACCAAAGCAAAGTTGCAGTTTACCAATATGATTGTGATTTTGTATAGTATGTAAATATTTTAAGCTTAAATAAAATTAATTATAGTATAGAAAATCATTTTTATAATCATGCATATGAAAAATAGACTTGCATAATTTTATGTTAAATATTAATATATTACACTTCCATATTTAAAAATAGTATATACAAAGAAGAATTTTTGTCAAAAACATCTCTGACCATCCATATCAACAAAGAAGAATTTTTTTACAAACTCAACATGTAAGAAAATCTTACATGGTTTATTTTTTGGTTAAGAAACTTTTCTAAAAATAATATAATATATATTATTAATTTAATTATTAAGGTTTAGCAAAATATATATGTAGTGTAAAAAAATATTTAAGTTAAATTACAAGCAAATGCAAATAAATCTTTTATACCTTTTCAGTTTTGAGACACTAGAATGAGTTAGAATGAAGTTTTATTTGTATATTTATTACTTGTTTTATTCATCTACACTTATATAGTTTACATATGCTTTGTGGACCAAACCAAACTTGCAATTTATCCATATGATTGTGATTTTGTATATAATATGTAAATGTTGTTTTTATTATATAAACAATAGTTTTTTTACGGATTCGTAAGAGTTTTAAACATTGATTGTTGTTTTGTATTTAAGACTACTAATGAAATAAAAACACTACACGAACACAATTAAAATGAAAAGAAAACAAAATTAATTGGAACAATAATCAGATGCTTCAGTTGTACTGATATGTTTAACAAGTTTTTTTATAAAACGAAAAAATGTTTTAAATTAAATAAAGATAAAAATTATAGTTGTTGAGTTTAATTATATATCAAATTTAGTTAAAACAAAAATAATTTAAATAATAGTTTAAAAGTTAGTGAACAACAATAAGTTTTAAATTAACAATTAATTTTCAAATATTTTAGATGTATAAACTTATCAAAAGGATACTGAAAATCAAAAATTATATTTAAAATAATAATTTAAAGTTAAAATAATTTCATTTAAATAATAATCAAATATTTATAAAAATAATCTGCGCATAGCGCAGAGACATCCCTAGTCAACATAAAATCATTTAAAAGTTTATTAAAACTCAAATCTTTTCAAATTCTCTCAAATTACATTGAATACATCGCCTAAGTATGTTTTATACTCTCTCTGTTCTTAATTAATATGTTTTGGATTTTTTCTTATTTTTCAAATATTGATGTTATGAGTTTAATTTAATATATTTTATTTTAAGTAAAATTTTACATTATTTTCTTTGATCAAAAAATTAAAAAGCAAAAACAAAGTAGTTACTAAAAATGTATAATAATTGTTTTAATATCTTAAAAAAATCTAAAACATCAATTTATTAGAAACAGTGGGAGTACTGTGTACAACATTTAAATCTTAAGCTTCAATGTAATCTTAATACTATATTTTGTGTAACGGTTACTAAACATATAGAAAATGTTTATGAAATATTTAGGTTTTATATATTACTAATCAATGTTCGGGATTAACTATATCGAATATAATTCGAGTTGGCGAGTCTTAAGTTGTATCTGATAGAGATGTGTGTCATTGGATATTATGGGTTTCCAATGTGTTCTGGAAACCTCGAATTGAATTTTCGAGTGCGTATCAGTAACATCGCCGGACCATGGTAAGGGCATCAGGCGTGTTACAAACTTACGATGTATCGTTATCATAACTCTTTTTTGTACATTTCTACTTATAAACATTTCTAATCTTGAACGCAATTATTACAATTGGGCAGACTGATAATATATTAAAAAAATTACATAAAATAAATCACTAAATATAAAGTGATACCAATTAAAACAAGACTTTAAGAAATTAGATTGTAGAGTCGAGATATGGTGATCTTTTTCCTTAATTCTGTAAACGTCTCGTAGTGTGACAGTTGTATGGCGTTCTGAATCCCATGATACAACTGCATAATTCTTATGATTCGCATCACTCTTAATTCATAAGCTTTCGTACATTTTCTGTGTTGTACTCTCATAAAAAACCAGAGAAACAAAAAATAGAAAAAAATGAAGGGTTGCATATGTGAGTGCATGATAATTGAAACTTTTCTGATCTCTATTTATAAAACATTCAACCAAAACAGTTTTTGATATAATGGAGGTTTTTATTTCTGTATTAATCATGGTATTAACCATTAACTTAATGACAGAATTGAAGATGGGAGTTTATTACATTTGACTAGTTAAAAATATCGGACTTTAATCTAAAATACTCCTCCGTACATCAACAAAATCTAATTTGCTCCTGTTATAATATTTATTTTCTTTTTGATTTATATTTTAAATAAAAAGACGTAAAAAAACGATAAAGAGTTTAATAAATCAAAAAATTACAAACCAACCAAATAATAATCATTTGGATTTGGGCCCAAATTAAATTTAAATCCAGTCAAAAGTCAAACCCAAACAAAAATAAAAAACAACATTTTTCTCTATCTATTTTTTAATTTTCGATCAAATCATTAACTTTCATCTTCTACACTACGAACAAAACCTTAATTCTCCTTCTCCATCATCGAAACGTCACCTGTCGCTGACATCGCATTTCCGAGAAATCACCGTGGACTTTAATTTTCCGATCTCATGGCACCTCGTAGGAGAGAAAGAAAATCAGTTCGGTTGAGAACGCCTTCGCCGGATCATACTCCTTCGCCACCGCCGTCGAGTTTAAATCCACCGACGAAAAAGAAAACAGAGGTGGTGAAGCGTCTGGCGGCACCGCGAGGAAAAGAGAAGAAGTCGCAGAAGAAATCAAAGCACGGAACTTCCAGTGCTCTGTCTCCACCTCCGCCTCCAGCGGGTCCGGTGACTAATTGAGAAGAAGAAAATCCACATCCGGTGATTGAACGAGAAGAAAAAAGTATTGGCCTCTAGATCATCCCTTTCCCTTCCCGTGTGGCTCCGATGGTGCAACCGGCAGCCGGCCCGCCTCCGATTCCAGAACCGACAACCGGTTCGTCGTTGCAACCACCACCGGTAAACCCTAAATTTTGCTGTACAATGGCTAGTATAACTTGGTCCAACTAGTCCGACTAGTATGAGTAGTTCAACTAGTTCAACTAGAAAACGGTTAGTATAAGTAGTCTAATTAGTTCAACTAGTCTAAGTAGGTCAACTAGAATGAGTAGTACGATCATTTTGGATTCCATGAAATGTCGAGTCTGAGATGGAATTGGGTTCAAATCTTAAGAATAGTATAACTAGGTCAGCCATTTTGGTTTATTTTCGATATAATGAGTTTCAACGATTTTGGTTTATTTTTGTTAGGTGGAAGCGATGTGGATACAGTCTGAACTCTTGCGAATGTGAAAATCAACAAACGACCTAATCTTCAAGCCCAAGCAGCAAAGAAATTGATTAATAAGCTTAAGAGGAGTAAGACTCCAAGGCCAAAAAGGAAGTTGAATCGTTCACGTTTGGTGAATGACCCTTTTGTTATTATGTAAGAACTTAGGCATTTGAACTTGTGTTGTGTGCTATGTTAGAATTTGTCTTTGTGTTTTTCAGTATTTAGACATATATTTTATGCAAGTCTTTTTTATGTGTTGAAATAAAAAGTACAACTAGCAGAACTAGACTAACTAGAACTGAATTTCAAAAACGTGTGGCAGCAAAAAAACGTGTGGCAGGAAGTTTAAAATGGATAAAATATGAAGTCATGTGCGTCAACAAAAGAGGAAATGAATAAAAATGACCACTTGCGCCGTTAAAACAAAAACTGAATCTAATTTTTTATAACATAGTCGTACCCAGTTTTTAGTTGTACTCTATATACATAAAATTATATTTTGATGGTAAAATTTTGTAATCAGTAGTATCATATCCTAAATTAAACTTTTTTAGTTGTACTTGTGAAATTTAGCAAATAAACTACATTTAACATATTCTAATGCTATAACTTGTATAAAAATACAAACTTATATGGTTTTCATGTTTGTGAGGTTAAGATTTTCAAAGTAACCTTAAAAGTATAAGGTAGATTGTGTAGACATCACATTTTTATGGATCAAACATTTTCATGGATCAAATTTATTTAACTATGAAAAGTTCAAATATGTTTGCACATGTTCTATGGCCTGTTTTATATGGAAATATGTTTACAAATACGTTTAAAAATTGTGTTATTGGCATTTTTGTTGAAAGCATAGTCGTACTGGTTTTCCCAGTTGGACTTGAGTACAACTAAAATGTAGTTGAACTAGTTGTACTTAAAACAAGTGGTACTAGTCGCACCAGTCGTACCAGACATATTAGACACGGAATATAGAGTTGTACTAGTGGATAGTAACTAATTTTCAGCTGAGATGTAGCTGCATCTGTCAAAACTTTTCTGCAAATTCCCTCCACTAATAGAACATAAGTGACATCCTCCTAAGATTTCCTCATCACTAAAGTGTGAATCTCATCTTCTCCAGAATTCCATATAATTTTATCACCGTCTTTTGAATAGGATCCCCTATAATCAAAACATATGACTGTGCAATCACTTTTACTCATTTCCCCTGAAAAGAACAAAATATTCGTAAGGTGATCTTATCATAGTTATACCAGTTTTCATAGTCGTATTAATTCACTTAATATGTTCAGTTGTGCTAGTTGTACCCAGTAGTACCCAGAAAGTTTGGTTCATCATACGAATCATCACGATTTATTACGATTCATTGCTCAGTTAACCAAGATATCTCATTTAATTAACAATATCAGTTTCTAATAGGCTTACCCAACTAGCTCAGTGACTCAAATGAGCAAAAAAAAAATCAAAATTTTCTTTACTATGAAATTCCCTAATTGAGAAGAAACTATGTATTAATTGTTTTGCCTATGACATAAACTTGATAATTCAATCATGAAATCGAAAATAATATAAGAAACAGCAACAACTAACCTTCAATTCCACGCCTCTGATTTTGTCAATGGTGGAAACGTGAGAGGAAGAAGACGACGGGAGGAGCAATTAAATTTTGGTGGTTGGTTTAGTTGGTTTAGAGAATTAATTTTAGCGCTGGTTTGAATTAAATTTCTTATCAAACCACCCAATTTATTTTTTTAAATAAAGGAGTGAACTGTCAATTCATTAATGGGATGGGCAGTAAGATTAGAGGGGGCAGTTAGATTTTTTGGGGTGTACGGAAGGGTATTTGAGATTAAAGTCCAAAAATATCTATAGTGATCAATTACAGAATTAAAAACTGAATGCAAACAAATATGTTCATGGGCCCGCTACTCATTACATAAACCGAACCCGAGCCCAAGTCCATAACAACTTAGCTCGGTGCGCGCACATAGGTTTTCTCCTCACTCTTCACAAAGTAGTCCTAAAGATTTTACTTTGTTCGGACTTTTCCATAATATTTCAACTTAGTCCATTTTATGCATTTCAAGCCACAAACATTAGACAAGCATTTCTCATTCAACAAAACTCTAATTTTAACATATGATTACATTTCATAATCCGATAATTCCTTTGAGAATATGTCAAAAATTACCTGGAAATGAACCGACACAACATGCCTTAAAATGTAGTTCCAACAAAGCAAAAACAAGGAAGAGGAGGAAGCGTTTAAGAATTTAACCAAAAAAGGAAGCTTTTAACCATGTATCTCAAGTCTTAACAAACAATAAAAAAAAAAACTATAACAGTCACTAGGTCGAGACAAGAACTTTTTGAGTGAAAAAGATAGAAAACTTTGAAGTGAGAACAACTTTGGTTGGTTCGACTGAATATTTTTGAGTGAACAAGATATTATATTTTGCTCGAGGGAGGAATCTTAATGCTTAAGAGTCTTGACTCGTCTCCCAATCCTAGAAATTTCCAACCACCATCATCAACACGAGTTAGGCTACCTAGGATGTTCGGGATATCAGGTTAGAGTGTAGGACCAAAATCTTTGTAGGCATTGTTAAGTTTTGCAAAGTTCTAAACAAAATCAATTTGTAGTGAATAGATTGGTTCGTGGTTGAGTAGCTTGTCTCATCCTGTTTCAAATTAAGGATTCTGTTATAAATATTATAAATGTTATCAACTAGTTATTTTACATGTATAAAACTTAATTGTTGAATGATTGAATCATTTTTTTTTTTTTTTTTTGAATGATAGACATTACAGTTTCGGACAAAAATCGTAACTGACAACAACCTAAAATATGGGACAACATTGAACACGCGCGAGTACTATAATAGAAATCACATATTTTTTTTGAGTGGTCCTTTGGATCGATTATTTAAAATTGATGTTTTTAGTTAGGTTTGGACAAATTACCTTGAACCAAAAGAACCAGACCAAATGGAACCAAATTGGGAGATACCAAACCGAATTGAATATTTATAAATCTCTGAATAGTTTTTCTATTTAAAATATTATTGGGTCCTTAAACCGAGTTAATATCCGAAAACGAATGTATAATCAAAAAATTTAGTTATATTCAAATTTAAAATAACCAAAATATTTAAATTATTATTATTATAAATATACAAATATTAGTTATGTTTGATCATAATAACCTAAATATCTAAAATAACCGAGTAACCGAAATATTTGAATGTCAATAGTTACATTTTTTTTAATTAAATGTTTTTTTTTTTGCAAAATCAAGCCAAGTTTCATAAACATTTAAACACTTCATATTATTTTTGGGTAAAAATCAATCTTTATATTTTCCAGGTATTTCAACTAATTCAGGTAGTTTGGATGCTTTTTGAACAGTTTGGTTCGGTTCTTTCGGATAATTAATTTGGGTATTTGCCTACCAACATAAATATCTATACCGAATCAAACCAAAGGATAACCAAACTATATCGAACCGATTTCTTTTCTTTTCCTATATAGTTCCTAAAGAGGCATAACCGAACTACCCAAATCTGAAAGAACCGAATCAAATCCGACAGAGTAGTAGAGTACTGTGCCTATTATTTATTATTATGCACCAATGTGAGATAAAAAACATGTGCCTATAAATGATCAACCATATATTCTCTACAAACAACATATATACCTCTCTTCTTTGTTCTTCATATCTAGTTTGAGTTTCAACTATGGAACCAAATTGTGATTTGATATTCGCTCCTGCGATTCCCACTGACATTCACGGAATCAAGATCTTGAGACAACCTTCGGATTCCAAGCTTGCTGAACTTGGGGTTACCTCTTGGCCTATGTAAGTGTTTTTCCCCTACTCTATTTATTATTTTTCTATGCTGACTTGTTTAAATGGCATATATTTAAACTATGATTTTTAACAATACTTACTCAAAATACTAATAAGCAAAACCTATTCTCACAGAGGTCGCGAGAGTTGTGGCATGTTAGTGTTACTCTAACCTAGCAAGTTAATATTATCTACTATAAGTTATTAGGATTGCTTTTTATTTTTACCACCAAAAGGTAGTTATCCTTAAACATGGACAATGGCTAAGTAATTAAAATTGCAGTGGGAGAAGGACTCCAAGAACAACTTCACTTCTTCTTGCAAGAATTAATATGTCGACATTCTATATTACAGGAAAATGAATCTACCAAGAACGATTATGCTTGAAACTATTCAAGTGAAAAATATCTCTTGGTTATGTTCTCGAATGGATGATTAATTTATCAGTTTAGGAAAAGATCTGAAACACTGATCAACCTTATACTAAATGGAATTTTGAAGTCATGAGTCAGGTCACATGTTATAGTTGACTAACCGTCGAGATAAAACTTAAGCAGATGGGAAAGCACTCCACGCAAATTTCCATGGAAGTTTAAGAAGACAGAGACGATGTACTTCTTGGAGGGGAAGGTGAAAGTCACTATAGACGATAATCACAAAGAAGAGGAACAAAAAGCCTTAGAATTAATGGCCGGGGATTTGGTTGTGATTCCTAAAGACAAGAAAGTTGTTGTGGATGTAACTGAAGCTGTGAAGAAACATTATTATAGAGAGTACGAGATTGTGAAATCTGAATCACCTTCAAAAGCATAGTTTAAGGGATTTGAATAAATTATTTGCCTGTTATATCTACATAAGGCTTATAACACCTATATATCTTGTGTCTTGTAATCATAAATTAGTTGTATGTTTGGATCTAATATATCTTGTAATCGTATCTCCTATAGTGTTGAATGCTTAATCAAATAAGAGTCTTGTGTCTTACCTTTGGTCAACTCGTCTACATTTTTTAAACCTTTTAATTTGTTCGCAAAACACTCTTATGAATGAGTTATGAGTATACAGAACACAATCCCATGACGAACTAGGCATTGAAGGCGTGGAATATGAAAATTTGATAAGCATGGGTTTTATAACAACTTTTTACTTGAAATGTTAAATTAATTAATTAACAAAATTAAATGTTATTTACAAAATATCTTTATACTTATAAAGCACAATTCAGTTGGCAATTGTGAGATTGACAAGTGTCCCTTTTTAATGTTTTAAACTAATTTACTTTTTATTTTTTTATCACAGCAATTTATGTTTTTTTAAAAAAAATCTCACATTTATTGCATAACTACACATGATCTTCAATTTAACTTCCCATTTTTCACAGCATATCATCGCCACCCTCATCATATATATATATACATATTGTATATCATAAATGTTTAACCCATATAATCTTTTAAGAATTTACAAAAAAAAAAGCAGTTACTATAGGTATTCTATTGATTTTTTGATTTTTGAGTTTTAATCTAGATATTAGTGTGATTATTTACAAAATAAAACAACTACCAGAAACACACCATTATGAAAATGGCAAGATGCAAATTTTATTATTCCTACAAAAATTTTCTAGGTTCTACTTAATGATGATAATATTTATAGATCAAATATATTGGGATGATATATATTTTTTCTTTTTCTGTGATTTATCTTTCTGAGTTTGAGAAAAGAAGTCAAAAGAATAAAATAATATGCAAAGTAGATATTTATTTTTAATTTTTTACTTATTATTCTTTTAATAGATATTTTGTCGTGAGAAAGTTAAGTAACAAACCAAAATCATTTAGTCCATATTTAATTATCTATATACCAAACACTAAAATATTTTATTATTGTTATTATTATTCTATATTTAATTAACATTTATATATTTATTTAAACTAGTTAATAGATATTTTTAAATTTATAAAACACATAAGCTTACTACTATTGGATAAGTATGTTTACTTTGTCTTTCTATTATCCAATTCTCAAATTTAAGGTATTTCAATAGTAAAAATGTTAAACTGTTTTAATTTCAAACATGTTATCTTTTATCAATTTTATAAATAAAAGAGTTATTACTTAAATACCATATCAAACTGTTTTGATTTTAAACTTATTATCTTTTATGTTAATTTTATCTAAATTTTATTAATTAAATACCAATCCCTCTGCATAGCAGGGGGCAAAATTCTAGTATATTAATAAAACTGGACTCAAATCGATGCTTTCTTCTCGCTTAAAACTTTTGCGTCAATAATATTTTAGAAATATATTTGTCACGACTGTTTAAAAATTACGCACAAACAGTTATTTATTTGATAGTTACATATATTTAACAACATTTTTGGAAAATATTATAGGAGTTTCAGAAATTCATTATTTTTCTAACAAAAAAGAATTAAAGAACTTTTTTTTACCAAAACTAATTAATTAATTTGAGAGATATTTTTTTATAAATTAATTGGTTTATGTTTACTAGTTTCACACATTCACTACATAATTTTCATTTCTTTGATTTTTTTTATATGTTTTATATGTTGACATGTTGTTCTGTTATCCAAGCTTATTTAAGATCTAGCTAGAGTTCATCGTTAATATTTTATTTTGCCAGATTCGGCTAATTTCAATTTTTTGTCTTTCCACTATTAAAAAACCCATAAAAAGTTTTTAAAAACCCACTGATGCTTCTCTCAGATTTGGTAAAGTTAACTCATTTATAAGTTATAAGAATTGCGAAGAGAGCGTCTCTGTAAAAGCTTGAATCTTTGGTTTCTCTTTCAATCCATTCCAAACTTAGAGAGTGAAATCCAATGGGAAACCATTTTCTAACGTTGTCTCTTCTCCTCGTAATTGTCTGCGTTTGCGTTTCCGTCATCACCACGAAGCTAAACCCTAAAGAAGCAATCGTACCTCCCTCCGATTCGAATTTAGCTTCTGTGATTCCCATTGAAATTCACGGAGTCAAGATCCTGCGACAAGCTTCGGATACTAAATTAGCTGAATTAGGCGTCGCCTCTTGGCCAACGTCGGTTCCTTTCTCTTTTCACCTTCTTTGACTTTTGATTTTATCTCTGCCTCTTTGCTTCAATGTCTTGAATACAGAACTAGGGTTTCTTCAAAATGTTCTCAATTCATCGAAATTAACAACCTTTACTGTTAGTGTTGATCCAAATTTTACCGAATTGCATCACTCTTAGCTCAGGACAGTTTGATTTCGTGTTGCAAGAATCTGCTTAGGCCTAATTGTGTCTGAATCATGTAAATTTGTGTTAAGTCTTTATTCTATGGTTTACTAATAGCTTAATGTTGACATTTTAGACATTTTTTTCTTTTCCTGAATTGTGGTGACTGAGTCATGTAATGATGAGCAGGTGGGAAGGTAGTCCAAGCAAGTTTCCATGGACGTTTAAGAAGACAGAGACGATGTATTTCGTGGAAGGGAAGATCAAAGTGTATGTAGATGGATACGAGGAAGAAGAAGAAGCCTTTCAGATAGGGAAAGGAGATGTGGTAGTTTTCTTTAAAGACATGAAAGTTGTTTGGGAGATAACTGAAGCTGTGAAGAAACATTATAGCTTAGAGGAGTAGTGTAAAGAGAACTCTGTGTCGTTTTCGTTTGTTGTAGTTGATACTCTGGCTGTGACTAGCTTACCAATGGTGTTGCAATGTTAATTTGGGATTAAATGTCACAAAGCTTAATCTTTGTGTTCATTACGAAACCGGAAAATCATTGAGGACACGTTTGTTACTTTATTCATCATATATGAATTTCCCGAAACCAGGTGCACACGCGTTAAATCAGGAGATAGCAAAAACCCAATATCACCCCTGATCCATTCTATTCTTTGGAGGATAAAAACGTCATTTAAGAATCCAGACGGTAGTAAAGAGAGAAACCAACGGCCATAGCTTCTGGTTTTACTCCAACTTAACGGCAAATTTTGTTGGCTTTCCATCTATATATCATTCGATTTCATTTTCTATCAAATCATCAGATTCACAAAACACAATTCTCAAGATCCAAGAAAAATATCACAAAAATTCAAGAAGTTTCTCTGAATTTTCCAGTAAGATGAGTTCTACAAGCAAAGCGTGGACGGTGGCGGTTAGCATTGGAGTCGTAGAGACGTTAAAAGACCAATTAGGTCTCTGTCGGTGGAACTACATGCTCCGGTCGGTAAATCATCATTTACGGAACAACGTGAGATCTGTTTCTCAGGGGAAAAGGTTTTCGTCGTCTGTTTCCGCCGCCGTTATATCCTCCGGTGAGAGTGAAAAGGCGAAGAAAGCTGAAGAATCGCTTAGAACGGTTATGTATTTGAGCTGTTGGGGTCCTAATTGATAAATGTAAACAATGTATAGCGTATAACTTTTAAGATATCTTGAAAGACATGAAGTTTCAATCCATTTCTTGGTATGAAAGAATCAGAGCTTTATAATTCAATAGAAAAAACATGTCAAATGAAATTTCTGATCCCAAAGAAAGCAAGCTTAGAGTATCAACAACACAAAGAAAGAAAATATTAAAATCGTATTAAGTTTTATAATAGCGCAATAAATAGAGATTTTATAATTCATTAGATCTACTGGCTGTATTATTTAATATAAATCTTAAGCAAGTTTCAGAAATTTGAATTTTGTATAGATGTTTTGGATAAATGTGGACAAACAGAGAATTGGATTAAATTGAGAAATCTAACATGGGAAAAAAAAATTGTATGTTCTTAGCGGATTTTAGTAGAGCGCGGATTCAAGTTTTCCAAAAGCTAGGTTGTTGAGCTAATTGGTAACTATCAATCAGTCTAAGCTAAATTAAACATGAGGTGTGTGACATTTGTTTAATAGTTAATACTAAAACAAAATTCATTTCATAGACTTAGGTCTTGAATAATATTAGTTTTCAAATGAGTTTAGGGGTTTTATAATTAATTTTTCCTACAAAATATGAAAATGATTGTGTTTTCCTCTTCTGTCTCCATTTCTAATGTATACACTTTACAACTATTTTATTTATGTTTTTATCGGAAAAAATAATCTAAAATCTATACACCAATAGCAATAACAAGTATACTCTATAATTTAATTTCTATAAATAGTTAAATACCATAAATATTATAGACATTATGTAGATTAAATAAATAAAATTTTACATGCAAACGCTTCCTATTCTTTATAGATAAATATTTCATCAAACAAAAATATTAAATATTAAAAAATGCATCAATCAAAGAGATGGAGTCTAGGGTTCTGAGTAACGCAACGATGATGGAGGACGGGGAGAAGAATCGTCCTCCAGGAGACCCTCCTGATGCTGCGGGGTTGTGGGTGAGTAAGGTGGTGAGAATTAACGCGGGAGAGATACTGGATCCAGAGGAGGTGTTGGCAGATGAGTTTGTGAGAGCAATGCTGGAAGTGGAGTTTCCAAATGAGGAAGATGGAGAACCATTGATAACAATCAGACAAGAAGTATTGACGGCTATTAGTGGTTTATGGAAGAATTGTATGATAGTCAAGATACTAGGGCAATCTGTTGCAATACCCGTGCTTAGTAGGAAGTTGAAGGAGTTGTGGTAACTAAAAGGAGCGATGTTTGTTACAGACCTCCCCCGCCAGTTCTTTATGATTCGTTTCGATGAAAAGGAAGAATATATGAAGGCTTTGACGGACCGACCATGGAAGGTATTTGGGAGCTATCTTTTGGCGCAAGCTTGGTCCCCAGACTTTGACTCGAGACATGACAATATAGCCACTACACCTGTCTGGGTTAGGTTGGAAAAAATTCCAATCACGTTCTATCATAGATCCATACTACTGGGCATTGAAAGGATTGGGGAACCCGGTAAAGGTGGATAATACGACTCTACTTTGTACAAGAGCTCGATTTGCACGTATCTGTGTGGAAGTTAATCTGAAGAAGCCCCTTAAATGAACTGTGGTTATCAATGAGGAGTGTTACTTCGTCTCGTAGGAGGGCTTATCGAATATTTGTGCAAGGTGTGGGCTCTACGGACACTCTGTTTCGACCTGTTCAAAAGCAGGACAAGAAAAGAGATCGGAAGTGGCAGGGAATGTCCCTCAGCCGACGAGTCTGGCTGGTGAGGCTCGAGTTGGGGAGACACAGCAGGGAGATGGCATTATTGCATTTCCTCCGACTGGCCAGAGAAGGGTAGCTACGTCGAGGGAATCTGGGAGTCCGCCTGGTGGTCCTGGGGGTGTTTTGGGTAATTCCCAGCGAGGACTGACTAGGACGAAATATTCAGAGAATATTGCAGTATCGAACAGTTTTGGCAATTTGGAGGAGGATACAGAGATCCCAGATTCTCAGGGCACGATTGTTACATCGGATGCGAATAAGGAAAATACGGATTCGCAGAATATTTCGCTCCAACAGTTGAGTAGGGCGCAAGAAAACAATGTCAGATTTGAAACACAAGTGGATAAGCTGGGAATGGGGGCCCAGAAGGGAAAACAGGCTGGGAGTAAAAAGAATCCTTTGAGTACTAGTGTTAGACCCAAACAGTTGAAAGGTCAGCGACCCATAATGGGCCTCGTCTTTGGCCCAGAGAAAGGAGACATGGAACTTTCGATGAGTGGGAAGAGACTCCGTGTGGAGAAGGAAAATGTGGGACGGTCAGGGGGATCGTTTATGGCGGAGACCTCCGATACAATCGAGGACAGTCAACCGACACAGAACAGTATGACAGTCGATCAGGGGGGTTGTGAGAGCAGTCAGGTTCCCGCCGAGACAGATTCTGCCTCGAAATAGTAACCCGCCGACAGTAGAGGCGGAGATGGAGTTTGAGGGGAATGAGAGACGATGATATATCGCCCCGACTGTTTCAATCCTGCACGAGTTTGTCTGGATGAATCTATTACTATGGAACTGCCGGGGGGGGGGGGGGGGGGCGAATAAACCCAACTTCAGAAGATCAATCAGATATCTCTTGAAAAAATTAACACAGATGATCTTGCGCTTTTCGAAACCCACACATGTGGAGATCGAGCAGGGCAAATTTGTCGAGGGTTAGGATTTGGGAACACAGTTCGAGTGGATGCAGTGGGTCAGAGCGGTGGCTTATGGCTATTTTGGAGGACTGGAATTGGAGAGATCTAAGTAGTGGAGACTGCTGATCAGTTTATCCATGCAAAGCTAGTGAACGGGGAAGATTTTTTGCACCTGATTGTGGTGTATGCAGCACCGATAGTCAGTAGGCGAAGTGGTTTATGGGCACGCTTGAGGGATTCTCTTCAGGGGGTGAATGAACCAGTGATTATTGGAGGGGACTTTAACATAATAGTCAGGCTCGATGAGAGGGCTGGAGGGGAATGGGAGGTTATCCTTGGATTCTTTAGCCTTCAGGGAGTGGATCAGTGATCTTTCTCTTATCGATATGGGATTTAGTGGGAACAAATTCACATGGAGAAGAGGGCGGTTTGAGTCGACCTTTGTGGCAAAACTTCTGGACCGCGTATTGTGTTGTGCCCACGCTCGGTTAAAATGGCAGGAAGCAACGGTGAAGCATCTCCCTTTTCTTGCTTCAGACCATGCGCCGTTGTATTTACAACTTTCGCTGGGACCAATAAAGGACCCAAAACGAAGACTCTTTCATTTTGAAGTGGCTGGTTCCAACACCCAGAGTTTAAGGCTTTGGTGGGAGCTTCATGGCAGGGGGACATGAGCACACCTCAAGCGCTTACAATGTTAAGGGACACGTTGAAGAAGTGGAACCGGGAGGTTTTCGGGGATGAGCAGAAACGTAAAGATGCCCTGGCTGAGGAGATAAAGAGGGTGCAGGATTTGCTGGAGCTTACACAGTCCGATGATTTACTAGCCAGGGAGGAGATGTTATTAAAAGAGTTTGATGGGGTGCTGGAGCAATAAGAAACTATTTGGTTTCAGAAATCAAGGAAAAAGCATATAGCCCTTGGGGATAAGAACACCAAATATTTCCATACTTCTACTATCATTCGTAGGAGACGAAACCGCATTGAGATGCTGAAAGATGAGGGTGATATATGGATTACGGATAATCTAGCGCTTGTAAGATTGGCTGTTGAATACTACAAACGGCTACACTCATTGTTAGATGTGCCAGCAGATGTTGAGAATTTGCCGCAAGAGGGCTTTGTACGCCTCTCTCAAGGAGAGGTAGCAGATCTGAATAAACCTTTCTTGCCACTGAAAGTGGAGTAATCCATAAAGGGTATGGGGAGGTTTAAAGCCCCAGGACCGGATGGCTTTCAGCCAATCTTCTATCAAAGTTGTTGGGATGTCGTCGGTCAATCAGTCATCCGGTTTGCCTTACAGTTCTTTGACACATGACAGTTACCACGGGAGACTAATGATGCATTGTTGGTACTGATAGGCAAAGTGGATAAACCGGAAAGGATTACTCAGTTCCGTCTTATTAGTCTTTGTAATATTTTATTTAAAACCATTACTAAGACGATGGTGAATAGATTGAAGAGAGTTATGCCGAAGCTCATAGGCCCGGTGCAGTCAAGCTTTATCTTTGGAAGGTTGAGCACATACAATATTGTGGTTGTTCAAGAGGCGGTACATTTCATGAACCGTAAGAAGGGACGAAGAGGTTGGATGTTGTTAAAGCTTGATCTAGAGAAAGCCTACTACAGAATTCGTTGGGATTTCCTAGAGGAAACGCTTGTAGCTGCAGGACTGTCGGAGAAGTGGGTCGGATGGATACTGCAGTACATAACGGGACCCTCGATGCATGTTCTTTGGAACGGGGAGAAGACTAAAGCTTTTCAACCATCACGGGGACTTAGACAAGGGGGTCCCCTTTCCCCATATCTGTTTGTGCTTTTTATGGAGAGGCTGTGTCATCTCATTGAAGTAGCGGTTAGGGAAAGAAGGTGGAAACCGATTCTGCTATCACGGGGAAGACCGAAATTGTCTCACATTTGCTTTGCGGATGACCTTATATTATTTGCTGAAGGGTTATTGGCACAAATCATAGTCATACGCAGTGTTTTAGAGTGATTCTGTGGAGCCTCAGGATAGAAAGTTAGCCTTGATAAGTCAAAGATCTTCTTTTCCTGAAATGTGTCCAAAGACTTGAGTAAGAGGATCAGTGAAGAGAGTGGGATTCAGGCTACCTGCGATTTGGGGAAATATCTTGGTATGCCAGTACTGCAAAAGAAGATGAATAAGGAGACGTTTGGGGGAGTCTTGGAGAGGGTTTCGTCTGGCTTAGCGGGTTGGAAAAGTAGAACTCTTAGCTTTACTGGACGCTTGACACTGATGAAGGCTGTGCTCACATCGATACCGGTTCACTCTATGAGTACAATTATCTTACCTAAGTCCACCCTTGCTAGATTGGATCTGATATCGCGCTCCTTTTTGTGGGGCAGTAATGAGGGAGGCAGTAAACAACATCTAGTAGCATGGAAGAGAGTTTGCCGCCCGAAGTGGGAGGGAGGGTTGGGAATTCATGTAGCAAAGGAAATGAATGTTGCACTGATAGCAAAAGTGGTCTGGCATTTATTGCACGATCGAGACAGCTTATGGGCACATATATTGCATAGTAGGTATCGGGTGGGAAGCTTGGAGGATAAGACTTGTGCTATCTCGAAGTGTAACTGGTCCTCGACTTGGAAGAGTGTGATTGTTGGGTTACGGGAAGTGGTTTTCAAAGGTCAGGGATGGGTTGTTGGGGATGGGCGATCAACAAAGTTCTGGACTGATAAGTGGTTATCGAAGAAACCTTTGGTTGAGCAGCTGCATGGAGAGTTACCAGAGTTCTATGTAAGTTTGACGGTCAGAGACTTTTGGCGTGATGGTGTGGGATGGGCAATGGATCGGATTGCTCCTTTTGTATCCGAGAATACTAGACTGGAGCTCCTTTCATTAGTATTGGATAGCATCACAGGAGCGAGGGATCGTATATCCTGGTTTGTAAGTGCTGACAGAGAGTTTACGGTGAAGTCAGCGTATGCTCTGCTGACCAGAGAGGAACTTCCGAGACAAAACATGGAGGGATTCTTTCGAAGGATATGAGAAGTGGCGGCTTCAGAGAGGGTTTGTACCTTCCTCTGGATGGATGGGAATCAGGTTATTATGACAAACGCGAAGCAGAGACGGAGGCATCTCTGCGCTACAGATGTTTGTCAGGTATGTAAAGGAGGAGTGGAGACCGTTTTGCACATTCTGCGAGATTGTCCTGCTATAAGTGAGATATGGCATAGGATTGTTCCCAACAGAAGAAGGCAGGCGTTCTTTTCTGGATGTGTTCTGGAATGGCTCTATGAGAACCTTGGGGAGGACTTGTCTGTTGATGGAACCCCGTGGCCAACTATATTTACGATGACAGTGTGGTGGGCATGGAAGTGGAGGTGTGGGAATGTCTTCGGGAGAATAGAAAATGTCGTGATGGAACCCGCTTCATTAAGGAGTTGGCGAAAGAAGTGTTTACAGCTATATTGATTCATAAGGGCCAAGTATCGAAACCACAGAGATAGGAGAAGTTGATTGGGTGGAATCCTCCATCTGGGGGTTGGTATAAGTTGAACACGGATGGTGCCTCCCGTGGGAACCCTGGTCTTGCTGCCGCCGGAGGTGTACTGCGAGACGAAGCTAGAAGATGACATGGGGGTTTTGCACTTAATATAGGAAGATGTACGATGCCTTTAGCAGAGCTATGGAGAGTCTACTATGGCCTATACATTACTAGGGAGAAGCGGGTCTCGCGGCTAGAGGTGGAGTTGGATTTAGAGCTGGTGGTGGGCTTTCTCACGACGAAAATTAGTGATGTACATCCGTTGTCTTTCCTGGTGCGACTGTGTCATGACTTTCTTGTAAGGGACTGGATAATCTATTTTTTCACGTGTATAGACAAGCTAATTGTCTCGCGAATGGTTTAGCGAACTATGTATTCTTGCTTCATTCTAGTTTTCATGGGTTTGACTCTGTTCTTGCTTGTTTAGATTCTTTGTTACAAGAGGATTCGCTTGGTCATAGACATACACGAAATATTTGTATCCGTTGATGCATTCTCACTTTATTAATAAAACGGGGGAATGATTTGGTTCCTCACACTCGTACCAAAAAAAAATCAAAAAATGCAAACCGATCAAAAACCCATGTCGGTAAGAAAACCGGACATCCGGTTAGAAACCCAGCCTAATAGAACAAGTGGTCTACAATGGGCAAAAACGTAATTTCAGTCTTCGACACTCTCCGCCTCAGACTACAGAAACCGAGAAAACAAGCAGCTCAACGTCTCTGGTTTTCACTTCCAAACTCACGGCAATTTTTGTCTGCTTCTCCTATTTTATAAGAAACCCATTCGACTCACTTCACTTTCATCGAACAATCTCGACGAACACAAACAAAACACAAAACAAGATTCTTCTGAAATCTTCTGTTCTCTATCAAAAGAATGAGTTCTACGAGCAAAACATGGATGGTGGCTGCGAGCATCGGAGCCGTCGAGGCATTAAAAGACCAGTTAGGCGTTTGCCGGTGGAACTTCTTGATCCGATCGGCGAATCAGCATCTCCGCAACAACCTAAGGTCCGTTTCTCAAGCTAAGAAGCTCTCTTCTTCCTCCTTCGATTGTACGAAGAAGACGAATCAGGCTGAGGAATCTCTGACAGTCATGTATTTGAGCTGTTGGGGTCCTAATTAATGGAAACGGAGCTTTGATTTTGATCTAGCCTCGCCGAATCGGAGAAATCTGTATACCCTGATTTAGGGTTTTGATGATGGCTTGTTCGGGTTTTTGAAACCCTTTAAAAGTTCAAACGAAATGTATATAATCCGCTTTGTATAGTGACTCTTAAACTAATGAATTCATTTCATTTCATTTCCAATTTCGCCAAAAAGCTAAATTCAAATCAGATTTCTTGTTACTGCAATTAAAGTAAAAACTCTGACTTTGAATGTTTCTTTATCACAGGTTTGATTTAGTACACTCTGATCAAAGCAAAATTTAATTAAGTCTTGACCTTTACTCGATTAACTATAAGAATTTGTGATAGTTTGGTCCATATATTGGAGGGTGTTTGTTATCTAACAGTCAAAGCTTAGACTGAGTTTTACTGCATTTTAGGGATTTAGTTAATCCTTATCCCCACTTTAAATGCCTTCTGTTGCACATTCTCCACCTTAATATAGAGAGGTCTCATCAGCTATTTTCCTTACTTAGCTTCCAGTTGTTTCTTCTTTTGAGTAAATTTGATTTCTTTTTCACAAAAGATGGCTGCTCCATTGATTGTTTCCTTTGGTGAAATGCTTATTGACTTTGTCCCTGACACTTCTGGTGTTTCATTGGCTGAATCCACCGGTTTTCTCAAAGCTCCTGGTGGTGCTCCGGCTAATGTCGCCTGTGCCATCTCCAAACTCGGCGGCAAATCAGCTTTCATCGGCAAGGTTTTGTATACTTCTCATGTTACAATCTGTTCTCTCTAGATTGATTTGATGGTTTATCAGAGAGTAGTGATCTGTGTTTTGTGTGATGGTTTTTCACAGTTTGGTGATGATGAGTTCGGACACATGCTTGTGAACATCTTGAAGAAGAACGGTGTGAACAGCGAAGGAGTTTGCTTCGACACCAATGCAAGAACCGCTTTGGCCTTTGTGACATTGAAGAAGGACGGAGAAAGAGAGTTCATGTTTTACAGGAACCCTAGCGCAGATATGCTCTTGAAAGAATCTGAGCTCAACAAGGATCTCATCAAGAAAGCCAAGATCTTCCACTACGGTTCCATTAGCTTGATCTCTGAGCCCTGTAGAGCTGCTCACATGGCTGCTATGAAAACCGCTAAAGACGCGGGAGTTTTACTCTCTTATGACCCGAATGTTCGGTTGCCTCTTTGGCCTTCCACTGAAGCTGCCATAGAAGGCATTAAAAGCATCTGGAATGAAGCTGATATCATCAAGGTATATACTTTTGTAAAACCAAACTCTTGATATATTTTTCTGTTTGGATTTTGATCTTTTAGTGTGTAGGTGAGCGATGACGAGGTAACGTTCCTCACAAGGGGAGATGCGGAGAAAGATGACGTTGTTTTGTCTCTGATGCATGATAACCTCAAGCTGCTTATTGTTACTGATGGAGAGAAAGGTTGCAGATACTATACAAAGGTAACACAAAAAGGATTCAAACGCTATATTGTTTGGGCCTTTTTAGACTTTAGAGTGATCTAAACATAGTTTTTTTTTTATCAGAAATTCAAAGGGAGAGTGTCTGGATACTCTGTGAAAACAGTTGATACAACAGGAGCTGGTGATTCTTTTGTTGGTGCATTTCTTGTCGCACTCGGCAAAGATGGTTCCATACTCGATGTAAGTACAACCGAAGGCATGTTCAGGTCTTAGATTGGATCAGGCATAAAGAATTGAGTTTTTGGTGTTTGTGTAATGAATGTTGTAGGATGAAGGAAAGCTGAAGGAAGCTCTTGCATTTGCAAATGCTTGTGGAGCTGTGTGTACAACTCAGAAAGGAGCCATTCCTGCACTTCCCACTCCATCTGATGCACAGCAGCTCATGAAGTCTAAGTCCAAATAGCTTTACTTTTTTTTTTGTTCTTTCTGAAATGGTACTCAAGCTTCTTCACTGAAGTATTGACTCAGTTCAAAAAATTTGGTTTTACTCTGATAGCTGAATAATACAAGTTTCAAGTTGCTTCCTAAACTGATTCCAGTTATGATAAAGAGAGACAAAACAAATCGACTTTCTCTATTGTTTCTGTTATGAATGCTGTTTTTTAAACAAATGATCAAACCTATTCTCGGCAACACATTTTGCCATTTTTACAGAGTTTAAAGTCAGATTCTTTCGTTGATTGTATTGAGCATTTTTGGAGGAATGTACCAAAACACTTGCAAGGTTGGATCAATTCCATCAAAAAGGTATATACTTGGGGCATATTTTACAGGAAACAAAAGGAATTAATCACTGAAGTAAGTAAAGTATAGACCAAACAAGAAACATGATTAATGTCAAAATGTTAACTTCATTTATACGGTAGTAAAGATCTCTGAAACAACCCAACACAAAGGACAAGTTACCAAATAACAGAGGAGATAAACACACAAATTTTCTTAATTACAATTCCGACAAGAACTCAAACCAAAAAACTCTAAGAATCGCCAGAAACTAGACAGATGTGCACATAGATCAAACAATCAGCTTGTCAGAGAGATAGAGCTTCTCTGTGCCATGGAAGAAGGAGAAGGAGTAGTAACAAGTGCAAAGCAGAGGAGTCCTCCCCACCTGAAAGATTAGATACTTATGCTGTCTCCTTCTTTCAATCTGTTACCCTTTACGATGTCATTCCAACCACAAGTCAAAGCGTAAGTCCAACTTCCTTTGCCTGACTCTCTCTTCATCTCCCATCGTTTCAACATCACACCCCACTTTACGTTTCTTGGATCCACCAGAATCGCTCCAATTCCCATCTTCTTAACATTGTTGATGTCTTCAACCATGACTCTCAGCTCGACAGGTGTCAAGAAATCTTTGTTGATGAGCTCGTTGAAAGGCATTGAGAGGCGACTCTCTCCTGGATTGACATCTGTCATGTACAGAGTCCTCTGAAAGATGAGCCTTAAGTCGCTTCTCTCTCCCCATTTAGCCACAGATTTGCTCGTGTCCTGCATCATCTGCGTTAGCGACTCGGGAATCTCTCTTCGTATCCACGAGAAAGCTTCAATCTTTGGTTTCTTGCATTTATCATTACGGTTGGGCTCTTGCACGGCACGTCTTATTGAGATAAACATAAACATAGATTTGTTGTAATCTGTTAATATATATTCTAGCTTATCTCTATCTAGTTTAGGACTACGTACTTGTATAAATACATTACTTTGTGAATGAATACAGCAACACTTTCCAATTCCTTACATGGTATCAGAGCAAAAATGATTTTTGACCTAGTTTTTTTTTTTCAAACCTCGATTGCTTCCGCTTTCTATTTTTTTTTCTACTATTCTCTTCTCGTTGACACCATATGATGTCACACGTTTCTACTTCTACTATTTATACTTCGGGTAAAAACTCTACACCGAATTCTCCATACACCTTGCATCCTTCGGATAATCCAGGTACCTTGATCACCCCTGTTGTTCTTCGTGGAGACAACTATCCTGAATGGTCTACTGAGCTGTGGAATTCTCTACAAGCTAAACAGAAGATCGGATTTATTGATGGGTCGATTCCAAAACCGGAGTCGAATCCAGACCTTGCCCGATGGATTTCTACAAATTCTATGATCGTTGGTTGGATCCATACATCCATCGATCCTCAAGTTCGATCTACCGTTACTCACGTCCCCGATGCTCATAAACTTTGGGAATCTCTAAAGCTAAGATTCTCGGTCAAGAATGGCGTACGTAAACACATGCTTGAAGACGAAATCAACAATTGTAAACAAAACGGTCAATCCGTTTTGGAGTTCTACGGTCGCCTAACCAAGTTCTGGGAAGAGTTACAAAATTTTAAACCGCTTCTCTCTTGTACGTGCGCGGCTTCAGCAGGGCTAGAGAAAGAACGGGAGGATTCACGTGTTCACAAGTTCTTGTTTGGTCTTGACGAAGCTCGTTTCAGCATAATTCGCTCTCAGATCATTGATGAGGAGCCATTACCTGATTTAAATACAGTCTATTCTCGAGTCATACGTGCCGAACAACATCTTCTCACCATGCGTGCCAAGGAAGTCAGGCTTGAAGCTGTTGGTTTCTCCACTAAGACAGATTCTTCATCGGCTGCTGCTGCTTCGGTTCCTAAAAATCGTGATCCAAATCGTTTCTGTAGTCATTGCAACCGCAAGGGTCATGAGGTCTCAGAATGCTTCTTGTTGCATGGGTATCCAGACTGGTATAACGAACAGCAACAACAACGCTCTACTTCTGGACAAAATCAATGAGGTCGGGGTGGTCATAATAACTCTGCTGGTGGACGCGGCCGTGGACGTGCAAACACATCTCGTAGCACCAATAACACATCTTCCGACAGCAATGCGTCGTCACTTCCTGTTGATCAGATCGCGGCTCTCATCAGTTTTCTCCAAAATCAACAAACTCAGCTAACTACTGATCGTGTGTCCGGTAACATTGCACTCAATGATGTGATTATTGATACTGGTGCTTCGCACCATATGACAGGAGATTTGACTATACTCTCTGATGTCGTTGATATTGTTCCTTCGGCGGTCACGTTTCCTAATGGACGGGATTCACGGGCGACTAAGATGGGGAAACTCAAACTTAGCCCCGCTTATACTCTATTTGACGTGTTATATGTTCCGGATTTTCAATGCACTCTGATATCCGTTTCCAAACTACTTAAGCAAACTGGTTGCATTGCTATCTTCACTGATACGTTATGTGTTTTGCAGGACCGTTTTACGAGGACCCTGATTAGAGCCAGTGAAGAGAGAGAGGGGGTTTACTATTTCACGGGTGTCACAGTTGCAAAAGTTCACCAGACAAGCAAGGCGAAGACTTCTCCTTCTGTTTTATGGCATCGAAGACTTGGACGCCCTTCTTACAAAGCTTTGTCTTCTTTACCAGTTTTTGACAGTTTTAAGGTTGATTTTGACCGAACAAACTCTTGTGAAATTTGTTTTCGTGCCAAACAAACATGCGGCATCTTTTATGAGAGCATTAATAAAGCTATTGAACCTTTTGCTTTGATTCACTGTGATGTCTGGGGCCCTTACCGTACTCCATCCTCTTCTGGTGCTGTCTATTTTCTAACGATTGTTGATGACTATTCACGAGCTCTTTGGACGTTTCTTATGCTTGAAAAATCAGAGGTCTCAATGTTACTTAAGAACTTTTGTGCAATGAGTGCAAAACAGTTCGGAAAACACGTAAAGGATATAAGAAGTGATAATGGTAGCGAATTCATGGTGCTCTCCTCCTACTTTCGTGAACATGGCATTCTACATCAAACCTCTTGCGTGGACACGCCTCAACAGAATGGTCACGTCGAGCGTAAACACCGCCATATTCTCAACGTTGCTCGAGCATGTCTCTTTCAAGCTCGCCTTCCTGTTGAGTTTTGGGGTGAGAGTATCCTTACTGCTACACATATCATTAACCGTACTCCCACTTCTGTCCTTCACGGCAAGTCTCCCTATGAAGTTCTACATGGCACTCCTCCTACCTATGACACTTTACGGGTGTTTGGCTGTCTTTGTTATGCTCACCGCCGTTCTCGGGATAAAGATAAATTTGTAGATTGCAGCCGTAAGTGTCTGTTTGTTGGGTATCCTTATGGGAAGAAGGCTTGGAATCTCTATGACATTGAGAGAAACGAGTTCTTTGCTAGTCGTGATGTCGTCTTCTTTGAAGATGAGTTCCCGGGTCTTCCAAGTACCGATCATGTGACACAGCTAAATTTTCAACAAGACGTTGCAGCTGATGATTGGTTACTTCCTTCCTCTTCCGCTTACGAACAACCGAATCCCGACAGTACTCTTGCTCTTGCAGAGAGTCCTACTACTACTACGGAGAGTCCTACTACTAATCCTGTGGAGAGTCCTCCTCATACTCCTACGGTGAGCCCTACTGCTACCCCTATCAAAAGCCCTACTAATACTACTGCTCGTTTGCCTTCTCCTACTGGTTCTCCTCAATCAGAAGCTGCTACTCCTGATGCTTCTCCTCAGCCTCAGACTCTGACTACTACTTCTATAACACCAGGACACTCACCAGAGGATTACGTTGATTCCTCACCAGGGTTACCTGAATTACTTGGCAAAGGCTTACGTGAACGTCAACCCTCTGTCCTTTTGCGAGATTTTGTCGTTGGTACTTCGCAGCTAGTGCACACCCCCTCTCTTCCTTCACTACCCTCTAATCTTGCGTCTTCTAATCCGGTCTCAGGTAAAACACCATATCCTATCTCTACATATCTTTCTGATGCTACTTTCTCCTCTGGTCACAAAGCCTTCTTAGCAGCTTTAACATCCAACGTTGAACCACGAAGTTATAAAGAAGCAAGTCTTTCTGACGTTTGGAATGGTTCAATGAAAGACGAAGTTACAGCTCTCGAGCTTAACAAGACTTATTTGATAACGACTCTCCCTCCGGGAAAGACAGCCATTGGTAGTAAATGGGTGTACCGAATTAAGTATCATTCCAATGGCCAGATCGCTCGTTACAAGTCTCGTCTGGTAGCTTTGGGAAATCGAAAACGAGAAGGGTTAGACTATACAGATACATTTGCACCAGTTGCCAAACAATCTACTGTGCGACTTCTTCTTGAAATCGTTGCTGCCAAGAAATGAGAAGTACATCAAATGGATGTCCACAATGCCTTTCTACATAGTGATCTTCATGAAGAGGTGTACATGAAGTTACCGCCCGGATTTGAAGGATCGGACCCAAAGAAAGTTTGCCTTCTAAAGAAATCTATTTACGGTCTCAAACAGGCTCCTCGGTGTTGGTTTGCTAAGCTAAGCACGGCATTAAAATCATACGGTTTCACTCAGAGTAAAGCAGACTCCTCTCATTTCTCCTACATACGAGACAAGATTTGCCTACACATTCTCATCTATGTAGACGATTTCATAATTACTGGGAATGATCTTTCTACAATGCAAAAGTTCAAGAATTACTTAAGCCAATGTTTTCATATGAAGGATTTGGGGAAGCTTAAGTATTTGCTTGGCATTGAAGTAGCTCGTAACAATGATGGCATTTTTCTTTCCCAACGGAAGTATGCTCTTGATATAGTTGCAGAGGCTGGGCTACTTGGCGCAAAACCAATATCCGTTCCTATCGAGCTTAATCACAAGCTTTCGCTAGCTACAGGCCAACCTTTGGATAATCCAGAAGAATATCGACGACTTGTTGGGAGACTCATTTATCTCACGTTTACCAGACCGGAGCTTTGTTATAGTGTTCATATTCTATCTCAGTTTATGAAGGCTCCTCTTTCTGCTCATTGGGAGGCTGCTTTGCGTGTGGTTCGGTATCTCAAAAGATCTGCGGGTCAAGGTATACTTCTTCGTTCTGACTCTGATCTTCGCATCAAAGCATATTGTGACTCGGATTGGGGCGCTTGTCCGTTGACTAGACGCTCTTTAAGTGCTTACATCGTTCTTCTTGGTAACTCGCCCATTTCCTGGAAGACAAAGAAGCAAGACACAGTTTCTATGTCTTCAGCCGAGGCGGAATACAGGTCTATGTCTTATGCTTTACGTGAGCTGAAATGGATAAAGCAATTGCTCCTTTCTTTTGGCGTTACTCATGACGTGCCGATGAAGCTGTTCTGTGATAGTCAATCTGCTCTCTACATTGCTGCTAATCCTGTTTTCCACGAACGCACTAAACATATCGAATCCGACTGTCATGCTGTCCGTGATGCTGTTCAAGATAAACTCATTACTACAGAGCACATCTCCACGAAAGAGCAACCTGCTGATCTTCTTACAAAATCTGTACCCTCTCCAACATTTGCTTATCTTCTGTCCAAGTTGGGGATTCAAGATATCTCTCCTCCGCCAACTTGAGGGAGGGTATTGAGATAAACATAAACATAGATTTGTTGTAATATGTTAATATATATTCTAGCTTATCTCTATCTAGTTTAGGACTACATACTTGTATAAATACATTACTTTGTGAATGAATACAGCAACACTTTCCAATTTCTTACACGTCTCTTTCGGCTTGTCTTCTCTGGTGGGCACGAAGAGGGAGACGATCTCGAATTAGGGTTTCGTGGGTTTCTCATCTTGTAATTTCCGAGAAACGATGATGAAGAAGAAGAAGCCACATTAGGGTTTCGTGGGTGGGAATCAGCCGCGATCGTGTTGAGGATGAGAGACGATGACGAATAAGAACAAGGGTTTGTTGTCTCGGAATCTTCAACCGGAATTTTGTTTAGGTCGAGAAGAAGCAATGAAGAAGAAGAAGGCTTTTCTTGTCGGTTTCCTCCGGTAACTAATTTCTTCACCGAGGCTCTGGTTTTTCTCGGGAATTGTTGGAAGATTCGTTTGTCCCTTTCTTCTTCATACAAGATGACGGCGGCATCAACAAAACAACAAAAATTACGGGAAGTAATATCCTTCGCCGCAACGGCTCCAAGATCGCCGTAATACATTATCGGAACGATTCGCACAAAAATCTCAGTAAGATATTCTTAGAGAAAGCAAGAAGGAAATCAGATTTCAGAGACAGAGAGCAAAAAAATGAAAAGAGCGAGAAGGTGAGAAAGAAGAATGTTTCCAACGGTCTATATAATGCCTAGGGTTTGGGGGTTTAATCAATGTGATTAGTCGCTTCTTGTAAACTAAGATACTACCAACGTTCGAAAGATATGGTTATATAATTACGATTTAGTACCCCTATTATTTCCTTTTTGTGTGTTTTCAGGTTTGTTTTGTTAATTATATAGTTTGACTAGTCAACATTTTTCCCGCTAAAAAATATACACAAAGAAACCACATTGAGCAAACCAGGAAATGAAATCATCGAACAAGCTACAAAACCGTCTGGTCCTCTCTTAAAACCAAACGCAGAATTGAGTTGTCGTTTTGAAGTTTGAATCGAAAGGCATGTGGCTAAGACTCCAGATGAGAAAGAGGGTTCGTCGTCTTCATCCTCCATTTGTGTACCTACAGAGGAAAACGGGCAATTTCTTAGGAGAGTAATATCAGATGTCCCTCCGTACACAGATATAATCTGATTTACCCTCGTTATAATATATATATATATTTTTAATCGAAAATGCATGAAATGACGATGAAGGGTATCCAAAATCTTTTAAATTACAAATAAACCAACCAAATAGCTATTGGGTTTTGGCCCAAACCTAAATCTAAATCCGGCCCAAACCTAAATCAAAATTCAGCCCAAACCCAAACCAAAAACAACTTCCAAATCCCTAACTTTTCGATCAAACCGTCAACTTTTACAACTTCTTTTCATCTTCTCCGATAAACCACCAATTTCCACTTTTCATCTTCTCCGAAACCCAAACCACCGATCAAATTCATAATTTATCAATCTCATGGCGCGTACGAAATGGCTTCGGTTGAGAACACCGCCTTCGCCGGATCATACATCATCGCCGCCGCCACCGTCAAGTTCAAATCCACCGGCGTAGAAGCAAACAGAGGCGGAGAAGCCTCCTGTGGCACCGCGAGGAAAAGAGAAGAAGCCGAAGAAGAAATCGAAATCAACAGATGAAACTTCTAGTGCTCCACCTCCGCCGGGTCCGGTGACCGAAGGAGAAGAAGAAAATCCGCTGCCGTCGAGTTTAAATCCGCCAGCGAAGAAGAAAAGAAAGAGGGAGAAGCGTCCGGAGGCACCGCGAGGAAAAGAGAAGAAGTCGCGGAAGTCAAAGTCCAGTGCTCCGCCTCCGGCGGCTCCGGTGACTGAACCAGCAGAAGAAAGTCTGCCTCCTGCGGTGCAACCGGTAACCGGCCCACCTTCGATTTCAGAACCGGTAATCGGTTCATCGTCGCAACCACCACCACCACCGGTAAACCCTAATTTGTTGTATAATTGGGTCTAACTAGTCCGACTAGTATGAGTAGTTCAACTAGTTCAACTAGTTCAACTAGAACGGTTATTATAACTACTGTAATTATTTGAACTAGTATAATTGGATTGCATGAAATGTCGAGTCTGAGTAGTAGGAGTAGGTCAACTAGTCGTACTATATTGTAGTCATACTAATCGTACTAGTCGTACTAGTTTGACACTAGTTGGCGTAGTAATCATAACGGTTGGGCTAGTATTCGTACTAGTCGTACTAGTTTGACAGTAGTTTGCCTAGTAATCGTACTAGTCGTACTAGTTTGACAGTAGTCGTACTAAATTGGTTTTCTTATTTTTGCAGCATGATGATGATGATGTAGAAGAACCAATGCGGCCTCTCGGATATTTCTTCAATCCCATCGAATACCAAAAGGGATGTAAGCTAAGTACCAAATGCTTGCAACACAAATTTAAGGAGGAAGTATTTCCAGCTTTGCAAGAGGATGAGAAGAGTTGGTTTCTGAACCATCCGCAGTTCAAGCACCTGTTTCACATGAAGACTTATGCAACGAGAAAGGTGATGGGGCTGTGGATGTTGCTTCTACGGACGGTACAAATAGAAAAGGGTAGACAGGCTTGGTTTGTGGTAAATGGAGTGCCCATTAGATACTCCATCAGAGAGCATGCTCTCCTCTCGGGACTGTACTGCCACGAGTACCCAGCGAATTACCCGAAGTTAGGTGGCGAGAGGTTTGCTAGGAACCATTTTAGAGACGAAAAAATTACAGCTGAAGTTATGCTAAAAGCACTTCAAGGGATGAGGTATAGTGACACTAGGAATCGGCTAAGGATGGCTGTCCTGTACTTCTTGGGGACAGTGATAAGAGGGAGATCAAAGCATGGAGTAGCCATAGAGCCTTTTATTCTGAGGATGGTTGATAATCTCGAGCTGTTTAAGACATTCCCGTGGGGACGGTTTACTTTCGAGGACAACATCAAAGAGATTTTTCATATGGCGAACCATTTCAAAGGATCGATCCCAGAGAAGGCGAGTTGGACGTTTCCTGGGTTCCTCAACCCTTTGGAAGTAAGTCGTATTTCCTACTGTTTTAATTAGTCCGAATAGTACATCTCGTCCGACTGTTTTAATTAAATATGCAGTTTTTTCGTATTAATAGTATGACTACGTCAACTAGTGCGAATAGTACAACTACTCTAACTGGTCTAATTATATGTGCAGATTTTGGCGTTTGAATGTATTCCAACCCTGAAGACACAATTTCGGGTGAAAGCAACAAATGCAGAAGATGATTGTCCAAGAATGTGCAAATGGGAGTTCACGCAGACTGGCACAACTGGATATTCGCTGGGTTCAATAAATGAGCATCTTGGAGATACAAAGGTATTTTACTTTTTGTTATTGGGATCAATTGTAATCGTACTAGTCGTACTAGTTTGACAGTAGTTGGCCTAGTTTGACAGTAGTTGGCCTAGTATTCGTATTAGTCGTACTAGTTTGACAGTAGTTGGTCTAATATTCGTACTAGTCGTACTAGTTTGACAGTAATTTGACAGTAGTTGGTCTAATATTCGTACTAGTCGTACTAGTTTGACAGTAGTTTGACAGTAGTTGGTCTAATATTCGTACTAGTCGTACTAGTTTGACAGTAGTTTGACAGTAGTTGGTCTAATATTCGTACTACTCGTAGTAGTTTGACAGTAGTTTGACAGTAGTTGGTCTAATATTCGTACTAGTTGTACTAATTAATTAATCGGTTTAATTTTTTTTCCGTTATACTTCAGGACATTACTAGTATTTTGACTGCTGAGGGTGAGGAAGTAGATCTCATAGAGAGGGCCATGGAAGAGACACAGTGGCAGGACTTTGAACTGAAAGATGATTCAGATGTAGCTGACCCTATTGTTGATGGGTGGAACAAGTTTATAGTCCGCCAACAAGGGAAGATACAGTGGGAGGATGTCTTCATGGCCGATGTTCAATCCCGAGTTGTCAAAAAAGAAAATTTCCAAGAAGAAGATGTCCAAAACAAAGGTGCGGCAATAGGTGAGCCAGCTGAACAAGAACCTGCAGTTGTGATTGAGCCAATATCCGAGCAATTGAAAAGGATGATGAAATTAATGGAAGAAGGATTCAAGGAAATTAATGACAAGATTCAAGGTTTGGATACAAGGTTGGTAGCTGTGGAGAGTTTCGTGGAAGAGCAAAGAAATCCTCCAGATTTTCAGTATGGTGGAAATGATGATTTCGGTAAGAAACAATTTTTGAGAATTTTTTTGTTTTGAATATTGAAGTTTATTTGACTCTTTTTTTTTATATCACAGAGAAAACAGCTGAAGAGGAGATGACGGAGGCTGCTGCGGCTGTAGAGAGGGAGATGGCGGAGAGAGCCGCGGCTGAAGAGAAGGAGAAGGAGAAGGCGGAGAAGGAGGCTGCAGAGAAGGAGGCTGCGGAGAAGGAGGCTGCTGCGGCTGTAGAGAGGGAGAAGGCGGAGAGAGCCGCAGCTGAAGAGAAGGAGAAGGCGGAGAAGGAGGCTGCGGAGAAGGCTGAGGCGGAGGCTGCGGCGGCTGTAGAGAGGGAGAAGGTTGAGGCTGCAGAGAAGGCTGAGGTTGAGGCTGCGGCAGCTTCGGAGATGATGGAGGCTGCGAAGACCGTGGAGACTGTGGCGGCTGCGGAGATAGTGTTAGCGACTGTGGATAAGGCTATGGAAAAGGCTCTAGCTGGTAAGTGGAGATTTATCTTCCTTAATGAGCCAAACCATTGGAGATTTATTTTTGATATAATGAGTTTCATCGATTTTTGTTTGTTTTTGTTAGGTGGAGACGATGCCAATACAGTCCAAACTCCTAGGAAGGTGAAAATCAAGAAACGACCTAGTCTTCAAGCCCAAGCAGCAAAGAAATTAATTAAGAAGAGTAAGACTCCCAAGCGAAAAAGGAAGGTTACTCGTTCACGTTTGGTGAAGGATTGTTATTAAGTAACTTAGGCCTTTGAACTTATGTTGTGTCATTATCTGCTATGTTAGAATTTATCTTTGTGTTTTTCAGGATTTGGACATATATATTTTATGCAAGTCTTTTTTTATGTGTTGAATTAAAAGGTACGACTAGCAGAACTAGACCAACTAGATCTGAATTTTAAAAACGTGTGGCAGCAAAAAAAACGTGTGCATGCAAAAAAACATGTTTAAAATGAAGTTAAAAATGGATAAAATATGAAGTCACGTGCGCCGTCAAAAGAGGAAATGAATATCTTTGCAAGTTTGCGCCATCAAAAAAAAAAAATTAAACCCAGTTTTTTTATAACATAGTTGTACCCAGTTTTGAGTTATACCCTAAAGATATAAAATTGTAAAATTTTGTAATCAGTAGTATCATACCTAAATTAAACATTTTTAGTTGTACTTGTAAAATTTTGTAAATAAACTAATATTCTAATGCTATAACTAGTATAAAAATACAAACTTTCATGGTTTTCATGTTTGTGTGGTTAAGATTTACAAAGTAACCTTAAAAGTATAAGGTAGATTGTGTAGAGAACACATTTTCATGGATCAAACATTTTCGTGGATCAAATTTATTTAACTATGAAATATTCAAATATGTTTGCAAATGTTCTATGGCCTATTTTATATAGAAAAATGTTTACAAATACATTTACAAATTGTGTTATTAACATTTTTGTAGAAAGCATAGTCGTACCAGTCTTCCCAGTTGGACTTTAGTACAACTAAAATGTAGTTGAACTAGTTGTACTTGAAACGAGTGGTACTAGTCGCACCAGTCGTACCAGACATATTAGACGCGGAATATAGAGTTGTACTAGTGGTGCTGTCATACCTGATAGAAATAATATGGATACAAGTCTCGGTCATACAAAGTTGCACACATAGTTAAAATAATTTAAAACAAAGACATAAATTACTCTTCACTTCCATCAATCCCAAACCATTGAGCCCAGCGTCCACCTCTCCCTCTTCCTCTACCTCTTCTTCCTCTTCCTCTTCCACGATGTTCTCCAGCTGATGGAAATCTTTTCTGTTGCGGTTTTCCTTTCTTTACTTCATATTCCGGAGGTAAGACTTCTTGTGCTTGTATCTCTTCAGGTACAACCCATTCAGACATATGAGGAACTGGATAGATTGTCCTGGAGTATGCCAATGCCCATAGCTCTACCAAATAATATTTGGAGCAAAACTCTTGTAGATGAAGTTCCCTATCTCTGCTCATATGGATGGCAGCAGCAATTGCATGCACACATGGGTATCTATCTATATCAAAATACTTGCAAGAACAAGTTTTCCTAGTCATATCAACCAAATAATTCTTCCCATCAAGCCCAATCACATTGTATTCATGGAGATAGCTGTTTAACTCTTGTACCATGAGTTTCTTTGCATCCACACATCTCAGATCCATTTCGTTCTCCACGGAAGGCACAAGCTTCTGTGACAGTGGGACTTCAGCGGCACTCTGCCTATGGGTGTTCCACCATTCAGCCAATTTGGCAACAATTACATCAATCATTGGCAACAGCGAGTACTTTCTTGCGTTTGCAAAAACACCATTGATAGATTCTACACTATTGGTGGTATCTATGTTGTACCTTTCTCATGGAAAATAGCATTTTGCCCATTTTTTCTCATCAACACTTTTGTCTAGATACTCGGCAGCAGATGGATATTTCATCCTAAAAGCACTATAGAGTTTTCCGAACTCAACCTCTGTATAAGCTTTAGCGCACTCGATGAACTTCTTCGCACATGCATCTCTGTGGGTGGCAACGTGTCCTTTCACATTCTGTGACAAATGCCTTACACAATACCCGTGTTGAGACAGAGGGAACACTTCCCTTATTGACTTGATCAAGCTTGGATTCCTATCCGAAATAAACACCATTCCAGGGACATCTGGTGTTACTGACTTCAACTGATTCAGAAACCACATCCAACTTGCATCTTTCTCACCATCAACTACACCAAAAGCAATGGGATAATGATGATAATCAGGATCCTGAGCTGAAGCGACGATTAGAACTCCACCATATACGTTCTTCAGGTGGGTTCCATCTATAATGATGACTTTTCTCATCGATAGAAACCCTTCTATGCAAGCTCCCAATGCAAAGAATAGGTATTTAAACCTTTTCTGCTCATCTAATTCCACACAAGTCCGTGTACCCGGATTCACTTTCTCTAGCATGTACAAATAAGAATATAGCCACCGATAACTCTCCTCAGAACTTCCCCGCACCTCATTAGCAGCTTTGTTTTTTCCTCTCAGCGCTGTCGAGTATGATACTTTCACGCCAAGCCTGCCTTGAACCATATTGATCAGCGTTTTTTGGATCTGGTGTGTCGAATCGACCTGGATAGTCTTCAGCCAAAACAGTTGCAACTAAGTGTGGTGTGCCTTTCCTTTTTTGTCTGATTGTACTTGTAGTAACCCGAGAGCATGTGTGCACCTTGTTGTAAGTGACAATAGTGAAACTATTTGAGTTCATACGCACAGAAGCTCTTAAACCCCACTTGCATCCCTCTTTTGCTCCCCAACATTTTACCACGAAACGTGTGGGATCAGACTTTTTCGTTTTATACTCAAAACCATTCTCATGTGCACCTTTCTGCAGGAGAGCTTGCAGTCCCTGCCTAGTGTCAAATTCTTGACCTTTATATATATCTAAACCATCTTCCCATCCATGACTTACTTGCGAGTTTCCATCAGAATGTCTGACTTCTGTATCATCATCATACACGAGCTCATATCTTTGTAGAGGATCTGTATCATTTTCTTGCATCTCATTGTCTGGCATTTCATTGTCTTGCATTTCACTGTCCGGTATTTCTAAACCATCTCTAGCGGTAGAAAACATCTCATCATTACTTGGACCTACATCAACGTCAACTCCATGATCCTCTCTTGAAACATGCACGCTTCCATGACTTTGATCAACATCCTTGATGAACTCCACATGTAGAACACTTCTACATTGATCCTTACTCATTTGTAGTAGATAACCAAAAATATTTTCGTCATTCCAAATATATGATGGTTTCTTCGTGTTCAAAACCATTGGATAGTAACTAATTTTCAGCTGAGATGTAGCTGCATCTATCAAAACCTTTCTGCAAATTCCCTCCACTAATCCAAGATAAGTGACATCCTCCAAAGATTTTCTCATCACTAAAGTGTGAATCTCATCTTCTACAGAATTCCAAATAACTTTATCACCATCTTTTGAATAGAACCCCCCATAATCAAAACATATGACTGTGTAACCACTGCTACTCATTTCCCCTGAAAAGAACAAAACAATCGTAAGGTAATCTTATCATAGTTGTACCAGTTTTACTAGTCGTACTTAAGATGTCCAGTTACGCTAATTATACCAGTAGTACCCAGAAAGTTTGGTTCATCCTAATCGTACTAATTCACTTAATATGTCCAGTTATGCTAGTTGTATCCAAAAAGTTTGGTTGATCCTACTCGTACTAATATGTCCAGTTGTGCTAGTTGTACCCAGTAGTACCCAGAAAGTTTGGTTCATCATACGAATCATCACTAGTTTTTACGATTCATTGCTCAGTTAACCAAGATATCATATTTAATTAACAATATCAGTTTCTAATAGCCTTATCCAACTAGCTCAGCAGCTCCAATGAGCAAAAAAAAAATCAAAATTTTCTTTACTATGAAATTCTCTAATTAAGAAGAAATTATGTATTATTTGCTCTGCCTATGATATAAACTTGATAATTCAATCAAGAAATCGAAAATAGTATAAGAAACAGCAACAACTAACCTTCAATTTCACACCTCTGATTTTGTCAATGGTGGAAACATAAGAGGAAGAAGACGACGAGGGAACGACGAGAGGTGCAAAAATTTTGGTGGTTGGTTTGGTTGGTTTAGATAACTAATTTTAAGTTGGTTTGAATTAAATTTCTTACTAAACCACCCGAAATTCTTTATTCTTTTTCATTTTTTTTGTTTATTCATTAAGGACTAAACAATCAATTCATTGAAAAGAGGGACAGTAAGATTAGAGGGGGGCAGTTAAATTTTCTTGGTTGTACGGAAGGGCATATGAGATTAAAGTCCAATTTCTTAACTCTTGAGTGTTCGAAAAGACTTAAAAACCCTAAGAAACTCTCTAATTTGCGGTGATACGACTTTAGACTCGTATCTAGCTGTTGGATCTTCCAGAACCCTAAACCCATCTGGTGAATTCACCTTTTTCCCTCCTCTCTAGATTCTACAGTTAATTATCGGTTTCGGAATGTAGAAAATAAGGGATTGTAATGATCTGTTTCTGAATATTCATGTTAAATACGTCCTTATACTTCGATTTCGCGGTTGTCACTGCGGAATCTTCAGTTCGAATTTGCGAGCGAAAGTGAAATTTATCAGATTCTTCGATATCTCAGATGCTCTTTTATCTCCCGTCTAATGTTTTGTCCAAGAGGTGGAAAAGTGTCTGACTTTTGATTCCCAGGTCGGATTGGAGTAATGAGTTCTGTTTTCATGTCCTTTGTGAGCTTAGGCCAGAGCTCTTGGATAATATTTGAGGGTTCCAAACTTTTTAATGTTCAAAAGTGATTGTGATTTTGCATCAAGCGATTTGGTATTTTAAGTTTTTGAGATTATTTTAAACATTTCAGTATAGAATTGAAAACCGTAGAGACACCAATCAATCTTGCAATACAAAAACTTGAAAACTTTATTGCATACAGAAAACGAGGTTACAAAAATTTTGGTAGATACGTTACAACATCATATCCCAATTATCTCACACAATATAAAACTCAAATTGTTGGATTTATAAACTCACTCCAAACTCAAAGGTAAGATATAGATAGATTATTCAATCAGAGTTCTTTGGATTCAGAAGAGCTGATTTTTGCAGTTTGGTCTTCTTCAGCTGCAATGTTAACAACTCTTGGACCCTTGACCTTTTCAGGGGAGAGCTTGTTGAGGTTAATAGTGAGCACACCATTCTCAAGCTTGGCCTTAACAGATTCCATATCCACATTATCAGGTAGCTTGAACGATCTCCAGAACTTTCCATGTGATCTCTCAACTCTATGCCACTGATCTCCTTTCTTCTCTTCTTCTCTTTTCCTCTCTCCACTTACTCTCAGGACTCGGTTCTCTTCCACTTCTATCTTTACTTCGTCCTTCTTCAAACCGGGCACGTCGAGCATTATCTCATGTCCTTCTGCTGTTTCTTTCCAGTCCACTCTCGCTGGGGACAGAGCCACGCTCTGGTCCCTCTCAAGCTCTAATGGGATGCTCTCCAAGATTCTGAATGGATCAGGAAACCGGTCTAGCCAGAGATCGGAGAGCAAGCTTCCCGGAGTTTCGAGTGCAGAAGACAGAGACCCTTCATTTGGATTGATGTTTCCAAGAAACAGAGCTCCTATGAGGAGGCTTAACAAAGTAAAGTAAGGCAAGTGCTTCATCATCTTGATTGGTGATTTGGCTTTCTTGTGTAGAAGGTGGAAACCAAAGTGTTAGGATTTTTAAAACTCTCTTTTTGTTACTTGCTTGTTGTTCTCTATGATGGTAAGCTCCAGTTCTCTGGTGTATATATAAACATTTCATGTTCTTGAAAGATCTTTTGGTATAGAGTCTTGCAGAGATATTGAGATTGTTCTAGCTTTTAGTTACGGACTTGTCACTAATTATGCTATTTTTACACGTTGTGTGTCTTTGAGAGTCTTCTCTCATGTTCCAGAGACTTCATGTAAGTATGTAACAACATGGTGAGCCAAAACAAAACTGGATTGGACTGGGCCATGGTGTTGATTTCTATTCAGGCCTAATTTTCATTGGCCCATTATTATAATTGGTATCAAAAACTGTTTTGGATGGAACTCAAAGATGAGAATGTTGATGAGTCTTAGAGCTTTGGCTGCTGCATGGGAAAGGGATGGGAAGACTGAATGTGCCATGCTCTATTTTAGATTCTGACATTCTAGGGTTTTAGATCTCCATGGCCTATATGTCTATTAACTTTATCTACAAATCTTCCTTTTGCATATTGTGGTCCTCTCACTACTTTTGGCTTGCCATGCTTGTGTGTTAATAGAAGCTTGTTGCTTTGTCTGTCAGTTTATGTTTCGAAAAAGAAAGTAAGTACAAGACAAGCTTCTGAAGGATCTTGTCATGGAGATTTTTGTAGCAGAACATTTATTGATTTAAATGCCACCCACAAAGTTGGTCTAACCTCAGCATGTGAACCTATTCAAGTTTGTTCTTTCTAGATCCTCTGTCTTAGATTCACTCCATGTCCTACTATTAATATCAAGAAACATTTCCTCTGTCTTTGTATGAGGCAATTTGAAGGATTGATGAAGATACAATGCGAAGTGTGCGAGAAGGCTGAAGCAGAAGTACTTTGCTGTTCGGAGGAAGCTGTTCTTTGCAAGCCATGTGACATTGAGGTTCATGAAGCTAATAAAATTTTCCAAAGGCATCAACGAGTCGCTCTACAAAAACATGCAGCTACATCATCTGGAGCTCCTCTCTGTGATATCTGCCAGGTTTGATTCTATTTTCTCTTTCAACAATCGCTGAGTTCTTTAAACGATGGCTCAAAAACATATGCAGGAGAGAAAAGGGTACTTCTTCTGCTTAGAGGACAGAGCATTGCTGTGTAATGAATGTGATGCAGCTATTCACATTTGTAATTCTCACCAAAGATTCTTACTTTCTGGAGTCCAAGTTTCAGATCAGTCTTTGACTGAAAACTCCGGATGTAGTCTTAGCTCTGAAACTTACCAGGTTCAGTCTAAAGCTTCTCTGAATAGTCAATATTCCAGTGAGGAAACTGAAGCCGGAAACTCAGTTGAGACAGACAAGAACCCTTTTGTCAACTTAAGTCCTTAGAGATATACAACATCATGGATCATTGTCCAAAATGATACCTGTAAGACTAAAAGTAGCAAACTGTTGGATCTTGACATGTAATAATAATAGTTTCTGTAATGAAGCCTATGTACATAGTTGTCAAGATTATCAATTATTTTGTTATTTGTCAAAATGTAGACTTTTTCTTTTTAGGATACATAGATACAAAAAGACTGCGTGTAATGTGTAATTTTGTTTTTGAGAAAATTGCGTGTTTTGAGATATTTTTATTTAACAAACAATAGATATATAAGGAAACCATCTACATGAGATAGAGAGTTCATCTCCGAAAATGGATATTGACGACAGAAGGAGGCATGAACAGTGTTTGTTGAATAGAAATGGCAAGTGGTAAATGAGGATGGAAGAGGAATGAACATATCTTCTTGCTCCGACCATCTGCACTTCCACACTCTGGTCCTGTTTCATTTTCATAAACACAATCACAAAAGTTAAAATCATGTTTGGTTCGGTTTAATATCTAAACAGCTTAAACCAACCTGGTTTTTTTTTTGTTCAAACAGCTTAAACCAACCTGGTTTAATCTTGAATTTCAGCGTTTGCGGTTGTCTTCGAGATATAAACTTGATTGGATTGTCTGATGATTGTCTATGCCTATCTGCTGCAGATATTAACTGTAAACATATCCGAAATTAAGCTAACTGGCTAAAACCGAATCCCGAAACCGAAGAGAGTTTTAAGGTTTAAAATGGTTACCTTTTCATCGAACCGAAAGAGAGATTGGTCGAAATATGGAGAAGGACTTTGTGACTGACAACTAAAAGGCAAAGAGACCAACATCTTCTTCACAAACTGTGTAGAAAAATTCATTAGATGTCGAAGATTACTTACAAACAGAGATGGTACAGAGCTGTAATAACCTGAGAAAAACTGTTTGCTTTGTTCTTCATGTACTTTAGTTGTTCAAGAGCGTGGACGCTGTTAGAATGCGATGTGACAAAGTTCATGAACGGTGAACTACTTGATACTGTAAAGTGATCACTGAATTGCTCAAATAATTGGTAAAGATCTTCTGCTGAGTTCTGCATAAAAATCAATGTACTAAGTCAAAGTTATAAGTAAATGCAATTTTCCACAAAAATCAAATCCATTTTACCTGATAAAATGCTACAATGTCAGTTGTTTCCATATTATACACCGCGAAGAAAGCTGAAAGATGATCAGCATTTCTTCCTACCTGAGTTATATCCATCAACATCAGAAATCTAATCAGCCAAATTGTAAATTCAGAATACAACAAGATCAGTTCGATGCAACAAAGAATGTGTATTAAAGAGAGCTCACCCCACCATCTACACTGCCAAATTTGATTAGCAGGTGATGCCGATCCAAAAACTGAACCTGAGTATCATGAACAGACACAAAGTTAAGTGCTTTTCTTCATCAAATGTAAATACTTGAAACGAAGTCCAGTAGCATGAACACATAATGACCTTCCAGATAATTAAGTCGACATAATCCTGGAAATGGAAATAGAACTTCTTCTTCAGGCTTTGGACCCTCTGACAAACCAAAAAATGTCTTTCGAATTAATTCAATCCAAGATGTAAATCACTGATAAGCATTTCAATGCAACATACGAAGAAAGGTACAATCTGCAAAGAGCTTGAAAGATCAACTACATCAACAAAGTCCTAAACTTCAAATTTCCCTTATCCGGTTATCTAATCTAACAAGTATAGAGATTTCACACTCAAGATCTAAGAGAAAAGGAGTTGGCAGCAAGGGGAAGCAGTAACAGATTATCAGACACGGACACTATGCACTGAAGTTGTAAGATTGTGAAACTCAGAACAATTGCACAAAAGGCACAGAGTAGCTCAAGAACAACAAACCAGTGTGTTATCCGATTCTTCATTCCAAATCTCTCTGAAGATGAAGGAAAGTAGCCGTTGCTTAATGCCACTAAGAAACGAATTCTCAGGATTTGGTTGGCTATGATGTAACCCATTATTCTCCGCATCATCTTCCCTGTTCCCAGATAAACTTTGCTGTTTGTTCTTATCTTGAGTCATCATCGCCTACATCAAAACCTTAGAACGCTTCAATTTGAGTACTCTAGCTAACAGAGAAAGAAGTGAGAAGAGACTGTAACTTTTGCTTGACCTGAGAATTGGAATTGAGGAAAAGCTCATCATCTTCGCGACAAAAGTACCCAATTGCACGAGCATCGACGAGATGACCCGAATCCCTAATCTGGAGAAGATGAATTTTCTGATATCGCAAAGATAGAATCGCGAGAAGATCATCATAGAGGAAAACCCCCATGTTATAAGCCAAATTGACGAAATCATGAAGAAAAACCCTTTCGTCGAGGATCACACCATCGTCTAATCGGAGCAAAATGAAAGTGATTTTGTCGATCGAAGGAACACCAGGAACAGCGCCGGGAGAAGGAGCTGAGTCATGGATCTGAGCAGTTGAAGCAGCGAAGAGACCGAATCGGTGAGTGTGGAAGTAGAGGAAGAAGTCTTTACAGATGAGCTCATTCGCGGAGGCGAGATTCACGGAGTAGAGCTGAGTGAAGAAGCTATCGAACCTCGAAGCACGGCGAGGAAGAGGAGGAACCGTATCGTCGGAATCGGAAGTGTAAGTGAGCCAAGAGGGACGATAAACTATGAGCTCTTGGTGATTGCGGCTGAAACTGATGAGGAAGAGCCCGTCTTCAGTGAATTTGCGGAAACAGTGATCGGGACATTCGACATCGTAGAGAGTGAAGCTTGGGACTAGGTTTTCGTAGAAGTTTCTAGCTCGATTCACCTGCAATTTGAAAGCCAAAGAGATAAGAGACGGCGAAGGAGAAATTACTCAGGGAGGTGGAGAGAGAATTTGACTGACGGTAGCTCCGCGAGGAGCAGTTCGAATCTGACGCTCGAAAACCCTAGCGGTGACGTTACCGCTTGAGAACATTCCTGACCCAGAAAGGCACAAAGCTTTAAGAGTTTGTTCTTGGTTCACTGGGAAATGGTAAACTGGTGTGGAGGAGACGACGATAGGAGAGAAACTTTGCCTCTTCCTCTTCTGACGATTTTGCTTGTAGTCTGGTTTCTACTAAAATTTAAGTATGGGCCTATATGGGTATTTTACAATGGGCTCATATGTGCAGACTGACCCATACTATCTGTTATCTGTTAACAAAGCGAGTTAACCGGATAGCTACAGCCTACAGTCGATCCGTAGTTAAACTGAATTAAATTATCCAAAGCAAATCGCCACTGATGATTGTCGAGAAGATCGTGTAGGTAGAGATTAATTTTCTAAATTTTCATTATCAACCAAAATATTAATTTAGCTATTCGATATGATTATATCAAACAAATTTTCTCATATGGGTTTATCAATTTCATTTGGCGCTCAGACTTTTATTTAGTTCAATTTTTATATATTTCTTAACTTATCTTATTATATAATGTGTATAGTTAAAGTTGCTAATTAACCAAAAAAATAATCTTATTTTTAAAATTATTAATCTACATATCGCAATCATTTGAAATTAGCAACTTTGACGCATATATTAATTTATCTATTCGATATGATTATATCAAACAAAAATTTTCATATTCGGTTTATCAAATTTAGTTTGTGCTTTTTTTTATTTATTTCTTCACCAACTTATTATATAAAATTGCATGCGTCAAAATGGTTAGTTAACAAAAGTTTATTTTAAAAAAATTCATTTTTTTCTTATTTTATGTTTTCTTTTAAATTATTAATCTAGTGTTGTAATCATTTGTAATTAGCAACTTTCAAACGTGTTATTTTATATAATTTATACTATAAAAGATGGCTAACTCTCTCCATATGAATGTCACCTCATCATTTTGTTTTATTGTAGAAATGACATGTGTCATTTAAAAAAAAATTATGATACAAATTATTATACTTAATTGGGGTTTAATGTACTTGATGCATTAAGTATTAAGATATTATAATTATAAAATATATTTAATGCATAAATTTAATGTGTTAATCATAATACTAAAAGAATATAAAAAATATGAAGTATTAGATAATATATTTTAACAACAATATATATTTAAGATCCAAAAAATATTATTGAATATCTATTTTTTGGTAGTTTTTTAAAATCGACAAAAAATTATGTTTCTTATTTAATAGTGTTTTCTTATTTCTATTTAATATTATAAGCTATTATTATAAAAACAATTATACAAATATAAAAATAACGATTATTTGATATTCTGAACCTAAAAAGTTAGAATAAAAATTTATACAATATTATAATAAACTTTAAAACAACTTCTTTATAAACTAATAATTATTTGATAATTTATTTTATTCAAACTTGATCCACTAATAATTTTAAATTAATAAGATATCAAAATCCTAATATATTTATTTATAAAATATTTAATACAAGTGTATAAATTAGAATTATAAATCAATTATTTAAGCTCATAAAAATATAAAATGACAGCATTGCTATTGTATAAATCTGCGTCGTGAACAAATACAACATGTTAAAAATGGTCGTCTCTACCTATGTTGTGTTTGAATAGTTTTTCTAATTAAATTTTGTTATATATTATTTTTCTAATTTGTAGTATATCTATTTAATATATTTTATGTATAAGGTATAACATATTTTACATTTTCTTATCAATAAACCATTTATCACATATATTGTTAATATCCATATAATATGTAAATACATATTGTATGTTTATTCGAATACACAACACCCTTAAAAAAAATTTATATTGTGTAATTACACTTTTTAATAAATTATATTGTGAACAAAAATATGCGCATCGCGCGGGTACTCATCTAGTAAAATATAAAGTGGCTTGACTAGAAATAACCATCTCTATTGTTTACATATCCATTGAAACTATAATACACTTGAAATAAGAGCAGATTAACACGACCTACTCAACTCTGGATTGTCCTTCTTATGGATGGTTAGACCTCCCACTGAACCTCACTTGGAAATGTTTAATCTGGAATCACATATTTTGCCTCAAGAGCTGGAAGGAAAAATAAAGGTTGTAGAACAAGAGAGAGTATTAACTGAATATAAGGTTGTTAAGTCATTGCGAATGAAACTCAACCATGGAGGTTTTAACTTCTAGAGTTCCCGTTATTGGCCTTCCGCAAGGGGGGGGGGGGGGGGGGCATCAGGTGACAAAAACGGTCAATGACGGATCCAACTTGAAGGAGTATGGGGCATGTGCCCCACACAGACTTTCAGAATATTAATTTTTTTTAACCAATTATTAAGAAAATTATGGTTCATATACTTGATTTTCTTGTTTTATTGAGATGTGCCACATACAAAAATACAGTCTAGATCCGCCACTGAGTACGGTTTTATTTGGTCAATGTTTTCAAGATAGGAGCAAGACTTGGCCACAGAGAGGCCTGAATAGAGGATTTTTCCGAGGGAGGAGGTTGCTGAGAGGCTGCTTGAGGCTACCTGTAGAGAGAAGTCAGTGGAGCTGAGAGAACTTGCTCTAAGGTGGAACTACAATGGATCATCTAGTAGAAGTTTTAGAGAGTTTGTGGAAAAATTGGCTGTAAAACCTTTAGTTACCGAAAAAACGGAAACAGTAATGATTATAAATATATAATAATTTTTTTTTGTTTGTTTATAATATTTGTCATTTTCTATCAATTCACTTTTCTAATATTAATATTTTATCATACATAAGTTGTGATATTCATTAATTTTTAATTTTTATTTTTATAACTAATTAATTACATATATTTAAGCTTGGATGGTATTTTATAGTTTTTTTGGACAACTATTTTGTCCAATGTGTTAAAACCCAGGTTAGATCCAACGAAATTTGTTATGCTATCTGATTCCGATTCAAATTAAATACTAAATTTAATCGACTAAAACCAGCTAAAATAATCAAAATAAGTGACTCTATAGGCGATACTCTTATAAACAATATATACAATTGCAATCTTTTTATTCAATAGGTATTATTCCAATAATAGAAAATAAGAAAATATTATCTAAAACAAAGATAAACTAAATTCCCTTTCATAATGATAATAACTTATGTTCACTATTAAAATATCTCATGTCCATTTATACTCTAACTTAGGCACTTTTTTATTATGTGTAACGTAAATTTCATCTTTTCTAATATCCCAATAATTTATTTTACCATGTTCAAATTCAATACTGCTACCTCCATATGTCCTAATCGATGCCATCTTGTCATTTCCAAGTTTTCTGGTCAAAACACAATCCACTTTATTTTTAGAAATGAATTTACCATGAAATCTAAAATCATATGTTTATCCTGGGGACAGATGAAGATGTAATATTGGTTTCAAGTTTAGTGTACAAAAATTTCAACATATTTTTGTGGACCAAAAGAGTTTTAAATTGTACAAGATTTTTACCCCATAGCTTTGCGTTACCCAAACCAAACAAACAAAAAGCATAAAAGATGATTCATTGTTTTAGTTAATCAATATGTTTATTTTGTTAGATATGATATGTATCTAAAAGATATATGGTGCAGATTTATATAATACAATGCCAATATGCAAATATATACATAAATGTATTAGGCAAAAATTAAAAAAGTTAAATGGAAATGTATTATATTTTTAGAGAATAATGGTAAAGTGATTTCTAGTTTGTCATTTTATAATATGAAAATATTCTAAATTATTTGTATTTTTTAATTAGATTTTATATTACAATCTTATCTTATTAATTTTTTTTAATTTTCTTAGATTTGCTATTATCCTAAAAATACTTTTATTCACCAAAAATAAGAAAAGTAAATTTTCTTCATATTTAGCAGTTGACTGAAAAATTACATTTACAAGATACTGTTCATCATTTTTATGATGATATTGTTTATTCCACCACTATATATAATCGGATAGCATAAAACAATATTTAATTTTAATGAATAACTATTATGAATTAATGTTTTATATTTATTTATAAATCAGTTAAAAATAATTCTATTATTATAAGATTAACATGGTAATTATTTTCAAAACAGGTTATACATAATGATAATATAAAAAAACAATATATGATATTTTTTAACGTGCTAATATATTAAGAATTTTTTTATTAACAAGGTAATATAGTAAATATATATAAATTCCTAATAATTAAATTCAAGTCTTTTAAAAATAAAATTCGAAATTCAATATTTATAATGTACTATGTAATCCTCCACATTATATCCTACTAAGTGATATTATATTTGGACTTTTTTTGTTTAATCAAAAATTATAATGAAGATGATATAGAAGAAGATGTGGTTCGTAGTATATTTACAAATTATATGCGGATCACTTATTACTAATTTATTATGCAGTTTATTTGGTTTTGCATTGTGTAAAATATATTAATTAAAGTTAAATTATTTTCTTTATATAATTTCATTATTCTATTTTTTATTAGTTGGTAATCAGCGCTATGCGCCGATGTCTCACTCAATTTTATCCATTTTCATATAATGTATTTACTATATCGTAAAGCTCTGAATATTTTGAGATAAATTTCTCGTTCTCATCTTTATCCATCTAATATTTTCTGTCATATTTCTAATTCTATTCAAATATTATCGATTTAATATTATTAAATTATTCAAACAGGTACATAAAATGAAGGAATATAAGGTAAGCTACTCGAATTATCCATTTAGAAATTTAAGATTATATTCATTTCTCAAAAAAATGTTGATTTCTAGTCTTTTTACAAAATATTAACCTTTACCCAAACTTTTTGAGTGTTTGTGAAGAAATTTTAAATAATTTTTTTTATGAACCTTTTGAATTAAAAAAAAAAAAATTCTGAACCGACCCATTACCTGATTTACCTGTTCTATTTTTTTTATTAGATTTTTTTGTAGAATTTTTCATCTTTTTTCAAATTACTCATTCTTGTCACATCTCTGTATATTACCATTTTGTATCCTAAAATGTCTACGGCTAATATATATCTTAATTTCCAATAGCACTTTATAAGTGTACTAGTATTGACCCCTACTACGTACAGGGAAAAAAAATACTATCATTTAACAAAAAAAAATGTTTAATACTGTATTTTGAATCTAGTAATTTATCAATTAAAAAATTATTATATTGTGTTTGATCATATTATTTACATATTATCACGTGAAGTGCCTTTTAATATAACTAGGTATATAACTCGCGCTATGCGCGAGTCTGTATTAATATTTTGGTTTAATTTTTTTTAGCTACTATCTTTAAAATTATTAAAAATATAATATATTTATAGAAATTTTTATTTATATAAAAGAATTTAATATATAATGTGTAATTTATCCAATTTTTATTTACAAATTTTTAAAAACTATTAGGTAAAATAATAACAAGGACACCTATCAAATTATCTAATTTTGACGTATATATACATTTGATTTAGAGAAATATTTTCTTGCTAAGATTTTGGTATTATTTTCTGTTTTCCATAGAATTTCTATAGTTCTTTTTTTCTTGAAGGTTTATATGTTCAAATATTTAATTTTTTATTGAAAGTCTTATTGATGTTGTGTAACACTGCATATATAATCTATGATTCATGTTGATTCATATTTAATTTTGTTAGAAAGTTGTAATGATAATGCAAAACCATTTTTTTTCTTTTCCATCATGTCTTCCAAGAGTTTTATGTTATATTTTTATTCAGTTTTCATTGTTTTAATTGTTAAATCGAGTTGTTGTAGATTTTTTTAAATTGATAATTGATAATGATTACTTTTTTTTATACATGTATTGTTAATTGTTAATTTTTTATTTAATTTTTAAAATTTTAAACCATATTCACATTTTCTGATTTAATAAATATGTTAATTTAGATCAAGCAGATTGAATTTACTTTATTTGTTGGACATAATTTGTTAAATTAATTTTTAATATTTTAATTATATTTCATAATTTTTGGTTTGATTAAAAAGCTGATGTGGATCAATTAAATCAAATTTTTCCGTCCTAATCATACTTAACAATTTTTTATTTAATGAATATACTGATGTAGACTAATCAGATTGAGTTTTTTAATCCAATGTGGACGCCCTCAATGCACTATGCCATCAACTTTTATATATTATACTAGGCTTTTAACTCGCACTACGCGCGAGTCTGTATAAATAATTTGGTTTATTTTTTTGGCTAATATCTTTTAAATTATCAATACTATAATATATTTTATAGAAATTTTATTTTATATAAAAAAATAAAACATTATATGTAGTATTTCCTATTTTGTTTATAAAATTATAAATCTTATTAAGTAAAATCATAGTAATGACACATAACGAATTATCCAACTTCGATGTGCATATAGAAAATGATTTTCTTACTAAACTTTTGGTGTTTTGTTTTGTATCATTAGGATTTCTATGGTTCTTTTTTAAAAAATGTTTATATGTTTAAATATTTAGTTTCTTTACTAAATGTTTCACTAATTTTGTGTACATATACATATATAATATATGATATATGTTGATTCAGATTTACTTTTGTTAGTAAGCTACACTAATCGTGTAAAGCTGCTTTTTACTTTTCCACCAGATCTTCTATGAATTTTAGGTTATAACTCTTTTCAGTTTATAAGATCTGTTTTATTTGCAGTCAATTATTTGCTAATATTTTTTTTTAAACATGTAAGATGATGTTGAGACTTCACATTATCACTGTTTTTTTTTTTTTAATCTTTTGTGTGTTTATTCATGTTTTGATTTGAATATTTTATCTTCATATATTTCCATTTGAATTTGATTCATAACTTTGTCATATTATATTATTCAAATAAAATTTTAGAGGATGTTTCTCATGTGTTGTTCATGTTAGCTAAGTTATAAGCAGTAAATATGTATACAAATCAGACTTTATTACTTATTATATTTTGAATATAAAGTTACTTGTGTAGTATTTTACTTTGTTAATTTTTCAACCCGATAAAACCAAGGTATTAATCTTTGTAAAATTAAATAATATGTTTGATTTAGAAATTTGTATAACCTATTAAAACTTTATATGGTTACTCATAGTCAACACCAATATTTTAGAAATCATGAATATTTTTGGAACTATATTTCAAACTAATTTTTTTCTTAGATCTTTTTTTTGTTATTTTAAATACCTTCGATGGTAATTTTTTATTTTATTTTAATTATCTAATTTTCTGCAGGTTTGATATACTTAAAATATGTATATTTTTAATAAATCTATATTGTTATTGATTTTTCAAATAGGTAGCATATATATTAATCTAATATTTTTTACATAACTGTTTTTTCTTTGTTAAATTTACTTTTTAAATTAAATAAAATGCTATTTTGACATGCTATAACTGGTTATTCTAAATTTTAAGTCATCTTCTTAAAGCTTATACCATCATTTGCTTTTTTTAGTTAATATTTGTTTGGTAGTTAGCCTATATATCAAGCTAATTTTACTTTATACGACTTTTTCTTTTGATAATTTACTTCTCTTGATATTGATTTTTCTTTTATTTTAACACACCATTGTTTTTAAAATATTGATATTTTGAAGACATAAACGTTTTGTTAGTTAAATATTTTTATATGACTTTTTTAAGTAGTTAGTCAGATATCAAGACAATATATTTTTAAGTGTTTTTTTTAAAAGATAATATTTTGTAAAACTTAATTTTCGTTTTAGTTTTTTAGTTTAATTAATTTCTTAATATTGATTTCTTAAATAATTAGCTTAAATATTTATATTATTTTTGTTAGTTAAGTTTTTTAGTATTATTTAAGATTTTTTATTCTCTTACTTATTTTGTTTATATTGATTTTGTTAAATAAATTACATAGATATTAAGTTAATATCCGCTTTTTTTGTTAATTTAACTTTCTCGATATGGAATTTCATTTTAATTATATTGACATGTTATAAGAAACAATTTATGTTTTGGTTTTGTTAGTTAAACATTTTTTATATTGCTTTCTTCAGTAATTATCATAAATTATCATTTTCGATTTGTTAAGATTTTTGTATTATTTTTTTAAATATTTCTCTAAAAATTATAAGTTTTAGATGACTTTCTTTTTTGATAATTTAAGATGAATATTTTTTTGGTAGTATTGATATTTTTAAATAACAATTTTATATGTTTATATGAAAATTTAATCTTAATATTTTTTTTAAATAAATTACTCATTTAAAATATATATGCTAAATTTTTTTTTTAATTTAAATTTTTCGTTATTGATTTACATATTGATTTTTGTTAGTTTAGTTTTTGTGACAGTGAGTTTCTATTTTATTTGCACAATATATTTAGACTTTTGACATCAATTTATTTTATTTAGTTAAAAAAATTATCTTAATTTTCCATTCTATTGTTATAATTTTATATTTTGTATGTTTTAATTTATTTAAGTTATTAATAATATTTTTTTATTTTTTATGTTTAATGAAATACGCTGATATAGACTAATCAGATTGAGTATATATGTCATATGTGGACGCTCTCATTGGCATAAGACATCAACACAGACCACAACTAATATATTTTAAGTTAGCAGTTCAGATTTTAATTGTTTGTCATGATTAAAATTTTAAAATAATTTAATTATAGTTTTAAATACAGTTTTTAATAATTTTGTTCAATATATATGATTTTTCTTTCATAATCTATTTATATGTTATTTACCTTTTTATTGTTAATAGAAAAATAAGATCTATTTTCAAAACTCTTTTTTATTAATAACTAACTTAAAATTTAGAAACTTTCCTAATAACAACAAAAAACAAATTAATTAAAATTTAGAAAATTTTCTTATAACAATTAAAACGAATTAATTAATTTTGATATACAATATATATTAAACTACAAATAATGATGATGTGTACCAATAGAATTGAATCTTTTAATCCTATGTGGACACCCTTAGAGGCATTTAGCATCAACTTTTATTAGTAATAGATGATTCAAATCCACATATTTAACAAAGTTGTTCTGAACATTTTTTTTTGTCATCTGAAACTTTATTAAAACTTTATTAAAACTTTGAAAGATATATTTGTGGAATACATAGACTAATATATTTCTGGATACATAAACTTTAAAGACATGAAAATAAATAAAAGGAAATATCAAACTGAAATCGTTAAACTGTAAATTATGAGAGAGTACAAAATATGAGTTCTAATTTAATAACATAATTTTTCTCTGCATTGATAAGCCTAAAGGTTGTAAATTTTTCGATGATTCAAATTGATCCCAATCTAATGAAGCTAGCTCCCAATCTACTTAAAACAAAGTTATTTTAAACATATACATTGAATTACTTTAAACTATTCTTTCAATGTAAATTGAATATCTTACGAATTAAAAATTCAGTTAGTCAAAGACTGCCGAAGATCTTTGCTAAAAGATTTCTGTGGGAAGATTGAACTCCATTTCCTGTTCAAGAAGCTTCTTCATCGATGTTACTCAATAATACAACCATTTTGATATCTTACAATCACAAATTCACAACCAACGGAAGATGAATTACATATAAAAAAAGTCAGAGAAAGCAATTGTCTTCACAAGTTTATAAACTTTATCTTCTATTTGTTCAAATTGATTCCTCTTTAAAGACACTGTAAAGCCATCATCATCATCAATTCATCATCATACATTATAGACTATCCAGCTTTGAATCCCCCAAAAATTTAAGAGAGGATAAAAAACTAACCATTATCACAATGAGGTTTCTCATAGATTTACCAGATGACCCAACCATCTTGGAATTTGTTTCCCAACGCCGTGAAGCTAAAAATATATCTTCTCTGATTCTGATACTTTTTTAACACCTGAAACATTACAATTAAGTTAACAAAGAGTTAAAACCTGAACAAAAGAAAAACAGAAACTTTCTTAAGCAAGTTTAAGTACAAAAGACAAATCAATAATTAAAAGGATAACACTTCAGATTCTGGAAGAAGATAGTAATTTATAACGGTCACAAACTCTCGCTGTGGAAAAATTCTTCCAAAGGTGGAAATATGATGATGACATTGACTAAAAAAATGCCTAGAAAAGAGTTTTGTGTTCACTCCATTTTTAACTTTCCTACTGTTATTTTTTTGTTGTTTTTACAATTTTGAGAAGAAGATAAGATAGGTTTTAGAAAATGTTAACTATCTAATGATAGAAAATTATTTTTATTTGAGTAGTTAAAGAGATCATGTGGTAACTGTTTAAAGAGATAATGGTGGAAACAAAATTTTAGTTTAATAAATTAGAAAATTAAAACAGGTGATTTTTTAATAATATCTTATTATAATTAAATGACATTTGTCAAATTTGATTGCATAACATACTTTACAAATTTAAATTTATAATTGTGGGATCTCGTGAAAACCAAAAAAATAACTAATCGAAAACATTTTAAAATATTAAAAATACAAAAATCGATTTTAAATTGTTAAAATGTGTCAAACTGACAATTCACAACTGACTTGTGTTTTATAAGTATAAAGATGTTAATGTTTGGTAATTTTTTTGTTTTGTTTATATATGTCTAACCCAGTCTATTTATTGTTTCTATTATTATAGTTTAGTCGAAGTAGTAATTGTGTTTTTAACTTTTTATAGAAATAAATTAAAAGTAATTGATGATGTGGATGCTTAGGAGGACGATGAGGTGACGAAATCCGAAAATACCCATTCAGAATTATAAATTAAAAAGTTATAAACTATTTTCCAAATTTTTTTGAATTTTCCCGAATTTTCTCAAAACATTTCCCAAAATTGAACGTTATCCAAAATATTAAGAGTTTGGAAAGATATTCTAAATAAGAGAATTTCTCAAGCCCACCTCATTACTTGGATTCCCCGATCTGATTTTTAATCATTCCATTAAGAAATTGTTTTTTCTCTCCCAAATTACTCATTCTTGTTCCATGTCCTAGTTTATGGTTTATTTATTTTTCTATGTTTTTTTTTTTTTTTATCATATTCTCTTAATGAACTGTTTTTCCTCTTCCAAATTATTCATTCTAATCTCATATGGATGCTGAGGTGATGGAATCCGATTATTCCATGAAAAATTTTAAAATTAAAAATTATATATTATTTTCCAAATTTCATGAACTTTCCCAAATTTTCTCAAAATATATATCACAAAGTTGATCCTTATTCATATTATTGAAAGTTTTGGAAGAGATTTTAGATAAGAGAATTTCTGAAATTCGCTTCGTTACCTGAATTTTCCATTTCATTTTTTTAATTGGATTTTCATTTAGGAATTTGTTTTCCTCTCCCAAATTACTCATTCCCGTTATATCCATAAATTACGTACTGTATTGAATTCCAAAATATCTAAAACTAACATATTTTTGTTTTATTTATTTTCTCATATTTTTGTTGATTTTTGTTTTTTTTGATAATGCTTTATAACTATTTGGTAATTTCTTTTGTTAAAAGTACAATTTAATTGTTTTTTTTCTATCTCTAAAAGCATATAAGTTTGTTTATTTCTTATTTTCTGATACTATAATTGAGTATAAATGTTAGAATGCGACTTTAAAAAAAAAATCAATTAATAATGTGAAAACTGAATAAAATGATGAAATAGCTTAAAAGAAGAGATAAAAAGTTTATATATATATATATATATATATACATAGAATTATAATTTTTAATTACATTCCTAAACACAGCCTCCCAAATCTACAGACAAAAGACTGATTTTCTTCTTGCTAGAGAAAAGCTGAAGATCAAAATCACTGTTTCGTCTTGAAACAAAATCAAAGTAATTCAAAACAGAGCTACTACTATATTATTAATGGATATGCTTAATCTATACTAAATAAAAGGGATTATTTGGGGCTCTTTAGGCTATCCACATCAGCCAAAAAAAATCTCCTAAAATCATGCCACATGGCCACTTCTAATAATCTTTTTGTGTTAACTATCACTTCTTCTCCTAAACCCCAATCTATTTAATATTTTCGTCTCCTTCCCTCGGAAAGATATCACTTAGGATGTTTATTACACATTTAATTACATATATGATATATCAAATCATCGACGTTATAACCTTTCGAATTCTAGCCTTTCGAACAGTTTAAGCTGGATTTAAAAAGAGATCAAGCGATTTTGAAGGACATCAGTTCCAAATCTGATATCATATGCAACATCAATTTGTTTGTTCAATCTTACGCTTTGTTTGTTCTTGCTGGCTAATTTGTTAGATTTTTGTTTCTAATTTACGTCTGGATTGATAGCCGATGGTCTATTGTAATTCGAATTAGGTTATAAATAAATTTCCAAACATGTATAAACATGTATCCATATGTTGTTCGGGAATTTTGAGAAGACAATACAAACAAAATTGAAAGGACTTTTCATCTTCAGTTGTGATAGAATGAGATAAAACATGTTTGGGAAAAGAAAGAGCAAATCTTCTTTGTCAAAAGAGATGTGCATCGTCATTGTGTCTGGTATGCCTACGGTTGAAGTAAAGAAGAACACTCTTGATTTTCATCCTCTTAGATATTGGTAGAATCGCAGCATCGGTCATGGATTTCGTTTTGCTTCTTTTGGTCGATATATAAGAAACAAAATATCTACATAAATTTGTTTGGAAGTTTATTTATAACCTAATTCGAATTACAATAGACCATTGGCTATCAATCCAGACGTAAATTAGAAACGAAAATCTAACAAATTAGCCAGCAAGAACAAACAAAGCGTAAGATTGAACAAACAAATTGATGTTGCATATGATATCAGATTTGGAACTGATGTCCTTCAAAATCGCTTGATCTCTTTTTAAATCCAGCTTAAACTGTTCGAAAGGCTAGAATTCGAAAGGTTATAACGTCGATGATTTGATATATCATATATGTAATTAAATGTGTAATAAACATCCTAAGTGATATCTTTCTGAGGGAAGGAGACGAAAATATTAAATAGATTGGGGTTTAGGAGAAGAAGTGATAGATAACACAAAAAGATAATTAGAAGTGGCCATGTGGCATGATTTTAGGAGATTTTTTTTGGCTGATGTGGATAGTCTAAAGAGCCCCAAATAGTCCTTTTATTTAGTATAGATGTATCCATATGTTGTTCGTCTCTACTCCTTTTAAATGAATCTCTAACATATATGTCTCTCATACTTCTCTTTCTATAGTTGGAAGAGATGACATGTACATATATCTATTCTTCTTAAACAGTTTCTTACCTGTTTTGATTATTTTCAAAGTCAAATTGAGATACATTTAACAAAGCAGCTATGAAACAAAAGAAAGGCAAGGTCCAAAGCTCTCTCTATATGCTCATTATGAATTCTTATGCAGTTATGGTTGCATTTTTACTCATCTTTAACCGGACAACCGTCTCGAAACTGTCTATCGTTTGTGCTACTCTATAGTTGTTTCTTCTGTAGTTTCATTTGGTTCTAAAAATTCGATTTTGTGGTCTCTTCCATATTGATCTCATGTTTCTTGATTGATTGTGTCATTACTCATTGCATATGTTAAAGTATACGGGATCAGGCATGTGTGGTAGAGGAGGCCAAACAAAGAGTCGCTGAAGCTGCGAACCAACATGAAATAACAAACATAGGTTTGGCTATGGACTTCACTAAATTCTACTCCACTCTCTGTCTTAGCTTTGTTGTCGTCACTAGGAGAGGAATTTATTTATTTCATAGTGTATACGGCAGAATGTGTCCATTGCAGTTAGACACAAATCCATTGCAGTAAGATTAATCTAATTATTTTATTGAGTAGATATGGTTCATCAATCTTCATAGGTTTTTGTGTGAGAAATAAAATAGGATTTGGAACAGAGCAAAATTTTAGCCGTAGGAGATGTCAGCCACAGCACCCAATCCAATTTTACTCTCAATGCTAGATCAATACGAACCAGTTGCTCAGCGTTTTAGGTGGGAGTTATATCATGAACGATATTCATTATTGTTAAGAATGTTACTTTAGACGGACACAACTGTAAATTTGATATCTTCATATTACACTTGGTTCTATATGCACCATATGAAAATCTAAGCTACGATTAATTTAGCCGACTAATAAATTAAACATATTGATTATGCATGAGATCATGACAAGTATGAAAAAACTACTAATTTATAACTATCAATTGCAACAACAACCTTTCGGCATATATAATGCTAAGATTGAAATATAAGGAAATAAAGTTTAATAACACAAACATGTATTTGAGTTCATTGTGATCGTATTTGGAAGTATAAATGGTTTTCTGTTAAAATATTTTAGTTAAATTATATCTCAAATTCAATTAAACCAAACATATAAATTTTTATATTTTTTACACAATGGTTGATAGTGTTTTCAATAAATATATATAGCGATTCTTACACAAAAAGAATCTCATTTTCACCTATTGAATGGGCTAGCTAGGAAATCAGCATAACACTTTCCTTGAAAACAAAATAGCCAACTCTTGCAATGTATTAGACACCATTAATTTGTCGCATAACTCTACGAAATATAGATGGCTAGACAACATACTATTTTTCAAAACATTATCATCAGCTCTAAGTGATGAAGATCAACTGGCGGTTTCCTTTAATTTTCTGTTTAATATATCCAGTTGTTTCTTACCCAAATCGAAATGATAAAGTGTAATGCGTGTAATTAGATCTATCATTCACCTGGGTATGAATGGTTTTAAATTCCAGTTTAATCAATAGTTAAGATAGTTTTTGTCGGCACAATATAACGAATATAACTTAATAATTAAGTTTTTAAATTGAATCTTATGTGTTACTTCATATTTACAGTAATTTTAAATCACATATAATGTCATCAATGTAAATATATAAGTTCAAAACATAATTTTTAAAAATAATTTGTAAATGAAAATAAATAACAGAATCCGCGCGTAGCGCGGAACATACCCTAGTCTATACTAAATGAAAAGAAGAGTTTTGGGCTTCTAAAGCTATCCACCTCAGCTTTTTAGAAAGCTCTCTAAACTTGCCACATCTGCAAAATATAGTTATTAGCAAAAACTAAATAAAACTAAATATAATTTTTTGAATCAGTAAAATAAATGTCATTTAAATCTACAGCATTAATACATACTTTTGTAATATAATGATTATATTGGACAACAAATTGCTCTAAAAACTTAAATAATAGTTAATGTTAGAGATGAGATTCGTACCGTCTCTAACAAGCCCGATATGAATTCTAGTCGGCCCATCTAACAATTTCCAGGTCGGCAACATAAAAGGAAAACTTCCATTTATCAAGCGACCCGGAGAAAAAGGAAACTCCTTGACGACGAGAGTTTCCTATTCCGAACAGGATGAAGACCGACCTGATCGGGTATAAATATAGGAAGTCCTCGACTTCTCAATCAATCCGAAAATCATTAATCCAGACCTAGAGCAAACTAAGCAATCATATTGTTCTAGCTTTTTGGTTAACTTTCCTTAAGAGTTTTAGGTCGGCGTTCTTATTCCGACGACCTAAACACCGTTATATTCAATCAAGCTCCGGCTTCTTCTAATAAAAGATCTCTTTAAAACCTTCCAAACCCTAGTTCTTTCATAGCTCGAATTTGGGTTTTTACAGTTGGCGCCGTCTGAGGGGAATAAAAAAGCAATCTTTGACTTAGAAGGAAGTTCGAAGATGGTTGAAACACCGGTCAACACTACCGACCTCACCGGAGCCTCCGATCCGACGAGAAACACCCAGGATCTGGTCGTTGACCCAGCCATCGGACTTCCGATGGGCCACCAGACCGATCAGGACAACACAACTACCACGCGGAACGTCGAGACAGATCAGGTCGGTCAGACAGGTGGCTCAAACACGACCAGCCTACCACAGCCACCTCCCATCGACATGGCCACCATCATCAGGTCGGTCGCAGAGCAGCTACAGCAAGGGATGGATGCTCGCTTCGAAGCTCTCCGTGCCGAGCAGATAGCCTACAGAGAGGACCTAGATCGGCTTCTCAACTCTAGAGTTCATACTCAAGAGCAGGCCGATCTGATCACCCCTCCCCGCCCTCCGATCCGCAACACAGACACGACCAGGCTAGTGAACAACCTGTTCGGCACGACACCGACAGACGACCTGCAGAGAGCACATGCAGAGGGCTCGAACGCTCGTTCATCGCGCAATACCGCAGATACCGACCCGACGACAACCTCGGAGCTCGATCTTCTCCACCAACGCCTTGACGATATTCACAGCAAGATCCACAAGGCAACAACCTCAGCACCAGAATTGGACAAAATCCTCCAGGAGACCCAGCAGACCCCGTTCACATCGGCCATCACCAGCGCTCCTCTCAAGGACTTAGGCCGGATGAAGCTACCTCCAAGCTACACCGGTACAACAGACCCGAAGCGACATCTGACCGCGTTCAACACCGTCATGGGACGTGCTCGCTTCACCGATGAGGAACGGGAAGCATGCCTCTGTCAGTACTTCGTGGAGACACTCTCCGGAAGCGCCCTCACCTGGTTCTCACAGCTTCCCAAGAACTCCATCGACAGCTTCAAGGAGCTCACAGCTCGGTTCCTGAAGCATTATTCGATTTACATCGACACAGAGTCCACAGCGCTCGATCTATGGGCATGCGTCCAGGGCGATACGGAACCGCTGCGCGATTTTATCGATCGATTCCGATCGATCGTCTCCCAGTGCAGTCTGTCGGATGAACTATGTTTTAACATTCTTATCAAGAATTTGAAGGACGATTCATCGTTTTGTGAACGATTGAAGACAGGAAAAACTAAAACTCTCGAAGATGCTTTACACAAGGCATCCAGATACATCAGAGTCGAGGAGGATCGGGCAGCCAAGGCCAAGGCCAAGTTGGCCGATGAGAAATCCTCGCGCGACAAGAAAGGCAGATCGTCGAGTCAGGAAGATTACAAAGAGCCCCGTCAGCACTACGACAATGACGACAAGAATCGCAAGAGCATCAACGCAGTTGGACGACCAAAAAAGCCATGGAACGTGTGGGACCGTTCGAGCGATAGAGACCCTGACAGCAGGAAGCCGTGGTGCAAATACCATAGGGCGCACGGTCATCATACCGATGATTGCCGCATCCTCCCAGCCCTCTTGAGGAAGAGGTGGGAGGATGGCGAGATCACCCTTCCAGAACCCCGGAGTTCACGACGATCTAACGACGAGGACAGGCGACCCGATGACGATCGCAATAGAAAAGATACCACCGACCGCTCTTCTAAACGCGAGGGCAAGGAAGCAAAGCGTGACCGTGAAGACGATCACACACCTCCAAGCTCACCACGTCGGCGGATTAACATGATCATGGGAGGGCTCCTCTCGTGTACAGACTCGATAAATTCAATTAAACGGCACGAACGGAGGGCAGCCAATCCCTCGAAGGACGCACCACTACTATTCAAGGACGACCTACCAATCACATTCACGGAGCAGGATGCGCAGGACATCGACCGACCTCACAACGATCCTCTCGTCATCTCACTACGACTCGGAGAGGACGACGTCTCCAAAGTGTTGATCGACACTGGTAGCTCGGTCGACCTCATCTTCATGGATACTCTGCGCAAGATGAGTATTCCCGAGCGGGACATAAAAGTCGCACCATCACCACTCACGGAATTCGCTGGCGACTCAATTTCGACAATAGGAACTATAACGATACCTGTCATCATCCGCGGAAAGTCCATTTCGGTCAAATTTGAGGTTATTGACCGACCTGCGATCTATAATGCTATCCTCGGAACACCATGGCTGAACGCCATGCGAGCCGTCCCTTCTCCTTACCACCAATGCATCAAGATGCCGATCAGGGGCCGTGTCATCACCATCCGTGGCGATCAGACAGTGTTCCGACATTGTTACATCGACAACAAACGGGCCCGAAAGGCATCAATGTTCGTGATCGGCAGCAGTAGCGACTTCGACCCACGGATCGTTCATCACGACAATCAGCCGAATAGCAATCTTATCACCCAAGTCAACATCATCCTGCCCACCCGGAACGTTGCGTCGGTATCGGCACGGAACTATTGCCTAGCATGCAGGACGAGCTGATCAGTTTCCTCCAAGAGAACGTCGTAACGTTTACGTGGTCTATGGCCGACATGAAGGGTATTAGCCCCCGAATAACGAGCCACGAATTAAACGTCGACCCGACCTTCAAGCCGATCAAACAAAAGCGACGAAAGTTGGGACCTGAGCGAGCACAAGCCGTCCACGACGAAGTAGATAAACTCCTGAAGACCGGATCAATCGCCGAAGTAAAATATCTGGATTGGCTCGCAAACCCGGTGGTCGTCAAGAAGAAAAACGGCAAGTGGCGGGTCTGCGTGGATTTCACCGACCTTAACAAAGCTTGCCCGAATGACAGTTTCCCCCTTCCTCGTATCGACCAGCTCGTCGAGGCTACAGCAGGCAACGAGCTTTTCTTCTTTATGGATGCATTCTCCGGATATAATCAGATTCTTATGAATCCGGACGACAGCGAGAAGACCGCATTCATCACAGATCGGGGCACCTACTGCTACAAGGTCATGCCGTTCGGTTTGAAAAACGCTGGAGCCACTTACCAACGCCTGGTCAACAAAATGTTCGCCGACCAGCTTGAGAAGACAATGGAAGTATACATTGACGATATGCTCGTCAAATCAGCCAAAGCAGCCGATCATATAGTCCATCTGCGAGAATGCTTTCTGATACTGAACCAGTATGGCATGAAACTCAACCCCGCAAAATACACCTTCGCAGTCACATCAGGCGAATTTCTAGGTTACTTGGTCACTCAGCGTGGCATCGAAGCCAATCCTAAGCAGATCTCCGCGATCTTGGAACTACCCTCGCCAACTAACACTCGCGAAGTTCAGCGCCTAACAGGAAGAATAGCCGCTCTAAACAGATTCATATCCCGATCTACAGACAAGTGTCTCCCCTTCTATCAACTCCTACGAGGGAACAAGCGATTCGAATGGGACGAGAAGTGTGAAGACGTATTCGGACAGCTCAAAACCTACCTCTCGACTCCACCGATCCTGGCTAAACCTGAGTACGGCGACGCTCTGCTACTCTACGTTGCGGTCTCTAGCGCAGCAATCAGTGGAGTCTTAGTTCGAGAGGATCGTGGGGAGCAGAAGCCGATCTTCTACTTCAGCAAAACCTTGGATGGTGCTGAAGATCGCTACCCGACCTTAGAAAAACTCGCTCTTGCTGTGGTCGTCGCTTCAAGGAAACTTCGACCTTATTTTCAATCTCATTCCATTGCCGTCATGACCAGCCAACCTCTTCGTTTGATCCTGCACAGCCCGACGCAGTCCGGCCGTATGGCCAAGTGGGCAATCGAACTTTCCGAGTTCGATATCGAGTGTCGAACCCGGACTTCCGCGAAATCACAAGTTTTGGCGGATTTTTTGATCGAACTATCACCAGAGCTTTTAGGCGCCGACCCAGCAAATTCAGAAATATGGACGCTACACATCGACGGAGCATCATCACGCTTTGGAGCTGGCATCGGCATTTTATTGGAATCTCCCACCGGAGAACTTCTCGAGCAGTGCTTCTGTCTGGAGTTTAATGCATCTAACAACGAAGCCGAATATGAAGCGCTGATCGGCGGTCTCCGACTAGCCCGAGGAATGAACATTCAACACATCCGGGCATTTAGCGATTCGCAGCTCGTCGCTAAACAGTTCAGCGGAGAATACGACGCGAAGGACGATCGAATGGACGCCTACCTGAAACTGGTAAAGCAGTTAGCAGCGGAGTTCACGACCTTTGAACTACATCAGATTGACCGATCTGCCAACACCAGTGCTGATGCTCTAGCTGCTATTGCATCAAAAAGAGATTCAACTCTTCGAAGAACTATTCCCGTTCAAGGAATATCCCAGCCCAGCATAGTCCCGCCCCAGGAAGTTCTTCAAATCACAGCCGACGAAGATGAAACCGTTCCTGCAGCAACCACTGACGACCAGCCAGCAGCAGACTGGCGAGTTGAGATACGACGCTTCTTGGAAACTGGTGAGCTACCACCAGAAAAATGGGCAGCTCGGCGAATTCGTGCTCGAAGCGCCAAGTACACAATCATCGAGGGTGTCTTATGCCGATGGACTGAATCAGGCATCCTTCTTACTTGCCTCCATGGCGACGAAGTTCAGTGATGCATTAAGGACGTTCATGATGGTGCAGGCGGTAATCATTCCAGCGGACGAGCTTTGGCCTTAAAGATTAAGCAACAAGGGTTTTTTTGGCCGACCATGCAGGAGGACTGCATTTAATACGCTCGGAAATGCGAGTACTGTCAGCGACACGCCCCGATGATTCATCAACCAACGGAGTTTCTGACGTCGGCAGTCCCTCCTTACCCATTCATGCGATGGGCAATAGACATAGTCGGACCGATGATCTCCTCTCGTCAACGCAAGTACATGCTCATCATGACTGACTACTTCACCAAATGGGTCGAAGCCAAGGCATTCGCCGACATTACAGCCACCGAAGTACAAAACTTCATCTGGAGATACATCATATGCCGACATGGCCTTCTTTACGAGATCGTCACTGATAACAGCCCTCAGTTCAGATCGAAGAAAATTCAAGCTTTCTGTGACAAGTGGAAAATTCGCCTAAACAAATCAACACCACGCCATCCGCAAGGCAACAGACAAGCCGAAGCAACCAACAAGACAATCTTAGACGGCATTAAGAAGCGTCTCAATGCCAAGAAAGGTTTTTGGGCTGATGAACTAGACGGCATGCTTTGGTCTCATCGCACTACCCCGAGAACTGCAACCGGGAAGGCCCCTTTTTCTCTCGCTTACAGATGCGAAGCTATGGTTCCTGCAGAAATCAACGTCGGCAGTTTACGACGCAGAGTACTCCCGAGTATTCCCGGAGTAAACGCAACGATGCTGGTCGATAACATCGACACTATGGAAGAAACACGCAACCAGACCTTGCTGAGAATGCAGAACTACCAGAATCAAGCGGCTCGGTACTACAATAAGAAAGTACACAATCGACATTTCGATAAAGGCGACCTGGTCCTTCGAAAAGTCTACGAGAACACCAAAGAAGAGAATGCAGGGAAGCTCGGCGCAAACTGGAAAGGTCCTTACATCATCACTAACGTAGTGAAACCAGGAGTTTACCGGCTCGAAGCCTTAGATGGCGAGTTGATTCCACGAGCTTGGAACTCACTCAACCTCAAAAGATACTACAGTTAGATCGGCACCTCCTCGAGGTCGGCATCGTCAAAAAAAAAAAAAAAAAAAAAGAGGGAATAGTCCCTATGAACTACGAAGCGGTTTGATCCCCGAAAGGGGTACGTAGGCAACCTATCCTCGGATGGTGCAACTGCTCCCCCTCCCAAAACAGGGCGGGACTCAATTTTTCTTTTAAATCTTCAAATCGTCTTCGTTTTGTAAATTAAATTCAATAAAATCTTTTTCTAAGAATATCGTGTTCATTATCATATCGGCATCCTGGCCAGATGCTCGATCCGCCTAAAGCTAAAGTCTGATCCACTTTAGCTCGGCAACTTAAAAGCCAAGTCCGTCTTGCATTCTACAGTTTTACCTGTTTTCCTATATCCGAGCCATGCATTGTTATCAGCCAAGTCAGTCTTGCATCCGCAATCGACTCGGGTACTTCTAAGTGGTACCGATGATCAACGCCGACCTGAATCGCACATCGGGTATTCACACTTAGAAGCGAAGTGGTACGAACAATCATAAGTCGGGCCTCCCGCACGTTCGTATTCACACTTCAGTATTCAAGCCAGAATCCGCACTGCAATTCTTAAGTCATGCGGAATATGAATTTAAATCGCACAAACTTAAGCCGATATCACATCGCCGTTGTGTTCAGATTTTCAAACTCAAATGCTAAGTTTTTCAAATAGAAAACTTTCATAAAAAGGTACATGATTACATAAAACGAATATTACAAAAATATTTAAGAAAAAAGCTTAGTCTTCGGCCTCCTGACTGCCAACATGGTCGGCATCGGCCTCTTAACTGCCAACGTGGTCGGCATCGATAACACCGTCTTGATCGACTTCAAGCTCTTTTCCCTGGTCGGCCCCTTCCGGAGCCTTGGCCGCATCAAGCTGAGCATCACTGGAAACTTCAAGGAAGACTTCCGCTTCTTGAACTTGGAGTTCGTCCGACGTGAAGCTGACTTCTTCGAAGGCCTCCAGTTGTGCCTTACTCTCGCTAAGAAGATTTTCAATATTCTCCTCCACCAGGGCCGGAAAGCTGTAACCTTGCCGACGAACGATCTCAAGCGCCCTTTTTGCTCCGACCCACTGAGTAGCCGTCGAAATCAACTCGTGGGCTTTCGCCTTCCGCGCAAGTGATTCTCTCACCTTTGCGACTAAACCCGCATAATGATTGTTCACCGCAATCGTCGTGCGCTTTGCCACTTCTTGCCCGAAGGCAAGTTTCTCTTCCGTCACAGCCTTCTGTTCGGCCTCCAGCTTCTTTCGAGAATCAGCCCTCTCTTTCTGGATCTTCTTCGCCATTCGATTGAGAAGTTTGCTTTTCTCAGTATCATCGGCGCGAACCTTCTCGAGTTCCTCAGAAGATTTATGAAGCGCGTTTTCCAGCTCGGCCCTTCTTCCCCGTTCAGCCTCGAGAGCTTCCTTAAGACTCTCCACTTCGGCTTCCACGGCCAGAAACTTCTTCGCGTCCCGGTCGTACTCATTCACGGCAGTCAATACCGTACTCAGAGCCTGTATTCACCAAAGAAAAAAAAAATCAATCAATCAATCATTCAGAAATTTCAATGGGCCTGCAAAAAACAAAGGCATTCGGGACATTTTTTACCTTGGCTTGTTCATGCGCAAAGCGTGCAATCGCATCGCTGCGAATGTACCCGCGAGGGTCAGTAGATGGGCCTGCCGGGTTATCTCTTAGCTTGAGGAAATAATCCAGGCAGGATACCGAATCATGCACTATTGGGCTATCCCCGCGGTACTCGTAGGAAAACCCGAACGGGCGAAGTTGTCTCTCAGCATGAGACTTCTTTGACGTCCGCGGTTCGGAATTTTCTGCCGAACTCCTTTTCCTCGGGTTCATGGGGCTTCCATCGCCGCCTTCAGCCCCACCTACGACATGACACTGATCGACATCCTTCCTCAGCCCTTGGTCGGTCTCTTTGCGAGCTTTTTCAATCTTCTTAGCAGCCTTCCTATCGGCCGATTTCTTAGCCTTGGCTGCTTCCCTCTCAGCCTTGCTCAGAGCCTCCTGCTCGGCTTTCTTAGCCACGGGATTCTCTAGATTCTGAATTGGAGACACTAGGGCAGTTTCCAGATCGGCAGATAAATCCTTGAAAGCAACAGACTTCATCTTCTCTCGTCGTCGGGAGCGTCGTTCAAGCGCAACTGAGAAATGAATTTAAAATGAGGTCGGATGGAAAGCCCCCAGATCAAAGCAGGTTTAAAAGTCAGATCGAACAAACCTCTCGTCCTCGTAATCCTTTCTTCCGTGATCTCCGGCCAAGTGATCGCGCTAATCGCAGCGAACCGGTTGGAGATATCGTCGATATCGAGAGGATCGTCAACAAATGGAAGAGGCCTGTTTCCTGTAATATAAAAGACTCGATTAGAAGAAAAAAAAAATATATAGCGTTAAACTATATTGCATATCGGTCATGTCTCTACCCATGACCTCCGCCCATTTCGTTCTGATCGGGATATCTCTATCTGTTTTGGCGATGGAAAATTCGTTGATTAGCACGAAGAAATAGCGATCTCTCCAGTCCGCCACCTTGGTCTTATGACCACCAGTCACAATGTTGTATCGAGTCTTCATACTCGTATAATACGACCCCCGGTTCCTCAAATTGGCCTTCGTGCGACGGGTGTTCGTCATGGCATCAAACGCTGTTCGACTCAGTGGGATATCGTGCCTGGTCGACATCACTAGCATGCTGACAATCAGCCGTATCGTCGCATGGGTAAACTGGCTGATCGGCATTTCTTTGTGGGCAGCAAATTCCAGAAGAAGCCTCAGGAGCGGGAACCACAGATGGAAGTCTGTGAAAAAACACTCGTGTAGACATAGCCATCCTGTAGGAGCATCCCACGGTCGCTCCGACGGGCTCGGAACCATGAAGATCACCTCAGGACCGATGTCGCATTCTTCCTTCAAGGTGACCAGTGATTCCATTGTTGATTTGGTCGGCATCACCCCGAGAGCATTGTCGCAGATCGGCCTAACTGCCGGCTCCCCTTTTCGCCTCTTGATCCTCTCCACTGGCGGATTCATATCGATGATTCCGAACTGGTTTACTTCGTCTTCGACAATAATGGCGTTCAGCTCGTCCGAGATATCCATCTCGTTCGACCCACCTCTCACATCGTCTTCATCACGCAATTCTAGAATCTCGAATTCGACCCTGGACGATGTCTCCCCAGACCTTTGGGCGATTCCAACTTGATCGGCATGGAACCGATCAGCCGCAGCTTGCTGGTTCATCTCTCGAACGCGTTCTTGGAAAGCACGATCCAACGCCGACAACTCGCTCGCATCCGAAGACCGATCCGACTCTGGTTCCTCAACAACGACCCTTTTTCCCTTCGATCGTCTTTTGTCGACCTGATCGTCAGCTCTCTTTGGTGCCGATCTGGTTTCCTCTGACCCTGGTCGCCTCTCCCTGATCTGAATACTTTTACCCATGCTTGATCGGCGTTCAGAACGAAACACGGCGGAGGTCTAGTCGGCAGATCTAAAAAAAAACTAAATAAAAGAAGAGGGGAGAGCAAACCTGATTTTGACAGAGTTTCGCTAGAAATGCAGAAGTGAGGAAATTAAAGCCGAACCCTCTTATTTATAGAAATATCTGGACGGTTATCAAGAATCATCATGAGCACGGCGACTCCCCGCATTTCTTCTCATTAAAGTTTAATCGGCTTCTTCGACTTCTCCTGCTAGGGTTTGACACGTGTCAACCCTAGTTCGGCATGCGTGGGCCTAGGCCTAACCTACATCGTTTTTGGGCGGGAACTTTTCGCGCCCAAAATCACAATCTGGCCCTCATCACCGTGCCGATCAGAAATCCAGGTAATATTTTGCAGCCGACCAGAATTTATATCGAACAGCATTTCTTTAAATTCGACAAGCAATGCACCCTCACTTGTCGAACTGGGGGGGGGGGGGGGGGGGGGACTTACTGTTAGAGATAAGATTCGTACCGTCTCTAACAAGCCCGATATGAATTCTAGTCGGCCCATCTAACAATTCCCAGGTCGGCAACATAAAAGGAAAACTTCCATTTATCAAGCGACCCGGAGAAAAAGGAAACTCCTTGACGACGAGAGTTTCTTATTCCGAACAGGATGAAGACCGACCTGATCGGGTATAAATATAGGAAGTCCTCGACTTCTCAATCAATCCGAAAATCATTAATCCAGACCTAGAGCAAACTAAGCAATCAGATTGTTCTAGCTTTTTGGTTAACTTTCCTTAAGAGTTTTAGGTCGGCGTTCTTATTCCGACGACCTAAACACCGTTGTATTCAATCAAGCTCCGGCTTCTTCTAATAAAAGATCTCTTTAAACCCTTTCAAACCCTAGTTCTTTCATAGCTCGAATTTGGGTTTTTACAGTTAATAGAAACAAGATTACAAAATAATAATTTCTAAAACAAAATTGAAAACATTCATAAATTAGAAAAATCTAAAACATTCACCTTTTAGAAACATACATATTATATACATAACAAATAAATAATTTTTTTTCTTCAAATTAACACAATTGTAATTTACATATATGGACACAAAATTGTATATTCTCTGTGTAAAGATATACTTATAAGACTTTACTTATACATTACTTATTACAAAAATATATGCAATACAGAAAAAATAGACTAGCATAACTCTATTTTAAATATTAATATATTAAAATTGTATATTTAAAAAATAAAATATATTTTTTATGTAAAAGAAAATGGCTAAAACACTAAGCATCCACATCAACAAAATATGTTATGCCTCTGTCCACTAACCGAAACACCTGTCTCACCACTCTGCTCTTTAACGTTAACTGCAGTTTGCTTTGCCCTTGTTAGCCATGAAGACTCGTGGTTATACCTTTGATTCCATGGCGTTGTGTAGAGGCTTATTAAGTTAAATCCTCAAGGCCAGGTCTGATCTTTAAAGTTAGTACATAAATTTTGAACAGCAAGAGAGGCGCAAAACCAACATTGAAGAGTTCCAACATCAAGAACCAACTGTTCATTAGTGGGTTTTCTTATTAAGCTTCGGAGTTATAGAAATTAGACTAAAACCATAAGAACATCTAAAATTCAGGATTAGATTACGAATCACACGATTCAGGCAGTTGATTATATAAAGATAAAAGATGGAGACTACCATATCGTGAAAGCACAAAGAACAGAGATCATAGTTACAACAACTGTACATAGCTGTACAAAGCTTTGGACTAAAGCATTACATAAGCTAAACAAGAACTTGAGCCTCATAGTCTTCAGACTCTTCACATACAAACAACAATGCTGCATAAGTCTATAAACAACAGTTTGTCTCCATAATCCGAAACATAGTTACAATATATGTACAAAGCTTTAACTAAAACAATACATAAGCCAAATTAGAATTTGAGCCTTCAAAGTTTTCACAAACAATCAACATTGCTAGTTTTGCCTACTGGAATTGCAGAAGGGAAACAAGTCTTTAAAGAATCAATTCAACTTCGACTGTTTATATCCGAGTTTGTAGATCATGAACGTGTACACTTGATGCCCTCACATATAGCCAACCAAATACCAAAGAGAGTCAAGCAAATAGCTGCATCAATAGCAAGAACAATCTGAACTAGACGCCGCCACTTCCATTCGAATCTCTGCGAATCAGAACGTCCCCTACTCGGTACATACTCCTTCTGCAACGACGTTGAAGCATCAGTACGCTCTGTTCTGTTCCCTTTAACATTAGATTTCCTGTGCTCTTCAAGCTCAATGCCTCTAAGTGAGATCACATGATCTTTCCTTTTCTTCTTCTCTTGCTTGCTTGGCCTCCCCAAAAGCGGGGCGTTCGTGGAACTATTCACAGCTTCGCTTTGTTGTTCAACAAGATCACTGCTCTTAGACATCAAATCGTTGTTGTTAGCCTCAGCGACACGCTCAAGTGAAGCTATGAGTTTAGACACAACGGGAACAAGCTGATCTTCAACATTGACTGAACCAATCATAGCAGTAAAGCTTCTTCCTTTACAATTGTTCCTCGCAGCTTTCTTGAATTCGTCTCTCAGATGCTCTAGAAACCTAAGCACGCTAAATTTCCCTAAAACCTCATCAACAATGGCGAAATACACAAACCCATCTCCGATTAGAAACCCAAACCTCCTCTTACCTATGGATTCGAAGTACCAATTGTGAAAAGGCGGAGTCTTTTCCAAACACAGAGCCGCGAGAGTCTCGTTGCTGTGATCTCCGCCGTTGTAAGCGTAAAGAATCTTACTGTCTCTAGAGACACAACAGTAGTGAACTGTGTTCTTGATTAAACCCATCGGAGTAAAAGGAAGGAGCTTTTTTTTTTTTGTTAAGAAATCAAATTGAGACAGAAGAGGAAAGAGGAGAAGTCTGTGATTAGGGCGAAGAAGAAGAGAGAAATTGCGATGAAGAGGTCAGAGAAAAAGTCAAAGAGAAGAAGAAAGTACCAACAGAATCCTTCAGCGATGTATTCAAAATCGAGGATGAATTCTCTCATATCCCTCTCTAGGGTTCTGAATCATGAGTGAAAAAATAAAAAAGGTTCGAGCTTTGAGTTTTTTTTTTTCTATCTTCGGGAAGAAATGGCAAAAAGAAAAACGAAAAAGTCAGAATCGGAAGACCAAAGAAGACGACGTGGTCCACAACTTGAAAGGACAGAGAGGCCAAGTGGATATAATTTGGGAAAGTATGATATTATCGGATACATACTATGATCATCATACTATCAATTATACAATTCATATTATCACTGGACAAACAAAGCAAGCACATAAAATAGTACAGTTTTATAATCATTTTTCATCGGTTTTACTCCAAACAAGAATCACACATTCCCTTGAGCTAGTAACTCGATACGGACATTCACACAGCTAGTTAAACACCATGTATAAATTACAGTTCACACTTAACCATTCACAATTATAGAAACATTAACCTTGCTAAGCAGATCCACTAACTTATACAAGCAATCAATGAAAATCAGATAACCTAGCAATCAAACGATTCCTTATACAGACCACAATCACGCACACATCTTAGACACGACGACAAATGTTTCAGTCGAATGAATCTCGGTGATTTCTCGATCAGAAACAGAGATGTCAGACACACTTGCGATTTCTCGGCTATCGCTCAGACTGGTCCAGCAAAATCTCAACACCTCTCGGCTATCTCTCAACTTGTGCACTTTTACTCAGGCACGACCATGTATTCCCTCGGAAACAGTACAAAACAGAACTATTAGTCTGTTGTTACCCTACGGAAACTCAGCACTAAACAGAATATCCGAACACTTACCAGATTCTCTCGGACGAATCGAAGTGCTCTCAGATATCTCACGATCCGCTCAGAACTCCACAGATGAACTCGGTTATTCCCTCGGAAAACCCTCAAATCAGAACGAATGGTTGGATCATATCCACAGAAACTCGGACAGAACACTCGATCTCTCGGTGATAGTCAGAATCGCCGGCGAAACTTCGATCTCTCTCGGCTAACTCTCGTGATAATCAGAATCTCTCGGATAATCTCTCGACTAATCTCTCTCTCGCTCTTTCTCTCTCAAAAAGTGCGGCTCTACCGTGAAAAATCACAGAAATCCACTTTTATACTCGCAAAACCTTGATAACCCGGTTATAGCCAGCATCTCTCGGTCCCAGTCAGGTTTATCCCGGTTAGCTTTAAGTTCTCTCGGCTATCGCCTAAACAGCTGGACCATCCACGCGAGAAACTTGTTTTTATCCGACCAAACTCACGGCCCACGGCCTTAGCCCATTTTTACTCAGCTATTTTCCTTTTCTCTCGGACATAGTCCACTTTCTCTCGGACATAGTCCACTTTCTCTCATACATAGTCCACTTTCTCTCGGATATGGTTCATCCTACTCGGCCAATCCAGCCATCCTTCGACTATTTCCCAGTCATCCCTCGACTATAGTCTGAACCTCCCATTTATACGGATTTTTTTTTCACTTGACCGAACTCACGTTCCTTCGGACAACCTCCTGTCTGACTCGATCATTCCAGATTTTCTCGGATACGGATGCTACAAAGTTCCTCCAGGAATAGTCTTTCCGAAACAGCTTCCAAGAGTACTTCTTTCGGAGAACTTCCTTCGGAAATAGCCTTTCTGAGACAGCCTCCAGGGGCACGCCCTCCGGAGAACTTCCTCCGGGAACAGTCTTTCCAAGACAGCCTCAAGGGGCACGCCCTCCGGGAACAGTCTTTCCGAGAGTCTCCAGGGGTACGCCTCCGAAGAACTTTCACAGGGAATAGTCTCTCTGGGCTTGACTTTGAAAGTTCATCTTATGGTGTGCATATTCTCTTTGGTGTGTAATATCCAAAGAAATCCTGTTCATCTTATGGTGTGTAATATCCTTAAGATCTTCAGCTTGGTTTGCAAAAGACTTTCACATCTTTTGTAGAATTTCCTCTCAAACTTCTTCCACCATTTCCCCCCCTTCAAACCGTCCATATGTCCTTGCTTAACTTTCAAAGTCAAGGTCTTGGCAAGATGATATGATCATGGATAGCATAAGGAGCTTGGAACATGGAGAAGTGCTTGAACCAGTGGAGCAGCATGAACCTGAGGAGCAGCTTGTAGCTGAGGACGTTTTTGGAGTGGAGAAAGAGTATGAAAAAGTTGTTATCTTAACCTCATTGGTTTTGATACATGATCATCAGATGGGCATGTGTCTCATTTGTACTCTTTTTCCCTTGTCAAGTTTTGTCCCAATGGGTTTTCTTGACAAGGTTTTTAATGAGGCAAATGTTACACATTCAAATCACCCATTTGATGATCCAGGCCAAGGCATGACATTCAGAATTCGACCCAATGGAGATGCTATGAAGACCAATGCATTTTATGCCCATTACAAGCCCAAGAAGAGTCCAAACCAAGTGCTTATTTTGCTGGTCAAGAGAAGTGACGAAAATAGAAGCTTAAGGGTCATATTTCCATGTTCAAACTTGTTTTAATTTCTTGTTATTTTCTAGACAAGTCAAGGAGCATGTTCCAAGACTTGTCTCTTCATTTCCTTCTTCTTCTCTTCTCTTTATAATCCCCCTATGTATTATGGACGAAAATCCATCTATCTTTTAATCAAAATCTCTTTTAAAATAGATCATCTCTTTGGTGTGTAATATCTAAAGAAATCCTGTTCATCTTATGGTGTGTAATATCCTTAAGGTGTTCAGCTTGGTTTGCAGAAGACTTTCACATCTTTTATAGACTTTCCTCTCAAACTTCTTCCACCATTCCCCCCCCCCCCCCCCCTTCCCTTCAAACCGTCCATATGCATATGCTTAACTTTCAAAGTCAAGGTCTTGGCGGGATCATATTATTTGGTATCAGAGCAAGCTTTGAAAGTTAAGTTTTTCTATCCCTTTTATTTGCATAATTTTTGTTTATATTTTTGTTATTTTTATTTCTATTTTATTTTAATTTTTCTGCAATTTTTCTTGTTTGATTTTTTTTTTCATCATCTCTGTTCAAATTTTGCTTTAAAAAAAAAAAAAAAGTTTTTCTGTTCATCTGATCATTTTAGCGAATTTTGGGTGTTCATCTTCTGATTTTTTGATACCTTTGTGAAAGTCTTCTGCAAACCATGTTCCAAGCTCTTTATGCTATCCATGATCATATCATCTTTTAATCAAAATCGATTGTCTTCCTCCCTCTTGCTCTTTCTTCTTGTGAGCTTCAAAGCTGTCTTTAAACCTGTAAATGACACTTTTGGTAAAGACAAGTGAATTATATCTGTGTGATCAAAGGTAAAATAATCTTTTTCATAAATTTCATTCACTTTGTCACAAATCAAAATGTGATTAGAACTCCAAAAATCACATAAAACATTTTGTTCCCCTTTAGAAAACGTTTTGACAAATTTAAACTCAGCCTTAGAAGTGTTGCTAAACAAAGAAATTTTTAAAGAAGGTTGAAATTCACAATATTTTTCAACTAAAAAGTCTTTTGGCTCAAAGAATTTTTCACTTTTAATGGTTTCAAAAACTGGAATCATTTTGTTAAAAATAGACTTTGAAACACAAAATTCTTTCACAGTTTCTAAACCAAAACATTTTTCAGCTTGAGCAAAAACCATTAAAAACAAATTAGGCTCAGTCCTAACCAAATCAAATTCCTTACATTGCTTTCTTGAGTGCTCTTTTGGAAATGGTTTAGGGACTGGTTTTGACATTATGCTGATTGGCTGCTCCACTTCAGTAATCAATGGCAAACTCTTTTGCTCTTTTTCTGGTGATTCTTCTTCTGCATCATGATTAAACACATTAGTTTTAATTAAAAACGGATCTAGACACTTACCTTGCACACCAATGCTTAAATGAGATTGTATGGACGCTTCTGGCTTTGTTTTCTCAAGCAATATGGGGTGTATTGTGTCTGCAGCTTGTTTCTGGTCCATTGCACGTTTCACTTCTGGTGACTCTTCTCTTTTGGACGCCTGAGCCTTTCTTTGATCAATGCTTTCAAAAAAACCACTCTTCTGATCTTGATGGTAGTGAGAAGCGTGCTTCTGAGCCTGCTGATCCCTTGGAGCATACTTGTTCCTCAATAATTTCCTAAGTTCTCTCCAAGTGGTGATTCTTGGCTTATTGTAAGACCAGCGCTCATCTTTTTCTTTTATCCACCATCTATGGGCTTTTCCAGTAAGAAAACTGATAGCATAATCAAGCTTATGCTCCCTCAGGATGTGGTTGTTGTAGAACCAATCATCAAGGTCTTTTTCTCACTTTAAGTAGTCTCCTTCTCCTGAAAAAGAGTTGAGTTGAATTTTTTTAGGAGCTTGATAATCATAATTGAAATAAACCTTTGAGTTAGGAGTGTGAGAAGCATGATGTGGTCTGCTCTGAGTTTTGTCTGGCTTCTTGGGCTTCATATCTTCATGTCTGGCGGATTTTTGCTTTGATGCTTGATTTCTCTCCTCTTGCAGTGCTGCAGAAGTGTTGTTCATCTCCTGTAAATACTTAGTGAATTCTTGGAGTAGGAGCTTATCCTTTTCACTGAGTTTGTCTTCAAGTACAGACTCCATCCTGTAATAAACAGAAACAACAACACCAGTAAAAAGTTCCAAACGAAAATCTCAACAAAAAAATCAGAAGATGAACACCCAAAATTCGCTAAAATGATCAGATGAACAGAAAAACTTTTTTTTTTTAAAGCAAAATTTGAACAGAGATGATGAAAAAAAAAATCAAACAAGAAAATTGCAGAAAAATTAAAATAAAATAGAAATAAAAATAACAAAAATATAAACAAAAATTATGCAAATAAAAGGGATAGAAAAACTTAACTTTCAAAGCTTGTTCTGATACCAAATAATATGATCCCGCTAAGACCTTGACTTTGAAAGTTAAGCATATGCATATGGACGATTTGAGGGGGGGGGAGGGAAATGGTGGAAGAAGTTTGAGAGAAAAGTCTACAAAAGATGTGAAAGTCTTCTGCAAACCAAGCTGAACACCTTAAGGATATTACACACCATAAGATGAACAGGATTTCTTTGGATATTACACACTAAAGAGATGATCTATTTTAAAAGAGATTTTGATTAAAAGATAGATGGATTTTCGTCCATAATACATAGGGGGATTATAAAGAGAAGAGAAGAAGAAGGAAATAAAGAGACAAGTCTTGGAACATGCTCCTTGACTTGTCTAGAAAATAACAAGAAATTAAAATAAATTTGAACATGGAAATATGATTCTTAAGCTTCTATTTTCGTCACTTCTCTTGACCAGCAAAATAAGCACTTGGTTTGGACTCTTCTTGGGCTTGTAATGGGCATTAAACGCATTGGTCTTCATAGCATCTCCATTGGGTCGAATTCTGAATGTCATGCCTTGGCCTGGATCATCAAATGGGTGATTTGAATGTGTAACATTTGCCTCATTAAAAACCTTGTCAAGAAAACCCATTGGGACAAAACTTGACAAGGGAAAAAGAGTACAAATGAGACATATGCCCATTTGATGATCATGTATCAAAACCAATGAGGTTAAGATAACAACTTTTTCATACTCTTTCTCCACTCCAAAAACGTCCTTAGCTACAAGCTGCTCCTCAGGTTCATGCTGCTCCACTGGTTCAAGCACTTCTCCATGTTCCAAGCTCCTTATGCTATCCATGATCATATCAGGTACGCCTCCGAAGAACTTTCACAGGGAATAGTCTCTCCAAAACAGCCTCCAGTGGCACGTCCTCTGGATAACTTTCTCCGGGAATAATCTTTCCGAGACAGCCTCCAGGGGCACGCCCTCCGTAGAACTTCCTCTGGGAAAAACCTTCCTGGGACAGCCTCTCGGGATAGTCCAGAAACGAGTCTCCATAAAAAGTTATACCACCATGATGAGATTTGTCCCATAGAAAAGACGCTAACCCAACCCACATCTTACGACCTTCGTCTCTTAAAGAATTTGTGTGCAGGTCAGACTTCCGGACCTCCTAAATGAGCTCCACAAGTCGGGGGAAACTGTTGGGCCGCAAAATATAATTACGGCCCACAAGGTTCAACGCGTGGGAAACGGATGCGGCGGAAACCCGAGGAGCATTAAATGCTCTGCACCTACCAAGGAAGGCCGTAATGATGACGGTTATGGAGAGGCGGAGCAGGTCGACAACCTCTCTTCTGACTACACGCATGCATGGAGGAGTCCGAGCAGGTAAAAAATGATGACATAGGACAATATCATGAACCCAACCCGGGAAGCTCAAAGATCCGAACCCGGGTCTGATCCAAAACCAGGTATCCTCTACAAAACGCACTCTTCGCGCCAACGAGAGGAGAAGAATTCCTACAACGATTACTTCATCTTCTAGCTTCACTTCACCTAAGACCAAAAGCTCTTAAAAGCTCTATCAAGATCCCTTCGAGTTGATAGAGCGCCCCATACCCATGTTCTTCCGATATCTTTGCGTATCCCATCCAGTCGTGTGTCTCTTCTGACTTGGGAGTCAGAGCGTAATCAGAAGGGCAACCCCTTTCCAGTTCACTAAAAACCTCTTTCTTCCTTCTCTCATTGCAGGCTGGCCCATCCTCCCAGAGTTCAAATCTCCCCTGCAGGATAGACAGCCTATCAGATCTCCCCACGTGGCATCCCAAAATTTGCTCTCGAACAATACGTTTGATTTAGAGAATGATTTTCTTACTAAATTTTTAATGTTTTTTTGTGTCCTTAGGATTTCTACAGTTCTTCTTTTTTAAGGTTTATATGTTGAAAAATTGTGTTTTTGATTAAATGTCTTACTAATGTTGTGTAACTATACATATATAATATATGATTCATGTTGATTCAGATTTACCTTTGTGAAGATGTTATAATAAGTGTATAAAGTTATTTCTTGCTTCTCCACCAGATCTTCTACGAATTTTAGGTCATATATTTATTTAGTTTATAAGATCTATTTTATTTGTAGTTAACTATTTGATAATTTTTGTTTTTAAACATGTAAGATGGTGTGGAGTCTTCAGATTATTTTTTACTGTTTTTATCTTTTGTGTGTTCTATTCATGTTTTGATTTAAATAGTATATCTAGATATATTCCAATTTGAATTTGATTCATAACTTTGTCATATATTATTATTTAACTGGAATTTTTGAAGGTGTTACTCATGTGCTGTTCATGTTGGCTAAGTTATAAGTAGTAGCTATATATAAAAATCAAACTTTATTTTTTGTTATATTTCGAATGTAAAGTTACTTGTGTAATAATTTTCTTTGTTAGTTTTTAAACTGACGCAGTCAAAGTACTAGTTTTTGTAAATTTAAATAATATGTTTTATTTAAAAACTCATATAACCTACTGTAATTTTATATGATTATTCATAATCATTACCAATATTTTAGAAATCATAAATTTTTTGGAGCTAAATTTTAAATTAATTTTCTTTTTAGATTTTTTTATTATTATTTTACATATCTTTTGATGGTAATTTTATATTTTATTTTAATTTATATAATTTTGCATGTTTGATATAGTTAAAACATAAATATTTTTTAATTAAGCTATTTTTTTATTAATTTTTCAAATAGGTAGCATATATATATATCAATTTAATCTCTTTCACATAAATATTTTTTCTTTGTTAAATTTATTTTTTATTAATTTTAATTTTAATTATAATGCTGTTTTGACATGGTATAACTGGTTATTCTAAATTTTCTGTAGACTTATCTCAAAAACTTATACCATCATTATTTTTTTAGTTAATTTTTTATGTTGATTTTCTTAAATATTAGCCAAGATACCCAGCTAATTTTACGTTATACGACTTTTTCCTTTGATAATTCACTTTGATATTGATTTTTATTTTATGTTAACACATAATTGTTTTGGAAATATAGATATTTTTGAAAACATAATTTCATTTATTGTTATTTTGTTAGTAAAATGTTTTTATATTAATTTCTTAAATAGTTAGTCAGATAACACGTCAATTTCTTTTTTGATGAATTTTTTAAATTTAACATTGTGTGAAAATAATTTTTCATTTATTTTATTAATTAATTTCTTAATAGTGATTTCTTAAATATTTATCTTCTTTTCGTTAGTTAAGTTTTTTAGTATGACTTAAATTTTTTTTATTTTTTTACTAATTTTGTTTAAATTGATTTTGTTAAATAAATAGTATATATATCAAGTTAATTTTCTCTTTTTTCTTTATTAGTTTAACTTTTTTGATATGAAATTTTATTTTAATTTTATTGGTAAAAAAGAATTTATGTTATTTTTTTGTTAATTAAATGCTTTTATATTGTTTTATTCAGTAAATAGCATAGAGATAATAGAATAAAATCATTTCAAAAGGGAACTGTAAAAACTCAAGTTCGATCTACGAAAGAACTAGAGTTTGTGGGTTTAAAGAGAAGTCTTTTATTAGAAGAAGCCGGAGCTTGAATGAATACACGAGGGTTTATGTCGTCGAAATAAGAACGCCGACCTAAACTTTTATGGAAAGTAAATCGAAAGCTAGAACAATCAGATTGCTTAGTTTGCCCTAGGTTTCGATAGATGATTTTTGGATTCTCTGAGAAGTCGAGGAGATCCCATATTTATAGCCGATCAGGTCGGTCTTCTATGTCGGTTTGGAATAGGAAAGTTTCTTTGCCGATAAGACTAAACTTCCATTTTTTCCGGGTTCGTCCGATAAATGGAAGATTTCCATTTATTTGGCCGACCTGAGCCCTGTGAAGTGGGCCGACCAGAATTCATATCGGGCTTGTAGAGATGGTACGAATCTCATCTCTAACAGGAACCTGTCACAATATTGATATGAATTTGTCAAAAAGAAATTTCTCTTTTAATGAATTAGTTTAATGTTTAAAACAAAGAAATTAACTTGAAATTAATATAATAATTAATATAAAAAATTAACAAAGAAAAGTATTCATATAAAAAAAAATTAATTTGATGTATATGTTACATATTTTGGAAAGCAACAACAAAAGAGCTTAATAAAAAAATTTCTACGTTTACCAAACATACAAAAAATCATATAAACTGAAATAAAATATAACATCAATACAACAATAACCCTTGTGTCATTCCTGGAGATGACACATCAGCTTTTCGAAGTTTTATAAGTATGACATCTCAGCAAAAATAATCACTAATCAAAATATTTTATTAATACAACTCATCTACTTATTTTAATTTTTAAATTTAAACCCATTAAAAATCCAAATATTTTTTCTATTAATCTTTGTTTTGTTTTTAACCAAACTCAAGCCAAAATAATAAACAACACTAAATAAAAAAATATTTTATTTTTTTGTCAAACCTAAGCCCAAAATAATAAATAACAGCAAATTAAAAAAAAAAATCTTTGTTTTATTTTTTTGCCAAACCCAAACCCAAATATTAAATAACAACAAATAAAAAAAAACATTCTAGCTATTTGTTTGTTGGACATATGCGTATATGATTAAAAAAAGTGTAGGCAAAGATGGGAAAATATACAGTGTATTTTTTAATTATCTTACTATATTTTTTGCAATTTGACGACTTTGGCGGAAAAATGCAATATCTCGGTTCAACGAGAAGATAATTTTTCTAGGCTTTGGCGGGAATAGGAAATTTATCTGTTTTGCCAGGATTAGAGGATTTCTTGGTATCGATAGGAAAATGTGATTTTCAGTTTTGTTAGAAAAATATAATTTATCGGTTATGGCAAAGTGAATTCTCGGGTTTGGCGGGAAAATGTAAATTTTTGATTTTGGGGAGAAAACAAAAAAAAAATAATTTTGACGGGAAAACAAAATATCTTAGTTTTAAGTGGAAAATGCAGTTTTTTTGGTTTTGATAGGAAATACAATTTTTTAATTTTGACGAAAAATGCACTTTTTCAGTAAATGCAATTTTTCAGATAGGAAATGCAAATTTTCAGCTTTTGACAGATAATGCGATTTTTTTTTAGTTTTCGCGGGAAATTTAATTTGACGATTTTGGCGAAAAACGTAATTTCTCGGTTTTATGGGAAAAAACAATTTTTCGGTTTTGGCGGGAATATGCAATTTCTCGGTTTTGATGGGAAATGCAAATTTTCAGTTTTTGATGACTAATGTGTTTTTTTTTTGTTTTCGCCAAAAAATGCGATTTCTTAATTTTTGCGGGAAAATGCAATTTCTCGGGAGATGATGCATTTTTTTTTGTTTTCACGGAAAATTATAGTTTATCTGTTTTGGTAGAGAAAATGAATTTCTGGTTTTGGCAGGAATAGACGATTTCTCAATTTTTGCGAGAAAATGAATTTTTCGGTTTTGATGAAATATTTGATTTTTTTTTTTGCAGGAAGATGATTTTTTTTTTGGTTTTGGTGAAAAACGTGATTTCTTGGTTTTGGCGGGAAAACACTGGTTCTCACGGGAAAATATGATTTCTTAGTTTTTGCGGAAAAATGCAATTTCTCTGTTTTTGTGGGAAAATGAAATTTTAGGTTTGAAAAGAAAATGATTTTTTGTTTTGTTTTGGCGGGAATATGCGATTTCTCAGTTTCATAAAAAAATCAAGTTATTTTGTTTAGACATGATATGCGATTTCTCGGTTTGTAAGAAGATGAAATTTCTCTGTGCTAAAACTCCAAGTTAAAGTATATGTACAGTAACCAAAATTTAATTACTTAATTTCAACTAAAACGATATTTCTATAGTTCAAACAAAACCTTCTTTTTAGTTCTAAAGCAATAGCAATTTTTTTGACATGAATGTTATTGATTATAGTTTGGTAGTTTTGGAAACATATGTTTATGACAAATATTTGATAATAAATAAATTTTATAATTCAAAATAATCATATTAATTCATAAATCTTTTCTTTAAAATGATATTTTGCTTTATATAATTACAAAGAAGGATCAAATGGTAATTTATTAAAGAAAATAGATTATATTTACCATTAGCACGAATGTACTTAAAATATATTATTTTATTCTTAAATATACATTTATAGTTAGTTACCTAAACAAATTTGATAGCAAATTATAATTTTGAAAAATAAAGAAATTCAGGATATACAATATTTATTCAGATTTAAAACATATAAATACATAACTTAAGCTGATAAATAAATAACTATAATACTCATTTACATTAGAAAAATAATTTTATAATATTAAAAATATATAAAAAATTTATAAAAATATCCCGCAGCGTAGCGCAGATAAATACCTAGTTACTATCTAAGGATGTAAAGTATATAAAAAACGAAATTAGTTTGAATTTAATTTCGAAACAATTCCTGATTTTAAAATATTGATATCAACAACTAATGACGGAATTGCTTAATATGACTCAAAACTAGTTGAAATACAAAACTATACCCTCTATTGTATATTTGCAAAAAAAAACTCACAATGGTAGTTAAATTACAATCTTAGCCCTTATGCCTCAAATACTATTTTATCCCAGAAAATTCTACTCTCTAATAATTTGTTTACAAATAAATAAAAGATAATTATTACACTTATTAAAAATAAAATTTGATACAAAATAATCAATTTAAATCATCATAGATAAATTTGGTTAGAAATCAATACTAGGTAGACTTCTGCAGTAGACTTTTTGATTTCTCGAGTAGACTTCTTGGAGAAGTCTACTCTCTAATAATTTGTTTACAACTAATTTTAAAAATCAAGAAAAATAATTTGATAAAAAAAGTAGATACATAACACAAACATATACTTTTTACACCTATTAAAAATAAAATTTGATACAAAATAATTAATTTAAACCATCATAGATAAATTATGTTAGAAATCAATACTAAGTAAACTTCTCCAGTAGACTTCTCAAGTCTACTCTCTAATAATTTATTTACCATTAATTAAAAAATCATGAAAAATAATTTGGTAAAATAATTATATACACAACTAAAACATAGACAATTAGCATCTATATAGATAAAATAAAATTTCATGAAAGTGAATCAATTTATATGTTTCATGAGTATATAATTCAAAAAGGTTAAGGTTAAGGTTGAGGTTTAGGGTATGAGAGTGTAATTCTTAGGGTTTGCACAAATTCTATATGAATCACAGTTTATGGTCGTGTTAATGAATCAGGGTTCATATTTTTTTATTTTAACCGTAGTTGTCAATATAGTAAGTAAATTAATATTTTA